>CM039502.1:23522970-24125927 GCA_022432975.1 Begonia masoniana
ACTGTAAAAAAAAAAATGCTGCCTTCTATGTGGTGTGTTCGGAGGACCTGGGATGGTCTTCGGTTTTCACGGTTGCACTTAAAATATGTAGTACGGTATGGAAGTGATGGCAGTACAAAAGTTGTATCAACTTACCTTAAGAAGTTAGCCCGACGATCTATCTCAAAATGAGAAGAGTTTAATAACATAGAATTATTTTGAGATTCAATACTCATGCATGATATTATAATGGACATGCATCTCATATGAGTTTGTCATCTCACCCCAACGACACTCCCCCTCCACAAGTAATAGGAACGAGGAAGCAAAATGAGCAGATCGGAACAATCGATTTGGAGTCGTTTTTATGTATTGGTTTTTTGTTAATGTAAGACCTATTCTGGAATACATACATTTTGGGGTTTGAAAAAAAACTAACTTTATTTTCCGTATTTCTATTATGCTTGTTATCGTATTTGTTACATTAAGGAGTCTTTGATCATTGCAAAAACTCCACTCAGCCCTTAGGTAGATGGTGGACCTCCCCGAGATGATCGTTTAGCTTGGCGTTTCTGTCCGGGACCCTCGGGTATGACAGCAAGTATTAGTATCCGAGCCACAAGGTTCGTTAATCCTCTTTGTGACAAATGTTTTGAGACCAATAGGAGCAGTTGGTAGAATACATGGATTATAAGGCATTGATAAACTGGCTATGTAGTGCAATCTGTGTGTTCAGAAGTGTCAAGATGCCGCCCACGAAAGAGAGTTCTTACGAACCCAGAGCATGACCCTACACCGATTGCTGCTATGAGTGGAGGCTGTGCGAAATTTGTGAGCCGCACCCTATCATCTTCGGCCCAAATCTACCTCTGAACTCCGGTACTACCACGAACAGGTTCTATATGGCGATGCAGTCACCCATGATCCGATACGGGATCAACAATACTCAGACGACCTCCGGAAGTGGTTCATTTCTGAGAGTTTAACCAACTCAACCCCTCCTATTTTTGTTGGCGGTACGGATACTGAGAGGCAGAGAATACTGGCTCGGGGATGGAGCCTCAACTCGAGACTCTCCAGTACCGTGGAGGTCCAGGGTTACGCTCGATGATTTTTTTGAGGGAGGTAGCTAGGCGGTTGTGGAACCGATCCGCAGCCGCATAATAGTGACAATATGAGGCGGGATGCGAGTTTTCTCTTTCGAGTCAGTTTATCAGCAGGGAGTACAGAAGTATCAAACCAGGGCGTACAAGAGCTTGTCCATGGTCTTATGTCAGTGATATCTCCGATTATACAATTGTTTATCCAACTGAGTGGCCTATTCTGGGGTAGTTGACTGGAGGCATAGGCTATCAGTTTCAGTTCAGGGGATTGAACTTCAACACAGGAAGATTTGTGGCCGGGTTACCCCATATGAATTCTTGCTTGGAGCGTATGAGGCCACCGTGCGTAATAAAGAGGATGTTTGCAACTTGCGGCGGTGGTACCTTCCAGCATGGGTCAGACAACCGACCCGTCCGGGAAAGAAGATGACCAGGAGGAAACCAGCGGCAGGGGTCAGACCAGAGTTTCAGTACAAGTCGTTATTTGTTTCTAGTGGGGGGCTCATCTGGGGGGTAGCAGATACTTTCCTTACAACTGCTACACCTGTGGCCAGCCGGGTCATGCCATGAGGAACTGCCCGCTTAGCCAACCACAGGTGCAGCAGCCACGACCTTCATTCTTTCCTTCTGCATCTACTGGGTCATTTCTCTTCGCCAGTCCGAACCGGGGACAGCCTCAACCCTCTTCTCAGCAGACACGGTTTAAGACTCCCCCAGTGCTAAGCAGAGGATAGGCCTTTCAGTATTACTCCTTCTTGAACCCACCGGGCTGCCCTTTGTTATGAGTCCACTTCCTCAGCAGCAGAGGACAACTGGATTTGAGGATCTACTTCCAAGGGTGGTGGTCGTGGCCGCGATTATAAGTGCAAGGAGTAGTGCTTGCCAATCTTATGCAGTGGACCAGACCGATTATTATCCAGTGCCTGATCAGCCGACAGTTGTTGACGGTATGGTTCTTATCTTTCACACTTTTGCTGGGTGTTGTTTCACACTAGGGCGTCGCATTCTTTTATTCTACTGGTCTTTGTTGAGGCGTTGAGGTTACCCATCGAGAAGATGGAGGTTCCCTTCTTTTTAAACACTCCGCTGGGCGACAGGAGTGGAGTTACTGATATATGTCGTGCAGTCTGTGTTGTTATCGATGACTGTAAATTTTCAGACGATCTTATTAATTTGCCCATGAGTCAGTTCGACGTCATTCTGGGTTGCGATTGGCTAATGAAGTATAAGGCTTTGATTGATTGTCATGTGAGGCGGGTCACTCTTAACTCAAAGACTGGTAGAGTGGTTGCTTATAAAGAGGTCTCTATGCGGGAATTGTGAACTCACTCTTTAGAGTATGCTTGGGAGGCAGGAGCGGACTAGAACGGTATGAAGGACTTTGGTCGATGAACCTCGATATTGAGACCGCGGTGCCGTGGAGGGATATTTCAGTTGTCAGAGAGTATGATGACGTCTTCCCCGAGGATCTACCGGGTTTACCACCAGACCAATAAATCGAGTTTTGCATCAATCTCGTTCCGGGAGCCACTCCAGTTTCTATTCCCGCGTATAGGATGTCACCCGCTGAGTTGGTTGAACTGCGTAAATAGTTAGATGATTTGCAGAGCATAGGTTTTATTCGAGAGAGTATGTCGCCATGGGGCTCTCCCGTCTTATTTGCCAAGAAAGCAGATGGATCGTTGAGGTTGTGTGTCGATTATAGGAGGCTGAACCGGGTTACTGTGAAGGATAAGTACCCACTGCCACGTATTGAAGATCTCTTCGATCAGCTCTGAGGTTCACGGTATTTCTCAAAGATTGATTTGAGAACAAGATATCATCAAGTGAAGATTTACGTGGCAAATATACCAAAAACTGCTTTTCGAACCAGATATGGGCACTTTGAGTTCTTAGTGTTACCGTTCGAGCTGACTAAGGCTTTAGCGGTGTTTATGGATCTTATGAATAGAATCTTCCGACCATATTTAGACCGGTTTATGGTAGTCTTCATTGATGACGTCCTAATTTATTCAAAGACCCGCCGTGAACATAGTGAACACCTCTGTATTGTCTTACAGACTTTGTGGGAGCACCAGTTGTATGCCAAGCGAAGTAAGTGTGATTTTTGGCAGACTTAGGTAAAATTCTTGGGTCATGTGGTTTCGCGAGAGGGTATTTCAGTGGACCTTGCGAAGATTGAGGTCGTAGTCGATTGGAAACCACCCAAGAACGTTTCTGAGATTTGCAGCTTCCTCGGTCTGGCAGGATATTATCAGCGTTTTGTGGAGAATTTCTCTTCTATTGTTGTGCCTCTTACCAAACTCACTCACAAGGATGTGCGGTTTGTTTGGGGTGGTGATTGTCAGAATGCATATGAGGAGTTGATGTAGCATTCGGTAATTGTCTGACTTGATATTCTTAATAGCTGCATTTTTGTGATTTTTATTGCATGGAATTAAGTGAATTTAATTGGTTGTTCAATTAGGTTAAAGTTGGTTAGTCAAGGGCAAATGCGTAATTTTGCAAAGGTTAGTGTTAAAAGCAGCTAGCTAAGGGTTTTAGCCGCCACTGTTTCATTTCCTGGTTTAGTATTTAGCTCACTCAACAGACTTCCTCTCGGCGATTTTCTTGCCTGATTCTTCATCAGCGTAGGTGAGTTCTTCTTTGAGTTCTTACTGCTGATGGTTTAAGATGAATGTAGATTATGCATTTGGTGATTTGCTTACGATAGAATGAGTGTTCTAAGAATGCTGTGAGTGTGAGCTGAGTTCGAGTTTTGGTGATGAATCGGGAATGCTCGAGGAACCGAGCTTCCAACTAGTTTCCCCTAAAAATTTCTGAATGGTTTAGAATGAAGTTAAGTAATGTTGTTCTTATGTTTTAGGTGAGCCAACTCTCGAAGTAGCTTTTAATCAGGAATCTCTCGAGGAAAAACCAGGTAAGTGAAGTAATGTGTGTGCCTTCGGGCCTACATCACAAAACAGTAGGTTTATGCATGTTTGAGTGTTTTTGTATGTCATGCATTATGTTTTAGAAGAAATACGAAAATGAATTTATATGTAATGTTATGGTAAGGTATGAACAGATTGAAACAGATTAGCTATTAAGGGAATTAATCCGCCCCTTAATCGAGTAGAGGATTTATTACTTTGGGAGAACCGATCTCACTCCCAATGGAATTGATGGATCAGATCAGCTGTTAAGGGAACTAATCCGCCCCTTAATCGAGAAGAGGATGTATGACTTTGGGAAAAATTGATCCACTTCCCAATGGAACCGAGGGATCATATCAGTGAATGAACGAAACATGCAACTGAGATGTGAAAGTAGAAACTGCATAATTAGGATTTATGTTTCAGTATTCCATTTCATTATTGCTTTACTTGCTTAGCATTAGGCTAATAGATGAGTTTTGTGATGTAGGTGTTGAGGTAACTACTGAAGAATTCTCTGAATTTACTGAGGAATAGGAGAAGTTACTGAAGCACATTCATGTTCGGTCTGGTAAACTGATGAGGCGGATTAACTGATGTCTGTAGTTGTGCGTGTTGGTTGTCAATGGTACAATTTAAACATGCTGAGAATGTTGATGGTAGTAGGAGTTTAATGTTTCTTATATACTGTCTGATGTTCCTCCGATGTGAAAACACAAATTGGTTTTAGTCGTAGTCTACTATTCTGGATTTTTGACAATTGTGGATTATGTTGTTTTGAACGATTTTAGTAAAATGCTCAAGTTCTTTTGGTAGTCGGAGTTTTCTTTTTTATAGTGAAAATTGTTGTTAAATGGTGGAGGTTAAATTTTGTCTATCGGTGGATGTAAGTCCACCGGTGGATGTTGAATTTTGTCTATCGGTGGATGTAAGTCCACCGGTGGATGTCGTATTTTGTCTATCGGTGGATGTAAGTCCACCGGTGGATGTTGCATTTTGTCTATCAATGGATGCAAGTCCACCGGTGGATGTCGAGTATTAGATTTTTGTCGTTTTGTGACTGGTGGATGTCGAGTATTAGATTTTTGTCGTTTTGTGACCGGTGGATGTCGAGTATTAATTCTATCGGATGATGTAGGAAGTAATTGTCATTTTGCGGAATTGGTAGATGTAGGCTGAGAGTATTTTGTCGTTAGTGATCAGTCGACGTGTTTTGTTTTCTTTCTTTCTCTTTAATCAACTTTGTGAATATGTTAGTTATTTAATAGACATTGATATTATACGATGAATTTTTCCGCTACAAGTTTTTAAATGTTTTGAGATTTTAGCAAATGTCGAATTTTGACTTTCGAGCGAAGTTTTAAATTTGGTCCAAAGTTTCTTAGTTATGTTCGAGTTTTGAGTAAACGAACTGGGTTCAGATAACTCGGGGCGTACAGTTGAAGGCGGAGATTGACCAGTGCTCCGATTCTGATAATTCCTGATAGGGACGTCCATATGCAGTCTATACGGATGCTTCAGGTGCTGGCCTGGGTTGCGTTCTTATGCAGCAGGACAAGGTAGTGGCGTATGCTTCCTGACAGTTGAAGTCCCACGAGCTGACTATCCTACCCACGACTTAGAGCTCGCCTCCATTGTCTTCGCTTTGAAAATGTGGAGGAGTTATTTATATGGAGTCAGCTTCCAGGTTTTCTCTGATCATAAGAGTCTGAAGTACTTGTTCACTCAGAAAGAGCTCAACTTGAGGCAGCGCAGATGGATGGAGTATTTGGAGGATTATGATTTTAGCTTGGAATATCATTCCGGCAAGGCTAATGATGTTGCTGATGCATTGAGCCGATATCCTCGTGCTTCCATAGCCTGTCTGATTCGAGATGAGTGGAGGTGATCAGTGACCATCGGAGATTTCGAGTTTCAATATCATGATTCTGGGAGCACGGCTTATATCTGCCATGTAGTGACTACACCTTCGATGCTTATTAGGGTGAAGCAACTACAGCAGCAAGATGAGGAACTTGTAGCGAAAATGGGACAGCTTCAGAATGGGGAACAACTTGAGGGTTGGTCAGTGAACGCCGATGGTGATTTGTTCTACCATGGTAAGGTAGCAGTTTCCAACCTCGTCGATTTGAGACAAGCCATCCTGGATGAGGCTCACAGGTCCAATTTTGCTATTCATCTGGGCAGGACAAAGATGTACCATGATATGAAGCGTCAGTATTGGTGGGTTGGCATGAAGAGAGAGGTAGCCAGATTCTGGCTCGGTGTATGACATGCCAGCGAGTCAAAGCGGAACACCAACGGGCAGTAGGGTTGCTTCAGCCATTGCCTATTCCAGAGGGGAAATGGAAGGAGTCACCATGGACTTCGTTACTCATCTTCCGATAGACTCTCAGTATCTGGATGCTATCTTGGTTATTGTGGATCGGCTAACGAAGTCGGCACATTTCATTCATGTTCGAATGAATTTCTCGGTTGCCAAGCTCAGTCGATTATATATGCAGCACATTGTTCGTCTTCATGGGGTACCTTTGAGTATCTTGTCTCATCGTGATCCTCGCTTCAATTCGGAGTTGTGGAGAGGATTGCAGAAGAAGCTTGGTGCGAAGACTAAGTTCAGCACTGCACATCACCCCCAGACAGATGGGCAGTCAGAGAGGACCATTCAGATATTAGAGGACATGCTGAGGTCTTGTGTTCTGGATTTTGGTAACAGTTGGACCAAACACTTGCCATTGGTAGAGTTTGTGTACACAACAGCTTCCAGACCAGTATCGGAGTCTCTCCGTTTGAGGCATTGTATGGGCGGCCATGTCGTTCTCCTTTATGTTGGGCAGAAAAGGAGAAACGACTTTTGCTTGGGCTTGATATTATCCGAGATACCACTGAGAAAATCCACTAGATTCACGAGAGACTAAAGATTGTGTAGAGGTAGGCAGAAAAGCTATGTGGACCTGAAAAGACCTGAAGTGGAGTTCGTTGTTGGGGACTTGAAAACACCAGATTCATGCATTCTCTTTCTTCTCTTTAAATTGCCAATCCAGCTTCGTCCACTTTCTGTTTTTCCCAGTCGTCCACGCTTTCTATCTTTCCCAGCCAAGTCCGCAATTTATTCATCCACGCTTTCTATTTTTTTCAGCTTTCCAATCATCCACGCTTCTTTCTTTGTCTTTTACTTCTTTTGTCGTTTGGCGCAATCTTAGTCGTCCACACTGTTCAGTTGTCCACTTGCATTTGTCGTTAGTGCTCACTTTCCTCATCGTCCACCGCTGCTTTCTTTAATACTAACTTTTGTCTTTTAATGCTTCTTTTTGTAATGTCACTTCAGCTTCTACCACTTTTTTCCATCGTCCAAACTTCCAGTCGTCCAAACTCCTAGTCGTCCAAACTCCCAGTCGTCCAAACTCATTTATCGTCCACAGTTGTTGTCCATTCTCTGTCTGGTTTTTGTTCCACGTGCTTCAATAATTTCCAAATTTCTTTCTTCCAATTAACTCTTCCTTCTATTTTCCAAACTTCAATTAATTTGTTTATTTTTCCATGATTCCAGCACCCTTCTCTCTCATCATATTCAGAGCAACAAATTTCCTTATTTTTCTTGATTTCTCCCTTGATCTGCTTTCCTTTCTTCACGATTCTCTCGCAATTGAATTGATCTTCCTACTATTAATTTTGCATTCAATTACGAAATTTAACATTCAAATTATAGAGAAAAATCTGCTAAAAATAGAAAATATGCATGGAATATATTAAATTAAATCAAAGTACTGATGTTGAAGCATAATATAGAAATTGTAATAAATTTCTACCAATTTATTCTTGCTTTCACTCAATTAATATAAGTTCTTTTAACTAATAACCGTATAAAATAACTCTAAATTAAGAGTTATCAGGTATGCCACCGTGATTCCCTTGGTGGTTTGACTATATATATCTTCTTTATGAGGTTTTGTCTAATGTTATTACTGCCTTTCTGTGTGGTGTATTTCGGAGGATCCTTGTGTGGTCTTTTTTTCACGATGCACTTGACTATGTAGTACAGTATGGATAGTGATGGCGTAGTTTATATCCACTTTACTTTAAAAGTTATCCCGATCGATCTATCTCAAAATGAGAAGAGATTTAATAACATAGAATGATTTGAGATTTAATACTCATTCATTGATATTATAACTGGCATGCATCTCATATTGAATTTGTCACTCACCCCAACGACCTCCCCCTCCCAGGTAAAGGAAGAAGGAAGCAGAAGTGAGCTGGATCGGCACCAATCGATTATGAGTCGTTTTTATTTTTATTTTGGTTTTTCGTGTAATGTAAGAACCTATTCTAGATATTACTACATTTTGGGTTTAACTAACTTTATTTTTCCAATATTTTATTATTGCTTGTTTCTCATATTTGTTACATTGAGGAGTCTTATATCATTGCAAAACTTCCGCATTCAGCCTTAGGTTAGACGGTGGACCTCCCTGAGGTTGATTGTTTAGCCTGGCGTTTATATCCGGCCCCTCCCGGGTCATGACAAATATCTTGGTTGTTTGCCCCATACTTATTCAATTCATCTGGATTTGAGTGGCAGAAGTGAGTGAAGTTCTATGCATCTATTTTAATGTCAATTTCTGCTCATAACATTTAATTTACAAGTGGATATGTTGGTTTTTCAGGATCGTGGAGGATTTTCGAGATTGGACTAATTGGCTTCTTTACCGAGCTGGAATAGAAGTTAAGGGTGAAGAAAGCTGGGAGGAGGCTTGCTGGGAGGAAGAACTAGTTATGCCCGACACCTTGATTTCTTATTGGTCAAATTCGTTGATGTTTCATTTTGACATCATATGATTCTGTTTTGTAAATGTTCTGCCTTTCTTATTAGAAAAAAGTACATAAATAATCTGATCTTTACAGGTACATATTCGCACTATCAGAGGAAGGATAGCAAAGATATTTTGAGTCTCAGATTTTTTATTTTTCAGTATGGGATTGTTTACAAGCTAAATTTACAAGGATTAGACACATCATTGTCGGTAATAATTTTATTTTGTATTTTTTTGTTTCACTGTGCATTCCTCAATCCCAACTAAATTTTAATTTTTTTTTAACTTAGATTTGAACTAGTTTAAATTATACTTCATTTTAACTAGTAAAGCAAACAGATAACTCTTCCTTGGTCAAATCTCATTGAGTTTAGTCAGTTTCAAATTTAAAGTTATCTATTTACAATAGAATGAGAAGATTTTTTTTCCAATACGTGAGGCAAACAGTTGTCATACGACACTTTTAACACTTCCAAATTTTAAATGGGAGCTTACCTCTTTAAATCTGAAAACATTTGATTGTCTAAGGATGCATGTCATGAAAATATTAAAGGCCGGTGGAATAGTAGTAATCCAAGTAGATAGGAAGGTTTCATTTTTATAAAGAAACTAGGAGTTCAACTGTGTTTGAAAATTTAGAATCTTTCCACTTGGGGATTGTAGAATTGAGAAGAATGCTATCCAAAGTAGATTACAACTCTTGGATACATGATGTGGATGATGGTTGGGCTGACATTCAAAGGCATAAGCAATTTAGTTTCAAATAACAGTGAAGAAATCCTTACCTCAAAAGTCATTTAAAGTTTTAGATGGCCCACGTCCCTGTAAGTGGGTCTCTTCTCCAGAGTAATCTTATCCACAGCATTTCAAAACTTACCTGTCTTTTCTTTGATCTTATTTCGAGGAATGGGATGCTTAGTGTTCTCTTAAATCTTAGTATATAAGAAGCTTTAGATGGGTCCAAAAGAGACTCCATAATTTCATTGTCAACAATTTGTTGCCCTCTTGCAAAGGGTATAAGGAAGCTACTAATCACATTATAATTCAATGGGAATTCAATAAAGAGATTTAATTGAGACTTTGAGCAATGTGTTTGGCGTCCATGGAAAGGAAGAAATTTAAGTTTAAGATTTTTTAAAAAGATGGTGTTTTGACATCTGTTCAAGTTATTTGATCTTTTCGTAATGCTAGTCTCTTGGAGGGCGTGTTGCCAGATAATAGTAGAATAATATAATTTTATGTTGTGAAGTAAGAATACACTTGCAAGCATTTCATGAGTTATCTTTTTCTTTTTTTTTTTCCTATTTGGATTAATACTGAAAAATCCTAAAAATATATAGTTCTATATTCAAAGGGTGAATTTCTTATCTACTATTGCTGATGTTAGGGGTGGGCAGAACCGACCCAGAACTGTAAAATCGGGCCGGATCGGCGGTCCAGGCCGGTCTTGGTCTATTTTGCCTGCCATGGAACTAGTCCTGGTTCCATGGATTGGGGAACCGGGGTCCGGTCCCCGTACCGAGACCAGTAATTTTCACGGGAGAATCGACCCATGGTTTAGGCCCGGTGAATTATCCTACCCATGGGTCCAATAACTTAATTAAAAAAAAACTAAAATCAACTACTACCTAGGAGTGATTGTGGTCCGGGTCGGTCCAATTTTTGGAGAGATTAGGGCCGGACCACTAAATTCGGTTTTTAAATTTTTGTACCAATAAGCCCAAAAACAATTCTAGGACTGGACCAGAACTGGACCAGATTTTTGGTCTCGGTTCTGGTCTGGTTCTGGTCCTCTCAGTTTTTTTTTTTTTTTTTCTCATTCATCATACTTGGCTTCACAAGAAACATGCTTCCAAAACAGAACAAAAAAACACACAACAATTGCTAAAAATTAATTTACACAATCTAATTACCAAAAAGAATGCACAGCAATTGCTCAGAAAAATCTGGTCTCGGTTCATGCTGTAAAATTAAAACAAAAAAGACAACTAAAACGCAAAATATGTCAATTAAACATGAAACATGCAATGGTTAAACAGAGAACACAAAATGGAGGGTTGGTAGTGCAAGCAGAAGCCTAAAACAGAGAGTCGGTACTCTTTCGGTTAAGTCGAGAGAGTACCCCAAAATCCAGAACGAAATATCCCAAAAACAGGTTCAAAAACGTCTGAAACAGAGGAAGGGGCAAACCTGTAATCGAAGAAATAAGAAACAAGAAGTGTGCGATGGAGGATGAGGGACGGCGAGGGCGAGAGACTTGAGAGTCGTCCGTTGAAGAGAAGAGGCAGACGAGGGAATAACCTCTTTCGTCTGAGAAGAGTCGTCTGTCGAAGAGAAGAGGCATCGGCAGATGGAAATTGGAAAGTGAATTAAGGCGGTTTCAGTGGTCTTCTCTGTTTAGACCCGAGAATCGAACCAATAACTGCGATTCTTGGAAAAAAAAATTGATTTCAATTATTTTTTAAGGAAAAACTGACCAGAACTGGACCAAAAGGCTCGGTTCTGGTCCGATTCTCGGTTTTGGTCGGTTCTTGCTCACCCCTACCACTACCAGCCCTCAGTTCACTCCTCAGCACTGACGACCCGACCGCGACCTAGCGACTTCATGTCTTAGACTCATGCAGCTCCGACTGTTGCTCGTCGACCAGCGACTTTCGCAGTTCCGACCTGCGACCTGACCAGTGGGCAGTGACCATCTCTCCCGATTATGCATTCTCAACTGAACAAGTCTGATTTGAAAGGTCAGTTTTCATTCCACCACTCTCCTACTCCTGGTTCTCAACTCTCTCACACTATCACACGAATAAGTCAGTCTATTTTGTCTATTTTGCCTTTACTTATCTTCCTTCCCCTAGCCGGATAAGTGAATTTTGTTGCCCTAGCCGAATAAGTCATTCGTCTGAAATTGGTATTATATAATGCTTCCATCGCTTTTCACATCTTCCCTTTTTCTCTGTTTCATCTTCTTTCAGATTGTTAATTTCACAATTCCTGATCAGAATCCTGGTTACCGACTTTTCGTCTTCTAAATTCATATTCCAATTTCAGAAATTTCTGCATCTAGGTCAAAGTCGGGCTTTCTATTCTAATTTTTTCGAGTTTGAGGGGGAGGTGAGGCGGGACTATGGTGGAACCGATCAGTCCTTCTAGGGCTTTAAATTCTCGATATCGGGGGGCTTTCAACGGCATCTGTGTTTTGGTGCTACTCTACTTTTTCCATAATAGGAATTTTTCTCGCAGTAATTCGCCTTCTTTTCTGCCACGTTCTAAAAGGAGCTTCGCCAGGAATCGTGTTGGCGCTGTCCACAGAAGAATGGCCGAAGTGAATATTGCTGCATCATGGGAGGGAACCGGTACCGAACTGGAACTGGACCGCAAATTCAGTCCGGTTCTGGTTCGGTACTGGTTCCACTAGGGACTGGTTCCGGTTTTGGGAAAATATTTCCCGAAATGACCGGTCCAGTCTTGGTCCAGGGCAGAACTGGCCCAGACCAGACCGTGCCCAGCCCTAGCTAATGTTCTATTTGTGAAGTTCTACACAATTCGTTTCTTAGAGGAAAACAACTTGGTTAGGATATCTTTGGACTTGCAAAATGAATTTATAATTGTGAGTTTTGTCCAGGTATATGGTTTCTCTTGGGTTGTCCTGGCTGTTCTTATAATTCTTTTCAATTTAAGAGAATATCTTATGAATATGCAGGCTTTTCATTCCCAAATTCATCAATGCCATCTGATTTTTTCTTCACTTGCTACGTAGGTGTTCACCTTTAGCCAGAAAATATCTGTTAATTTCCAGCTTTTGTTGCACTTCATCCAAGGAATGTCCTTTATTCTGGCGCTAGCTGGCTTAACGCTTGCCATAATATTCACGAATTTGACAGTTCCAGACGTGTTTGCCTGCATCCTAGCATTTATACCTACTGGATGGGGAATTTTATCTGTAAGTTTATTTTCTCCTTGTTCTCAATTTATTAACCGGACTAATTTCTGTATATATCCCCTAAATGATGTTCATGTTAGGAGAAATTATATCTTTTTAGGAAATAAAATCCTTGAAGTTCTCTTATCTTCATTTTATTAAGTAATAGATTATGTCTTAAAAAAGAAGTTAGAAGGGATGGTGATAAATTCTTTCAAGAAAAAGATTGAACTATGCATTAGCTCTGGCCCTAAGTTCTTTTAGATTACTAACCGTTTTATGTTGGCTATTTGAACTTCTATTATGGCTTCTTTTATGTATAATTTTATATTTACCTTCTATTTTACTTCTTAATTTTTACTTATTGACGTGTCCTTCATTAATTAGTAAAATTAATATAATAGATTAACAATGAATTGAAATAAGTCATTAAAGGCACCAATTAACTAGTGCTGCGTTGGTAGGTGGGAATTAGAAGATAAATTTGAAGGTAAATATATCATTAATTTTTTTTATACGATAACAGTTGGGGCTTTTTCAACTAGTGGAAATTGTCATGGAATGACATTACTTTCTCTTAATTCGAATCAACATCTTATTGCAGCTGCATGGAAGCCTGTGATGAAGAAGTTGGGGTTGTGAAAATCAATCTGCTTTATTGGTTGGCTGTACGATGCCAGAATGGGGATGATTATTTTTGTCCCAATTGCATTCTTTTCATGGTTTCCATTTGTGTCCACATTTCAAACCCGCCTCATGTTCAATCAAGCTTTCAGCAAAGGATTGGAAATTTCCCTTATCCTCACTGGAAACAACCCGTATACTGGCATTTGATGACAGCGTTCAGCCAGTTCCCCAGTTGGTCTGTGAGGTCTTTCCATCTTTGATATTTAAACTCTGTATATTTTGTTAGATTTTATGGTGGATATTGGATTAGTTGAGTTGTATGCCCACTGATTTGAAAGTCTATTGTTGTATGACAAGTTATATGATCGATTGTTTTTGTTGAGAATTGAACAAGTTTTATTGCTTAATTTTGTCGATATTGTGAGCTTATGTGATCGATATTTCTGTGAGAAATGAACAGGCAAATCTTTCACCTGTGTCTTTACACTGAGTGGAATTCAAATATACAAGTGGTTTGGTAGATCTCTGATTTCTATGGCCTTTTACTAGTTTCTATAGCCTACAAAAGTGATGTACATAAATATATGCAGAAATATAGTTCTGAAGCATATAATAAAAACTAAATGTTAGATTTTTGTGCAGACTTGACAATTCAATCAATACAATATGATCTTAAATTATTAATACCCACGATTAGATGATAGCTATGGCTCTACTTATTTTTAATTAATAGAGTAAAAAAAAAAAAAAAAAAAAAAAAAAAAAAAAAAAAAAAAAAAAAAAAAAAAAAAAAAAAAAAAAAAAAAAAAAAAAAAAAAAAAAAAAAAAAAAAAAAAAAAAAAAAAAAAAAAAAAAAAAAAAAAAAAAAAAAAAAAAAAAAAAAAAAAAAAAAAAAAAAAAAAAAAAAAAAAAAAAAAAAAAAAAAAAAAAAAAAAAAAAAAAAAAAAAAAAAAAAAAAAAAAAAAAAAAAAAAAAAAAAAAAAAAAAAAAAAAAAAAAAAAAAAAAAAAAAAAAAAAAAAAAAAAAAAAAAAAAAAAAAAAAAAAAAAAAAAAAAAAAAAAAAAAAAAAAAAAAAAAAAAAAAAAAAAAAAAAAAAAAAAAAAAAAAAAAAAAAAAAAAAAAAAAAAAAAAAAAAAAAAAAAAAAAAAAAAAAAAAAAAAAAAAAAAAAAAAAAAAAAAAAAAAAAAAAAAAAAAAAAAAAAAAAAAAAAAAAAAAAAAAAAAAAAAAAAAAAAAAAAAAAAAAAAAAAAAAAAAAAAAAAAAAAAAAAAAAAAAAAAAAAAAAAAAAAAAAAAAAAAAAAAAAAAAAAAAAAAAAAAAAAAAAAAAAAAAAAAAAAAAAAAAAAAAAAAAAAAAAAAAAAAAAAAAAAAAAAAAAAAAAAAAAAAAAAAAAAAAAAAAAAAAAAAAAAAAAAAAAAAAAAAAAAAAAAAAAAAAAAAAAAAAAAAAAAAAAAAAAAAAAAAAAAAAAAAAAAAAAAAAAAAAAAAAAAAAAAAAAAAAAAAAAAAAAAAAAAAAAAAAAAAAAAAAAAAAAAAAAAAAAAAAAAAAAAAAAAAAAAAAAAAAAAAAAAAAAAAAAAAAAAAAAAAAAAAAAAAAAAAAAAAAAAAAAAAAAAAAAAAAAAAAAAAAAAAAAAAAAAAAAAAAAAAAAAAAAAAAAAAAAAAAAAAAAAAAAAAAAAAAAAAAAAAAAAAAAAAAAAAAAAAAAAAAAAAAAAAAAAAAAAAAAAAAAAAAAAAAAAAAAAAAAAAAAAAAAAAAAAAAAAAAAAAAAAAAAAAAAAAAAAAAAAAAAAAAAAAAAAAAAAAAAAAAAAAAAAAAAAAAAAAAAAAAAAAAAAAAAAAAAAAAAAAAAAAAAAAAAAAAAAAAAAAAAAAAAAAAAAAAAAAAAAAAAAAAAAAAAAAAAAAAAAAAAAAAAAAAAAAAAAAAAAAAAAAAAAAAAAAAAAAAAAAAAAAAAAAAAAAAAAAAAAAAAAAAAAAAAAAAAAAAAAAAAAAAAAAAAAAAAAAAAAAAAAAAAAAAAAAAAAAAAAAAAAAAAAAAAAAAAAAAAAAAAAAAAAAAAAAAAAAAAAAAAAAAAAAAAAAAAAAAAAAAAAAAAAAAAAAAAAAAAAAAAAAAAAAAAAAAAAAAAAAAAAAAAAAAAAAAAAAAAAAAAAAAAAAAAAAAAAAAAAAAAAAAAAAAAAAAAAAAAAAAAAAAAAAAAAAAAAAAAAAAAAAAAAAAAAAAAAAAAAAAAAAAAAAAAAAAAAAAAAAAAAAAAAAAAAAAAAAAAAAAAAAAAAAAAAAAAAAAAAAAAAAAAAAAAAAAAAAAAAAAAAAAAAAAAAAAAAAAAAAAAAAAAAAAAAAAAAAAAAAAAAAAAAAAAAAAAAAAAAAAAAAAAAAAAAAAAAAAAAAAAAAAAAAAAAAAAAAAAAAAAAAAAAAAAAAAAAAAAAAAAAAAAAAAAAAAAAAAAAAAAAAAAAAAAAAAAAAAAAAAAAAAAAAAAAAAAAAAAAAAAAAAAAAAAAAAAAAAAAAAAAAAAAAAAAAAAAAAAAAAAAAAAAAAAAAAAAAAAAAAAAAAAAAAAAAAAAAAAAAAAAAAAAAAAAAAAAAAAAAAAAAAAAAAAAAAAAAAAAAAAAAAAAAAAAAAAAAAAAAAAAAAAAAAAAAAAAAAAAAAAAAAAAAAAAAAAAAAAAAAAAAAAAAAAAAAAAAAAAAAAAAAAAAAAAAAAGATTCTAGCCTTTGCATAAACATCTTGTGAGGAGTTTTGAATGTGGTAAGTTTTTTTATTCGTTTTTGATGTTTAAGTTAGGGTTTTATGAGAAATTGGATTCGAGTTCGGAAATTCAATATGTGATTTTTTTTTATGGTGTATTTGAGTGTATTTAAAGTCTAGCTAAGTTTATTTGTCAATGGAAAGTGAGAAACGGCGAGGGAGTGCGATTTGTGCGACTTCCCATCGCTAGAAATTGCCCAAGTGTTGGCTGATGTTGAAGTCGATCGACAATTCAAACCCTGCGCTGGAAATAGGGAAGTACAAGTGCCTCTTGAAGGAAGTGTCGACCGCTTACATTTTTATTTATGATAGGTGACAACATTTTAGAAGAAAGTGTTGACTGCTAGTGTAATATGGGCTGAAACTCGAGAGTTATGAAGTGTCGATCGATAAGATGAAGGGTCGACTTTGGTAAAATCTGATTGTTCTAAGTGTCCACTGGTGGGTGGACCTCTACTTAGAAGTGTCGGTCGGCCCCCCCTTAAAGTGTCAATTGTATAGTGTTATTTTTGAAAAAAAAATTGTCGTCGAGGCGTGCGGTCATTTATAGTGTTCCAGATTAGGTTCATCTTTGTGTTTTCCTTTAGTGTTAAATCAGGTCTTCTCTGAGAATCGGGTCGGCCGACTGATGTGCTAAGAAGAGCCATCACGCGAACCTGGGCTAAATCCTTGGCCTTGGTGGAGCCATCAACTAATGAGTGTGCTCTTTTTGTAGATGAAGCATCCTATAAGTAATTGAGGTCAAAGCCAAATGCACAAGACATGGAGAAGCCAATCCATTGAGACAACTTAGTGTAATTTTAGCTTAATCTTTCTCTTTGAATTTTTGACATTTTAAATGTATGGCTGAACATGTAACTGAGGGTTTGTGGTTGCATTTTGAAGAAGAAAGAACCACTTGATAGTGACCCTTGGAAAGAGAAGAAGTTTGCCAAATTTGGCAATACAAGGTGGTGTCCTCGGCTTGTACCTTGGCCGAACGCCACCAATTTTGGTGTTGATCTTTGAATAGTTGAAACCTTAATTTTTGTAAAGAAAGACATGATATTTTAGCCATCTTTAGCCTCTCTTCAGGAGAGTTTTGGATGAATAGCAGCAGCTGAAGCTTTGCCTTCGTTTTTCCTCCCTTCATTTCGGTAAGTCATATTCGAGAGAGAGTTGAGTGAATGTGTGATTCGGTTTCCACTTTGTGAGAGCCAAAGTGGTTTCTTTGTTATTGCAACCTTCATCCATCATTTCTAGGCGTGGATAACTAAAGCAAGGTTGTATTTAACTTGGAGTGCTATTCTTAAAAAAAAAAAAACAAGACTCGAAGGTGCACACTTAACACCTTTTTAGACCAGCACACACCATATAAACCATAACTTTTCATCCCCATCGATTTATCCTAAAATTTAGAGGGTATTTCATCCACTTCCTAAGTAAGTTCGTGTTAAAATTTCAACTTTATTAGAGTCATAAATCGAAAGTTCTATATTCTGCAAGTTGGACTAATTTTCGGCTAAAAACTGTTTCATCCGAGGAGTTAGTATTTGTTGAGTTTGTGCTTCCATTTGTTCCCTAAGTTGAAGAACGCCACCGACCTGGCGTTTTGTTGGGCCCGCCTCTAAGTCATGACAACTCTAATTGAAACAAGATTGGTGAGCTTCCTTCCAAAGAAGTTGAAGAACTCGATAGGTGCAGTTGTCGTTCTGTAACACCCGGTTTCCATTAACCGATTTACCTTTTTCCATTTATAGAGAATGTTTTATAATTGAAATATGGGCGATTTAATGATTAGGTTAACAAGAGATTGAGTAAGGACAAAATGGTAAATTTCAATTTGTTGTGGATAACGCATTTAAGGGAGGGTTTAATGAGGTTAAGCCGCCACTGTTCCCTCATTTTCCTCTTTGGGTTTTAAGCTCAGGCAGTCGAGCTCCCTAGGCGATATTTCCCTCGCCCGATTCTCCTTCAAACTAGGTAAGCTTTCCTTTCGTTATCTTGAGATTTTTAGTGGCCATATAACAGAGGGAGTACAATGCGTGTATTTTGTTAAGGCTGCGAGTGTGTTGAGTTCGGGTTTAGTGTTGGGAATGTTCGATAACCAGAGTTTCCAAACTAGCTCCTTAGGTTTCTAAACGATATAAGGTTAAGGTTAGTGATGATCTAATCGGTATTCTGCTTATGACATTAGGTGTACAGAGCTTCCCGAATAGTGGTGACCGAACAATTTCCAGGAATCCAGGTAAGTAGAGTTTGCATGTGCCTTCGGGCCTACATCACAAAACAGTAGGATTTGTGTGTGCATGAATGAATGTTTCTTTTCAGTTGCCATACATCATATTTTGAAAGAAAACGAAAATTAATTTACATGAAGTAGCATGGTAAGATGTGAACAGATTGTAACAGTGTACTTTTAAGGGAATTAATCCGCCCCTTAATCGAACATACGGATTCATACCCTGCGAAAATTGATCCACCTCCCATTGTATCAGGGATCAAATCAGCTGTTAAGGGAATTAATCCGCCCCTTAATTGAATATATGGATTCATACCCTGGGTGTAACACCCGAGTTTTTTTCGGGTTTCCGCTCCAAGGCTATTTTCGTAAATAAGTAAATTAGGTCCGTTTTGCGGGCGGATAGTTTTATTAGGACCCTAGAAATTTACGAGAACTTTTAGAGGAATAAGTGAAATTTTAGAAACCCAAATCGAAAAGAGTAATGCTAGATTTCCCATTTTACCCTTTTAGTATGTTAATTCGTAAAAATAGCAAAATAAGTCCGTTTTGGAAACGGTGAGTTTTAGTTAGAACTCTAAGATTAAATTGGAATATTTGGAGAAACAATGAAATTGCAGAGAAACCGAATTGATAGACTAATTAAAGAGTTAAGCATAAAATTGATGGAAGGGCATTTAAGTAATTTGGTAAGTAAATAAAATTATAATTTTATTTATAATTTTTATAAAACAATGGAATGGCTTCACGAGGAAGCCATTCCCCTGCCGAGCTCCCGACGCCGAGAGAGAAGGGAGACGCGCGATCCTCCGACGTCCAACCTCGACGTTTTCCGGCCAGAAGACGTCGGCGACTCCAGGGCTGCCATTTCCGACCATCTCCGCGCGAAACCCGACCGGTATGGCTCGTTGTTCTCCTCCTTTCGGTTTGGTTTAGGGCTGTGCGTGACTAGCTCGATTGAGCTCCGATCGCCGGCCGTTTTTGGTTGCTTTCAACGTTGCATTGCCGAGCTTAATGCCGGCGTAGGTCGCCGAGCAGCATGGTGCTCGGATTGTGCTAGAAACAGGGGACCCGAATTAGGGCTTAGGGTTTTCTTAATTGGAAACTTCGATTTTTGGTTAGATTATTCTAATTGAGGGTAGATGTGGTCGATTGGTGATGAAATAGGTGGAATTTGATGAAAAATTGGAAAAGAGAAATTTTGGGTAAAAGGGGCAGAATCGGGTTTCTGCTAAATTGACCTAGCTCCGGTCATTTGTTTTAAAATTCCTTTTGGCATATTAAAATAGGTTATTAGAGGAGTACGTGGCCGCTGGAATCGTTCGATTCTGATAACCGACGCAAAAGTTACGCGCGTTCGAAGTTTCGGGTCGGTTTTTACCGAACCCAAATTAGTGGCCGTTTAATTAAGTTTTAGTTAGAAATCGATGGTATTATGCTTTTAGGCTTATTAGTGATTACACTTGTCGTTATTTAGGTAGATTAAATGAATTGATGATTATTGGTGGACTTAGGTTAAAGTTTGGATATTAGAGATTATTGGAAAACCATTAATGGAGGTTAAGTAAATTGTGAGCACCACGTGCTCGATGAAATGCCCGAATGGAGGAAATGAAAGTTTTAGGAGAAATTGCTTTAGCTAGGAGCTTAGTTTAAGTTTGAGATTCGTTTATTTAGGATCGATTTTAATGTCCTATTTATGAAATGCCTTAGGTGGACACGGCTTTTGGACGTGCACGGCTTGCTACGGACGCCAGATAAGTGAGCGTTAGGCTTTCCGGCCACTAAGGCCCTACGTCGTACAATGTTGATGATGTTTGATGTGATGAAAAAGGTGGAAATAGGGGTTGGTAGAAAGGACGGTAGTTTTAGGTAGTGCTTTAGTGATTTAAGTAGTGCTCGTTTGATAGGTTTTTCCTTACGTATGGTTATACCTCATGCATCATGTTTTACTAAAGTGCATACGAACTATTTATGAGCATGTTTTTATGAAAATGTTGAATTAAAGAACGATAATGAATGATGATGATGAATGTTACTACGGGGCAAGTCACGAATGTACTACGGGGCAAGTCACGAATGTACTACGGGGCAAGTCACGAATGTACTACGGGGCAAGTCACGAATGTACTACGGGGCAAGTCACGAATGTACTACGGGGCAAGTCACGAATGTACTACGGGGCAAGTCACGAATGTACTACGGGGCAAGTCACGAATGTACTACGGGGCAAGTCACGAATGTACTACGGGGCAAGTCACGAATGTACTACGGGGCAAGTCACGAATGTACTACGGGGCAAGTCACGAATGTACTACGGGGCAAGTCACGAATGTACTACGGGGCAAGTCACGAATGTACTACGGGGCAAGTCACGAATGTACTACGGGGCAAGTCACGAATGTACTACGGGGCAAGTCACGAATGTACTACGGGGCAAGTCACGAATGTACTACGGGGCAAGTCACGAATGTACTACGGGGCAAGTCACGAATGTACTACGGGGCAAGTCACGAATGTACTACGGGGCAAGTCACGAATGTACTACGGGGCAAGTCACGAATGTACTACGGGGCAAGTCACGAATGTACTACGGGGCAAGTCACGAATGTACTACGGGGCAAGTCACGAATGTACTACGGGGCAAGTCACGAATGTACTACGGGGCAAGTCACGAATGTACTACGGGGCAAGTCACGAATGTACTACGGGGCAAGTCACGAATGTACTACGGGGCAAGTCACGAATGTACTACGGGGCAAGTCACGAATGTACTACGGGGCAAGTCACGAATGTACTACGGGGCAAGTCACGAATGTACTACGGGGCAAGTCACGAATGTACTACGGGGCAAGTCACGAATGTACTACGGGGCAAGTCACGAATGTACTACGGGGCAAGTCACGAATGTACTACGGGGCAAGTCACGAATGTACTACGGGGCAAGTCACGAATGTACTACGGGGCAAGTCACGAATGTACTACGGGGCAAGTCACGAATGTACTACGGGGCAAGTCACGAATGTACTACGGGGCAAGTCACGAATGTACTACGGGGCAAGTCACGAATGTACTACGGGGCAAGTCATGAATGTACTACGGGGCAAGAAAACGGTTTAAAAGAAATGAAACGAAAATGTTTTATAAATGTCATGCATATATGTAAAGTTATGTTTAGTACGCTCCTTACTAAGCGTTAGGCTTACTGTTTATGTTGTATGATGTAGGTGACAGGTGTGAAGTGAGAGTTCCTCATGATGACAAGGAATAGGTGGTCGATGGGTGGTGCTCGTGGCGACGGGGTGTGTTTTGGCTTGATGATCCGATGGCTTGAACGATGTATGTCGAATGATGTGAGTTAGTTTTGTTGGTTAGTTGGTCTACGTGTAGGTTTAATTTGTGAAAGTATCAAAGTGTTTAAGTATGTAGATTAGAGGTTTTGATAGAAAAATGTATGAACAGTCGAGTTTTGATGTATATGTAGTAGTAGTAGATTGTTTAGAATGTGGAGTTTAAATTTTAGAATTTTACTGGAACTGTTTGGGTATTTTGAACTGTTTGGTTATTTTAAAACAGGTAAGGATACGCTCGATTTTTAGAGCGATCCACGCAGTTTGTTTTCTTGAGTATAGGTTATATTAGTGTTGTGTTTTAATTGATCTTACTTTAATTGTTTTAAATGTTTTATTTGTTTTAAGTTATTAATGGTTTTAGTCTAGTTTTAAATGTTTTAAAAGTCGAAATGTTTTACGCTCAAATGTTTAATGTTTAAGTCAAAGTTAGTCCCTAAAGGTTGTTAGAGGTGGGTCAATTGTCTAGGTCTGTTTTCTTTAAAGTGTTAAGTAAAAATGAAAAAGTTTATGAGAAAATACGAGGGCTTAGGTAATAGTTATGTCACGGCAAGTCTGTGGCGGCCCTACGGGGTTGGGGTCGTCACACTAGGAAAATTGATCCACCTCCCATTGTATCAGAGATTAAATCAGCTGTTAAGGGAATTAATCCGCCCCTTAATTGAATATATGGATTCATATCCTGGGAAAACTGATCCACCTCCCATTGTATCAGGGATCATCAGACCAGTGAACGAATGCAACATAACTGAGGAATGGAAGTAGAAACTGCATATTTAGGATTTACATTTCAGTACACATTTCATTTCTTGCTTTAATTGCTTAGCATTAGGCTAATAGATGAGTTTTGTGATGTAGGCGAAGAGATTACTGCAGGTGAATTTCCCGTGTGCACAGATGAGTAGATGTGGTTGGAGGGGTACATTCATGCTCCGGTCTGGTAAACTGATGAGGCGGGTTAATTGGTGTCAGCAGTTGTGAAGGTCTAGTTGATAATGATTCAATCTGAGTACATTGAGTTTTCATGACAGTAATGGTAGCAACCTTTTGAATTAGTTTTGGAGATTTCCTGACATTAGTGTTCTGTTGGATTTTATAATGTTGTTTTTACTGAATTTGAGCAATACAATGATTTAAACTGCCTCTGAATGGTTTTTGGTAAAATGCTTAAGTCCTTTTGATAGTCGGGACTTTCTTAATTTATAGTAAAGTCTACGCCATGTTGTTTTGTCCATCGGTAGGAGTCGAGTAAGTTACATCAGATGATGTTTTGGTAAAAGCTATCGGTGGATGTGTGTAGAAGTTTATTGTTTTCTATCGGAAGATGCCTTAAGAAAAGTCATCGGATGATGTAGGTTAATTCTATCGGAAGATGCCTTAAGAAAAGTCATCGGATGATGTAGGTTAATTCTATCGGAAGATGCCTTAAGAAAAGTCATCGGATGATGTAGGTTAATTCTATCGGAAGATGCCTTAAGAAAAGTCATCGGATGATGTAGGTTAATTCTATCGGAAGATGCCTTAAGAAAAGTCATCGGATGATGTAGGTTAATTCTATCGGAAGATGCCTTAAGAAAAGTCATCGGATGATGTAGGTTAATTCTATCGGAAGATGCCTTAAGAAAAGTCATCGGATGATGTAGGTTAATTCTATCGGAAGATGCCTTAAGAAAAGTCATCGGATGATGTAGGTTAATTCTATCGGAAGATGCCTTAAGAAAAGTCATCGGATGATGTAGGTTAATTCTATCGGAAGATGCCTTAAGAAAAGTCATCGGATGATGTAGGTTAATTCTATCGGAAGATGCCTTAAGAAAAGTCATCGGATGATGTAGGTTAATTCTATCGGAAGATGCCTTAAGAAAAGTCATCGGATGATGTAGGTTAATTCTATCGGAAGATGCCTTAAGAAAAGTCATCGGATGATGTAGGTTAATTCTATCGGAAGATGCCTTAAGAAAAGTCATCGGATGATGTAGGTTAATTCTATCGGAAGATGCCTTAAGAAAAGTCATCGGATGATGTAGGTTAATTCTATCGGAAGATGCCTTAAGAAAAGTCATCGGATGATGTAGGTTAATTCTATCGGAAGATGCCTTAAGAAAAGTCATCGGATGATGTAGGTTAATTCTATCGGAAGATGCCTTAAGAAAAGTCATCGGATGATGTAGGTTAATTCTATCGGAAGATGCCTTAAGAAAAGTCATCGGATGATGTAGGTTAATTCTATCGGAAGATGCCTTAAGAAAAGTCATCGGATGATGTAGGTTAATTCTATCGGAAGATGCCTTAAGAAAAGTCATCGGATGATGTAGGTTAATTCTATCGGAAGATGCCTTAAGAAAAGTCATCGGATGATGTAGGTTAATTCTATCGGAAGATGCCTTAAGAAAAGTCATCGGATGATGTAGGTTAATTCTATCGGAAGATGCCTTAAGAAAAGTCATCGGATGATGTAGGTTAATTCTATCGGAAGATGCCTTAAGAAAAGTCATCGGATGATGTAGGTTAATTCTATCGGAAGATGCCTTAAGAAAAGTCATCGGATGATGTAGGTTAATTCTATCGGAAGATGCCTTAAGAAAAGTCATCGGATGATGTAGGTTAATTCTATCGGAAGATGCCTTAAGAAAAGTCATCGGATGATGTAGGTTAATTCTATCGGAAGATGCCTTAAGAAAAGTCATCGGATGATGTAGGTTAATTCTATCGTTTGCGATCGATTGATGTCTTTGGCTGACGTCATCGGTAGATGTAGGAGGATTTTTGTCGTATAGTCATCGGGCGGATGTAGAGTGTATTTTGTCGTTTGCGATCGGTTGATGTCTTTTGGCTGACGTCATCGGTAGAAACCTTCTATCTTCGTTTCTGCTTCTTCCGTGACTTATCAATCGGCGATGTGTTTGACTTCTGCGAACTTCTCTAATATTTCACTGTTTAAACTAGATTTTCAAATTGCGATGTTCTAACAATCAACTGCATTTCGTAGTTTTGTATAACTTCATTGTGGTTCAAATGATTTTCCGCTGCAATTTTTAATGTAATGTTTTGAGTTTTTTAGAAAAATGCCAAATTTTGACTGTCGAGTGAAGATTTAAATTAATCAAAAAAAATTTCTTAGTCATGTTCGAGCATTGAGTAGCGAACCGGGTTCAAAAAACTCGAGGCGTTACACGTTCCTATTCTACAAATTTGCACTCAGATGCACATATCTTTTCATCTCCATCGTTTCTGCTCATTATTTTTGGAGGAAGCCCTTCTCACAAATAGAGCAAGAAACTGTCCAAAAATCTCCTCAAGAAGACGTCCAAACATCTCCTCAATAAGTCTTCAATCGAGCGAGTTACCTTCCTCAAGGAAGACCAATTTTTGATTCAAATCCTAAAAGGCAATTCTGATTCTTTGAACACCTTTGAACCCGTTGATGATCGCTTCTAGCAAATGCTTTTAGCATATGACGATGTCAGATCTAAGACTGGTGAATACGAAACTACTGATGTTTTTTTAAACAAGATAGTTAGAGTGTTGAGCAATCCAACTGATATTTTCGACAAGTGGAATGACTTTGTCCCACCTCAAAAGCAGATGTCTTTACAATAACAAAAAATTGTTGAAGACAAACATGGCAAAACAAAATTATATTTCTTTGAGCAATTTAAAGAGTCAAGCTTTATTATTTTGTTCGAGGAGTACGAGTAATCTGAAGTTACTATCGTGGTCTCTATCAAGGTTCAAAAAAGAGTTTTATGGTATTCATTAAATTTAATTTTTGAAGTAGTAAACATCAAATTCGTATTCAACCTAGGAGGAGTTTTCTTTAAGATGAGGAGATTGATGACGTGCTTCAAAATGAGGGATGGAAAGCACAAAGCTGCCTCAGATTTTTACTGCTTTGGAAACTCGAGCAGCAACTTTAAAACAACATAATTTGCTCGTCCCTTGATTTTTGGAGCTGAAATTTTAACAAGAGGTTGTCTGATGTGTGAGGATCATTGTGTCCAAAAATGAGGAGCTCAATCGATGGGGATGAAAAGATATGGCTTTTGTGGTACACGTTGGTTTGGAAAGTGATAATGAGACACCTTCTTTGGCTCCCCTTGAGGAAGAACTCTCTAACTTGTTGGAGAGAGAGCTTGATACGCACTTGCTGGATGTTCTACCTTCAGATACCATCAGAGGGAGAGGTAGAGAAGGGAGCAATATAATGGAATCCACTACACTCGCAAAAATGGAAACAAAAAACACACACACTCGCTGGATATGACTCACCGAGAGGAGGCGGCTACTTGATGCTCGGAAGCTTCAAGGTTTGAGAGAAGTTGAACTTCAGTTTTTCTATTCAAAATGTGCTACCTTCCAGCTGCCCTAATGGTGGTTTAAATATCACTCCCTTTTACAAATTAGGGTTCAAATGATCAACCAACAAAATGCGTCATAGAAAGAGGTGTTCAGCCAAGGTACAAATCGAATGTCACTTTCAAGTGGTCTCTTCTTCTACAAAATAGAACCATAAGTGACATTTTGAATGCACGTGTTCGGTCATCACAATGCATGCCAGAAGAAACAAATAAAAGTCTAGAAAAAAAAAACTAAACTTAAGGATCACATCCATTTGCTCGAAGGAAGACATTGGTTCTTTCTTCTAGCTCGATTCGGTAATGAGGTTGCTCTCGTGTCAACAAGTGAAATGACATCTCCTTGTTTTGTGTGCTAGACTCTAGCTCTAATTGTTCTCCAAATGAATTTCCTATAAAATGAGCACACAAGTTAGTTAAAGTTTTGACTCGAGACTGAGTGGTTGCTCCTATTGGCACATCAATTGATGTAGGACATGACTGTAGCCCTAGCTCATAAGCTCTAGATCTTTTAAGATCCACGATCTTTTTAATATTTAATCTTATCTATTATTTTCATTTGATTTTATTCATTTTAACTTTTTAAATAGATTTTTTCTTTTGAAAAGTTTTCATAGAGATATATTTTATTTTTCTCGGTCCACCTTAGAAAATATTGAGGCTCCACTAAGCTCATCCAACATATCCTCGAGCCTAGGAATGAGGTATCTATACTTTACGGTGATTTGATTCACGGCTCGACTGTCAACGCACATCCTCATTGTGTCGTCTTTCTTGGGTACCAAAAGTGAGGGAACTGCACAGGGGGCTCATTGACTCTCGTATGTATCCTTTATCCAATAAATCTTGAACTTGATCTTGGAGTTTCTTGGTTTCTTTGGGGTTCATTCTATAGGCTGGTCTATTAGGTAGTGTGGCCCCGGGTATGAGGTCAATTTGATGTTCTGTACCACGTAGAGGTGGTAACCCTTGGGGCAGTTCCTCAGGAAACACATCTTGGAATTGATTGAGCAACTTCTTTACAGGGTCAGGGATTACTCCTAGCTCCATAACTTTATCTCGAAATAGTATAAGGATCACGAGATCTCCTCGAAGCACCAATGCCTCTATCTCTGATCTAGTCATAAAAAGATTTGCTTTATTCTTCGCTTCTTTTCTAGCGGCATCGTCTTTAGGATATTTCCTCGGGGGTCAAAGGTGCTAACTTAATTGTTTTACCACCAAACTTAAGGGAATAGTAGTTAGAATATCCATCGTGGTTCATTATTCGATCAAATTGCCAGGGACGTCCAAGATGTAAGTGGCTAGCACTCATGGGTACGACATCACATAAAACAGAATCTTGATATTTTCCCATAGCAAAATCTACTCTGACTTGTCGAGAGACCTTAACATCATCCCTATCATCTAACCATCGTAACTTATAAAGGTAGGGATGCGTAGTTGTCTCTAATCCTAACTTCTTAACTAACTCGTCAGATGCCACGTTAGCACAACTTCCTCTATCTATAATTAAAGAGCATATCTTATCATTGATAACACATCTACTATGAAAGATATTCTCACGTTGGCAATCATCTCCTGAATTCTTAGTCACAAGGACTCGTCTCCTAACCATCAACAAGGGTCCCTCAGGAGCGCGCACGACTTCGTCCTCAGTGTCACTCTCTTCGACATCTTTGTCCTCTACTCCTACCTCGTGGTCATCCTCACTCTCAACTTCTCCCGTATCTTCCTTGATAATCATCACCCGTCGATTCAGACATTGAGCCATATAATGACCTAGACCTTGACATTTATAACACTTGATTTCTCTAGCTCTAAGTGAGTTGGCTTTATCGACTAAGGTTTTGCTACTGGACTCCTTAAGTGGCCAACTAGGGTTAAAAGGCTTCTTTCCTTCAGCCTTGTCAAAGGGCTTGATTGGCGCGGGTGACTTAAGGGTGACTTTGGGTGGAATGTGGGGGGTAAACTTAGGAGGGTAGGTGGATTTCCTCTTTCTATTGATCTGCCACTCAATCGTCATGGCCATATGAAGTATTGCATCTAAGGACTCTGCCAGGTGTATTTCAACGGTGTCTCCTATGTCTCTATTCAAGCCTCGAATGAATCTAGCAATAACCTGCTCATCAGGTTCTTCCATATTACTCGTATCCTTAGAGTTTCAAATTCGGCTAGGTAAGCCTCAACGGATCGAGTTCCTTGTCGTAGGTTTTGGATTTGAAGGAATAGATCTTGACGGTAATGGGTGACTATGAACCTCTTAGTCATGAGCGACTTCATTGCTCTCCATGTTGTAATGGGGGTATCTCCTATCCGTCGTCGTTGGAGCTTAATATTAGACCACTAGAGGGCCGCATATCCCGATAGTTCTACGGATACTAGTTGGATCTTTACTTTATCGGAGTACTCATAAAGTCGAAAACTTTCTCTACCTTATCAATCCATTATAGAAAGATATCTCCATCGCATGTCCCCTCAAATGGGGGTATATGTAGCTTGACATTTCTAAGGTCCTCTTGATCATTTCGTCTATTTGGTCGAAAAGTCTCTTCATCATCTAAGGTCCATTCTTCCTCCTCCTCATAAAGCGGGTTTCTTCTCCTAGGATACTCAGGTCTTTCTTCGTTCAAGGTGGGATATGGTTCTTGAAATCGTCTCCTAGGATTTCTGGGTCTAAATCGAGGTGGGGGTTCTCGGGTCGCTTCATTTGGAATTCTCGTATTAAGGACTTCCATTATGTGTTTCATGCTAAGGGTTAAGTCCTTAAGTTGTTGGCCTAAATGGTTAACTTCTCCACTAAGTCCATCTAATTGTTCTTGCATGCTAGACTCTCCCTCTTGTGGGGTGTGAATCTCGGGTTGGGGAATGTCCTTGTCCCGGTTCGGTTCTTGATTCATATCTTGGTGTAGCTCTTGGTTAATTGCACTCCTAGTCTTCATTCATGTGAATACTAAAGTTTTAGGAAGGAAATATTAATTAGATTCAAATTGATCACGGGTGTTAGGGAAGGTAAAGGTGGGGAACCTAACTAGAATTTCGACCTAAAAATTTTGAAAAGCATTTTTGAGGGTTTAGATGACCGTTTTTGGGATCAAAACCTGATTGTCACAGGCATAGTTGTGGCAGCGTTATAGATCTTTTCGATAGCTTCGATTTTCCAGGTGGCTCGTCGAAAACTAACACTTGTAGCCAAAGTTATGGCCTTTACAGTGGGGAAAGGTCAAATTCACTAACAGACAAGTTTTAAATCCACTAAATAGAGATAATCGATTCGTACATACTCTTTAATGTCTTAGTGAACTTAATACATATATTCCCAAACATGCAATTACAAGCAACTATCTTACCAACAGAACGTTTTAAATAAAAATCTCATCAAAGCACATAGTGAAAGCGACATAAAGCAACACCAAAAATAGTGGTCCAATTAGGTTGTGTACTTTCACTAGAATTTACTCATTTTAGCAACATTTTACTTTACCAATGTAATTCAATAGCAACGTTTTACTTCACCAATGTAATTCAAATGAAAATGTAAATATTCTCAACAGATTAATGTACTAAGACTGCATCAATAGAACATTATAACATGAGGCTCGGATTTAAATATGCAACAGCATTAAACTATAACACTAAACAGCAACTTAAACCACTAAACAGTAATACGAAATGATGTTAATCAAACATATTTCTTAATGCTCAGATCTGTGATTATAACAACATGTTCTTAAGTGCTAGAAAAGTAAGATACACAGCAGCCAAGTCAGCAAAACCAAAAAGAGAAAGAAAAACAGCAAGTACTAATAAGCAACACGAAAATGGTGGAATACTTTTCAAAAACTCAAGCTCAAAGTTGCTGACAACTAATAAACGTTCTGGAAATCATTTTTTAAGAAAATAAAACAAGATGAAAAGCAAAAACAATAAGAACAGCAAACCGAAATCAAGAACAGTAAGCAAGCACCCGATTTTGGTGCCTCGGTTTTGGGCAACCTGATCTGGTTTCCCTCACCCTAAGGGAGCTATCCAAGCTCTGATACCACCTGATGAGCTCCGACCTGCAAATAGGACTCAAGAACTCGAATAAGACCGTTAGCTCCGGGTGACACAAATCTGTGTAAATCCGAGAATGAAAAATCTAAAAGAAATATCAAACGTGCTCAAAATTTAATGAAATTTTAGGTGAATCTTGTGAAGTGAGTGAGGTGTTTTCTGGTGAAAATCATGGTCCAGATTCGTTAAGATGAATGATTTATGGACTGTTTTTCTGAGAATCAGCCGGTGAGTGCTTCAATGGAGCTTCCGGCAAGAGTTTCTTCCAAGGAAGATAACTCGATTCAAGGAATCGATTATGGCCACTCCTTGCTATTTTCCACTCTCAAAAGAGAGGAGAAGGAGGTGGCAAAATCCACTCCAACTAGCTACCAAGCTAGAAGAATGGTTTGGGGGTGCAACCCCTCGGTTGTTGTCAACCGAGCTTACCTTGGAAGCTCCTTGCTCCAAGCTTCTTCTACTATTGAGAGAGAAATCCGTGGCTGCTCATAAAATAACCAAAAAACATACAAACACAAATGCCATGAATATATAGATCTAATGGTGGGCTTGGGCTTGGAAGGGGAATGATGGGTCATCATGTGGGCTTCCATGTCTTCAACTTCAATGGGCCAAACCAAGTCGCCAACTAATCCTATCATTCATCTAATCCTAACATCCATCTAATCCTAACATGCATCTAATAAAGTTTAAACAAGAAGGCCAAGATTTGCCAATAAGTTCGAAATTTCAAAAAAAGCAACAAATATCAAAGCTCGGGAAGACAAATTCCCATGTGAGCATTAAGGTGCCTGTTTAGTATTTCCACATGAGTAGATGCTTTGGTTGGTCAACGTCCCCAACTTTAATCTCCCACTTCAAGTCGTCCACGGTGTCCTCCAAGTCTTCACACGAACCATGACCTGCAAAAGAGACAAGTGTGTTAGTAAAATTGTGGACTCGGGTCTGGGATCGTGTAATGGGCCTACGGGGCACATCACCCAGCCCTCTGTTATTGCAGGTACCATCTTGGTCACAGGTGTGGCTGTATTTTCATTAGTGGACACGGGGGCTATGCACTCGTTTATTTCTAATGGATTCGTAGCTAGATTAAAGTTGGTGCCTGAGTTAGCAGAGTATGAGTATAGGGTTATGCTGCCTTTGGGAGCGTATATGCAATCAGATCTTATTTTCCAGGGAAATGTTATCTCAGTGGGAAATAAAACCCTTTATGCCCGATTGATAGTGATGGGCATAGAGCGGTACGATCTGATTTTGAGAATGGATTGGCTGTCTTGCCATTATGCCACCATCGACTACAAGTCCGGAGTTGTGACGTTCCGTCCCCCGAATAAAGAGGAGTTCACTTATCAGGCGATGAATAGACTGAGTGGGCATAGAGTGGTACGATCTGATTTTAGGTGAATGCTCAGTATATATGGTCACTGTGGTCAACACCCGATCCCTCAATGGGGCAACGCCAAGTGACATCCCAATCGTTAGGGAGTTTGCGGAGATTTTTTCGCGACGACCTTCCTGGATTACCGCCGGACAGAGAAATAGAGTTTATAATCGACCTATATCCTAAGTTTAGAACCTGTGTCTAAGAATCCGTACAGGTTGGCGCTTGCAGAACTGAAGGAGTTGAAAATTCAGCTTGAAGAATTGTTGGATAGGGGGTTCATTCGACCTAGCTTTTCTCCTTGGGGTGTCCCAGTGCTGTTCGTCAATAAGAAAGACAGAACTCTTAGGATGTGCATTGATTATAGAGAGTTAAATAAGCTGACCGTAAAGAAAAAATATCCGTTGCCCCGAATCGACGACTTATTCGATCAACTGCAGGGTGCCCGAGTGTTTTCAAGGATTGACTTGCGCTCGAGTTATTACCACTTGAAAGTCCGACGAGAAGATGTTCAAAAAATGGCGTTCTGAACGAGGTATGGGCATTATGAGTTCCTTGTTATGTCATTCGGACTTACTAATGCCCCTGCAGCTTTCATGGACTTAATGAACCGCATCTTCAAGGAGTACTTAGACAAGTTTGTTGTTGTTTTCATCGACGACATCTTGGTCTATTCGAAGACAAAAGAAGAGCACGAGGAGCATTTGAGAATTGTTTTGAGGGTTTTGCAGCAACATCAGCTTTACCCAAAGTTCTCCAAGTGCGAGTTCTTGTTGGACCAAATAAACTTTCTCGGCCACATTATATCTCAGGATGGGATTTCTATTGATCCGAGTAAGGATTCAAGTCGTGAAAGACTGGCCACAGCCAAAGAATGTACGAGATATACGTGGGTTTCTTAGGTTGGCCAGGTATTACAGAAAATTTATAGAGGGATTTTCAAAGATTGCAGTCCCTCTTTCCCGCTTAACAAGGAAGAATGAAAAATTTGTATGGTTGGCTGCATGCAAAAAGAGCTTTGAGGAGCTAAAGCAAAAATTGACCACGGCTCCCGTTTTGACGCTGCCTGTTGAAGGCGACAAATTTAGCATATATTGTGATGCATCTAAGGTTGGACTCGGATGTGTGCTTATGCAGGAAGGCAGGGTTATCGCGTATGCCTCTTGGCAGTTGAAGCCGTATGAACAGAATTATCCGATGCATGACCTGGAGTTAGCAGCAGTTGTCTTTGCGTTGAAAGTTTGGAGGCACTATCTGTATGGGCAGCAGTACGAGGTGTTCTCTGATCATAAGAGTTTAAAATACCTATTCACACAGAAAGAATTAAATATGCGGCAACGAAGGTGGTTGGAGTTTGTTAAAGATTACGACTTCGAGATCAAATACCACCCAGGAAAGGCAAACAAGGTCGCAGATGCCTTGAGCAGGATGCCTTCTACGAGTCAGCCTTCAATTGCGACAATGTCAGTAATGTTAAAGTCTGAGATTGAGAGGTTCGATGTGGAGCTTGTGGCTGAGTTGTCCACTATGCTCACAAATATTTCTCTTAAGCCGACGATACTTGACAAAATACGAAGGGCTCAACGGAGAGACTCAGAGTGTGAGAAGCATCGTTTGAGTATGACATTTGAGAACTCGTCAGATTTCAGCTTATCGGATGACGACATATTAAAGTTTAGGCACAGGTGGTACTTACCTAACGATGAAGAGCTAAAGAAAGAAATCTTAACCGAGGCACACTCTTCGGCTTACTCGGTGCATCTAGGAAGCACCAAGATGTATCGGGATCTAAAACAACATTTCTGGTGGCCTAACATAAAGAGAGAGGTTGCCAGGTACGTAGAAACCTGTCTGGTTTGTCAGCAGGTTAAGGCAGAGCATCAGAGACCGACAGGAACTTTGTAGCCCCTGCCTATCCCGGAATAGAAATGGGAGCAAATTTCAATGGATTTCATTGTTGGACTCCTGAGGACGACGAAGGGGCATGATAGTATCTGGGTGATAGTGGATCGATTAACAAAGTCGGCCCACTTTCTTCCAGTCAAAACAACGTTTTCCATGGATCATCTCGCCGAGCTATATGTGCAGGAGATTGTTAGACTGCACGGAGTGCCTATTTCAATAGTTTCTAACCGAGATCCGAGGTTTACTTCGAGATTCTGGAAGAGTTTGCACAAGGCCATGGGAACTCAGTTGAATTTCAGCACGGCATTTCATCATCAGACCGATGGTCAGACTGAGCGGACGAGTCAGATTCTCGAGGATATGCTTAGGTCTTGCGTGCTAGAATTTCAAGGCTCGTGGAACAGATATCTGCCACTGATTGAGTTCTCATATAATAACAGCTTTCAAGCTACGATAGGCATGGCTCCGTATGAGGCGCTATATGAAAGGAAATGCAGGTCTCCGTTATATTGGGATGAGGTCGGTGAGGCTAGCGTTATTGGCCTGGAGATTTTACAACAAACATCGGAGAAGATTACTGTTATTAAGCAGCGTATTAAGATAGCGCAGAGCCGCCAGAAGAGCTACGTCGACAATAGGCGAAGAGAGTTAAAGTTTAACGAAGGTGATGAGGTGTATTTAAAGATTTCCCCATTCAAAGGCATCATGAGGTTCGGAAGACGGGGAAAGCTAAGTCCTCGTTATGTAGGGCCTTTCCCTATTTCGAAGAAGATTGGGAAAACAGCGTATCGACTACAACTTCCGGCGTCAATGGAGAGCATCCATAACATCTTCCACGTGTCCATGATCCGGAAGTGTGTGCGTGACCCATCGCATATTGTTGAGGCACGGGAGATCGAAGTACAGCCAACGCTAACTTATGTGGAGGGGCCGGTACGAATTCTGGAATCCTCTATCAAGGTATTGAGAAACAAAGAAATTTCGCTGGTCAAGGTGTTATGGCGGAATCATGGTGTCGGGGAGGCCACCTAGGAAAGACAGCAGGCAATGATGACCAAGTATCCAGAATTATTTGTGTAATCAATTTTGAGGATAAAATTTCAATTAAGGTGGGTGGAGTGTAACACCCGGCTTTACGGGTTTCAGAATTGTTGCACGCAATGGCGTTTTTGTAAATAATTGAAATATGTCCATTTTACGAATTGAGAGTTTTAACGGGATACTCATAATTAATATGGATTTTGGGAGAAGTAAGGGAGTTTAAGAAATTTTGACCGAAATGCAATGCTCGAGTTTTTGATTCTAACCTCGTAGCGATTTAATTTGTAGAAATAGTAAATTAAATCCGTTTGACGAACGGGAAGCTTTATTAGAGCCCTAGTAATAAGTCAGACATATTGGTGAAATATGAAAGTTTGGAGAAAATCGGATCGATAGTTGAGTATTGAGGAAACAAATAGAAAATCAAGGAAAAGGGCAAAAAGGTAATTTGTCAACCCAAAATCAAATAAATGCCAAAAATCCTTAAGCTTCTCCACACTTAAACGAAAAACACAGATAGAAAAGAGGGCTCCGGCGATTTTCCCTCCTCCGATGGCGATTCTTCACCATTCCTTCACCGTTTCTCTTCTGATCTTCAACGTTCTTCACGTTTTCTCCTCCCCTCGTGATTCTAGGTAAGTCTCTAGCATTTTTCGGCCATTATTCGTGATTTCTAGCTTGATAAACCGTTAGGGTTTTGTAGGAATTTCATGAAATTAGTCGGGTTTTGTTAGAAAACGTTAGTTAAGGTTGTATCTACGAGTATTGAGCGTTATTTAGTGAAATGTTGGGTGTATTCGTTGTTTGATTGAAAATACGGGTTTGGAGCTTTGAGAAATCTCCATTAATGGAGGTTTATAACTTGTGAGCGTGAATTGCTCAATGAAATGCCCGAGAGAGGTTAATCAGAGTTTTAGGAGATTTTCCTTTGTTATGAGTCTCGTAATTTTTGAAGTTGGAATATTTGGACTCGTTTTTAACAATGAACATTGTGAAATGTTTTAGGTGACAAGGCTCGAGACGAGGTGCTCAAGACGCTACGGACAATAGGTAAGTTCTCGTGACTTACTCTGGTCGATTGGCCTACACCATAGGATTTGAAATGTGTTGAGGATATTGGTGAATTGCATGTTTAATGCTTTGGTTGGGTAGTTTAGGTCGGGTCGCTAATGTAGGTTGAATTACTGTGATGTTTTTACAGTATTTATGACGTCTTGATGGTATATATGACATGTATGATTATATTGTGTATTAAACTGTTCATGCATCATAGTTTTCAAAACGTCATGAAAAATGAATTTGTGCATAGATTTCATTAAAATAAAAGCATGTAAAGCAAGTAAAGGATCATAATAATCACGCATGGCGGTTATTTGGGGAGAGGTTCGGACCTGGCGTTCCGTGGTTAGTGGGTCCCCCTCATTTCAGATGGTGTGGGCTGTCTACCCGCTTAACGTGCCCTATCCATCTGACTGAGAAAGGTCCCGGTAACTGAGACTGACACGTACTGAAAATAAGACATCAGGGACGGTTTTCATTGCATTGAAAGTACATGATCATGCATAGCATTTACGTAGGACTTACTGAGATTTATTTTCATAGGTGTCTTTATGGTGTAGGTGACTTAGAACAAGGTGAGGACGATGTCACTCAACCTGACGAGCCGGTAGTTTGATGGAGAGTGCTCGTGGGGACACACTTAAGTATTTTGGGTTCGATTGGGTAGAGAATGTGTAAATAGGATATTAAGGATGTTGTATGGATTAGTTAGAACTTTACATCATTAATGAAATCGTTTTGATGATTTTGAAGTTTTACTGGAACTGCTTGGTGATTTTTACACTTCATAGGGATTTTGTTTAGTTTTCAAACCGACCCATGCAGTTCGTTTTCACGAATATTCGTTACGTTTTTGGATGTGTTTTTGGGTGCGGTTTTGAGTTGGTTTTTGGGGTTTGAAGTATTTTATGTTGGGGAAAGTTTAAAGTAAGAGTGGGTGTGAAATGTAAGTGAGAAGAATGAAGAAAAGTAAGAAAATTGGAAAAGAGAAGGAGCTAGGCGCGCAAGAGGCGCAGGGAGCGCTGCCTTGCAGCGCCCGATCGATCGCTGATCAGGGCGATCGATCGGCCATGATTGGTCACCAAAAAAAATAAAGGGCGATCGATCGCCTGAGGAAGGGGCGATCGATCGCCCCTGATATAACAACTGAAGGGCGATCGATCGCCTGATGATAGGCGATCGATCGCCCCTCTTGATTTTTGGCCAAGGACGAGAATGCCCTCGGTTCCTTGGCCGATTGTTTTCTTTTTTCTTCAAATTGTTTTTAAATGGTTTTAAACACTCTAAACCTTAATTTAACGACTTAACGTGTAACGCCCTGAGTTTTCTGAACTCGGTTCGCTATTCAATGCTCGAACATGACTAAGAATTTTTTTTTTTTTTATTAATTTAAATTTTCACTCGACAGTCAAAATTTGACATTTTTCTAAAAACTCAAAACATTTAAAAATTTGCAGCGGAAATCATTTGAACAACAATGGAGTTAAACAAAACTGTGAAGTAAACATTGTTGAAATAATCGTTGGGAATGTTAAGAAACAGTAGGCAAATGGGAGATAAAAATTTAAACCGTGGAATACTTGAGGGGTAGCAGAAGTCAAACGCATCTGCCGATGGACAAAGTCAACGGAAGAAGCAGAAACAGGAAGTAGGAGGCTTCTACCGATGACGTCAGCTGGATAATTCAGTTATCCAACATCTACCGTTCACAAAACGACAAGTCTTGCGCCTCGGATCTACCGATACGTGCTTCTCACGTGGTCATTTAAAACATCTACCGATAGAGAATATCTACCGATGGACACGTGCACCTCACATGACTCCTTAAAACATCTACCGATAGAGAATGTCTACCGGTGGACACGTGCACCTCAGATGACTCCTTAAAACATCTACCGATAGAGAATATCTACCGGTGGACACGTGCACCTCACATGACTCCTTAAAACATCTACCGATAGAGAATATCTACCGGTAGCTTAAGAGCTCTACATTATCCGATAGGTAAATTACTCGACTCCTGCCGATGGACTAAACAACATGGCAGTAAACTTTACTGTAAACCGAGAAAGTTCCGACTATCAGAAGGAGTTAAGCATTTTACCAAAAACCATTTAGAGACAATTTAAATCATTGCATTACTCAAATTCAGTAAAAACAGCATTTTAAAATCCAACAGAACACTAATGTCAGGAATTCTCAAAACTAATTCAAAAGGTTGCAACCATTACTGTCATGAAAACTCAATGTACTCAGATTGAATCATTATCAACTAGACCTTCACAACTGCTGACATCAGTTAACCCGCCTCATCAGTTTACCAGACCGGAGCATGAATGTACCCCTCCAACCACATCTACTCATCTGTGCACACAGGAAATTCACCTGCAATAACCTCTTCATCTACATCACAAAACTCATCTATTAGCCTAATGCTAAGTAAGCAAAGCAAGGAATGAAATATGTACTGAAATGTAAATCCTAAATATGCAGTTTCTACTTTCATCCCTCAGTTATGTTGCATTCGTTCACTGGTCTGATGATCCCTGATACAATGGGAGATGGATCAGTTTTCCCAAGGTATGTATCCATATATTCAATTAAGGGGCGGATTAGTTCCCTTAACAGCTGATTTGATCCCTGATACAATGGGAGATGGATCAATTTTCCCAAGGTATGTATCCATATGTTCGATTAAGGGGCGGATTAATTCCCTTAAAAGTATACTGTTGCAATCTGTTCACGTCTCACCATGCTACTTCATGTAAATTCATTTTCATTTTCCTTCAAAATATGATGCATGGCAAAAAAAAGAAACATACATTCATGCATACACAAATCCTACTGTTTTGTGATGTAGGCCTGAAGGCACATGCAAACTCTACTTACCTGGTCTCCTGGAAAAACTTGGTTGCAAGCTACTTCAGGTATTACTCGAACCTGAAACCATAGACAGAGCATACATTAAATTTCCTCTAATCTTCATTCTAAACTACTAGAAATCTAAGGGAAACTGTTTTGGAAACTTTAGTCATTGTGCATTCCCGATTTCAACTTAAACCGAAACCACCACTCGCTTACTGCCTTCTCAAAACCTCATTTATCATCCCTCCTACCAACGATAGATACAATGTAGCAAGAAATAGAAGCAAAACTCACCAAGTTCGGAGAAAATCGCTGGAGAAAGTCGAAGGGGGTCTCCTATCGCGTTCTACTAAGCTGAGGAGCTGAGAATGGAGAGGAAATGAAATAAAACAGTGGCGGCTACTTCAATAACATTTCCCTTAAATGCGTTAACCTTTATTACTATCAGATTACCATACTGCCCTCCCTTAGTCATACATTAACCTAGTCATTAATCCTCCATAAAAATAATGTCTCACGATTTGATTAAATAATTAGATTGTGATTAAACCGGGTGCTACAATCTACCCTCCTTAAAAGAATTTTGTCCTCAAAATTCAGTACCTGAACAACTCAGGATGTTGGTCCATCATGTCTTGCTGGCGCTCCCAAGTTGGCTCCTCTATGTTCTGGTTGTGCCATAAGACTTTCACTAGTGGAACTTCTTTGTTGCCCGATACCTTCACTGCATAGTCCAAGATCCTTACTGGTTTCTCCTCATATGCAAGAGTAGGAAAAACCTCAATGTCCTGCTGTTCCACAATCTGATATGGATCTCTTACACACTTCTTTAACATAGAAACATGGAACACATTGTGGATTCCTTCCATAGAAGCCGGTAACTGCAACAGATAGGCTGCACTCCCAACCCTTTTCAAAATTAAGAATGGTCTAATAAACCTGGGGTTCAACTTTCCTCTCTTCCCGAATCTGACAACTCCTTTGAATGGTGACACCTTAAGAAAAACTTCATCACCTACTTCAAACTTAATTCTCTTCGTCTTTTATCAGCATAACTCTTCTGGTGGCTTTGAGCTGTCTGAATTCTCTGTCGGATGAGGGCAACCTTCTCCACAGTCTGCTGCACAATGTCAGGACCAAGCAACTGTGCTTCACCAACTTCATCCCAGTACAAAGGAGATCTGCATTTTCGTCCATATAATGCTTCGTATGGAGCCATGCCTATTGTTGCTTGAAAACTGTTATTGTAAGAGAACTCAACCAATGGTAAATATTTACTCCAAGATCCTTGAAAATCCAATATGCATGCTCGGAGCATATCTTCTAAGGTCTGAATGGTTCTCTCGGATTGTCCATCTGTTTGAGGGTGGAAAGCTGTGCTAAAATTAAGCTGTGTTCCCATAGCCTTGTGCAAACTTTTCCAAAACTTAGATGTAAATCTGGAGTCTCGGTCTGAAACTATGGTGCTTGGAACTCCATGCAGTCTAACAACTTCGTGCACATACAACTCGGCCAGTTGATCCATCGAATATGTTATCTTCATTGGCAGAAAGTGAGCAGATTTGGTGAAACGATCAACTATTACCCAGATTGCATCATGTCCCTTTGTTGTTCTAGGTAATCCTATAACAAAATCCATAGTTATTTGTTCTCATTTCCATTCAGGAACTGGTAAGGGTTGCAATGTTCCTGAGGGTCTCTGATGCTCGGCTTTAATCTGTTGACAACACAAACATGATCCTACATATTCTGCCACGCTTCGTTTCATACTAGGCCACCAGTAGTGTTGCTTAAGGTCTCTGTACATCTTTGTACTTCCAGGGTGAACAGAGAACCTGGAAGAGTGTGCTTCAGAAAGAATCTCATCACGGAGTTCCTTAATGGCTGGAACAAACCACCTATTTCTAAACTCGAGGATCCCATTAGCAGAATAGTTAAAATCTGATTGGTCCGTAGAATTCATGCTTGACTTGTACTTGTTACACTCATCATCATTCGTCTGAGCTTCCTTTATTTTCTCTAGAATGGTAGGCTTTAAGGTTATGGCTGATAGTATAGCTGATACAGTGGTTACTGCTTCTAGGTTAAATTTTTGGAATTCTGACTCTAAAGCTAATGGCATACTGAAAATCATAGATGGGGTTGATGTTGTTACTCTACTCAAAGCATCAGCCACGACATTTGCTTTGCCGGGATGGTATGTAGCGACCCAGGGAGGATCGCCACGAAATTCTTGACTTTACTTAAAACTTTAATTTATAATTGGACTCTTTTCTCCCTTTTTTTTTTTAACAGTGTATCTAGCAGACTTAAAGACTTCAACTTATCTGATGGAGAATTAATCCCTTGTACCTGACTTCTTAATGCTATTACTTACTTAATCGCTCACAGACACGAGCGACCATACACGATCATCGGTTCTAAGACATAGTCGGGCGGAGATGAATTGCCCTCAAGTCGCTCGACTTCATCGATCTCGGATTGCATGGGTTTGCATGCATCAAAGCTCGCACCATCCGATTTGTATCGTACACATCACACAACTCTCTCACCGACGCCCGGCAAAAAACATCTACCGATACGTGCTTCTCACGTGATCACTTAAACATCATCCGGTAGTGGACATCTACCGATGGACACGTGCAGCTCTCGTGACTCATTAAAACATCTACCGATAGACATGTGAAATTCACGTGTTCATCTAAGACATCTTCCGATAGCTTACAAGCTTTACATCATCCGATCACTAAACACTCTACATCTGCCGATCACTAGATGACAAAACTATACTTTCATCATCCGATGGCTAAACACTCTACATCTACCGATCGCTAGACGACAAAACTATACTTTCATCATCCGATGGCTAAACACTCTACATCTGCCGATCGCTAGACGACAAAATAGCACTTTCATCATCCGATGGCTAAACACTCTACATATGCCGATTGCTAGACGACAAAATAGCACTTTCATCACCCGATGGCTAAACACTCTACATCTACCGAACCGATCGCTAGACGACACAAATAGCACTTAATCATTCCGATGGCTAAACACTCTACTTTCATCATCCGATGGCTAAACACTCTACATCTACCGATCGCTAGACGACAAAATAGCACTTTCATCATCCGATGGCTAAACACTCTACATCTACCGATCGCTAGACGACAAAATAGCACTTTAATCATCCGATGGCTAAACACTCTACATCTACCGATCGCTAGACGACAAAATAGCACTTTCATCATCCGATGGCTAAACACTCTACATCTACCGATCGCTAGACGACAAAATAGCACTTTCATCATCCGATGGCTAAACACTCTACATCTACCGATCGCTAGACGACAAAATAGCACTTTCATCATCCGATGGCTAAACACTCTACATCTACCGATCGCTAGACGACAAAATAGCACTTTCATCATCCGATGGCTAAACACTCTACATCTACCGATCGCTAGACGACAAAATAGCACTTTCATCATCCGATGGCTAAACACTCTACATCTACCGATCGCTAGACGACAAAATAGCACTTTCATCATCCGATGGCTAAACACTCTACATCTACCGATCGCTAGACGACAAAATAGCACTTTCATCATCCGATGGCTAAACACTCTACATCTACCGATCGCTAGACGACAAAATAGCACTTTCATCATCCGATGGCTAAACACTCTACATCTACCGATCGCTAGACGACAAAATAGCACTTTCATCATCCGATGGCTAAACACTCTACATCTACCGATCGCTAGACGACAAAATAGCACTTTCATCATCCGATGGCTAAACACTCTACATCTACCGATCGCTAGACGACAAAATAGCACTTTCATCATCCGATGGCTAAACACTCTACATCTACCGATCGCTAGACGACAAAATAGCACTTTCATCATCCGATGGCTAAACACTCTACATCTACCGATCGCTAGACGACAAAATAGCACTTTCATCATCCGATGGCTAAACACTCTACATCTACCGATCGCTAGACGACAAAATAGCACTTTCATCATCCGATGGCTAAACACTCTACATCTACCGATCGCTAGACGACAAAATAGCACTTTCATCATCCGATGGCTAAACACTCTACATCTACCGATCGCTAGACGACAAAATAGCACTTTCATCATCCGATGGCTAAACACTCTACATCTACCGATCGCTAGACGACAAAATAGCACTTTCATCATCCGATGGCTAAACACTCTACATCTACCGATCGCTAGACGACAAAATAGCACTTTCATCATCCGATGGCTAAACACTCTACATCTACCGATCGCTAGACGACAAAATAGCACTTTCATCATCCGATGGCTAAACACTCTACATCTACCGATCGCTAGACGACAAAATAGCACTTTCATCATCCGATGGCTAAACACTCTACATCTACCGATCGCTAGACGACAAAATAGCACTTTCATCATCCGATGGCTAAACACTCTACATCTACCGATCGCTAGACGACAAAATAGCACTTTCATCATCCGATGGCTAAACACTCTACATCTACCGATCGCTAGACGACAAAATAGCACTTTCACAAACACCACTTAGCTAAGAAGGCTCTTATGGTATAACAAATCATTCAGAGTATAAAATAGCGGAAGACTTGCATGACCTAAATCTTTTTAAAAGGAAACTATCCTCCTATCAATCCCAGACTCAAAAGTTAACTCAAAACAATACTAACACCATCCTACTAATTCCAGTTTTTTATTTCTTACTGACATTACGGGAGCAATAACCAGGGGTAATAATCGCCTCTCCAGTCCCGCACTGTCACTTTGAGTATCTCCCCAGCAACCAGCTTTAAATATCCTCTTTGAAGTTAGTATCTCACCTGTAGTCTCTTCACTACATCATAAGGTTCATCTATAAGCCTAATGCTTAGTAAGGAATGCGACCTTAACATGAGTGCATGCAGCATAATTCAGAGAAAAATGCTCATAGATCATTCTTGTAAACACTCTACATCTACCGATCGCTAGACGACAAAATAGCACTTTCATCATCCGATGGCTAAACACTCTACATCTACCGATCGCTAGACGACAAAATAGCACTTTCATCATCCGATGGCTAAACACTCTACATCTACCGATCGCTAGACGACAAAATAGCACTTTCATCATCCGATGGCTAAACACTCTACATCTACCGATCGCTAGACGACAAAATAGCACTTTCATCATCCGATGGCTAAACACTCTACATCTACCGATCGCTAGACGACAAAATAGCACTTTCATCATCCGATGGCTAAACACTCTACATCTACCGATCGCTAGACGACAAAATAGCACTTTCATCATCCGATGGCTAAACACTCTACATCTACCGATCGCTAGACGACAAAATAGCACTTTCATCATCCGATGGCTAAACACTCTACATCTACCGATCGCTAGACGACAAAATAGCACTTTCATCATCCGATGGCTAAACACTCTACATCTACCGATCATACATAACATTCTACTTAGTATCCTCTGATGTAGGGTCCTAATGACCGAGAAACCTATACATTCACTTACCTGGTTTCCTTAGCAATCTGGACCTCTTCTCTTCAACTTCTTCACCTAAAACATGTGCATTACAGTAGTTAAATCAAAATCCTAAAACTCTACTCATAAATCATCCTAAGATCTATTAGCTAAAGTCATTCCCGAATCCTTGGTTTGATATACTGTGCAAATCTGAAATCCAAATAAAACAACAGGTTCCACTATCGATTAAATCTGAGTTGATTACTTAAAATGTCCAGAATCGATTCGGGTTGACATTACTACTCTCGGATTCTAAAATGTTCTAATACTACTCGGCCATTGATAAAATCCGAGTTCAAATGCCGAGCTGAAAACAGAGCTGCAAACACAAACAGATAACTACATTGTCCATTTCATACCTCGGGTGCGGATTCACAGAGGAATGCGGGCTAGAAACCGGTCGTCGGCGAGGAAGACACTAATAGCAGTGAGCGGGGGCTTGGGAGAGAAGAAATCGCCGGAAAGGGAGGTGTCGGCTATAGTGGTTTAATTGAGGTTTAAATCCTTTTCCTTTTCCTTTAAATACTGGCCTCAATCCTCCATTATTACAACTTTGCCACTCAACCTAGTTTAGATCCACATGTAATTAATTAAGCTTGGCATAAATCCTAAACTACGAAGATTAAATATTTATGACCGTTAATACAGTTAAGAAAATCACCTGGCCGTTAACTCGGGTGTTACATCCACCCCTCCTTAAACAAAATTTTCGTCCCCGAAAATTGATCAAACAGACAACTCCGGATACTTGTCTAACATGTCTGTCGTCGCTCCCACGTGGCTTCTTCTATGCCATGATTCATCCATAAAACTTTGACCAATGGAATTTCTTTATTCCTCGGAGTCTTAACTGCGGATTCCAATATCTGCACTGGTCTCTCTTCATACATTAATGATGGTTCAATCTCAATGTCCATTGGCTCAACAACTTGCGTCGGATCTCGTATGCATTTCCTTAACATTGGCACGTGAAAGACATTATGAACTTTATCCAATGATTGAGGCAACTGCAGTCTGTAAGCTGTACTACCGATTCTAGCCAAAACAGAGAATGGTCTAATAAATCGTGGATTAAGCTTTCCCCTTCTGCCAAATCTTAGTACTCCTTTAAATGGTGAAACCTTCAGGAAGACCTCATCTCCAATAGGAAATTCAAGATCTCTCCTCCTTTGGTCTGCATAACTTTTCTGTCAGCTTTGTGCAGTAATCATTCTCCTTTTAATATTGGCAATCTTGTCTGACATCTGATGCAACATCTCGGGACCTAGGTGTTTTGCTTCACCAACCTCATCCCAATACAGAGGTGACCTACACTTCCTGCCATACAGTGCCTCATAAGGTGCCATGCCAATGGTGGACTGGTAGCTGTTGTTGTAGGAGAACTCAACCAGGGGTAAGTATCTACTCCAGGATGACTGGAAATCTAGTACACACGCCCTCAGCATGTCTTCAAGTATCTGAATAGTCCTTTCAGATTGACCATCTGTCTGCGGGTGGAAAGCAGTGCTGAAAGACAACTTTGTACCTAATGTGCCCTGTAAGCTTTGCCAAAACCTCGAGGTGAATCTAGGATCGCGATCAGAGACGATAGATGCAGGAATTCCATGCAACCTAATAACTTCTTGTACATAAAGATCAGCAAGCTAGTCCATCGAGTAGGTTGTCCTTACTGGTAAGAAATGGGCTGATTTCGTCAGTCTATCAATCACAAACCCAAATACTATCATGTCCCTTAGTTGTCTTAGGTAATCCTACAACAAAATCCATAGCTATGTGCTCCCACTTCCACTCGGGAATAGGTAGGGGCTGAAGGGTACCTCCTGGATGTTGGTGCTCAGCTTTAACTTGTTGGCAAACAAAACACGACTCTACATACTTAGCAACATCTCTCTTGAAGTTTGGCCACCAGTAGAGTGACTTCAGGTCTCGATACATCTTGGTGCTTCCAGGATGCACAGAAAAGGGAGACGAGTGCGCCTCAGCCAAGATTAGCTTACGTAATCCTTCATCATTAGGGACATACCATCTATTTCTAAACCTCAGAATCCCATCCTTGGAAAGACTGAACTCGGAGGTGGATGTCCTTCACCTTGTTCATCATGCTGTTATTCTCCTCAGAGTCCTTCTGTTGTGCTTCTTTGATCTTTTCTAAAACCATTGGTTGAATGGTCAAATTTGCATAGCAAAGCTGACAACTCTGGAACTATCTCCAATTCAAACCTCTGAACTTCTGTCCTCAAAGGTATAGACATGGTTGACACGACGGATTGCATAGTCGTTGACATCCTGCTCAATGCGTCAGCTACAGAGTTAGCCTTACCCGGATGATACTTGATCTCAAAGTCGTAATCCTTGACAAATTTCAACCAACGCCTCTGCCTCATGTTCAATTCCTTTTGTGTAAAGAGGTACTTCAGACTTTTATGGTTAGAAAACACCTCACACTTCTGTCCATATAAGTAGTGTCTCCATATCTTCAAGGCAAAAACGTTAGCGGCTAATTCTAAATCATGGGTGGGGTAGTTCTGTTCGTAACTCTTTAATTGCCTAGAGGTATACGCTACAACTTTGCCTTCTTGCATCAAAACACAGCCCAAACCAACTTTTGATGCATCACAAAATACGCTAAACTTTCCTTCTTCGGTTGGAAGGGTCAAAACCGGGGCTGTTGTTAACTTCACTTTCAATGTCTGGAAGCTATTCTCACAAGCTTTGGTCCAAGAATATTTATTGTCCTTCTTTGTCAAATTCGTCAGGGGCTTAGCTATCATAGAAAATCCTTTGATGAACTTTCTGTAATAGCCTGCCAATCCAAGGAAACTGCGGACTTCACTGGCATTCTTTGGTTGTGGCCAATCCTTTACTGCCTGAATTTTGGTCGGGTCCACTGATATGCCATTAGCAGAAACTACATGGCCAAGAAAATTAACCTTGTCCAACCAAAATTCACACTTGGACAATTTGGCATAAAGCTGGTGCTCCTTCAATGTTGTCAAAACTATTCTTAAATGTTCTGCATGGTCAGCTTCTGTCCGTGAGTATATCAGGATATCATCTATAAAAACGATCACAAACTTGTCCAAGTAATCACGAAACACCTGATTCATCAAATCCATAAAGGCTTTAGGTGCATTGGTCAGCCCAAACGACATGACCAAGAATTCATAGTGTCCATAACGGGTTCTGAAGGCTGTCTTTGGTATATCTCCTTCCTTAACTTTCAGTTGGTAATAACCCAAACGTAAATATATTTTTGAAAACACCTTTGCTCCTTGCAGTTGGTTAAACAAATCATCAATTCGGGGTAAGGGGTACTTATTCTTGATTGTCAACTTATTTAGTTCTCTGTAGTCTATGCACATTCTAAGGAACCATATTTCTTCTTGACAAATAAGACAGGTGCACCCCAAGGGGAACTGCTAGGGCGTATAAATCCTTTGTCTACTAATTCCTGTAGTTGGGCTTTTAACTCCTTTAGTTCAACAGGTGCCATACGGTAAGGGTTCTTAGATACCGGTAATGCCTTGGGATATGTATCAATTACAAACTCTATTTCTCTATCAGGTGGTAATCCTGGTAAGTCATCTAAGAACGCCTCAGGGAACTCTCTGACTATGGGGATGTCTTGTAACTCTATCTTATTCTTCACCTAAACATCCATTATGCTAGCTAAGTAACTCTCACAATCATTTTTCAGTAACTGGTAAATTTTTAGTGAGGATATAATCGGTATTTTGCTTATCTTAGGAATAGCTTGGAAGGAATAATGATCACCATTTGGGGGTCAAAAATCAACCATCCCAGATCTACAACTTATTGTGGCATAATGCCTAAATAACCAATCCATTCCTAATATCACCTCATATCCTTTCATGTCAATTACAATCAGTTCTACACATAGTTTCTTACTTCCTAAGGATACAATGTCACCTTTAACAATCTGCTCAGAATGTAGGGACTTCCCTGATGGTAACATAACATTATATGGCCTTTCGGCTGGTAAAGGTTCTAAGTTGTGATTGCACACAAACAAGGTTGATATAAATGAGTGCATGACTCCTGTATCTATAAGTGTATAAGTAGCAAAACCACAGATCATAATGGTACCTGTTATCACTGTATGCGGCACCGTGTCCTCATCTTCCATCATAGCAAAAACTCTAGGTGCTATCCTTGCACGGTTCGGATCTGGCGGCATGGGGCAGTCTCTAACTATGTGTCCAACCTTATCACATCTGAAACAGCGGCCAGAACGCAACTTGCATTCGCCGGGGTGATTCTTCTGACAGGTGGGGCATAAGGGTGCCAGAGGCCTCTTTCCCTTTCCTTGGTCATCATTCTGGTTGTATGGCCTCTTCACACCTTTCTGCTGCTGTGGTCCCCTGTTCTGCTGTGGCTGCCAGCCCTTGTTCGGTCGTGGTGGCTGTTGGACATCCTTGGTAATCTTCTTTGACTGATCACGCTGCTCATACACTGTTATTTCAGCCTCCTCCATTTCCAAGGCCTTAGCTGTGACCTCGGTATACGGCACATTGTAGACACCAGCAGTTTTCACCTTCATATACAAGCTTGGCTTCAGTCCTTGAACAAACTGATAGATCTTATCCTCCTCGTCTTCCACCAAACGAGATGCAAACTGAGATAAAGCCTCAAATCTACATATGTAATCCGTCACTGAACCAGTCTGTCGAAGATTCATAATCTCCTTCTTCTTATTGGCCCGAACAGTCCGGTTGAAATACTTGTCAAAGAAGGCCGTCTTGAACCTTCCCCAGGTCATAGCTTCTGCGTCAGTCGTGCTCTGGACCGAGTTCCACCAATGCCTCGCATCCAGTTCCAAGTGATAGACAGCACATGTGACTTTATCTCCTTCTTCCACCTTTGCATACTTGAACATGTCCTCCATCTTTTGAATCCATTCCTCAGCATAAACTGGATCTGAAACTTGACCATTGAAAGTCAGGGGTCGAAGTCGGTGAAAACGCTCATCCCCATGTTCTCGGGCAATATTCGTACTCGAATTCCCTTGTTCTTCCCTGGCGGTCATGAGCTGCTCAACTTGGCGGGATTGGCGAATAACTAGCTCAGTCAGCTGAGCAAATGTGTGACTATCCACATTGTCGTCTCTCTGTTGACCTCTCACCATCTTGGGATTCCTAAACAATTAGTCATAAACACATCTTAACTTAATGACATTGCTAGAATCTTAAACACTTACAGTTGCTGGAGTGTGCTCATGTGACAGTCAGTGCTGGAAGGCAGTCTGTATAATCGGTTTTAGAACCCGGTTTTGCTCTGATACCATAATTGTAGCTACCCGAGGAGGATCGCCACGAAATTCTTGACTTTACTTAAAACTTTAATTCATAATTGGGCTCTCTTCTCCCTTTTTTTTTAACAGTGTATCTAGCAGTGTTAAAGACTTCAACTTATCTGATGGAGAATTAATCCCTTGTACCTGACTTCTTAATGCTATTACTTACTTAATCGCTCAAAGACACGAGCGACCATACACGATCATCGGTTCTAAGACATAGTCGGGCGGAGATGAATTGCCCTCAAGTCGCTCGACTGCATCGATCTCGGATTGCATGGGTTTGCATGCATCAGAGCTCGCACCATCCGATTTGTATCGTACACATCACACAACTCTCTCACCGACGCCCGACAGAAAACATCTACCGATACGTGCTTCTCACGTGATCACTTAAACATCATCCGGTAGTGGACATTTACCGATGGACACGTGCAGCTCTCGTGACTCATTAAAACATCTACCGATAGACATGTGAAATTCACGTGTTCATCTAAGACATCTTCCGATAGCTTACAAGCTTTACATCATCCGATCACTAAACACTCTACATCTGCCGATCACTAGACGACAAAACTATACCTTCATCATCCGATGGCTAAACACTCTACATCTACCTATCGCTAGATGACAAAACTATACTTTCATCATCCAATGGCTAAACACTCTACATCTGCCGATCGCTAGATGACAAAATAGCACTTTCATCATCCGATGGCTAAACACTCTACATCTGCTGATCGCTAGACGACAAAATAGCTCTTTCATCACCCGATGGCTAAATACTCTACATCTACCGATCGCTAGACGACAAAATAGCACTTTCATCATCCGATGGCTAAACACTTTACCGATAGGAGAAAACACATCTTCCGGTAGAAACTCCTACCAAAAAGATTCATCCAACTTTCACATAACACAACTTAGCTAAGAAAGGCTCTTACTGGTATAACAAATTCATTCAGAGTATAAATAGCGGAATACTTGCATGACATAAATCCTTTAAAAGGAAACATATCCTCATATCGAATCCCAGACTCAAAAGTTAACTCAAACAATACTAACACCATCCTACATAATTCCAGTTCTTATATTCTTACTGACATAAGGGAGCAATAACCAGGGGTCATAATCACCTCTCCAGTCCCGCATTGTCACTTTGAGTATTCTCCAGCAACCAGCTTTAAATATCCTCTTTGAAGTTAGTATCTTCACCTGTAGTCTCTTCACCTACATCATAAGGTTCATCTATAAGCCTAATGCTTAGTAAGGAATGCGACATTAACATGAGTGCATGAACGCATAATTCAGAGAAAACATGCTCATAGATCATTTCTTGTTCATATTCTTGTTCATATTCGTCGTTCATGATCATGAATCATATTCATCATTCGTAATCATTGTTCATAATCATTGTTCATATTCATCATTTCAGTTGTGTGGAATGAGAGAGGATTTGTGCCGGTAAAGGGGGTTCGATAGTGATTTTGATCATGGTCCCTACTGCGGGTCGTATACATATGTCCTTGTTTGGACTGTGACATACGCCGAACCGCCCTCAACCCTTACTCAACCACGTTGCAGAGATTTTATCATCTTATCTTGTTCATGAGAAAACATGCTTTTAAAACATTTTCATATGCATAAAACTTTCATGATGCGTGAATATGGAAACTCTTAAAACATCAAGCTACAGAGCAGAGCATTATCCATCATGGAATATTACTTTCGAACTAAACGTCATCAAGAACACTAGACATCCACATAAGGGAGTTTCTAATCATCACATAACATTCTACTTAGTATCCTCTGATGTAGGGTCCTAATGACCGAGAAACCTATACATTCACTTACCTGGTCTCCTTAGCAATCTGGACCTCTTCTCTTTAACTTCTTCACCTAAAACATGTGCATTACAGTAGTTAAATCAAAATCCTAAAACTCTACTCATAAATCATCCTAGGATCTATTAGCTAAAGTCATTCCTGAATCCTTGGTTTGATATACTGTGCAAAATCTGAAATCCAAAATAAAACAAACAGGTTCCACTATCAATTAAATCTGAGTTGATTACTTAAAATGTCCAGAATCGATTCGGGTTGACATTACTACTCTCGGATTCTAAAATGTTCTAATACTACTCGGCCATTGATAAAATCCGAGTTCAAATGCCGAGCTGAAAACAGAGCTCCAAACACAAACAGATAACTACATTGTCCATTTCATACCTCGGGTGCGGATTCGCAGAGGAATGCGGGCTATAAACCGGTCGTCGGCGAGGAAGACACTGATAGCAGTGAGCGGGGGCTTGGGAGAGAAGAAATCGCCGGAAAGAGAGGTGTCGGCTACAGTGGTTTAAATGAGGTTTAAATCCCTTTCCTTTTCCTTTAAATACTGGCCTCAATCCTCCATTATTACAACTTTGCCACTCAACCTAGTTTAGATCCACATGTAATTAATTAAGCTTGGCATAAATCCTAAACTACGAAGATTAAATATTTATGACCGTTAATACAATTAAGAAAATCACCTGGCCGTTAACTCGGGTGTTACATGGTATTTAATCTCAACATCATAGTCTTTTACAAATTCCAACCATCGACGTTGCCTCATGTTTAGTTCCTTCTGTGTGAAGATATACTTCAGGCTCTTATGATCTGAAAATATCTCACAAGATTGTCCATACAAGTAATGCCTCCAAATCTTAAGTGCAAATACAACTGCAGCTAATTCTAAGTCATGGGTAGGGTAGTTCTTCTCATGTGTTTTCAACTGTCTAGAGGCATAAGCTATTACTTTACCATTCTGCATTAACACACAACCAAGACCAATTTTGGAAGCATCACAATAAATACTAAATTTACCATCTTCAGCTGGAAGGGTTAAAATTGGAGCATTGGTTAGTTTCTGTTTCAAGGTCATGAAACTATGTTCACATTCATCAGTCCATATATACTTCGCATTTTTCCTGGTTAACTTAGTAAGGGGTGTAGCGATCTTTGAAAATCCTTCGATGAACTTTCTATAATATCCTGCTAGACCAAGAAAACTCCTGATATCTGTAGCATTCTTCGGTTGATGCCATTCCTTAACCGCTCAAACTTTGGCTGGATCGACAGATATTCCATCTCCAGAGATCACGTGACCAAGAAAGTGAACTCTGTCCAACCAAAACTCACACTTGGAAAACTTAGCATAAAGCTGGTGCTGTCTAAGTACTCCTAACACCAAACTCAAATGCTTTGCATGCTCATCCTTAGTTCTAGAATAGATCAGAATGTCGTCTATGAATACTATGACAAACTTGTCCAAATACTCGTGAAACACCCTATTCATGAGATCCATGAAGGCTGCTGGTGCATTTGTCAAACCAAAAGACATAACCAAAAACTCATAATGTCCATACCTTGTGCGAAAGGCAGTCTTTGGGATATCTTCAGATTTTACCTTCAGCTGGTAATAACTGGACCTAAGGTCAATCTTAGAGAAAACTCTTGCAACCCTAAGCTGGTCAAATAAGTCATCAATTCTTGGCAAAGGGTATTTGTTTTTGACAGTTAACTTATTCAATTCTCTATAATCAATGCACATACGCATTGATCCATCTTTCTTCTTGACAAAAGGACAGGTGCACCCCACGGTGAAAAGCTTGGGCGTATGAACCCTTTCTCCAATAGATCCTCCAATTGTTTCTTTAATTCCTTAAGTTCAATTGGAGCTAATCTATATGGATTTTTAGACACAGGCTCGGCTCCGGGGTAAATATCTACAACAAATTCAATTTCTCTATCTGGCGGTAAACCGGGAAGGTCATCTAAAAACACTTCGGGGAAGTCTTGGACGATTAAGACATTCTGAGGATTTGCATTTTCCACAAGCTGTGTGTCTAGAACGCTAGCTAAGAAGCACGAATACTCTCCACACATGGAAGGTCTAGTGCTAATAGTAGTCATCACAGACATTTACTTACTCTTCTTTGAAGCTTGAAAGGTATGTTTCAACTTACCAGGGGTTGAAAGCTAACTACTCCAGTTCTACAATCAATTGTGGTGTGATGTTTAAACAACCAGTCCATTCCTAGGATTACATCAAATCCTATTATATTCATGATTATAAGATCAGCAGGTAGACTTACATTCGCTACTAACACATTACTGTCAAGCATCACCTGGTTAGAGTGCATGCGCTCACCAGAAGGTAATGCTACGTTAAACATATGTTCAGAAGAAGCAAACCGTACATCTAGCTTATCAGCAAAAGCAGAGGCTATAAAAGAATGTGTTGCACCCGAATCTATCAAAGTAAAAGCAGGTACTGAGTTGATCAATATAGTACCTGACACCACAGTAGGCTGGTCCTCTTCTCCTGACTCTACCATGGAAAATATTCTCGGCTTTATCCTAGCAGGGCCACTCTTCGACGTTGGGCAGTCTCTAACAATGTGTCCCGGCCTGTTACAATTGAAGCATCGAAAAACTTTGGGCTTAGTGCAGTCTTTGAATGAGTGTCCAACCTCCTCACAGTTGAAACACCTTCCAGAAGTCCACCTACATTCCCCCGGGTGATTCTTCAAACATGTTGGACATTGGGGAAATTTCTTGACATTCTGCACTTTCCTTCCTGCTCCCTAGCTATTTTGGCCTTCACTTGGCCTCTTCATTCCCCTTTGTTGGTGTGGCTGGTTAAACCTTTGCGGGGCCTCCTTTGGTCCAGCACATTTCCTTTCAGCCTCTTCCACTTCCAGAGCAGTGGACACCACCTCACTTAATGTCAAACCTTTAATTCCGCAAAATTTAACTCCTCGGTAAATTTTTGGCTTCAGCGCATGCACAAATTTGAACACCTTATCCTCGTCCTTGTGAGCAAAATGCCCAGCAAATCTGGACAGGGACTCAAACTGCCTACTATACTCGGCCACGGACCCTGTCTGCTTCAAGTTCAGGAACTCCAACTTCTTCGCGGTCTGGACAGTACTGTTAAAATACTTCTCATAGAAAATGTCCTTGAATTGTGACCAAGGCATCGTCAAAACATCTGTGATGGTCTCTATTGTTTCCCACCAGAGTTGAGCTTCACCAGCTAAATGAAAGGTTGCGAACGTGACTTTTTCTCCTTCTCCAATGTTGGCACACCTAAACATACTTTCAATCTTTCTAAGCCATCCTTCAGCAATAACTGGATCAGTTGACTGTCCATCAAACGTGAGTGGTCTTAGCCTCCTGAACCTATCTCCAGAATGATCACCACTAGAACCCGAGTTGGCACTTCCTTGTGCTTCTCGGTTCAACAACACACCTAACTGATCAGACTGTTGACGCACTATATCAGTCTGTTGGCGCATCAATTTTGTCAGCTGTCTGATTACACTAGAGTCCTCCTCACGTCTCGGACTTGGTACCTCTCTTGGTATCCTCGGTCTTCCTGGTCGTCTAGCCATTTTGCTAACTTCCTGAATAAAGTTAAATATGTTCATAAATACCTAATAGCTAAGGTTAACGTAAACACTTATAGTTGTTGGAGCACTTCCATGTAACGATTGGCACTGATGAGTAATCTTTTGAACGGTTTAACTGAATGTCTCTGATACCATACTGTAACACACCGAGTTTTCTGAACCCGGTTCGCTACTCAATGCTCGAACATGACTAAGAATTTTTTTTTTTTTATTAATTTAAATCTTCACTCGACAGTCAAAATTTGACATTTTTCTAAAAACTCAAAACATTTAAAAATTTGCAGCGGAAATCATTTGAACAACAATGGAGTTAAACAAAACTGTGAAATAAACATTGTTGAAATAATCGTTGGGAATGTTAAGAAACAGTAGGCAAATGGGAGATAAAAATTTAAACCGTGGAATACTTGAGGGGTAGCAGAAGTCAAACGCATCTGCCGATGGACAAAGTCAACGGAAGAAGCAGAAACAGGAAGTAGGAGGCTTCTACCGATGACGTCAGCTGGATAATTCAGTTATCCAACATCTACCGTTCACAAAACGACAAGTCTTGCGCCTCAGATCTATCGATACGTGCTTCTCACGTGGTCATTTAAAACATCTACCGATAGAGAATATCTACCGATGGACACGTGCACCTCACATGACTCCTTAAAACATCTACCGATAGAGAATGTCTACCGGTGGACACGTGCACTCACATGACTCCTTAAAACATCTACCGATAGAGAATATCTACCGGTGGACACGTGCACCTCACATGACTCCTTAAAACATCTACCGATAGAGAATTATCTCTACCGATAGAGAATATCTACCGGTGGACACGTGCACCTCACATGACTCCTTAAAACATCTACCGATAGAGAATATCTACCGGTAGCTTAAGAGCTCTACATTATCCGATAGGTAAATTACTCGACTCCTGCCGATGGACTAAACAACATGGCAGTAAACTTTACTGTAAACCGAGAAAGTTCCGACTATCAGAAGGACTAAAGCATTTTACCAAAAACCATTCAGAGACAATTTAAATCATTGCATTACTCAAATTCAGTAAAAACAGCATTTTAAAATCCAACAGAACACTAATGTCAGGAATTCTCAAAACTAATTCAAAAGGTTGCAACCACTACTGTCATAAAAACTCAATGTACTCAGATTGAATCATTATCAACTAGACCTTCACAATTCCTGACATCAGTTAACCTGCCTCATCAGTTTACCAGACCGGAGCATGAATGTACCCCTCCAACCACATCTACTCATCTGTGCACACAGGAAATTCACCTGCAGTAACCTCTTCACCTACATCACAAAACTCATCTATTAGCCTAATGCTAAGTAAGCAAAGCAAGGAATGAAATATGTACTGAAATGTAAATCCTAAATATGCAGTTTCTACTTTCATCCCTCAGTTATGTTGCATTCGTTCACTGGTCTGATGATCCCTGATACAATGGGAGATGGATCAGTTTTCCCAAGGTATGTATCCATATATTCAATTAAGGGACGGATTAGTTCCCTTAACAGCTGATTTGATCCCTGATACAATGGGAGATGGATCAATTTTCCCAAGGTATGTATCCATATGTTTGATTAAGAGGCAGATTAATTCCCTTAAAAGTATACTGTTGCAATCTGTTCACGTCTCACCATGCTACTTCATGTAAATTCATTTTCGTTTTCCTTCAAAATATGATGCATGGCAAAAAAAAGAAACATACACAAATCCTACTGTTTTGTGATGTAGGCCCGAAGGCACATGCAAACTCTACTTACCTGGTCTCCTGGAAAAACTTGGTTGCAAGCTACTTCGGGTATTACTCGAAACTAAAACCATAGACAGAGCATACATTAAATTTCCTCTAATCTTCATTCTAAACCACTAGAAATCTAAGGGAAACTGTTGTGGAAACTCTAGTCATTGTGCATTCCTGATTTCAACTTAAACCGAAACCACCACTCGCTTACCGCCTTCTCAAAACCTCATTTATCATCCCTCCTACCAACGATAGATACAATGTAGCAAGAAATAGAAGCAAAACTCACCAAGTTCGGAGGAAATCGCTGGAGAAAGTCGAAGGGGGTCTCCTATCACGTTCTGCTAAGCTGAGGAGCTGAGAATGGAGAGGAAATGAAATAAAACAGTGGCGGCTACTTCAATAACATTTTCCTTAAATGCGTTAACCTTTATTACTATCAGATTACCATACTGCCCTCCCTTAGTCATACATTAACCTAGTCATTAATCCTCCATAAAAATAATGTCTCACGATTTGATTAAATAATTAGATTGTGATTAAACCGGGTGCTACATAACACGATTAAGTTTAATTAGGAATAGTTAAGGGTTGTCACACGTAGAATGAATGCCTGAGTCTGTTCTCTAATGAAAGTATAAATGTGGAACGAAAATGGAAAATGAACAGAAACGAAATGAAAAAAAAAAGTAATGAGAACGGGCGAGGGTAGCGCATCGTTATGTATGTATGCACGCACGACACAGGTGACGAGCGGCGCCGACGTGGGGTCGGGGTCGGCGGTCATCACACTACTCATCCTCAAACTCTACTTAACATTTCATACGTTACTTCGTTTACTTGAAAACATGCATGTGAGAGTATTTCATATAACTTTAAAGGGGAAAACATGATGCATGAAAAGAAAGTGCTCAAAACAACCATCAAGACCGATCACCACGTTCATAAACTTACCTAACTTATAAACTAACCTAAGCACTACTATTAGGCAACATTCTAGGCTACCCGACTCCCTAGGACCCCACAATCGTGAAAACTTCATTAAAACACCAAATTCCTAACATCCATATAATGTAGGGCCTTAAGGACGGAAAACCTAACACCACTTACTTGACGTCCTAGCTATGCCGAGCACCGTCCTTTGAGCTTAGGTTACCTAAGGCATTTTACAACACATCGTTAGCATCGACTATAAACCATCGATTTTAAAACTAATCGGAACCCCTAGCTAAGGCAAATTTTCCTAAAACTTTACTTAACTCCATTCGGGTAATTCATCGAGCAATTTGTACTCATGATCACTCAACCACCATTAATGGATTTTCATTAACCTCCAACTACCAAGAATCCACCTAAAACTTCATCAATTCTTCATTAATTCATCCTAACTACCACAATAACAACAAATGCATCATTAATGACCATAACTACTTTAAGCTATTGATTTACCACCAAAACCCGAAAATCTAAACTCTAAATCATCAAATCCTAACCGAACACAATCCTAAAAAAATGACAACTAAATGTGCCTAGAGCTTAGAGCTTACCTAGAGCTTCGATCGGGGAAGAAAAATCAAAGGAAAAACTACCGGAGAAAGGGTGGACGATTGGCCGTGAAGAATCGCGTAGGAGGAGGAAATATCGCCTAAGGGAGGGAGGGAAATTGTGCTCTGTAAAATCTGAGAGAGAAAAAAGAGGGGGGGGGGGGGGGGGGGGGTTTGATTTTTATTAACCTTTGACTTCCTAAATTACTCTCTAGCCCTTCTAAAATTCTTAGCTTATTTCGTTGTTTTGTTTATCGATTTGGTTTTTTTGAAATTCTTTTATTTATCCAATTATTCCAACTTACTCATAGGGTTCTAACAAAATTTTCTGCTCACAAAATGGGCTTAATTTACCTATTTACTAAATTGACCCTAGGAATCGAAAAACATGAAAACCCGGGTGTTACAACTTCACCTCAAAATGACTCAAAAGCCATACAATTAACGTTCAATCCTATTTCCCAAAGTCGATAATCCATTGAAAACGTTTAAAGACATACATCCTTTTTACCCAATTGTAATACTTGTGAAAACCAAATTGAAATATACCTAGTGGAAGTTTAACAAAACCTATAGAAATTCCATATATTTAAAACACATTTTGAAACACCTAAAAGATATTGAAAATAAGATAATCCATTTTCATAAAGTCTTTAAAACAAATATAATAAGTCTTTAAACGTTTTCAATGGATTATAGATATTATTAATATTATATTTGTCAATCTGAGATAGTTTAACAAATAATATTAAATGATTTATCATAAACGTTTATAATATGCTTCCTTTAAGGATTTAAATAATGATGAAAATCTAAGTAAAAATTAATTAGGTTTTATACTCCAAAGCCTAATTAATTTTTACTCAATCAGATAAAATCCTTAAAGGTAGGATTTTATCTCATTAAACGGTGGTTTCATCATTCGTCATTCCATTAACTATTTACTTGATGAGATAACTCCTTTCTTCTCACACTCAATATGTAACTACATTGAGTGTGATTTCAGTCTATTAAACATGAAATCTAAGTAAAACGTTTCTCTCATTTGTTTATTAATCCGTCATTTTGTAAATATATAAACTTTTTGAGTAATTTGTCTTTGTTTACCAATGTCTAATTATTTCATAGTCAATTTTAAATTCCAAAGGTGATTCATCGTGTTAAATGGGTAATTTTTTGTCAAATGAGCGAATTTGATGAAAAGGAAAAATTATTGAGTGGTTAAAATTCAAAATAGTAATAAGAAAATAAAAGTTACATCAAGATAGAGTTATGAATAATGTTTGAATTTCCTGCGAATCCGAATTTAAGAATTGATTTAATATATATTTTATGAAAAGGAGGAACTTCTTTCTTTGGACAGAGACAGAACAAGGGAAAATGAGAGGGTCGAGGGAGAGATAGAGCGAGGCTTTGTTGCAGATTCGAGTTCTTGACGTCCCCAATTTGAAGTTTTGTCGTGACTTTTACGCTTGAATCTAACCTTTGGTTTCGTTATTTTTTTATTTAGTTTCATGAGTGATGACATAATTTGATTTTGATTGTGGAAACTTGAAATTTTTGGTTGTCTCGATCTATGAGTTATGCAAGGTTTAATACTGATTAGAGGTACAAATCTGTGAAAAATTTCGTGACATCTAAAGTTGTAGCGTAACTTGGTCGATGCTTTGAAGCTTCTCCAGTCAATCTTGGCTTTGGTTCAATAGAGTGAAATCACACTCAAACGTTAGTCCTCTATCTCGGCCTTTCTTGATATGGGTTGCACCTCTGAAGGGTCGATCAACCCGTGTGTTCGGTTGGCCATAGGAGAATTAGAGAAGATAGATTTAAGAAAAACTTGTAGAAAAACTTGCAAGAAGATTTACAAGGTGACTTGAATGGCAAGAAAAAAAAAAGGAAAGTTTTATGATTTGTCGAGAACATTACCAGATTACAATGTTGGAAGCCATCTAGAAGGAAGTCAATGCACGCTCTTATAAATACAACACCAAGGATCCAATTTCAAAGTTAAGTAGTCAATTAGGAAATAGAGAATTAAAGTAACCTCTAGATTTGGTGGTTAGGAAAAGAGAAGCAGTGTTATAGCAAGGAGTTGGCGACCAAGAGTGATTTCTTCTACACTCAACCATGTTTTCTTATTTTTGATTTGTTTTCTTTATTTTCCGTCATTAAGTAATTTATTTTTGGTTGAGAATAAAATAGCAAACTTTATGTGTTATTAATTTTATGAGTTTTATCAATTAATTTATTAGCGTTAGTGTTTTATTATTATTATGGTAAAAGTGTGATTATCTTAATTATAAACTATTTCTTTTTTGTGTCAAATGATAACTGAAATTAAGACGGGAATCACTCAAACGAAAGGTATAAAAGGGAATCATTATTTTCTGTTTGGACAAAAGTTTCTGCAATTTTCCTCCATCATCGCTATCAAGTTGAGGTATAATGTATGTATAAGTTAAACAACTGTCAAGATAAGTAACGTGGCAGTCCTAATGGTCCGTTGCAGGTCGGGGTCGCTACAGCTGTGAACACTTCACCCACGAAGGTTCATATGTTCGAAGCACAATGGCCTTGGACTAGCTATGGGTCATCGACCCTCATCCATTCGGCCTTTTCTGAGGATGAAAGCCATGCTTGCATGGATTTTTCCAGGCACCAGAGTACTTCCCGATCACGTTGGAGTTCTATTCCAAAAATGTGCAGTTGGAAACCTTTCGGCCGGCGATGGCTCTCTCAACGTTCTGTCACCTCTAAGACGTTTCTTTCAGTACCTCACAGCCCTCTGAGGAGTTAGCAGATGTGTCCACTTCTTGGTAACCATTTCTTCCTCTTCACCTCCCATGTTCTCTCTTTTTGGGGTGTTCCTTTGAGCACCCATCATTGTTTTCCTTTTGATTCTTCTTCTAGCATGTTTCCTCCCCATTTATAGGCCGTAGTTTAACATTTAGTATTAGAGCTTAAGTGCTCAAATAGTTGCAAATTCAGATTCTGTTTTTCAGTCCCCTGTTTTTCTGTTTTCTGTTTGCATGAGTGTTTTTTTCTCTATTTTTTTCGTCCATTGTTGTCGTGTTTTAAATGTTGCATGTTCATCATGTTGCATCCACCTGCATGCATTTTCAGTTCTGTTAGGATAGCTGATTGGTTTTCCTTTCAGGTCTCCATGTTTCTGTTTTTAGAAAAAAAATTTGCTGCATGTTGTTGTCTTTCCTATGTCTTTTGTTTGTTGTCTTAGTGTCTATGCTCATTTGAATTGCATCCACCAACTTGCATGCATTGTTGATTGTTTTCATTTTGTTATTTGCATGCCTTGTTTTCAATTTCTTTTCTATTTTTCTTTTCCTCTTTCTTCTGCTTGTTTGTTTCTTGTGTTGTCCAAGCATGTTTAATGCTTTGAAGCAATCGATTTGTTTCTTGTGTTGTCCAATCATTTTTCTCTCGTTGTTTTCTACTGTTCTGTCATGCATTTTCCTTTAGTTTTGGTGATGTCTACTTTTGTTTTTAACCCAATGGTTTAGCATGTTTAGTTGAGTGTTTCACGTTTAGTTAGTGCCTCATGTTTAGCATGCTTAGTGTGTGTTTTGTTTTCGGGTTGCAGAATGTTGTGTTTTAAATTGCTGTTTCTATTTCCATACGTATATGTTTGCTGCTTTGCTTAAATGTCAGCATGATTATATGAACTGTTTGGGAGACTCTTTGGAACTGTTGACTGAGAGCAATTTGGTTTATTATTTGAAGTCATTAATCATGTTGTTTGTGTGGTTGGATTGCTGTGTTTTATGTTGTTTGATTTTCAGATTTTGTGCTATTTTTTTGCCTCTTGTTTTGCTTCAGTTTTTAGCTGATAGTATGTGGCTTGTTGTGTCTTTGTTTAGGGTGTTTTTGTGTCTATTTTTGTGTCCTTAAATGTCCCAACTTGCTATGCTTAGAGTCCCTTGTTTAGGTGCACATACTCTCACACACTCTCATCATTTGTATTGTATGTTGTGTATGTGTTTGAATTTGCCATTTCTTTTGAAGTACATTGTTGTGATATTATCTGATATGATTTTTGCCATTTTAACCTCATGTTTCTGATTAGCTAGTATGAATTAACCATGGCCTGTATCTTTTTAATTTTCAGAATGTTTTCTTAAAAAATATGTTCATTTTATGTTTGTGATTTGTTAGAAGCTGTTTTTCTGCATGTTGTATAGTGTCTATGTTTTGGAATTTGTTGTTTTCTTGAGGATTCAAATTCTGTTGTGAACTGATATAAATTTTGCTACTTAACCTCATGTTTCTGATTAGCTAGCATGAATTAACCATGGCCCGTATCTGTTTAATTTCAGGATGTTATTCTTGAATAAAAGCATGTTCTAATGTTGTGTTTTTGAGTCTTAATGTAACACCCAAAATTTTCAGTGTTACGATTTCTAATTATGCTCGGAAATGGAGATTTTTAACGTCATTTCGCGAATGGAGAATTTTATTAGAACTTTAAGAATTAAATTGGGAGGTTAGATAGAATATGGAATTTACGAAGAATCTAAACCGACGGGCTACATGACGATTTAGGGTGAAGGGTAAAATGGTAAATTAGATTAAAATTTTTTATAAACACTCTCTTCCCCCTTTTCTCTATCTCCCTCAACGATTCTTTAGCAGAGTTCACCCCCCCCCCCCCTCCTCCTCTGCGATTTTTCTCCTTCCTCATGAAATTCCTATCGCCAGCCAACGGTCCTTACATTCTCGCCAATTTGTCTTCCGCTTTCTTCAAGGTTTAAAGCTCTAGGTAAGATCTAAGTGGTTTATGCATTAAGCTTTCAGTTTAGGGTTAGAGATTCTAGGGTTGTAAAATTGTGGAGTAATGTTAGTAATTGGTGGGTTTGAAGTATTAATGGCTATTAATGGTATAGTTTTGGATAGATTGGTAGTTAGAAACCATAAATGCCATTAATGTTGAAATTATTGTTGCACATTGGATTTCTTAATCGAATAGGGTCGTAATCAATTTTTAGCTGTGAGAATGTTATTGTCTAGGATGGTGGGGATAATGTATAATGCGGGGAATCCATGCCGGAATTTCTAGGAAATTGCCTTACATAAGAGTTGTGTTAGTTTTGGATTCGATTTTTTTAGGATTGATTTTAATACTGAGATGCGAAATGTCTTAGGTGGAGAAGACTTAAGCTGAAGTGCACGCTTGCTAAGGAATCTAGGTAAGTGGGTGTTAGGTTTCTGGCCCTTAAGGCCCTACATCATAATGATGCTAGGATGTTAAAGTTGTGATGATGTGTTGATGAATTGTGGGGCTTTCAATGAGTTGGGTAGTGATAGGACGTTTAATATTCGTTAAGTGTTATGTTTACTCTTAAGTTATGTATGTCTATGAAATTGTCATTGATGAGTGCATTCTCCTTCATGCATCATATTTCCTAAAAGTGGCATACTCAAATGTTTCTTTAAAGATAGCATACCCAAATGTTTTATATGCATGTTTTAAAGTTAAGAGAAGTAAAATTATGAAATTTATATAATGGTTAAGTGTGGGTAGTTGATGAGTAGGGCACAGGGCATGTAAATGGCAACTCATGGCAAGTAAAGGACACCCGATAAATGACAACTCATGGCAAGTTATGTGGTCTACAGGGTAGACGGGTTGATGTATGTGCCTACTCTTGCGTAAATCCTATTTTTCTCATGTTATGTAACGTTAAGAAATGAAACAAACATGTTTTACAAAGTCATGCATTCATGGCTATATTTATTTTTAGTGCACCCCTTACTAAGAGTTAGGCTTATAGTTTAAATCTTATGATATAGATGAAGAAGTTGAAGGTGAGAAATGTCTTCCTGAATTCAATGCATAGGATGGTCAATGGATGGTGCTCGTGGTGGGCGGGTGGTGCTAGGCATGACTATTTTGACCTGTGGGTGGTGCTCCGAGCTTTTGGGTAAATTCATGTAAAGGTACTAAGGGTCGATGTAAATGAATTTCCAGGAGTTAGCTTGGAGATATTGTAATTTTGATAGGTTTTACGAATGGGTTTTATCGTATAATATTTTTATAAATTTTCCGCTGTACGTTTTATGTTTGTGATACAAATTAATTGTTGGATGGATTTGATGATTTGAGGAATTAGGTTTGCACGTAATTGGTGTTTTGAATAGGTGGAGATAGATGTGTTGATTAAGGAATATGTGTTGGTTGAAGTTATGTAGGTGAAAAGTTGGAGAAAAACAAAGGAAAAGAGAATAAGGCAGGGGAGGGCATGCTGGGCGTGTAGAAGGCGTGCAAGGCACGCACTGAGCGAGCAAGGCGCACAAAGTGCGCACAGCCCCGCTCAGCCGATCGATCGGTGAAGAGTGTCCCTCCCCAGGCATTCGGTAGAACGAACGCCGATTGATCGACACTTAATGGACGATCGATCGACAAAAGCTATGAAGAACTGACGTTCCATAGAACGAGCGCCGATCGATCGGCCAAATCCTTGAAGAGACGCCTGGTGTCACGGACCACTTTCCATGGTCCATGATAATGCGGCAATATAATGGTTGGCAAGACAAAGGGCACGGGGCGATATGGGGCGCTCAAGGCGGGTTGGCCACACCAATGAGTCCTAGACGTGGGGCAAGGTGGTGCAACAAGATCAACAAACCGTGTGTGGCAATGTCAACACAACCATGGTGCATCATGGCACGGGGCGGGGCTTCTCTAAATTGGCTAAGTGCTAGGTGGGCACTTAGCTTTGTGGTGCATTTGGCATGGAGGCTCACATCATCAAGAAAGGCTAAGTGTTGGACACTTAGGAGCAAATGTGGCTATATGGTGGTGCAAGCCCAAAAGGGTATTTGGTGGCCAATGAATTGAATGATGGGCCATTGGTGCTAAAATGTGGCAATCTGCCGAATGCTGGCAAGATGGGCAAGTGCTGGGCAAACTGGGCCATGAGTTAGGCGCTGGGAAGATTGGGCCAGGTGCTGGGCAGCTGGGCCAGGCAATGGAGAATCAGCTAGGCGCTGGCCCAGGCGATGTCTTCTGTACGCCAGACGAAGCACTGCGAGCGAAGCAGTGCGGCGACGAGGTGCGAGTGCTGGCAGACGCGGTCTGGACTCGCTGGCGCACAGAAGGGCGCGAGCGAGGGGCACGAGCGCGCAGAGGCGCGAACCAGCAGATGCGTGCACGAAGGGGCGCGAACGAGCAGACGCCAGCGAACCACGGCGCGCACCAGATCGGCACGGTCTGGGCGCTGGTTGGCGCGAAGGAGTGCAACGCTTCTGCTGCGAAGCGTTGCGTCTTGGATGCGAGACGCAGGGCGAACACGGCATCCATTCTGGTCAGCATGCTGGGCGCGTTGAACAGAGACGAACCGAGGGCAGTTAATGTCTTCTGTTCATTTATTCTTTATTCATGTATTTTGGCTGGGTCAAAATGTGTATAAATAGTCTTGAGACACCAAGCAAAGTGGAGCTCGTGAAAGAGAGATCCTTATGCTATTGTGGTAATCCGAGGGTGATTTTTGTGTCCTAGTCTTTATGTTTGGAATATAGAGAAGGTTGGGAGGTGGGCTCCCGTAAATCATCTTGTCTCTTTGTTCGTTTCATTACTTGCTATTTCGTGGTGTTAATCGAAATTGAGGAAAGGTTGGCTAGGTCGGGGACTTAGCACCGCGCATCCATCAAGCAAATTCGAGGCGAGAATTCGGGGGTGTGTCACCTGGCATCCGAGAGGGTATCGATCGATTGCGCGCGGGGACGATCGATCAGCTCCCATGTTTTAAACGATATTTTTCCGACCTTAAACAAGCCCAAGTTTTAAATGATTTTTTTCCTACCTTAAACGAGCCCTTTTAAATATGCTTTAAGCTAGGCTTTCAATGTTGACAAAAGTGGATAGAATGTTCAAGTTCGTATTTAAAGTGTGAAAGGAAAAATGAAAAAATCTTATGTCAATAAACAAAGAGTAAGTTAAGAGTACGTCACAGCTAGTCCATGGTGGCCCTATTTTGCCTTCGGGATGGGCGAGGTCGTCACAATTGTGGTATCAGAGCATCCGGGTTTTAAAAGCATTTCTGTAGACTGCCTGCTAGCAGAAACCGCCGCACGAGGACTCTCCATCAACTGTTAGTGTTTAAGTTTAAGTGACTGTTATTAGATTCTTTTTTTGTTTTGTGTCTAGGAACGACAAGATGCCGAGAGCACCTAAGCAACCACGAGAGGATCCTATTAGCCATTTGATGGACCTAGTGAATCGACAGTTGGAGCAACTAGGGATTTTATTGAATTGAGATGGGAACGGAAATAGAAACAGACAAGGTAATGCTCCACAGGATCGGCTTAGGCCCCCAACATTCAAGGGACAGTCTTCGAATCCCACTTGCGCTGAGGAGTGGATCCGGAAGATTGAAAGTATGTTCGATTACGTGAAGGTGGAAGAAATTGAGAATGTGACATACATGGTATTCCATTTAGAGAAGGATGCCAGTTTCTAGTGGGATATAGTTAAAGCCACAACGGTTGTAGGGATTATGACATGGAAAAGGTTCAAGGCGGCGTTCTATGACAAGTACTTTAATCGGACCGTCCGAACCAACAAAAGGGCGGCGTTAAAATGACTTTTAATGGAAGATTAAGAGTTTTTATTGATAGTTAGGTTTAATTTGGTGGTTGAGAGGTATAAATTTTCATTAATGCTAGGTTATAGAATTTGTGAGCGCAAAGTTCTCGGTAAAATGTCTGTATGAAGTAATTAGAGATTTTAGGAAAATTGACTTAACTAAGAGTTTCGATTTATCTTAGAAACGGTTTATTTGGATTTGGTTTTAATGATGGGATTGTGAAATGTCTTAGCTAATGAAAGCTTAAGGTGAAGTGCTCGGATTGCTAAGGACGTAAGGTAAGTAAATGTTGCATGTTTTTGGCCAATTGAACTACATCATAAGGTGCTAGGAAGTTAACGTTTCTAATGGTTTTATGTGAAGATTTCATGTATAGAGTTGGGTATGTTTATGGGTAGGTTAAGTTGTAAAGTAGAAACCATTTAGGGTTATGTGTTTTGATGTGATGAGTCCTAGGAGGATTATGTTATGTATTTGTATGTACAATATGTATGGATTCACGTTGTCACGACCCTAATACCGTACCCAATTACCGTATTATTTTTTTTTTTTTTATATAAAACCTTAACTTAATTAAATCTTAAGTGGACTTTAAGCGGAAACTAAATCAGAATTGAGATCGTTAGTGTTGATCGTAAACTATTAAACCAAACTTAATATAATTAATATAAAACCATTTAAAACAAATAAAACTATACTTAAACTAATTTCAATTAAAACAGAAGGGAGGGCAGTTCTGTCTTTCTGCCGAGGGAAATTTGCAGCGCACGATCGCTGCATAATGTAGCACACGATCGCTGCATATTGCAGCGATCAGTCGCTGCTAGCGACTGATATATCCTCCCTCCCTGGAATTTCATCTTCCTTAACCAATCTGCTCTCTGGAACCCGATTCCAGAGAGCAAAACACTTCGATTCCAGAGAGCAACCTCACCTATTTTACACCAATTTCTCATCAATAACCACAATCATCTTATACCTTAAGCTCAATCAATTCGTTTCCTAAACTCTGATCAACTTGCAGCGGACTTTGCGAAATCCAACTGCGTGGATAGCTCTAAAAACTGAGCATATCCGTAACCATCCTAAAACGATCAAAACCTTCCCACAACGTTTAATTAACAGTTTAAACCAAAACGTTTCCTATATACTGTTTACCAAAACATTTGAAGCATCCACATAAACCTATCAACTACTAGTACCAAAACATCCTATAATTTCTATACAAACATCAGCCCAAACCCTCAAAATCTATACATACTGTCCCCACGGGTCAGGTAAGCCTCGACTGCGCCAGCACACCACCGCAGCCATCCCTCGTCAACTGGACTCATGCCCCAGGAGGAGGAATCACATCCTCACCTGTATCCTCGTAATCACCTACACCATACAATACACTACGAGATAAAAATCTCAGCAAGCCCTCATAAATGCAACTATATGTTATGCGTGTGAGTTCAGAAATCATGCAGCATTTTCTTTACTTTATTCAGTGGGTGTCACCGAGATCTCAACCTCCTAACCGGAGAGAGCACATCTAGCGGGCGGACTACTCTTTCCAACTAGAAGAGGGGGATACACGCTTACAACACGTACAGCCGTGCCTGAGCCCCATCTCGCATGACCATACATATGAGTGTAATAGATGTGGTATTGTGACAAGCCCCTGCGTGCCTCCACAATAGGTCAAGCCCCTCTCCAGGCCACATTGCGAGTACATAATAGATGTGGTATTGTGACAAGCCCTTGCGTGCCTCCACAATAGGTCAAGCCCCTCTCCAGGCCACATCGCCATTTTTAAAACATCGTGCGGAAATTCATTTTCATGGTCTTTCTTTAAAACGCGTGATGCATGAACAGTTCATAACAGAATTTAAACACTCAACATAGATACCATCAAGACTGTAAAACATAATCTACAAAACAACTAAACCTAACTACCCAACCAAAGCAATATAAACTAGTGCGTCTCCAAACTCCTCGAAACGACTTCGATGTACGATGTAGGCCAATCGGCCAGAAAAGAATCACGAGAACTTACCTCGTGTCCAAAGAAGCTCAAGCTTCGTCCACGAGCGTTGTTTGTCTGAAGCAAAATACAATATCGACGTTAAAATGAGTTTAAGCTATCGATCGTCCAAATTTACAAAATCTTAACTAAGGAGACTTTCTAAAGTTCTAATCCAATTCATTGAGCTATTTATTCAAGCAATTTACGCTCGGCACCTAAATTCTCAATTTACGAGTTTTCCTTAAAATCTCAAAAATTTCACAATTTCAACATTTCTTTTAAATCGTCCCTACTTCCTCCAATAACGTTTAACACGTTCATTTCATTCATAAGCATCGACGACCTATCGATTTCAAACCCTAAATCTCGATTTTTCGATAACCCTAACGAAAACCTAATTCTTCAAAACTCCGTAAACATCGAAATAAAAGCTCTAAGATCGTAGGTTCATACCTAGAACGTTGATTGAAGGAGAAAGCGTGAAGAAAACGGAACGAACGGAGGTCGAATCGGAGGAGAATCGCCGCGGGCAGAGGAGAAAAGCCGAGAGGAGTTCTTCTCTGGAAATCGATTTTCAAAATGAAAATCGATTAAGGCTTTTTGCCTTAAATAAATGATAAACAATTAAATGCTAAATGACAATCTTGCCCTTCCTCTTAATTTTCTATTTGTTTCGTCCTTCCTTTCTTTAATCGGCCAAAGATTCGAATTCTCGAAACTTTCTTATTTTGCCGATAACTCCTATTCATTACCAGGGCTTTATTAAAACTGTCAGTTCGCAAATCGGACCTCGTTTACTATTTTTACTAAAACGTCCTTTGCATTATTAGAAACTTAATTACTCGGAATATAGCGTCATAACTCTGGAAATTCTCGTAAATTCCTTAAAATTCTTATTATTCGTTAGGATCGCAATGACGCTTTCTTTTCGTGAAACGGACCTGATCTGACATATTTACAAAAATGCCATATATATAATAAAATATTAATATAATATATTAAATCCAAAATCCATACAAGCCGAATATTACACACGCATCATATTTTACGAATGGAACGAAAAAAGTTTTCATGCATATGTTTTCATGTACGAACTATGTAAATGAAATGATGTAAAAATGTGGATTCGGTGGGATCGATTGCCCCTAATATGTCTTCGGTGGAATCGATTGCCCCCAATATGTCTTCGGTGGGATCGATTGCCCCCAATGTGATTTTGGTGGGATCGATTGCCCCCAATATGTCTTCGGCGGGATCGATTGCCCCCAATGTGACTTTAGTGGGATCGATTACCCCCAATGTGACTTTAGTGGGATCGATTACCCCCAATGTGACTTTAGTGGGATCGATTACCCCCAATGTGACTTTAGTGGGATCGATTACCCCCAATGTGACTTTAGTGGGATCGATTACCCCCAATGTGACTTTAGTGGGATCGATTACCCCCAATGTGACTTTAGTGGGATCGATTACCCCCAATGTGACTTTAGTGGGATCGATTACCCCCAATGTGACTTTAGTGGGATCGATTACCCCCAATGTGACTTTAGTGGGATCGATTACCCCCAATGTGACTTTAGTGGGATCGATTACCCCCAATGTGACTTTAGTGGGATCGATTACCCCCAATGTGACTTTAGTGGGATCGATTACCCCCAATGTGACTTTAGTGGGATCGATTACCCCCAATGTGACTTTAGTGGGATCGATTACCCCCAATGTGACTTTAGTGGGATCGATTGCCCCCAATGTGACTTTAGTGGGATCGATTACCCCCAATGTGACTTCAGTAGGGATCGATTACCCCCGATGTAATGATGATAAGTAAAGATGAAGAAATAAAATGTTATAAAAATGCGTTGTTTATCAATTGCATGTTCATGTCATTATACATCTCTTACTGAGCGTTACGCTCATTATTTAAACTCTATGATGTAGGTGAAGAAGAGCAGCGCGGTGAGGTTACACGGACTTACTAAGGATTTTGGATGCGATTGGAAAAGTACGACCATGGCGGCAATCAGCAATATTGTTAGGGCGATTCCGACCGGGCTTAGTATGTGTGTGTGTCTGTTTTGCTAAAGTACGTGAATAGAAAAGTGTGGGTGTTTTGATAGAAGGAACGTATAGAAAGTTAGGTTTTGATGTGGATCGTCGCTGTCTGGGCGACTTGCACGCCAAGTGCGCGCACGCCGGATGTCAAGTGGTCCAAAATGATTTTTTTTTCAAAAACTTGATTTTCAAACACGTTTCAACCTGATCTTTTACTATACCTTTTAAACGTATTTTACGAACATCTCCCACGTATTTCAAAGGATTTAAACGACCAAAAAATCGAGTCGATGTTTTCCCGAAAAGAGTTTTAAAGTTCATTTTAGAGATTTAAAAAATCAAAAAATTTCACGCCCAAAATGTCTTAATTCAAGTCCTGTGGCGGCCCGGAGAGGGTCTGTAACGCCCCGAACCCGCCCGGGCTCGGAGCGCTACGATTGCAAACCAAACTCGTGTTTAAAACATCGTTTAAAATAGTTTTCGTAAATTTTACGACTCGTTTTTGGGTTTTTCGAACCCTCAAAATTTATTGGAAATCGGGCCCTAAAATACGTTTAAAATACGTCGAAAAATGTCGGGTTAAAATAATTTGGAAATAGGAAAATTTTAAAAATAAAAGAAATAGCAAACATAACCCGACGTTATTTAGTTTAAAATCAAAACGGACGGCGTAACGCCTAAAATTCGATAAACCAAAACCTGCAATTTAAAATCATAAACCAAACTAGTTCAAACCACAACACTTACAACCATTATCCATCAACACCATCAACTTTTAAAACCATACAACCATCAAAATAAGTACCAAAAACGCTTCCACATATAAAGTACCAAAAATCCTTCAATTTTCCTAACTAATCTCCACAACCAAATCTTTACAAAACACTTAAATAAAAACTATCCACAACCAAATATCTACATCCAAAATAGCAACCTCCCACCAACCCGAGGAAGACAGTGGTCCAGACGCCCCAACAATAGCCTGCACCGGCGGACTCTGTACTCCTCCGACTGCGGCCTAATCCTCGGTGGTCTCGTCTACCTCACCTGTATCGAACTCGTCACCTACACCATAGAACACAAAAAGGTAAGCCTAACGCTTAGCAAGTAGGGAAATAATGCACAATACACACTCAATGCTCGACTCAACCCTAACATGCAGTTTCTACACACTCTGTTGTTTTCTTTTCATTTCGGTTGCATTTATCTTTCACTTTCAGGTGAATCAAGTAGGCACACGCCCCCACACAGTCCAGGATGGCCACGCCTTGATCCACAGAGCTAGACCAGAGGTACACGTCCCAACACAGTCCAGGACGGCCAACACGAATCTCCCCCAATCGATCGTAGAATCCACATTGTGCACTTCGAGCACGAACAGGTCGAGGCATTCATACTCACGACACATTACGTACATTAGCAGGGCATCTCGAATAAAATCCCTCACGGGGTGCTCAACGAGCCACTTGCCCGACGAAGCTATTCTACTCGAGACCAGGTTGCAATCAAGTCTTATCTTTAATTATGTCCTCACCCCTCAATCATGCAAAACACGTGGTTTCGTAGTTTAGAAAACAATGATCCATGACACAAGACACACGATGCATGACACGAATTTAAAACATAGCAATCAAACAAACAATCCCTACCATTCTATGGTGTAGGCCCGAAGGCAACAAACATGCATCCACTACTTACCTGGCGTCTCGGTAATTGTTTTCTCACTTTTACCAGTCAAATCACTCGTTCGATAACCTACAATTAACAAAAACTCAACTTATTAATTTACTAAAGAACTATAATAAAAGCCTTAACCTAAACTAACTAAAACTATCATAATTCGTTTCCAAAAAAAAAAAACCCCAAACCCGATTTTTATGCAATAAACCAACGTCCAACTTTAAACGGCCATAACTTCCTCGTTTTTTAACGGATTTCGACGTGCCCCCCCAACTCAAAAAGCTCTACACGTCTACTATCCCTTGAAATGCTTAAACTAACCAAATAAACACTTTGACCAACCCAAAATTACAGCCAACAGAATCGGCCCCCCAATGCACAAAACCTGGTTTTTCCCAAACTCAACTCCAATCTTCCATTTCTCCCTAGATCAACCTAAACCAATGCATCTAACAACCAAATCATCAAAATGGAAAAGAAATCCAACCCTTAAACTCAAAATTCAGACTTCACCAATTAGGGTTTCCAAACCCTATGCAATCTCTCACCAAACACCCTAAAACCTCAACAAACCAACCCTTAATGTATACAATTGAAAACCCACATGATTTTACCTTGAAAGAACCTTGGAAAATTGAAGAAAAGAAAGAGCAAGAAGCAGCTATGGAGGACGCCAAGCTTGGAAGAAAAATTGTGGGGAAGAAGATGGAATAAAAGAAAGAAACTAAACCCTTAAATCCTCCACTTTTCTTTCTTTTAAAAGTTCTCCTCCAAACTTTTTATAATTGAAAATCCACCCTCCCTTTTCTCCTTTCTTTAAGTCCAACGTGAGCCATTCAAACAATATCCCCTTTCCCTTCACAAACTTAGATAAAAATTTGATTGGTTATTATGAATTTGACTTTTCAACCAAAATTCCTATTGGTTCATGTATTAGTTTGACTTTTCAAATTGTTTTTGGTTTAAATAAATTCAACTCACTTCTCCTTCAACCTTTCCAACGTGATTGGCTTCTCAAATTCCCCCATTTTTATTCATTTCTTTCCTTTACAAAATTTCCTATTGGTTGAAACATTTGACTTTTCAACCTTTGAAAGTCAAATGTTCACCCTTTCTCACTTCTCATCTCATTACACATACTTTTGAATAACTAAACTTCCATAACACTTCTACTACTCTAATCTACGGCTACATAAGTTTTAGGGAAAATCTAGGTATTACAGGGTCGAGGTCGTAACAATATCATTTCGAAAGAAGGAGTTTCGGTGGATCTAGTCATGACTCAAGTAGTGAAGGAGTGGTCACAGCCGAAAAATGTCAGTGAAGTGCAGAGTTTTGTAGGCCTTGCTGGATATTACGGAGGTTTATTGAATGGTTCTCTATTATAGCTAAGCCTCTAACAAATTTAACGAAGAAGGAGGTAAAATATGAATGGTCTAAAGCTTGTGAGGAAAGTTTTCAGTTCCTAAAGTAGAAATTGACCATCGCACCGTTGTTGATCCTACCAGTAGATGATGGAAAATTCAGTATCTACTGCGATGCGTCCAAAGTAGGATTGAGATGCGTGTTGATGCAAGATGGAAAAGTAATTGCCTATGCCTCTAGACAATTGAAAAGCTATGAGCAAAATTACTCGACGCACGATTTAGAATTAGCGGCTGTAGTGTTTGCATTGAGGATATGGAGGCACTACCTTTCTGGGCAAAAGTGTAAGGTATTTTCAATTCACAAAAGCCTGAAGTATCTCTTTACGCAGAAGGAGTTAAATCTGAGGCAAAGAAGATGGTTAGAGTTCGTGAAGAACTACAACTTTGAGATAAACTACCATCCTAGAAGGCTAACGCGGTGGCAGACGCTTTGAGTAGAGTGCCTAAGACTATGTAATCCATCGTTTCCTACATGTCAGTTCCTTTGGGAAAGAAAATTCAAAAGTTTGAATTGGAAATAGTTTCAGAGCTTTCGGCCTTACCTTCGGACTTAACAATACGGCCGACTATCTTAGGTAACATTAAGGAAGCTCAACAGATGGATTCAAAAGAAAATGAGGATATTTTGAATAAGTTCATGGACGCCTCTTTTGAATTCATTTACTCAGAGGATGGTATTCTAAAATTTAGAGACCGATGGTACATTCCAAGGGATGAAGAATTAAGGAAATTGATCCTGGTAGAAGCGCACTCATCGTCTTTCTCAGTGCATCCAGGTAACACCAAGATGTACCAAGATTTGAAGGTGCACTATTGGTGGCCCAACATGAAACAAGAAGTGGCCAGTTATGTATAGTCATGTTTAGTGTGCCAACAAGTGAAAGCAGAACACCAAAGGCTCGGTGGGACGTTATAGCTTTTACTGATTCCCGAGTGGAAATGAGAACATATTTCAATGGATTTTTACATATTTCAATGAGAGCATAAATCACCTAAACTTTTTACATTATCTTCCCATAATGCGATGAATAAGTGATAAAAAATTTAAGTGAATTAAATATGATTTGATATTTTTTAAAATTATTTTAAAATAATTAAGAATAATTCGATACTACGGGGAGCCAGCTACAATACGCATCCCCCACGATTTTCAGCGCGGCCCCCCGGATTTTTATGCGAGGGGCTTGCTTTAGTATGCGGCCCACCGCGATTTTTGTGGTGGCCCTCTGAATTTTTATGCAGCCCCTAAATCCCATGTAATTTTGGATTCAGGAGACTACCGACCCCCAGCCGGGGTCTTTTTTGAGTATATTTTATAGTTCAAGGTTTTGACTACGAAGACTTATTGAGGAAATTTCCTAATTAAATGTTATAATTAGGCTAATTATAACTTAAATATTTCTGAACATGTATTTTTGAAGGAAGTAATTCGCCTTTCAAATGACTATGAGAATTGTATGATTTGGAGAAAGTAATCTGCTTTCCATCTAGTATGAGGATCGCTTCGTGTCTTTGAAGGAACTAATTTGCCTAATTATAACATTTAAGTTTGCCTAATTGTGAGATTAAAGCAAATGTGAGAATATTAGAATTTATAATATGGTAGAATTAGATGGGCAAATGTTAGAATTTTTATTCTTTACTCCTTATAACATAATGTTAGGACACTCTCAAGTACGGGGATTAGACTAGTTAATACAATTTTTATGTTATAATCTCTCTCATCTCCCTTTTTCTTCTCCTCCTTGCCAGCATGGTCAAAGGATATGCGAGGAAAAAAGGTTTCACGTACCCTTTTTATAAAAATGCAACTTTTTCTTTTATAATATTTATTTAATATATATAAATAAAATATTATTTTATAAATATTAAATAAAATTCTAAAATCTCAATTCGACGAAATTCAAATGCAAACCAAAATTTATTAGGGTAAAATTTCAAATTCCTCAACTTTCTCAAAAACTAGCCATGTGATGACTTTCCAAATTCATCAACTTGACAAAATTGATCGACAAAATCTTATGTGGTCTAACGTTAACAAACCATTACAATTCAAGTCAACGTAAAATACATTGATCAAAAATAAGGCAAAAAATTTACTTATAAATTATTTTATGTAAAAATATCAGGTTTCACACATTTGATCGAGCTTTTCATCATGGGGAGCACTAGTGTTATTTGTGAAAAAAGGATGGATTCATGAGGTTGTGCATCAATTATCGGTGACTTAATATGGTTACTATAAAGAACACATATCAACTTTCAAGGATTGAGGTCTTATTTGATCTTTAAAAAAATGAGTAACAGTTTTCTCAAAAATAGATATCCGATCTAGCTATCACCAGCTATTAATCAAAGAAAAAGTTGTGATTAAGATGAATTTTCAAATGAGATATTGAGTTTTGAGTAATGTCAATTATGGATTTGAAGAATCAGTTATTCAAAGGATTCTTGGATAGCTTTGTGATTGTTTTTATCGACAACATACTCATTTACTCAAAAAGTACAAAAGAACATGAAGAACACTTGACATTTTTTCCACCTTGAGACTGGAGAAGCTATATGCGAAATTCTCCAAGTGTTGATTCTGGTCAGAGAAAGTTGCTTTTCTTGGCTACATAATTTCAAAAGAGGGTGTATCAGTAGATCTAGAAAAAATTGAAGCTATTAGTTAGTGGTCGTAGCCTAAAATGCAGGTGAAATACGAATCTTCTTGGGTCTTGCAGGCTATTATAAGAGATTTGTTGAAGGATTTTCGAAAATAGCCACCGGACTCATGAGGCTAACCAGAAAGGGTGCCAAGTGTAACGACCCCAGAAGGATCGTCACGTAATCATGACTCTCTTAGATCATTTAAACTAAGTTTACTTTCTGTACATTGCTCATCATTCTTTTTTTTTTTTTGAAAACTAGCTCGTGAACATTATATTATCTGACAAAAACCAAACCACCCAAAAAATTGACTCTTTCATTAATCTAACAACTCATTCATCAGCAGAATTGAGTGACTAAGCTCGGTCATTAATTCCATAGCATAATCGGGCAGGGAAGAAATGCCATCGGATCACTAAACGACAAACCACATCTACATCATCCGGTATAGAAAACATACTACATCTTCTTCATCATCCGATCACTAACGACAAAACAACTTAACCCTTATCATCCGGTGAGAAACATGTTACATCATCGGATGACTAAAACACTCGACATCATCGGGTGACTAAACGACAAACGTAATACTCTCTTCTTCCGGTAGTGCAAAACTATATCTTCCGATTGACATGTGCATATCACGTGGTTCATTAAAACATCATCTGACAGGGGACGTCTTCCGGTGACATCAGCTGGATGATCTTCTCATCCAACTACTATAACACAACTTTCTCCGGTGACGTCAGCCGGATGATCTCTCATCCAGTTTCCATCCCGCGTTTCATAACGACGTCGCCCGATGGGGGAACATTTTCAGGTAACGTCAGCCGGATGATTTACTCATCCAACTTCTATCACACAACCTCTGCCGATGATGTCAGCCGGATGATCTCCTCTCATCCATCTTCTACCGACAGAGAACATCCTGACTTCTCAGATTTCAAATTAGATAGACATAGCTTTTACGAATCATAAACACTCATTCAGAATACTTGTAGCGGAAGACTTAATTAAACAAAATCTTTTCATAATTTCATAATTATCCTCAAACTTAAAGAAAATCATTCAGACAAGTCTTAAATCCTATATTTGAGAAAATCTCATCCTACTTAGACTTTAGAGTACATAAACATACTAACATCATACGAGCATTAACCAGGGGTCTCTAATTGCCTTTCCAGCCACACACAACCACCTCGAGCACCATCCAGCAACCAATCTCAGACATCTTCGTTGAACTTGAATTCCTCACCTGAATATTCTTCACCTACATCATGAGGTTTAAACTATAAGTCTAATGCTTAGTAAGGAATGCATACTATCATGAGTTCATAAATGCACAACCGAGAGGAAACATAATCATAATCTTTTCTTGTTCTTGGTCTTGTTCATATTCATTATTCATCGTTTACATCATTTACATCATATAGATTAAGGGAGGATTTGTGTCGTAAAAAGGGGGTTGACTGTGATAGTGTACATAATCCCTTGCGGGCCGTAATCATGATCCCCCTTACTGGGATTGTGACATGAGTCGAACCACCCCCAACCCTCACTTAATCCTTGTTTACATAAGTTTCATGATCATTTCTTATTCATGAGAAAACATGCACTTAAAACATTTTCGTATGCTTGCGGAATAAACATGATGCATGAGCATGAGTACTCTTAATTCATCCGACTACAGAACAGCTTATACATACTTCAAAAGACATACTATAACTTGAATAACATAACCAAACAAACAGTAGCACAGATAACTTTCAACCATTATAAACAACTTCTACTTAGTACCCTCGTAATGTAGGGCTTTAATAGCTGGGAGTCTTACACACTCACTTACCTGGTTTCCTTAGCAATGGGGCACTTCCCTTCAACTTTCTTTACCTAAAACAGTTCACATTACATAGTTAAAATAGATTCTAAATATTCTGAAATCAAAGCTAGAAAATATCCTAAATAAATGTCATCCTAGGATCTGTATTCCTGAGTCCTTTAGCCGAGCACCTGGTGTGCATAGATAGATTTCCAGGGTACTAAAATGACAAGGTTGGATCTACATATAATCATCGTCGGTTATCAGAATGTTCAGCATTGAATCGAAATTATGACAACACTAAACATAGATTAAATGTAACACCCGACATTTCGGCCAGGTGATTTTCTGGCCATTTTCATTGTCACCCTCTTATTTAACCCTTATGATTTAAAATTTAATGTTAAGACAAATTTATTACAAGTTGTGTGAAACTAGGTTGGGTGGCAGTTTTGTAATTAAAATCGATGGATTTAGTATAAATAGGAAATGGAAACCTTAAACCTCATTTATTACCACTGTAGCCGACATTCCCTCTCGGCGATTCCTTCTTTCCCAAGTTCTTGCTCTCGGCTACCAGAACTTCCCTTTACCGACGGCTGGTTTCGAGCTTGCTCTTCTCTGCAAATCCACACCCGAGGTACGAAATGGACAATGTAGTCATTCATTAGTAAATAGAGCTCTGTTTCAGCTCGGCACTGAGTTCGGATTTTTAGCAGTGGCCGAGTAGTTTGAGACTTTTTAAAAAAAAAAAATCTGAGAGTAGAAATGTCATCCCGAATCGATTCTGAACATTTTAAGTAACCAACTCGGATTTAATCAATGGTAAAACCTGTCCACCTAGTTTCGGATTTCAGACTGCAGTGTGTCAAACAGAGGAATCGGAATGACTTTAGCTATTAGATCCTAGGGTGGTTTATGATTAGGACTACTAGGACTTTGTTTTAACTACTGTAATGTACATGTTTTAGGTGAAGAAGTTAAAGAGAGGAAGTTCGGATTGCTAAGGAATCCAGGTAAGTGAATGTGTTAAGATTTCCGGCTACTAGGGCCCTACACCGCAAGGGTATTAGGAAATCACTGAGATGTTAGCTTATTGACTATGATTTGTTATTTCCACGATATGAAGAAGTTGTGTAAGTAAATGTAAAGTTACAGGATGTTTTACTTGTCCTCATGATATGACTTCTCTCTATGAACTTTATGTCTATGCACTGTGTCCCTGTTATGATTAAGTTGAGAACATGAAAAGCAAATGTAACCAAGATTTAGTGTAGAGCGGGGAAAGACTATGTTATGTATGACTCGCGAATTCTCCCACTGGTGGAGGCCGAGTTAATGATATGTATGACTCGCGAAATCTCCCACTGGTGGAGGCCGAGTTAATGATATGTATGGCTCGCGAATTCTCCCACTGGGGAGGCCGAGTGATGTATCATGATTGCCGCGATAGGCAAATGATTACGTATGTCTGCCGCGATAGGCAAATGACTATGTACCCCTGTCTTCCTCCCTCGTCTCCTGCCTTAATACATGTCATGTAAATGATAAAGATGAACACGAATGATGAATGGTTTATGAACTTATGTCTCTTTAAATTGTGTACTCACGTATATCTGTCAGCATGCATTCCTTACTAAGCATTAGGCTTATAGTTAAACCTTATGGTGTAGGTGAAGAAGGTTCAGGTGAGGATGTTATGTGCAAAGAGGATGCTTAAGGCTGGTTGCTGGAGGATGCTCAAGGTGACAGTGCGGGACTGGAGAGGCGATTTATGACCCCTGGTTAAGACTCTTATGTTACAGTATGTTAAAGGACATGGTAGTTTAAGTAGGATGAGATTATTTTAAAACGTTGAGCTTTGAAACTGTCTAGTGGATCATTGAGTCAGGGAATGATTATATCGATTTATAAATGATCTGTTGCTTAAGTCTTCCGCTATATGCATTTTGAATGAGTTGTGTTTTCTTTCCGTTGGGAGGAGTCATTTGATGATTTAGTGTTCTCTACCGTAAGACGGAAGCTGGATGAGGCAATCTTCCGGCTGACGTCATCGGCAGATGCCGAGAGATAGTTGTTTGATGGTTTAGTCTTCCGGCTGATGTCATCGGCAGATGCCGAAGGGTAGTTGTCTGTTGGTTTAGTCTTCCGGCTGACGTCATCGGCAGATGCCGAAGGATAGTTGTATGATGGTTTAGTCTTCCGGATGACGTCATCGGAAGATGTAAAATGTGTTTTGTCGATTAGCGACCGGATGATGTTTTAATTTAGCACGCGAGACCCACGTGCCCACCGGAAGATGTCTCCTTTTAGGCGATGTTAAGCGAGTCACGCGTAATGCACGTGATGACCGGACGACTAAATTTCTGAGGGTTGTCAACGCATGCAACCCATGCAAACCCGAGTGGTATTAAGTTAAGAGAATTGAGGGCACCTCCTCTTTTCCCGAAATTGTCAAGAAGCCAATGACCGAGTCTAGTCGCTCGACTCTGTGAAGGTTGAGCCGACGAGGCGTGGGAAGTCGGGCACGAGAGGGTTCGTCTTCCTTAATGGTTCTGCGTTTCTATTACCAGTTTAAAAAAAAGTATATGTTAAATGTGAAAGTCTGTTGAGAGATAGTAAGTGAATGTAATAATAGTAAAAGTCAAGCAAACGATTAATGAAAGAATATGAACACGTGACGGCTCCTGGCCGGGGTCGTTACATTAAAACGTTGCTGTGAAGTACTCTATCATTCAGGAATCCGAGACTACAAGTTCTAGTCAAAAATAGAGTCCCACAAATTAACCAGCAACTACATTGGTCAAGTCTTACCTCGAGTGTGGGTTATTGGCGAAGAACAGAAGTCCCAATAGTCAATGGAGGAGTCGCCGGCGGAGGGAGAGAGAGATCTGGAGAAGGGAGAAACCACGGGAAGGAAATGTCAGCTACAGTGAGATTTTTGAGAGGTTTAACGTTTTCAAATTTCTATTTATACTTAATCCAATCATCCATATTTACAATCCTGCCATCCAACCTTATTTACAACACATGCACAATAATTAAGCATTGGCATAAATTCTAAGCCGAAAAGATTAAAATAAGCATGACCGTTAAGACAGTTAAGAAAATCACCTGGTCAAACTTGCCGGGTGTTACATCCACCCCTCCTTAAACAAAATTTTCGTCCCCGAAAATTGATCAATTGATGGTTTAGTCTTCCGGCTGACGTCATCGGCAGATGCCGAGAGATAGTTGTTTGATGGTTTAGTCTTCCGGCTGACGTCATCGGCAGATGCCGAAGGATAGTTGTATGATGGTTTAGTCTTCCGGCTGACGTCATCGGCAGATGCCGAGAGATAGTTGTTTGATGGTTTAGTCTTCCGGCTGACGTCATCGGCAGATGCCGAGAGATAGTTGTTTGATGGTTTAGTCTTCCGGCTGACGTCATCGGCAGATGCCGAGAGATAGTTGTTTGATGGTTTAGTCTTCCGGCTGACGTCATCGGCAGATGCCGAGAGATAGTTGTTTGATGGTTTAGTCTTCCGGCTGACGTCATCGGCAGATGCCGAAGGATAGTTGTATGATGGTTTAGTCTTCCGGCTGACGTCATCGGCAGATGCCGAGAGATAGTTGTTTGATGGTTTAGTCTTCCGGCTGACGTCATCGGCAGATGCCGAGAGATAGTTGTTTGATGGTTTAGTCTTCCGGCTGACGTCATCGGCAGATGCCGAGAGATAGTTGTTTGATGGTTTAGTCTTCCGGCTGACGTCATCGGCAGATGCCGAGAGATAGTTGTTTGATGGTTTAGTCTTCCGGCTGACGTCATCGGCAGATGCCGAGAGATAGTTGTTTGATGGTTTAGTCTTCCGGCTGACGTCATCGGCAGATGCCGAGAGATAGTTGTTTGATGGTTTAGTCTTCCGGCTGACGTCATCGGCAGATGCCGAGAGATAGTTGTTTGATGGTTTAGTCTTCCGGCTGACGTCATCGGCAGATGCCGAGAGATAGTTGTTTGATGGTTTAGTCTTCCGGCTGACGTCATCGGCAGATGCCGAGAGATAGTTGTTTGATGGTTTAGTCTTCCGGCTGACGTCATCGGCAGATGCCGAGAGATAGTTGTTTGATGGTTTAGTCTTCCGGCTGACGTCATCGGCAGATGCCGAGAGATAGTTGTTTGATGGTTTAGTCTTCCGGCTGACGTCATCGGCAGATGCCGAGAGATAGTTGTTTGATGGTTTAGTCTTCCGGCTGACGTCATCGGCAGATGCCGAGAGATAGTTGTTTGATGGTTTAGTCTTCCGGCTGACGTCATCGGCAGATGCCGAGAGATAGTTGTTTGATGGTTTAGTCTTCCGGCTGACGTCATCGGCAGATGCCGAGAGATAGTTGTTTGATGGTTTAGTCTTCCGGCTGACGTCATCGGCAGATGCCGAGAGATAGTTGTTTGATGGTTTAGTCTTCCGGCTGACGTCATCGGCAGATGCCGAGAGATAGTTGTTTGATGGTTTAGTCTTCCGGCTGACGTCATCGGCAGATGCCGAGAGATAGTTGTTTGATGGTTTAGTCTTCCGGCTGACGTCATCGGCAGATGCCGAGAGATAGTTGTTTGATGGTTTAGTCTTCCGGCTGACGTCATCGGCAGATGCCGAGAGATAGTTGTTTGATGGTTTAGTCTTCCGGCTGACGTCATCGGCAGATGCCGAAATGTGAAGTCTGTGAGAGATAGTAAGGAATGTAATAATAGTAAAAGTCAAGCAAACGATTAATGAAAGAATAGAACACGTGACGGCTCCTGGCTGGGGTCGTTACATTAAAACGTTGCTGTGAAATACTCTATCATTCAGGAATCGAGACTACAAGTTCTAGTCAAAAATAGAGTCCCACAAATTAACCAGCAACTACATTGGTCAAGTCTACCTCGAGTGTGGGTTATTGGCGAGAACAGAAGTCCCAATAGTCAATGGAGGAGTCGCGGCGGAGGGGAGAGAGAGATCTGGAGAAGGGAGAAACCACGGGAAGGAATATCAGCTACAGTGAGATTTTTGAGAGGTTTAACGTTTTCAAATTTCTATTTATACTTAATCCAATCATCCATATTTACAATCCTGCCATCCAACCTTATTTACAACACATGCACAATAATTAAGCATTGGCATAAATTCTAAGCCGAAAAGATTAAAATAAGCATGACCGTTAAGACAGTTAAGAAAATTATCTTGCTGTCGCTCCCATGTGGCTTCATTAACTCCATGATTTGTCCATAAGACTTTAACCAATGGAATTTCCTTATTCCTCAGAGTCTTGATTGCGGATTCCATGATTCGAATAGGTTTCTCTTCATACATTAATGTTGGCTCGATTTCAATATCCACTGGCTTAACAACCTGTGTAGGATTCCGTATGCATTTCCTTAGCATCGACACATGAAAAACATTATGAACCTTTTCCAATGACGGAGGTAACTGCAATCTATAAGCTATAGCACCAATCCTTGCCAAGACAGGGAATGGTCCTATGAATCGTGGACTAAGCTTTCCCTTCTTGCCAAATCTTAGCACTCCTTTAAATGGTGAAATCCTTAGAAAAACTTCATCTCTGACAGTAAACTAAAGATCTCTCCTCCTTTGGTCTGCATAGCTTTTCTGTCGGCTTTGGGCAGTCATTATTCTGTTTCTAATAATGGTAATCTTGTCTGACATCTGTTGCAAAATCTCGGGGCCTAGGAGCTTTGCTTCGCCAACTTCATCCCAATATAAGGGTGATCTGCATTTCCTGCCATACAGTGCTTCGTAGGGTGCCATACCGATAGTGGACTGGTAACTATTGTTGTAGGAGAATTCTACCAAGGGCAAATATCTACCCCAAGATAACTGAAAATCCAGAACACACGCCCTTAACATATCCTCAAGTGTTTGAATTGTTCTCTCTAATTGGCCATCTGTCTGAGGGTGAAATGCAGTGCTGAAAGATAACTTAGTACCAAGCGTGCCTTGAAGGCTTTGCCAAAACCTTGAGGTGAACCTGGGATCACGATCTGAGATAATGGATATCGGAATCCCATGTAATCTGATGATTTCCTGAACATACAAATTAGCAAGCTGGTCCATTGTGTAAGTCGTCCTTATAGGTAGGAAGTGAGCTGATTTCCTCAATCTGTCAATCACAACCCAAATACTATCATGACCTTTAGCTGTCTTAGGTAATCCAACGACAAAATCCATGGCAATGTTTTCCCACTTCCATTTGGGAATTAGTAAAGGTTGAAGGGTACCTCCTGGACGTTGATGTTCTGCTTTAACCTGTTGACATACCAAACATGACTCAACAAACTTGGCCACATCCCTCTTCATATTAGTCCACCAATAATGTAACCTAAAATCTCGATACATCTTGGTGTTACCAGGGTGCACAGAAAAGGAAGATGAGTGAGCCTCGGTCAAGATTAATTAACGCAACTCCTCATCACTTAGAATGTACCATCGATTTCTAAATCTCAAGATACCATCCTTGGAGAAACTGAACTCAAAGGAAGTGTCCTCTAACTTACTCATCATACTACTATTCTCCTTCGAATCTTTTTGTTGTGCCTCTTTGATCCTATCCAAAATGGTTGGTCGAATGATTAAATCGGCCAGCAAAGTTGACAACTCGGGAATTATTTCCAACTCAAACCTCTAAACTTCCTTCTTCAAAGGTACAGACATGGTTGATACCACAGGTTGCATTGTCGTTGACATCCTGCTTAATGCATCGGTTACAGTATTAGCCTTACCCGGGTGGTACTTAATCTCGAAGTCATAGTCTTTAACAAATTCTAGCCAATGTCTTTGTCTCATGTTTAATTCCTTTTGAGTGAAGAGGTACTTCAGGCTTTTATGGTCAGAAAATACCTCACACTGCTGTCCATACAAATAATGTCTCCAAATCTTTAAGGCAAAGACAACAGCGGCTAATTCGAAATCGTGAGTGGGGTAATTCTGCTCATGACTCTTTAGCTGCCTGGAAGCATATGCTACAACTTTGCCTTCTTGCATTAAGACACACCCTAAACCAACTTTGGATGCATCACAGTAAACACTGAACCTTCCTCCTTCAGTTGGGAGTGTCAAAAGAGGGGATGTTGTTAACTTCAATTTTAATGTCTGGAAACTATCTTCACAGGTTCCAGTCCAAGAATACTTAGTATCCTTCTTCGTCAAACTAGTCAAAGGCTTGGCTATTATGGAGAATCCTTTGATGAACTTTCTGTAATAGCCTACCAATCTAAGAAAACTTCGGACCTCAGTGACATTCTTTGGCTGTGGTCAATCCTTCACTGCCTGAATTTTGGTTGGGTCAACGGATATGCCCTCAGCAGAAATGACATGGCCTAGAAAGTTGACCTTATCCATCCAGAACTCACATTTGGACAACTTGGCGTAGAGTTGTTCCTGTTTTAATGTCGCCAAACTATCCTTAAGTGTTCTACATGGTCAGCCTCAGTCCTTGAGTAAATCAGGATATCGTCAATGAACACAATTAGAAACTTGTCCAAGTACTCACGAAATACTCGATTCATCAAGTCCATAAAAGCTGCAGGTGCATTTGTTAGTCCAAAAGACATAACAAGAAATTCATAGTGTCCATAACAAGTCCTGAAGGCTGTCTTAGGTATATCACTCTCCTTAACCTTCAATTGGTAATAACCCGAACGTAGGTCAATCTTTGAAAACACCTTAACTCCTTGTAATTGGTCAAACAAGTCATCAATCTGGGGCAAGGGGTACTTATTCTTAATTGTCAACTTGTTCAGTTCTCTGTAATATATGCACATCCTAAGAGAACCGTCTTTCTTCTTAACAAATAAAACAGGTGCACCCCAAGGAGAACTACTAGAGCGTATAAACCCTTTGTCTACTAACTCCTATAGTTGGACCTTTAATTCCTTCAGTTCAACAGGTGCCATGCGGTAAGGGTTCTTAGATATAGGTAATGCCTCGGGATAGGTATCAATTACAAATTCAACTTCCCTATTAGTGTGGGTTATTGGCGAAGAACAGAAGTCTCAATAGTCAATGGAGGAGTCGCCGGCGGAGGGAGAGAGAGCTCTGGAGAAGGGAGAAACCACGGGAAGGAAATGTCGGCTACAGTGAGATTTTTGAGAGGTTTAACGTTTTCAAATTTATTTTTATACTTAATCCAATCATCCATATTTACAGTCCTGCCATCCAACCTAATTTACAACACATGCACAATAATTAAGCCTTGGCATAAATTCTAAGCTGAAAAGATTAAAATAAGCATGACCGTTAAGACAGTTAAGAAAATCACCTGGTCAAACTTGCCGGGTGTTACACCAAGTATCTGTGAACTGATGAATGTGAGTAGAGTTTCCAAGAGTTGAAGAAGAGACTAATTTTAGCACTGATACTTATTATACCGTTTGACAAGGGAAAATATTTTGTGTACAGTGATGCCTCAATATGGACTGTGATGTGTTCTCCGACAAGAAGGCAAAGTTGTAGTCTATGGTTCTAGAGAATTGAAGAAACATGAGAAGAATTATCCAACACATGATTCAGAGCTTCTAGTATTGTTTATGCACTTAAAATCTGGAGACATTATTTATAGGGAAATGTACAATTCAGACCCTAACGTATGGGGTCATTGGTCATTTGGTCCCTAATATTTTTTTACCCAATCAGACCCTATTGTATACGTCATTTGCAATTCAAACCCTCCCGTTAAATTCTCTGTTAAATTATGCAAATGCTCTGCACGTACCCTGCTAAATCCCAAAATACCCTTCTACCCCCTTCCCTCTTCCTCTCTTCTAAGATGTTCACGAGTCAAATTCTTCTAAAATATTTAGAGTATATGATGATATATCACTACAGCTACGTCAATGGCTGATTAACAGCTTCTTAGAAAGATGAAACTAAAAAAAATCCAACCTTAGCAAGACAATTTCAAGCAAATACACATTATTTTTCATAATTGGCTTGAATTAATCTACAATTTACATGTTTTAATGATATCCACGGCACCCAATGATGAAATTTTTCTCAGTGATTTGATTGAAAAGTGTCTCTCTGTTAAAACTACCATTTTTGACATGTTGAAGCTTTTACTTTCATGAACAAAAAACAGGACGGTAGTTTATGAAATGGGCAAGTGATTTTTACCCATCAATAGAACTGAAAAAATAAACATTACAAACCATGTTAGCTCTGAGTTGCACCTGAGTTTTCATGGCTAAGTACAATAGACATAACACTGACAGAGTTGACGTCTTGTTGAGGCCCCCAGTCCGTCCAAGTGTTCTCGCCGAAGTGCAGGTCGACGAAGAGAGTGATCTTGAATGGCTCGTCTTGCCAAAACTGGCGGCGGCCCAAAGTGCGAGTACGAGCGACTGGGACCAAATGAAATGAAAAGTGCGAAAGTGTGAGCGAAAGTGCGAGTACGAGTGACAACGACTGGGAACGGTGGAGCGTTGGCAATAGTCTGTGAGCAACAGAGGGCTATGAGCGACATAGCGAAAGGCTGTGCGAGCGAGAGATATGAGGAGAGAGGAAGAGGGAAGATCGAAGAGGGAAGAGGAAAGAATGGCATTTTGAGGTTTTAGCAGGGCACATGCAACATTTAATGGAGAATTTAATGAGAGGGTTTGAATTGCAAATGGCGTATACGATAGGGTATGATTGGGGTAAAAAACTGTAACACCTTGAGTTATCTGAACTCGGTTCGCTACTCACATACACTAAACCAATTGGAAAACTTCAAAAATTTAAAACTTGATTCTACATCATCAAAAATTTCAAACCATACCGCGGGAATAAAAATCATGCAGCAGAAAATTATTTCGTGAAAACAAAACTTAACGAAAAACCAACTAATAAAAATTTAGATTTTTATTTTAAAACCTTTCAGAAACTCTCTACGACCACTACCGACAGTTCTGCAATACTAAACATTCCATCGAATTCAGAGTTTTTTGTCGCAAACTTGAACAACGTACTCGTCTTCGGCTATGGACGACGAGCTCTGGACAACTACTTAGGACTTCGGTCGACGTACAAGAAGCTACAGTGCTTCGGGCGATATCGCTTCTGGACGATAACACACCGAGCTTCATTTAATTAAACGACGACGTCTTTGGGCAACGGCTTAACTTCTTCCGCTGAGAAGTCATCAACTTCTTCCGCTGAGAAGTCAACAACATTTAAATGCCTTAAGTTTAAACACATCTACCGCTCATCTGCCGAACACGTCCACCGATCACAAAATGACAAAACCTACTACTCACGTCTATCGCTACACTTTCACCGATCACAAACGACAAAACTCTACTACTCACATCTACCGCTACGCTTCCACCGATCACAAAACGACAAAACTCTACTACTCACATCTACCGCTACACTTCTACCGATCACAAAATGACAAAACTCTACTACTCACATCTACCGTTAAACCGTCTCAGCGGTAGAAGCAGAAATAGAATACATCCTCCGTTGAACAGTCTCAGCGGTAGAAGCAGAAACATAATGCATCTCCCACTGAACAGTTTCAGCGGTAGAAGCAGAGACAGAATGCATCCCCCGCTGAACAGTCTCAACGGTAGAAGCAGAGACAGAATACATCCTCCGCTGAACATCTACCGATTGACAACAGAAAAACATTAACTACTAAAGAACTTGTAATTTTTTTGCAGGAATCATTCAAATCAACTTAAACCCATATCTTACTCAAAATTTAGAAAAGACTTCAGTTAAAACCAACCATATTTCATTGTCAGGGAAGTTTTAAAAAAACCGTATCAAACATTTAATACTACAACTGTCATTAGAAATCTTCAACAAGCATTAGATAATATTTGTTTACTAAACTCCACACATACATCCACTAATTAAACCGCTTCATCAGTTTCCAAATCGAGGCATGGATGCGCTCCTTCAACTTATTATAATCCTCAACATGTTCAGAGAACCCACCTGCCGACACTTCTTCACCTATATCACAAAACTCATCTATTAGCCTAATGCTAAATAAGTAAAGAAATAAGGAAATGAAATGCTGAAACATAAATCCTATTTATGCAATTTCTACTTTCACAACTCAGTTGAATTCATAAACATTCTCTGCTGATCTGATCCCTCGGTTTGATGGGAAGTGGATCAGTTTTTCCCAAAGTCATACATCCCCTTACTCGATTAAGGGGCGGATTAGTTCCCTTAATAGCTGATCTGTCTGATAGGTTCATGTCTTACCATGCCATTACATGTAAATACATCTTCGTATCATTTCAAAATATGATGCATGACATCCTGAAAACATATAAAACATGCATAAACTCTACTATTTTGTGATGTAGGCCCGAAGGCACATGTAAACTCTACTTACCTGGCTTCCTGGAAATGCTCGGTTACAAACTACTTCGGGAGTCTTGCTCACCTAAGCCATAAACGGAGTATCAATTAGATTTTCACTAAACATCATCCTAACTATTCAGAAGTCTAAGGGAGCTGGTTTGGAGCTCTGTTCTTGTGCATTCTCGACTCATTACGAAACCCGACCTCAACTCCTATCCACTACATTCCCAAAAACACGTATCTACTATACTCCTCTAATGTCTATAACCACAATGTAGCGAGAAATCAAAGTAAAACTCACCTGATGTTGGAGGAAAATTGGAGAGGAAATCGCCGGGAGGGAGTCTGCTGAGTTGAGCTGAATACCGAAAGAGGAAATGAACAGTGGCAGCTAAAACCCTTAGCTGATCCTCTTTAATACACTATGCTTCACGAATTACCCTTATGCCCTTAATTAACCAAACCTGAACCTATTTAAGCAGCCAATTGTAAACACTTAACTCCATAAAATGAAGGTTACAAAATATTGATATTAAATGAGATTAACAATTTACCGGTTGCTACAAAAACAATGTTAAGGACCAAATGACTAATGACCCTATACGTTAGGGTCTGAATTGAACATTTTCCTTATTTATATATAGAAAGATGTGAGATTTACACTAACTATAAGAGTCCGAAGTACTTTCTAACTCAAAAGAACTTGAATATGAGGCAACGTAGAAGGCTAGAATTGGTAAATGATTGTGTTTGTTAAATCATTTACCACCTTAGAAAGGCCAACGTGGTAGCCGATACACTAAGTACAAGAGCCCCATCTTGGTTTCATCTTTATGGCTCATTCAAGAAAGTTAGCTGAAGAAACGTAGAGATTCAATTTGGAGATTATACCATTTTGATTAATTGATAGATTATCAGTAATAACGCTACAACAGACTTTGCTCGAGCAAATTAAGGACAAGCAACATGGTGATGCATTCATAATTAAGATAAGAGATCTACTAGAAGAAGGGAATGTGTCTTCCTCGTGTCCGAAGATGAGATTATTAAATTAAGAAGAGATAGTGTAAAAAAGAAGATACTTGATTGAAAAGAGCCATTTTGGAGAAAGCACAATTAGAAAATGTATCGAGATTTCAAACAACCTTATTAGTGGCATGAACTGAAACTGGACGTAGCTAAATTTGTTAAAAGATGTTTTACATATCAGCATGTTAAGGTGGAGCATCAACAATGTAACGCCCGACAACTTCGAATAGGTGAACTTTCTTTTTTTAGGGAAACAGAATTAACTACCACCTTTGTATAAATATATTTCTTTGGTCGAAAATTTAGGTACCAAAGTTTAATCAGTCCCTTTTATAAAAATCAATTTTAGTGGAAACTTGTAATTAAGCCTAACTTATTAAAGGTATAAATAGGAAATCGAAATCCTAGAACCTCACAAAAACCTCCATCAGCCGACTTTCCTCTTTCAGCCAACTCTCTGATGTGCCCCGTAGGCCCATTACACGATCCCAGACCCGAGTCCATAATTTGACTAACACACTTGTCTCTTTTGCAGGTCATGATTCGTGTGAAGACTTGGAGGACACTGTAGATGACTTGAAGTGGGAGATTAAAGCTGGAGACATTGACCAACTGAAGCATCTCCTCATGTGGAAAGACTAAAGAGACACCTTAATGCTCACATGGAAATTTGTCTTCCCGAGCTTTAATATTTGTTGCTTTTTTTTAAATTTCAAACTTATTGGTAAATGTTGACCTTCTTGTTTAAACTTTATTAGATGCATGTTAGGATTAGATGCATGTTAGGATTAGATGAATGATAGGATTAGTTGGTGGCTTGGTTTGGCCCATTGAAGTTGAAGACATGGCTCAAGCCCACATGGTGACCATCATTCCTCTTCCAAGTCCAAGCCCAAGCCCAAGCCCAAGCCCAAGCCCAAGCCCAAGCCCAAGCCCAAGCCCAAGCCCAAGCCCAAGCCCAAGCCCAAGCCCAAGCCCAAGCCCAAGCCCAAGCCCAAGCCCAAGCCCAAGCCCAAGCCCAAGCCCAAGCCCAAGCCCAAGCCCAAGCCCAAGCCCAAGCCCAAGCCCAAGCCCAAGCCCAAGCCCAAGCCCAAGCCCAAGCCCAAGCCCAAGCCCAAGCCCAAGCCCAAGCCCAAGCCCAAGCCCAAGCCCAAGCCCAAGCCCAAGCCCAAGCCCAAGCCCAAGCCCAAGCCCAAGCCCAAGCCCAAGCCCAAGCCCAAGCCCAAGCCCAAGCCCAAGCCCAAGCCCAAGCCCAAGCCCAAGCCCAAGCCCAAGCCCAAGCCCAAGCCCAAGCCCAAGCCCAAGCCCAAGCCCAAGCCCAAGCCCAAGCCCAAGCCCAAGCCCAAGCCCAAGCCCAAGCCCAAGCCCAAGCCCAAGCCCAAGCCCAAGCCCAAGCCCAAGCCCAAGCCCAAGCCCAAGCCCAAGCCCAAGCCCAAGCCCAAGCCCAAGCCCAAGCCCAAGCCCAAGCCCAAGCCCAAGCCCAAGCCCAAGCCCAAGCCCAAGCCCAAGCCCAAGCCCAAGCCCAAGCCCAAGCCCAAGCCCAAGCCCAAGCCCAAGCCCAAGCCCAAGCCCAAGCCCAAGCCCAAGCCCAAGCCCAAGCCCAAGCCCAAGCCCAAGCCCAAGCCCAAGCCCAAGCCCAAGCCCAAGCCCAAGCCCAAGCCCAAGCCCAAGCCCAAGCCCAAGCCCAAGCCCAAGCCCAAGCCCAAGCCCAAGCCCAAGCCCAAGCCCAAGCCCAAGCCCAAGCCCAAGCCCAAGCCCAAGCCCAAGCCCAAGCCCAAGCCCAAGCCCAAGCCCAAGCCCAAGCCCAAGCCCAAGCCCAAGCCCAAGCCCAAGCCCAAGCCCAAGCCCAAGCCCAAGCCCAAGCCCAAGCCCAAGCCCAAGCAAGCCCACATTAGGTCTATATTCATGGCATTGGTGTTTGTAACTTTTTTTAGGTTATTTATGAGCACCCACGGATTTCTCTCTCAATAGAAGAAGAAGCTTGGAGCAAAGAGCTTCCAAGGTAAGCTCGGTTGACAACAACCGAGGGGTTGCGCCCCCGAACCATTCTTCTAGCTTGGTAGCTAGTTGGAGTGGATTTGCCACCTCCTTCTCCACTCTTTTGAGAGCGGAAAACAGCAAGGAGTGGCCTTAACCGATTCCTTGAATCGAGTTATCTTCCTTGGAAGAAACTCTTGCCGGAAGCTCCATTGAAGCATTCACCGGCTGATTCTCGGAAAACATTACATAAATCCTTCGTCTTAATGAATCTGGACCACGACTTTCACCAGCACACACCTCACTCACTTCACAAGATTCACCTAAAATTTCATTAAATTTCGAGCACGTTTGTTATTTCTTTTAGATTTTTCATTGTCAGGTTTTCTCGGATTTGTGTCACCCGGAGCTAACCGGTCTTCTTTGAGTTCTTGAGTCCTATTCGCAGGTCGGAGCTCATCAGGTGGTATCAGAGCTTGGATAGCTTCCTTAGCGTGAGGGAAACCAGATCGGTTTGGTTTTCCAAACCCATTTGGTTGCCAAGAACCGAGGCACCAAAACTGGGTGCTTGCTGTTCTTCATTTTCGGTTTGGTGTTCTTACTGTTTTTCTTACCTTCTCTTTTAGTTTCTTTTAGTTTCTTGCAAAGATCATTTCCAGAACGTTTTTATTAGTAGTCTGCAACTTTGAGCTTGAGTTTTTGAAAAGTATTCCACCATTTTCGTGTTGCTTATTTTCCTTCTCTTTTTGGTAGAACAAACCCTAACAAACTTACTACTTGCTGTTTTTCTTTCTCTTTTTGGTTTGCTGACTTGGCTGCTGTGTATCTCACTTTTCTAGCACTTAAGAACATGTTGTCCTAATCACAGATCTGAGCAATAAGAAATATGTTTGATTAACATCATTTTGTGTTGCTGTTTGGTGGTTTAAGTTGCTGTTTAGTGGTTTAAGCTGCTGTTTAGTGTTATAGTTTAATGCAGTTGCATATTTAAATCCGAGCTTCATGTTATAATGTTCTGTTGATGCAGTCTTTGTAACACCCGAAAAATTTTGGTAACGTGCGTAGCCTAGGTTCGACGTAGAATGAGTTAGCCTAGGCTAGAAATGTATGAGAATTTATTGTTAAAGGGTATTAGAAGTGAAAGGAGAAGTGGAGAGTTTGACAAGTCAAACTAAATGCGGATTGGTGGAGAAAATTGGTTTGAAAAGTTAAACAACAAATGAACTAATAGAAATTAGTTGTTGAAAAGTCAAAGGGAGAATTAAGTGAAGCAATTGAATGGAAATTGAGGGAGAAGAGATGGCTGCCACGTGAAGAGAAATGGGAGGGCTTAATTGGTATTTCAATGGTTATTAAATGAATTGAAATAAGAAAAGTGGTTTGACCATTCAAACCAAAGGGTTTGAAAAATTAAGTGTGTACAACTTTAACCAATAGGAATTTTGTAGAAAAGTCAAATCCATTAACCAATAGAAATGCTTATAAATGGAAATGGGGAAAAGTGATTGAAGATGGTCATTTATTGGTGTATTCCACATTGGAAATCAAAGGAAGACAAGGGTGGGCTTAATGGTAATTTTACAAAAAAAATTAAAGAAATAAAAAGGGGAAAAAGGGTTGTCTTCTTCTTCACCCTTTCTCCACGAATTTTGCAGCAGCAAGGAGGGAGTTCTCCCTCCTCTTGTTCTTCAATTTTCTCCAAGATTGAGGTATGCTTTTGAATGGGTTTCATGTAGTATGCATATAGGTAGTGATTATTTGTGTTTTAGTGGGGTTTTGAGTGGTTTTGGTGAGGGTTTGGAAACCCTAAAGGGAGCACTCCGAAAATTGAGTTTAAGGGTTGGTTTTCTTTCTAGATTTTAGGATTTAATTGTTAGATGCATTTGTTTAGGTTGATTTTAGGGTTAGATTGAAGATTGGAGTTGAGTTTGGGAAAAACTGATTTTTAACTCAAAGAGGGCCGATTCTGTTTTCTGGGTTTCGAGTTGGCTAATGTGTTATTTAGTTGATTTGAGTGTTTCAATGGATAGTAGACGTGTAGAGGTTTCCGAGTTGGGGTGGCACGTCGAAATCCGATGAAAAATGAGGAAGTTATGGCCGTTTGAACTTGGACGGTAAAATTTGTATCAAAATCGGGTTTGAGTGATTAGGGTGGAAAGTTGGTGCTAGTTTGCTTTAGTTGATTTCTCTAGAACCCTTTTAGTTTGTTACTAAGTGAATTTCCCTTAATTGTTAGGTACGTGCAAAAGAATTTTAGTGGGACGAAGTGACAGAACGTTTCTGGAGCAACCAGGTAAGTAGCGGATGTGTGTGGTTTTGCCTTCGGGCCTACACCATGGAACGGTAGGGAATTGGTTGTTTGCTTTGTTTTGTTGTTTTTGTTTAGCTTTGTGTTGAGCATTTTGTGTGATATGCATCACGGTTTTCAAACTACGAAACGAAAGTATTTTGAGCATGGTTTTGAATGGTGAGCTTGAATCGTAAGGAGTGGTGTGAGTTGAAAAGTAATGTGAGTTGTGTTGGAGTCGCCCAGTCGCGTTAGGGTAACACCTGCGAGAAACTCTAGCGGAGTTTCCTAGTCGCGTTAAGGTGGTACCTGTAACGTCCCGGGGAGGATCACCACGAAATTCATGACTTTACATAAAACTTTAACTCATATTTGAACTCTTTTCTCCTTCCTTTTTTTTTTCTTTAATAACAGTAAACCTAACAGGCTTAAAGACTTCATCTTAATGGATGGGAAGTTAGGATTGGAGCGCAGTTGGTGACATATAGGGCATGCCGGTGCAGGCAGTTGTCGGGGCGTCTCGATCATGGTCTTCGGGAAGTTGTGAGTGATGGTTATTTTGGCATTTTGATGTATCTGGTTGGTGATTGGGAGATTTGATACGTGTTGGCACGTTGATTTTATAAAGGTTTTCGTAATGAATTTTTAAAGATTTCGAGTTGTTGGGTTGTTGAGTAATGGTGGTGGTATTTTGGGAATTTAAACTATATATTCTCGAGTTTTATATTGCATGTTTTGGTTTTAAAGGATTTAGGCGTTATGCCGTCCATATTGAATTTAAAACAAACGACGTCGGGTTTAAGTTTGCTATTTTATTTATATTCGGTTGAAGTCGGTTTTCTAAAATTTTTACGGGATTTCAAGGTTCGAGTGTCGGGGAGGTATGGTTAAAGTTTCGTGAATTTTGGAGGTGTTCGATTGGAGAAATATGAGGAAAAGTGGGAAAAGGTCAAAAGGGGTCAAAATAGAAGGTTTTTAAGTGTTTTGGGACGAGAAAACCCGAGGAGGCCCGACTAATCGGGCCTCGGACCGCGACCAGTCGCGGTGGAGCGCACAGCGTGTGCGCTGCCTGGGCGCGCGCGGCGCCCAGCGCGCGCCTAGCGCCTCCTTGAGCCATTTTTTTTGGTTTTTTCCAAATTTTCCCTATTTCTACAATGTTTTGACCCGACATTTTTTGACGTATTTTAAACGTATTTTGGGCCCATTTTCCAATGAATTTCGAGGGTTCGAAAAACTAGAAAACGAGTTGTAAAAATTTACTAAAATTATTTTAAATGATATAACTAAATGCGGGATCGGTTTGCAAACCTAGCGCACCGAGTCGGAGCGGGTTCGGGGCGTTACAGTCTTAGTACATTAATCTACTGAGAATATTTGCCTTTTCATTTAAATTACATTGATAAAGTAAAACGTTGCTAAAAGGAGTGAAAGTTAAGTAAAAGTGCATAACCTAAACTAGCCTCTACTTTTGGTGTTTGCTTTATGTCGCTTTTCACTTTGTGTTTGGATGAGATTTAAACTAATAAGGTTCTGTTGATAAGATAATTGTTTGTAATTGCATGTTTGAGAATATATGTCACGACCCTAACACTGTACCCAATTTTCGTACTATATATATACTTTTTTTTAAACTTTAAGCGGAAACTAAACCGAAATCGAAATCGGAATCGAAATTGAATTATAACTTTTTAAAACAAATTAAAACTTAAAAACCATTTAATAAAAACTTAAATTAATTAAATTAAAACAATTTTTAAAAAAAATAAAAACAATAGAGAGGCGATTATTCGCCCATAAATGGGGCGAATAATCGCCCCATAGGCGATTGCAACAGGCGAATAATCGCCTGTTGCATTCGCCTGTGGCGATTGCTCGCCACATTTTGTGGCGAGCAATCGCCACACCCTCTGGATTTTTCCAGAGGGAGGCGATTCAATCGCCAGGCTTGGCGACTATTCGCCAAGCCCTCTGCCCTGTTTCCATTTCTTCATTTTTTTCTTTTAATTTCTCTTACGCCAACTACACAATACAACTTATTCTTACACCCTAAATCATACAATAACATCACGACACAAACTCTCTCATATCCTCATTCTTTTCACACTTCACCATTCACCCAATAAACGACTCGAAACACATTTTAAAACTAAGAACATTTTCATGAAAACGAACAGCATGGATACGTTTAAAACCTAAACAAATCCTCCTGTTTTCAATCACCACGCAGTTCCAAAATACATTCAATGAAAGACTCTTCAAACCATTATAAAACAGTTTCCAAAACATCAACATATATACCTATCAACTATCCAAAATCAAACAACCTAAAATATTTCTATACAAACATCAGCCCAAAATGTCCCAAACCCTCAAAATCTATACATACTGTCCCCACGGGTCGGTAAGCTTCGACTGCGCCAGCACACCACCGCAGTCATCCCTCGTCAACTGGACTCATGCCTCAGGAGGAGGAATCTCATCCTCACTTGTATCCTCGTAATCACCTACACCATACAACACACTATGAGATAAAAATCTCAGCAAGCCCTCATAAATGCAACTATATGCTATGCGAGTGAGTTCAGAAATCATGCAGCATTTTTTTTACTCTGTGGGTATCACCGAGATCTCAGCCTCCTAACCGGAGAGAGCACATCCAGCGGTCGGACTACTCTTTCCAGCTAGAAGAGGGGGGTACACGCTTACAACACGTACAGCCGTGCCTGAGCCCCATCTCGCGTGACCTATAACTGTATGAGTATGTGTTAAATGCGGTATTGTGACAGACCCCTTCGTGCCTACACAATAGATCAATAGCCCCTCTCCAGGCCGCATTACCATTTTCTTAAAAACATCGTGTAGAAATTCATTTTCATGCTCTTTCTTTAAAACACGTGATGCATGAACAGTTCATAACAGAATTTAAACACTCAGCATACATACCATCAAGACGGTAAAACATAAACTACAAAACAATTAAACCTAACTACCCAACCAAAGCAATATAAATTAGTGCAGTCACCAAACTCCTCGAATCGAATTTGATGTACGGTGTAGGCCAATCGGCCAGAAAAGAATCACGAGAACTTACCTCTTGTCCAAAGCAGCTCAAGCTCCGTCCACGAGCGTTGTTTGTCTGAAGCAAAAACACAATATCGACGTTAAAACTAATTTAAGCTATCGATCGTCCAAATTTACAAAACTTTAACTAAGGAATTTCCTAACGTTCCAACTTAACTTATCGAGGCATTAAATCCATTAATTTACGCTCGATACCCTGAAATCCAATTTACGAGTTTTTCGAAAACCCAAAATTTACAAATTTAACATTTTTCCTAAATCGTCCTAACTTCTTCCAATAACATTTAATATGTGCAATACGTTCGTAAACTATAACAATCTATCAATTTCGAAGCCCTAAATCTCGATTTTTAACAAAACCTAAACGAAACCTAATTGTTTAAAACTCCATAAACATTGAAATAAAAGCTCTAAGATTGTAGGTTCATACCTAGAACGTCGATTGGAGGAGAAAGCACGAAGAAAACGGAACGAACGGAGCACGAATCGGAGGTCGGAATGGAGGAAACGTCGACGGTAGAGAGAAATCGCGAGGAAGGGGTTTCAGGCGAGAAGATGGTGAAGGAAGAAGAAGAAGAAGAACTTTTATTAATAAATTTTGACTTGGCAATTTACTGTTTTGCCCTTGCATTGTTTTTATATCAGTTTCGTCCTTCTTTTCTTCAATTTACTAGCTATTCGGTTTCTCCAAACTTCCTTACTTCACCAATAAGTCCAACTCATTATTCAGGATTTATTAAAACTGTCCGTTCGCAAATCGGACCCCGTTTACTATTTTTACTAAAACGTTATTTATATTACGAGAAGCTTAATTACTCGGAATATAGCGTTATTACTCCAAAAATTCCTGTAAATTCCTTAAAATTCCTATTATTCGTTAGGGTTCTAATGACACTTTCTTTTCGTAAAACGATCTTGATTTAACATATTCATAAAAATGCCAATGTATATTCCAATATATATTATAATATAAAATTCCGTACAGGCCGGATATTACAATATATGTATTAAGTTCACTAAGACGTTAAAGAGCACGTACGAATCGATTATTTCTGTTTAGTGGATTTAAAACTTGTTTGTTAGTGAATATGACCTTTCCCCACTAAAACGGCCATAACTTTGGCTACAAGTGTCAGTTTTCGACGAGCCACCTGTCAAATCGAAGCTCTCGAAGAGCTCTACAATATGCAAGAATGGACCAAAACTGAAATTGGGTCATCCTTTGACCCCCAAAAAACGTCGTTTAGGCCCTTAAAAATGAGTTTCAAAATTTCTGGATTGAAATTCTAGTTAGGTTCACCATTTTTCCCTATCCTAACAATTTAGGACCAACTTAAACCTAATTAAAATCTTCCTTCCTAAGACTTTAGAAATCCCATGAATGAAGACTAGAAGTGCAATTAATCGAGAGCTAAACCAAGATATGAATCAAGAACCGAACCGGGACAAGGACATTCCCCAACCTGAGACTCACACCCCACAAGAGGGAGAGTCTAGCATGCAAGGACAATTAGATGGTCTTAGTGGAGAAGTTAACCATATAGGCCAACAACTTAAGGACTTAACCCTTAGCATGAAGCACATAATGGAAGTCCTTAATACGAGAATTCCAAATGAAGCGACCCAAGTACCCCCACCTCGATTTAGACCCAGAAATCCTAGGAGACGATTTCAAGAACCATATCCCACCTCGGATGAAGAAAGACCTGAGTATCCTAGGAGACGAAACCCGCTTTATGAGGAGGAGGAAGAATGGACCTTAGATGATGAAGAAACTTTTCTACCGAGTAGACGAAAGGATCAAGAGGACCTTAGAAATGTCAAGCTACATATACCCCCATTTGACGGAACATGTGATGGAGATACCTTTCTAGAATGGATTGATAAGGTAGAGAAAGTTTTCGACTATTATGAGTACTCCGATAAAGTAAAGATCCAGTTAGTATCCGTAGAGCTATCAGGATATGCGGCCCTCTGGTGGTCCAATATTAAGCTCCAAAGACGACGGATAGGAGATACCCCCATTACAACAAGGAGAGCAATGAAGTCGCTCATGACTAAGAGGTTCATACCCACCCATTACCGTCAAGATCTATTCCTTCAAATCCAAAACCTACGACAAGGAACTCGATCCGTTGAGGCTTACCTAGCCGAATTTGAAACTCTAAGGATACGAGTAGATATGGAAGAACCTGAGGAGCAAGTCATTGCTAGATTCATTCGAGGATTGAATAGAGACATAGAAGACACCGTTGAAATACACTCGGCAGAGTCCTTAGATGCAATTGTTCATATGGCTATGACGATTGAGCGACAGCTTAATAGGAAAAGGAAATCCACCTACCCTCCTAAGTTTACCCCCCACATTCCACCCAAAGTCACACCTAAGTCACCCGCGCCAAATCAAGCCCTTTGACAAGACTGAAGGAAAGAAGCCTTTTCACCCTAGTTGGCCACTTAAAGAGTCCAGTAGCAAAACCTTAGTCGATAAAGCCAACCCACTCAGAGCGAGAGAAATCAAGTGTTATAAATGTCAAGGTCTAGGTCATTATATGGCTCAATGTCCGAATCGATGGGTGATGATTATCAAGGAAGATACGGGAGAAGTTGAAAGTGAGGATGACCACGGGATAGGAATAGAGGACAAAGATGTCGAGGAAAGTGACACTGAGGACGAAGTCGTGCGCGCTCCTGAGGGACCCTTGTTGATGGTTAGGAGACGAGTCCTTGTGACTAAGAATTCAGGAGAAGATTGCCAACGTGAGAATATCTTTCATAGTAGATGTGTTATTAAGGATAAGATATGCTCTTTAATTATAGATGGAGGAAGTTGTGCCAACGTGGCATCTGACGAGTTAGTTAAGAAGTTAGGATTAGAGACAACTACGCATCCCCACCCTTATAAGTTACGATGGTTAGATGATAGGGATGATGTTAAGGTCTCTCGACAAGTCAGAGTAGATTTTGCTATGGGAAAATATCAAGATTCTGTTTTATGTGATGTCGTGCCCAAGAATGCTAGCCACTTACTTCTTGGACGACCTTGGCAATTTGATCGAAGGGTGAACCATGATGGATATTCTAACTACTATTCACTTAAGTTTGGTGGTAAAACAATCAAGTTAGCACCTTTGACCCCCGAGGAAATATTCAAAGACGATGCCGCTAGAAAAGAAGCGAAGAATAAAGTAAATCTTTTTATGACTAGATCGGAGATAGAGGCATCGGTGCTGCGAGGAGATTCCATGATCCTAATATTATTTCGAGATAGAGTTATGGAGCTAGGAGTAATCTCTGACATCGTGAAGAAATTACTCAATCAATTCCAAGACGTGTTTCCTGAGGAACTGCCCCAAGGATTACCACCTCTACAGTGGTATAGAACATCAAATTGATCTCATACCCGGGGCTACACTACCTAATAGACCGGCCTATAGAATGAACCCCGAGGAGACCAAGAAACTTCAAGATCAAGTACAAGAATTGTTGGATAAAGGATATATACGAGAGTCCATGAGCCCCTGTGCAGTTCCCTCACTATTGGTACCTAAGAAAGACGGCACAATGAGGATGTGTGTTGATAGCCGAGCCGTGAATCAAATTACCGTCAAGTATAGATACCCTATTCCAAGGCTCGAGGATATGTTGGATGAGCTCAGTGGAGCCTCAATATTTTCTAAGGTGGACCTTAAGAGTGGTTACCACCAAATTAGAATGAAAGAAGGTGACGAGTGGAAGACGGCATTTAAGACTAAGTACAGGCTTTTTGAGTGGATGGTGATGCCCTTCGGGTTATCTAACGCGCCCAGTACCTTCATGAGACTTATGCACCACATGCTGAAAGATTTCTTAGGAAAATTTATTGTTGTCTATTTTGACGATATTTTGGTGTACAGTCTAGACCTCCCACAACACCTCAACCATCTTAGTGTACTTTTCCAAACCCTACGAAAAGCTCAATTATTTGGGAATTTAAGCAAATGCTCATTCGCACAAGATAAAGTTTATTTCCTAGGGTTTGTCATTTCTAAAGATGGCATGGAAGCCGATGTTGACAAGATCAAGGCTATTAAGGATTGGCCTACCCCCAACTCTTTAACCAAATTACGTAGCTTCCATAGTCTAGCCTCTTTTTACCGGAAGTTCATAAAAGACTTTAGTTTAATAGTCTCACCGCTCACTGATTGCACTAAAAAGGGAAAAGAGTTTACTTGGACCCCGGTTTGTCAAAAGAGCTTTGAGCTGATCAAGGACAAGTTCTGCCACTCGCCTGTGTTAGCACTCCCCGACTTTAACAAGGTATTTGAAATTAAGAGTGATGCTTCTGGAGTTGGCATTGGAGCCGTACTCATGCAAGAAGGGAAGCCCATTGCATACTTTAGTGAGAAACTTAAAGGAGCCGTGCTCAATTACTCAACTTATGATAAGGAATTTTATGCTGTTATTAGAGCATTAGAGCACTGGCAGCATTACCTCTTGTCAAGAGAATTTGTTATCAATACTGACCATCAAGCTTTACGATATATCAAGGGTCAGCACAAGTTAAACAAGAGGCATGCTAAGTGGGTGGAATTCTTGGAGAGGTTTCTGTACATTCTAAAGTATGTGAAAGGGGAAAATAATGTTTTCGCCGATGCACTTTCGAGGAAACGCATTCTTCTTACCAAATTAGGGACTCGATTCTTTGGATTTGAATGGATCAAGCATAGTTACGAATCTGACCCTGATTTCGGATCTTATTACACCAAGTGCAAGAAAAGGGCTGAAGGAGAATATCGACTTATGGATGACTATTTATTAAGGGCGGGAAAATTATGTATTCCGCAAGGAAGTTTAAGGCGATGTCTTGTAAAAGAAGCCCATTGTGGAGGATTAGCGAGTCATTTCGGGGAGAAGAAGACCCTCGATATGCTTAAGGAACACTTCTTTTGGCCACATATGAAAAGAGACGTGCACCGCATGGTGGAGACATGCGTCGTGTGCAAGAAAGCCAAGAGTAAGGTTCTACCACAAGGCTTGTATATGCCCTTACCATTCCTTCGCACCCTTGGACTGAAGTTAGTATGGACTTCATTTTGGGATTGCCATGAACTGCTCGTAATAAGGATTCGATCATGGTGGTTGTGGATCGTTTCTCTAAGATGGCACATTTCATTCCTTGTGCAAAAACGGATGACGCCTTTTCTATAGCTGACCTATTTTTCAAGGAAATCGTTTGCCTACATGGTATACCGCATTCCATAGTGTCGGACCGGGACACTAAATTTTTGAGCTCCTTCTGGACCACTTTGTGGAAGAAGTTGGGGACGAAGCTGTATTTTAGCACATCTTTCCACCCCCAAACTGATGGGCAGACGGAAGTTGTTAACAGGACCTTAGGCTCTCTCTTACGCAGTATTGTAGGTAAGAAACTATCCAGTTGGGATGTAGTCCTTCCCGGATTGGAATTTTCCTACAATCGTACCCTTCATTCCACTACTGAGCAAACGCCCTTTGAGGTTGCCTATGGGTTTAATCCATGTACACCGTTGGACCTTGTTTCGTTACCCATTAATGAACTGGTCAACCCATTAGGAGCAAACAAGGCCGAACAGATTAAGAAATTACATGAGAACGTGCATCAAGCCATCGAGAAGAGAAATGCGAGTGTGGCCAAACGAGTAAACAAAGGCCGAAAAGAGGTTATCTTCAATGAAGGAGATTTGGTTTGGTTACACCTACGAAAAGATAGATTCCCCAACAAAAGAAAATCTAAACTTCTTCCTCGTGCGGATGGACCCTTCAAGGTGTTGCAGCGGATCAATAATAACGCTTATAAGATTGAACTGCCTGGAGATTATGGAGTATCGGCAACATTCAATGTCATGGATCTATCACCCTATATAAGTGATGAAGAAAACTTCGAGAGGAGGCCTAACTTAAAGGATTTGAGGTCAAATCCTCAATCACCTGGGAAGGATGATGTACCTCGTAGGCCCACTACACGATCCCAGACCCGAGTCCATAATTTGACTAACACACTTGTCTCTTTTGCAGGTCATGGTTCGTGTGAAGACTTGGAGGACACCGTAGATGACTTGAAGTGGGAGATTAAAGCTGGAGACATTGACCAACTGAAGCATCTCCTCATGTGGAAAGACTAAAGAGAAACCTTAATGCTCACGTGGGAATTTGTCTTCCCGAGCTTTAATATTTGTTGCTTTTTTGAAATTTCAAACTTATTGGCAAATGTTGGCCTTCTTGTTTAAACTTTATTAGATGCATGTTAGGATTAGATGATGTTAGGATTAGATGAATGATAGGATTAGTTGGTGGCTTGGTTTGGCTCATTGAAGTTGAAGACATGGCTCAAGCCCACATGGTGACCATCATTCCTCTTCCAAGTCCAAGCCCAAGCCCAAGCCCAAACCCAAACCCAAGCCCACCATTAGGTCTATATATTTATGGCATTGGTGTTTGTAACTTTTTTTGGTTGATTTATGAGCACCCACGGATTTCTCTCTCTATAGAAGAAGAAGCTGGAGCAAAGAGCTTCCAAGGTAAGCTCGGTTGACAACAACCGAGGGGTTGCGCCCCCGAACCATTCTTCTAGCTTAGGTAGCTAGTTGGAGTAGATTTGCCACCTCCTTCTCCACTCTTTTGAGAGCGGAAAACAGCAAGGAGTGGCCTTAACCGATTCCTTGAATCGAGTTATCTTCCTTGGAAGAAACTCTTGCCGGAAGCTCCATTGAAGCACTCACCGGCCGATTCTTAGAAAACATTACATAAATCCTTCGTCTTAACGAATCTGGACCACGACTTTCACCAGCACACACCTCACTCTCTTCACAAGATTCACCTAAAGTTTCATTAAATTTTGAGCACGTTTGATATTTCTTTTAGATTTTCCATTTTCGGTTTTCTCGGATTTGTGTCACCCAGAGCTAACCGGTCTTCTTCGAGTTCTTGAGTCCTATTCGCAGGTCGGAGCTCATCACTCTCTCCCCTCAGCTCTCTTCTATGTTATTCCTCCAACAATCAGCTTCCTTCTGATTTCTTCCAATACTTCACTCTCGAGGTAAGATATAGACAATGTGTTTGCTGATTAGCTATTTAGGAGTTTAATTTTAGATTAGAGCTTGAGATTTGGTTTGCTGAGGAATTTATAGTATCAAAGTATTAATAGCTACTAACATAGTATTTATGAATTTGTCTAGATAATAGATGGAAAAGGCTCCAAGTGAAGGAAAGACGTTGCTAAGGAATCCATGTAACTGAGTGTGATAAGATTTCTAGCCATTAGGGCCCTACATGTAACACCCGGTTCTTCGGGTTTTCAGATTTTGCTAAATAGTGGTATTTTTGTAAATAAGTGAAATAAGCCTGTTTTGTGAATGGAGAGCTTTATTAGGACCCTGATGAATTATGTGGATTTTAGAAGAAGTATGGAAATTTCAGAAATCCAAATCAAAAGTGTAACGCCCAAGTTTCCGTTTATAACCCTATAACGGTTTAATTCGTAAAAATAGTAAATGAAATTCGTTTGACGAACGGAAAGTTTTATTGAAGCCCTTGTAATAAATTGGAATTATTGGTGAAATAAGAAAATTTTGAAGAAACCGAACCGATAGTCAAACAATGAAATAACGGAAAATTAAGTGGAGGGGCAAACTTGTCATTTGACAAGTTTAATTCATTTAAAATTTCCAAACCTTTCTTCCTTCTTCACTTAACGATTTTCAGAGAGAAATTTCCCTCTTCGCAATTCTTACTTTCCTCAACGACGCTTCTCCTCTTCAACGGTAATTCCTCCTCCAATCGACGAGTTTCCTTCACGTTTCCTTCTCTGAACAACGCCCTAGGTATGAATCTATAGTTTTGGATGGTTTATTCTCAATTTTTAGAGATTTAAACGATTAGGATTTTGTAGGGTTTTCCTAGAAATAACCGAGTTTTGTTAGGAAAGGTTAGATATTGCTTTATGTATGATTATTGGACGTAGTTAGATAGTATAAATGTTTGGGTTGCGATTTTCGGGTATTTAGAGCTTGGAAAACTCCATTAATGGAGGTTTGAAATTTTCGAGCGCGAATTACTCGACCAAATGCCCGAATGAGTTTAATTAAAGTTTTAGGAAATTTCTTTTACCAAGGAGTTTCGTTAGTTTCGGAAATTTGATGGTTTAGGCACGATTTTGATAACGCTTATTGTGAAATATTCTAGGTGAACGACGCTCGTGAACGGAGCTCGGCTTTCTACGGACGACAAGTAAGTTCTCGTGACTTACTGTGGCCGATAGGCCTACACCATATGTCGTGTTTTGTTGTTGAGGATATTTGGTGCTATGTGTGTTTATACGTTTTGGTTGGATAGTTTAGGGTTAGTCCTTTTTATAGGTTACGCTTATATTGTTTGATGGTATTTGTGACGTTTTGATGGTACGCACGTTGTATGTTTATGTTACGCTTTTATTGTCATGCATCACCATTTTACAAATGTCATGAAAAAAAATGGATTTATGCATGGATTTCACGAAAGAAAAGGAAATGTGATGACTTAAAATGAGACGACTAAGACGACTAAAATGAGATGACTACAACGACTGAAATGAGATGACTATGACGAATGAAATGAGACGACTGAAACGAATGAAATGAGACGACTAACACGAACTGATAAATGAAATGAATGCACGGAAATTTATGAAAATTGCATATGCATGTTCATGCATTGTCATTTACGTAAAATTTACTGAGATTTATTCTCATAGGTGTCTCTATGGTGTAGGTGAAATCGAAACAGGTGAGGAAGACGTTCCTCCGTTAGATGAGCACGCTGGTTGAAGAAAAATGCCCGTGGGAGTGCGCTGGCGCAGTTGGTGCGATTTTGACTCGTGGGGACCGCTGGATAGGTATTATGAACATGTTAGGTGAAGAATGTATAGATAGTGTTTTAGGTCGATTAGAAAAGCTAGTTTGATGATATTCTGATAACAACGATTTCTGGATAGTTTTTATGGGAAAATGTATGAAATGATGAGTTGTGATGTTAATGTTAGGGTATTAGAACGTATAGGAAGTGAAGCTTTAATTCGGAAATATACTGGAACTGCTTGGGAGTTTTAAACTCGTAGGGATATGGTTAGTTTTCAAACCGACCAACGCAGTTCGTTTTCGTGAATTTTCAACATGTTTTTGGATACGTTTTCGGGCACGATTTTAAGTCGGATTTTTAGGATTTTGATGAATTTTATAGATTGTGGAAAGTTGATTAAAATTAAAATGTTTTTATGAAGGAATTTTAGGTGTGAAATGAAGAAATGGTGCGTAAGGAAAGGAAAAACCAGAGAGAGGGCCGATCGGTCGCTGGTTTTGGACGATCGATCGGCCAAATTGATGTTTTTATAGTTTTGGCAGCAAGGTAGCCGATCGATCGGCCAAACAATTTTCACGCACTGTTCACGCACTGTTCATGGGCACTGTTCACAATTACTGTGCACGTATTGTTCACAGAAAACTGTTCACGGCACTGTTCACCGAAAAAAAAAAAAGGATAAAAATAAATAAATAAATAAATCTATGAAATTTTACATGCTTCTTATACAAAGTTTTATAAGGGAAGTTCACTCATTTTGGAGAATTTTTATAGATGTTTAATATATTCTAAAATTTTCTTTAGAATTTCTAAGAAAGTAACTACGGGTCGTTACACTACATCACAGGGGTACTAGGAAATTTGTACTGATGTTACTTGATGATTTTTGGATGACTGAGAGTTATGCTATATGATGTTCTGATAGAGTTGTCGGTTCTAGTATAATTTCCTTCCTTAATCTGATGATTTAAGTGAATTCATATTCCATGCATCACGATTCATTTATCAAGTATACGAAATACTTTACACGCATACTCCCTACGAATGAAACAAGTAAACGAAACCTATGAAACTCTAATTAAGTGAGAGTCGGGGGCGGTTTTGGCCATGTCACTGTCCAGGGATGGACCATGATTCTTGCCCGAAAAGGGGCCATGTACATGCACTCTGCCTACCCCCTTCGGCACAAACTCCTCCTTAGTCCATGATATGAAAACGATGAACAAGAATATAATTACCTTGATACGAACAAGAACATGAACACAAATATGATTTATTAAGTATGCATTCATGAACATACATGTATATGTTGCACTCCATAATAAGAATTAGGCTTATAGTTCCTACCTTATGATGTAGGTGACGAAGCAGCAGGTGAGGACTTCACTCTAGAAGAACATGCTTAGGTCTGGTTACTGGATGTTGCTCATGGTGATGGTTTGTGGCTGGAAGGCGATATTGACCCGTGGAGTACTGTTCTTAGTACATGTTAGTAAGTCCTAAGATACTGAATATTAAGTAAGACAAGTTTTTCTTTTATGTTGATGATTACCGGGCTTGTCTGGTATAACCCTATGTTTTAAGGATTTTAAGACTAAAGATTTCCACCGTTTCTAAGTCTTCCGCTATGCGTGTTCTAGTCGAGGTTATGATTTTAGTGCATGAGTTTATGGGAATGAAGTTTGAGGTTTGTGACGACCCCAACCCGGTCAGGACCGTCACGGCCTAGCCATAACTTACTCCTAACTTAGTCTCTATAATATTACGTAGAAATTTTCTTTTTTTTTTTAAACACATTACATAACACCTTAAGTAAAATAGAAACTAATTAAATAAGTCAATAAAATAAAGGGGAGGGCAAAACCCTCAAATGCGTCAGCCAAAAGGGGCGACTAGTCGCCTTTCCTCACTGGCGATCAGTCGCCAGTGAAGGAAAAATGAGGGGCGATCTATCGCCCAATTTGGGCGATCGTTCGCCCCTTGAGTTCGCCTAAGCGATCGCCTATCAGGCGCTCTGGAATTTCATTCCAGAGCGTCGCCTATTTACCACAACCGCCGATCGATCGCCTCCCAGGGGCGAGCGATCGGCATGCGTTCTGAATCCGAATTCCAGAACGCTGCATACTCCTTTCTCTTCCACTCTTTTTCCTTTCCACTTCCCCATACCCTTCACCAAATAACTTCCAATACTCCCCAACATAAAATCTATCATACATAAACCAAAACATTCATTCATCAATCATCCAAAGTGCGGCATTAACGCAACCTAAGCATACGAGAAAAACTCATGAAAACGAACCACGTGGATCGCTCTAAAACCGAGCCAATCCTCACAGTTCAAAACACCTAAATCATCAAACACATCAATAAAACCACAATTTCAACAACTTAACATAGATGCGTAATTTCCTAAACTTCACCAAAACAAATACGTACAAATCATCTAAATAAAATCAACTCCAAGTCTACGTTCATTACACTATTCTCAAAATATCAAACTCCTCTAAACAACCTAAAATTTATCGTTCATTCTATTCATCCTCCTCTATACACCATATTACCCCAAAATATTCGGAGTCCACACCCGAGTCGTCATACCAAGCTAAAACACGCCCCGTCGCCATGATCCTCTCCCATCGACCACTTAAGCGTTATCATCCGGAGGGAAATCCTCACCTTCGTTATCGTCACCTACATCATACGATAAATACATTAAGCCTAATGCTTAGTAAAGAGTGCACTAAGTATAACATTACATATATGCATGACATTTATAAAACATATTCGTTTTCGTTTTATTTCATTAACTTTAAATCATTCGTCTATATAATAGACCATTTCCTTGCCCCGTGAGAACCATAACTTGCCCCGTGAGAACACATATCATATAACATAGCTCGTTGTCATTCATTAGTTCCATTTTTATAAAACATGCTCATAAATAGTTCGTGTGCACTTTTAGGAAAAACATGATGCATGGTGACAAACGTTCACATAGAGAAATCATCAAAGACAAACTCTTAAACATCTATAGCCCGTAGGCGGACGAACACTTAATTAGAAGCTAAACTCTCGCCTTAGAATACCCGACTCCCAAGACCCTTACAATCAACGAACATTATCGAATCATACAATTTTTATATCGTTACGACATAGAGCCTTAGGGGCCGGAAACCTAACACTCACTTACCTGGCGTCCTAGATATGCCGAGCACCGTCCTTTGAGCTTGGGTTACCTAGGGCATTTAACAACACATCATTAATATCGACCCTCAAATATCAAATCTAAACAAATTGACGTCTCGAGCTAGGACAAATTCTTCTAAAACTCTAATCACTTCATTCGGGTATTTCGTCGAGCACATTGTACCCACTAATTTCTAAGCCTCATTTAATAGTTCACAACAACCTAAAATTAACCCAAAATCAACTATAACTTCAACCAACACCATTAATTCATACCAACTACCATAATAGTCATAAATTTATCATCAATGGGCATTAAAACCATAAAACTACCAATTTATATTAAAACCTATGTTTTTCCCTAACCCTAACTCGATAAAACACATCCAAATCCAAACCCTAAATTACCACTAAACACTTGGGATAGGAGGGTCTTACCTAGAACGTTGTTTTGCCAAAGAAAAGGGAAGAGAAAATCGCCGGAATCGGGAGGAGTCGCCGGCGTTGGAGAATCGGCGATGGAGGATAGAAAATCGCCAGAGTGGGGAGGGAGTTCGCGTTCTGGAGAGGAGGAATGAGAGAAGAAGGAGAGTTTTTAAGTTTTTAATAAAATTTTGACTTTGAAAATTACCTAAATGCCCTTAGTTAATTTCTTAACTTAAATCGTCATTTCATCTATCGATTTGGTTTCTCCAAAATTCCCTTATTCCTCCAAATATTTCCATTTATTCTTAGGGTCCTAACGAGACTTCCCGTTTGCAAATCGGACTTAATTTACTCTTTCTACGAATTATAACTCTATAATGCTTAAAATATTTAAAACTCAAAATTTATAGCTCGAAATCCCTAAAACGAAATTCCCGGGCGTTACAAGGTTCGTGGAAGTTAAGAATTGTTTGGTTTAGAGTAGGAGTACAACAGATGTTCAGCGGAGGAATAATTTTGTTTTTGCTTCTACCACTAAGACTGTTCAGCAGAGGATGTATTTCGTCCCTACTTCTACCGCTGAGACTGTTCAGCGGAGGAAGTATTTGGTCTCTGCTTCTACCACTGAGACTGTTCAGCGGAGGATGCATTCTGTTTCTGCTTCTACCGCTGAGACTGTTCAGCGGTAGATGTGAGTAATAAGTTTTGTCGTTTGTGGATCGTTGGATGTTGGATGTATAAGTTATCCGACTAACGTCATCGGTAGATGTTGAGTGTTACTGTGGATCGGTGGACGTTGGATGTAGGAGTCATCTGGCTGACGTCATCAGTAGTTGTTGAGTGTTACTATGGATTGGTGGACGTTGGATGTATGAGTTATCCGGCTTACGTCACCGGTAGATGTTGAGTGTTACTATGGATTGGTGGACGTTGGATGTATGAGTTATCCGGCTTACGTCACCGGTAGATGTTGAGTGTTACTGTGGATTGATGGATGTTGGATGTATAAGTCATCCGGCTGACGTTATCGGTAGATGTTGAGCGTTAAAGTTAATCGGTCGATGTCTATCGGCTGATGTTGTTCGGTAGATTTCATTTCTTCAATGAAACCCGATAGGAATAAATGAACATTTCTACTGTTCCTTTGATGAAACCAGAGACGAATTGTCCATTTGAGGAAACTCGATAGGAAGAGTCGACTTCACTGTATAAATTTAAGGAAAACCCGAGAGGAAGATTTATTGTTTCTACGCTAAAACCCGAGAAGGAAATTTAGTCTCTTGAAGTGTCAACCCCTCAGACAAGGTGTCGACCGAACTTACAAAGGGATGCCAACCCGAGAAGAAATAGACCTTTGAAGTGTTGACCCCTACCACATAAAGTGTCAAACTCGGGGACTTTGGTTAGTTTCATTTTATAACGAGTCTTTTTGGGTATGTTATAAGTTAGAACCAAAATGTTGGTAGATATGGATTTTAATGCCCGAGTTCGTTCTCTAACGAGCGAAACGAAAGGAAACGAACGGACAAATAATGAATGAAATGATGAACGAATAAAAAAAAGAAAAGAATATATTAAGATCTTATAGGTAGATGTTCTACGTTTTCAAGTAGTTATGTGACGACCCCGACCCGATCAGGGTGCCACGGGCGTTACCGTGACCTAACTTAATATAACCCTTGTAAGTCTCGTAAGTCATGTAAAAACATTTCTCCCTTTTTAGTTTCCCCTTTTTAATTTTTTATTTTTACGTATTCTAATACTAGGCAACAAAACCAAGCAACAAAACCATGCAATAGAGGGGCAAAATCGTCAAAGGCGCCCAAAATAAGAGGGCATAGTAGAAACTCATATATTTTAGGCTCGAATGAAGTTGGAAGTATTTAGATAAAGATATTATTCGAGTGTTCAGCTTAAGTAAACTGTTGAGAGGGTAAGGGATGTGTTGTTTACTTTTGTAAAGAGGATGAATTTGATCGATACGAAGTCTTGGATGTATAATCTGGGAGAAATGTTTTTACATGACTTACGAGACTTACGAGGGTTATATTAAGTTAGGTCACGGTAACGCCCGTGGCAGCCCTGATCCGGTGTGGGTCGTCACAATTATAGTATCAGAGCTACCGGGTTTTAAAAGCGATTCTGTGGACTGCCTGCCAAACACGATCCGCTGCACGAGGACTCTCCATCGACTATAAGTGTTTACGTTTGAGTATGATTCTTAATTGTTTATTTTGTATGTGTGTTCCTAATGTGTCTAGGAATAAGAAAATGCCAAAAGCACCTAGACAACCCGAGGAGAATCCTATTAGCCAGCTTGTGGAGATAGTGCACTAACAATCCGAACAGATAAAGATTTTACTCAACCGAAATGGAAATGGTAATGGACAAAGTAGTACTTCGTGGAACCGGGGTGGAGAACAAACTAGGCAATTTTGACCTCCAATGTTCGGTGGATGTGTCATAGATCCAATCCAGGCTGAGGGGTCCATAGGTGATTTTCCGTCACCCCCAGTTGATGAAAGGCCACAACCAGTGCGGGGCATTAAGAGGCCCAACAATTCATCGATTGTGAAGGATAGGAGCAAACGACCCCGAGGAGCTCGTCAAGCTCCTCTGTGCCCTACATGTCGGAAAGGGTCATTTCGGGTAATGTAGATTGTATTCGGACCGATGTTTTAGGTGTGATAGAAAGGGTCACCGAGCCAGAGATTGTCTAGGGCCGAATAAGAAGCTACCGAGTGGTCCTTCGAGGATAATTGCTATGATCAAAGATAAGGAAGCTGACCAACCAAGTGTTATTCCAGGTATAATTTTATTTCCGTAGTCAATAGAATGAAGAACATTAAAATAGAAGTGTAGTTTAGAGTAAGGATTTAATAATAAGATGTGTAAAATAGATAGAAGTAGGCTTGAAAAAAAAATCAAATCAAATCAAATAAAAGGGGTTGGAAAAATATTAGGAGGGAAAGATACTAGGTGAACGGGACAAAAAGGACAATAGATTAAATACAGGACAACGTAAACCTTGGAGAGAAATAGTTATGCATTAAGATAGGTAACCTGGCTTTGATACCGCTAGTACGTCAAAGTGAATAAGAGGACATAGTAGAAACTCAAATATTTTAGGCTCGAATGAAGTTGGAAGTATTTAGATAAAGATATTATTCGAGTGTTCAACTTAAGTAAACTGTTGAGAGGAGGGATGTGTTGTTTACTTTTGTAAAGAGGATGAATTTGTTCGATACGAAGTCTTGGATGTATAATCTGGGAGAAATGTTTTTACATGACTTACGAGACTTACGAGGGTTATATTAAGTTAGGTCACGGTAACGCCCGTGGCGGCCCTGATCGGGTTGGGGTCGTCACAAGTTAAGTCAAGAAACTGTCTCGGCCCTCTGGGGTTGTTAAAATTATGGTATCAGAGCTAAATTGAGTTCTAAAATCAATTCTGTAGACTGCCTTCCTACACAAATTGCCACATGAGTACACTCCAACAACTGTAAGTGTTTATGCTTTTATTAATGTCATTCAAGGATATGATGTGTTTATGATATGTGCAGGAATTCCAAGATGGTAAGAGGTCAGCATAGAGAAGGCAACGAGGATAGTAATACTATTGCTCAGCTAACGGAGTTGATTATTCGACAATCTTGCCAAATCGAGCAGCTCGTGGCTACTAGAGAAGACCAAGGGAACTCTAGTTTGAATGCAACCCATGACTATGGTGGCGAACATTTCCACCGACTTCGACCACCAACATTTAATGGTCAGGTCTCGAATCCTATTCATGCTGAGGAATAAATTCGGAAAATTGAGGACATGTTCAAGTATGGAAAAGTTGATGAAGGAGATAAGGTCACAAGTGTTGTTTTTCACCTGGAGCTGGATGCAAGGCATTGGTGGGACTCAATCTAGAGCACTACTAATGCAGGAACTATGACCTGGGAGATGTTTAAGGCGGCTTTCTTTAACAAGTATTTTAGCAGAGCTGTTCGGGCTAACAAGAAAATGGAGTTTATACAGCTGCGCCAAACCGGTTCTGTAGCAGATTACATTTGTAAGTTTGAGGCACAGTCTCGGTTTGCACCCTGTTTGGTAGGAGACGAGGAAGATAAGATTCAACAATTCGTTCATGGGTTTAAATCAGACCTTTACAGGGGAGTGAAAACCGCAGGAATCCATGGTATACCGTATGCCGAGGTGGCAACTAAGGCCCTGGAAATGGAAGAGGTGGAGATAACGGTACATGAACAATGTGAGCCGCCAAGAAAGTTTGTCAGAGAAGCTCAGCAACCATTGCGCCAGGGCAAGGGTTGGCAGCCACAACAGCACAGGGAACCACAACAAAAACATAAAGGTATAAAGAGACCATTCAATTCAAATGATGACCAAGGGAAAGGAAAACGACCTCAAGCTCCTCTATGTTCCACCTGCCAGAAGAACCACCAAGGCGAATGCAAATTGTACTCGGGCCGTTGCTATAGGTGTGACAAGGTTGGTCATGTTGTCAGGGATTGTCCAATGCCGCCAGATACGAATCGTGCGAGGGTGGCACCTAGAGTTTTTTCCATGATGGAAGATGATAATGCGATGCTGCATACGGTTATAATAGGTATAATTAAGATTTGTGGTAAACCCGCATACACACTTATAGATACAGGTGCTACTCATTCTTTCATAGCAACTACATTTGCATGCAGGTATATATTACGGTCTCTTCTAGCTGATAAGTCATATAGTGTCATGTTACCGTTGGGAGAATCCTTGCATTCTGAACATGTAGTAAAGGGTGAAATCGTATTAGTAGGGGACAAAGAGTTATATGTAGAGTTGATTATGATCGATATGAAAGGATAAGAGGTCATTTTGGGAATGGAGTGGCTATCCAGACATTACGCCACAATCAACTGTAGGACTGGTCTAGTTGAATTTCGACCCCCAAATGGGGACTGGTATACTTTTCAAGTCATCCCAAAATCAAGTAAGATGCCAATTATTTCCTCATTAGAAACACATCGGTTACTGAGAAATGGTTGTGTGGGTTATTTAGCTAGCATAATTGATATGCGGGTGAAGGATAAGGTAGAACTTCAAGATATTCCCATGGCCCGGGAGTTTCCTGATGTATTTTTGGATGATTTGCCTGGATTACCACCCGATAGAGAAATTGAATTTGTGATTGATACATATCCTGAGGCTTTACCTGTGTTTAAGAATCCCTACCGTATGGCACCGGTTGAATTGAAGGAGCTAAAGACTCAATTGCATGAGTTGGTAGGCAAGGGGTTTATACGTCCTAGCTGTTCTCCTTGGGGTGCATCTGTTTTGTTTGTGAAGAAAAAGGATGGATCCCTTCGGATGTGTATTGATTATAGAGAGTTGAACAAACTGACAGTCAAGAATAAGTACCCGTTACCCCGAATTGATGATTTAGTTGACCAACTACAAGGAGCCAGGGTGTTTTCGAAAATTGACTTACGTTCAGGCTATTACCAATTGAAGGTTAAGGAGGAAGATATACCAAAGACAGCATTCAGAACTCGATATGGGCATTATGAATTTCTTGTGATGTCATTTGGATTAACAAACACGCCTGCAGCTTTTATGGATTTGATGAATCGAGTGTTCAGTGAATATTTGGACAAGTTTGTGATCGTATTCATAGATGACATTCTTATATACTCACGGACTAAAACTGATCATGCTGAACACTTAAGAGTGGTGTTGACAACTTTAAAACAGCAACAACTCTATGCCAAGTTATCCAAATGTGAATTCTGGCTGGACAAGGTCAACTTTTTGGGCCATGTCAGTTCTGCTGAGGGCTTATCTGTGGACCCAACCAAAATTCAGGCGGTAAAGGACTGACCACAACAAAGGAATGCCAGCGAGGTCCGTAGCTTCCTTGGTTTGGCAGGTTATTAGATAAAGTTTATTAAGGGATTTTCTATAATAGTCAAACCCTTAACAAATTTAACAAAGAAGGACACCTAGTACTCTTGGGCTGGAGCTTGTGAAAATAATTTTCAGATATTAAAACTGAAGTTAACGACAGCCCCTCTGTTGACACTCCCAACCGAAGGGGGAAGGTTCAGTGTTTATTATGATGCATCCAAAGTTGGTCTGGGATGTGTTTTAATGCAAGGAGACAATGTTGTAGCATATGCTTCCAGACAGCTAAAAAGTTATGAGCAGAATTACCCCACTCACGATTTAGAATTAGCCGCGGTCGTTTTTGCATTAAAGATTTGGAGACACTATTTGTGTGGTCAACAGTGTGAAGTATTTTCGGACCACAAAAGCCTGAAGTACCTTTTTACTCAAAAGGAGATAAACATGAGACAGAGGCGTTGGCTTGAATTCGTTAAGGACTACGACTTCAAATTCAAGTATCACCCTGGTAAGGCCAATGCGGTTACCGACGCATTAAGCAGGATGTCAAAGACGATGCAGCCTGTAGTGTCAGCCACGTCGATACCCTTGAGAGTCGAAGTTTCAAAATTTGAATTGGAGATAGTTTCAGAATTGTCGGCATTGCTTACGACCTTATCTATTCAGCCAACTATATTGGATAAGATCAAAGAGGCGCAACATGAGAATTCAAAGGAGAAGAATGACATGGTGAGTAAGTTGAAGGACGCCTGCTCTGAGTTCAATCTTTCCGAGGATGGTATTTTGAAATTTAGAAATTGATGGTACGTTCCAGGTGATGAGGAGCTACGTAAGTTAATTTTGGCTGAAGCGCACTCGTCTCCCTTTTTTGTGCATCCTGGTAACACCAAGATGTATCGGGACTTAAAGTTACATTATTGGTGGCCAAATATGACGAGGGATGTTGCCAAGTATGTTGAGACGTGTTTGATATGCCAGCAAGTTAAGGCAGAGCATCAAAGGCCAGGAGGTACCCTTCAACCTTTACCAATCCCCGAATGGAAATGGGAGAACATTGTCATGGACTTTGTTGTGGGATTGCCAAAGACGACTAAGGGCCACGATAGCATTTGGGTTGTAATTGACAGAATGACGAAATCAACTCACTTTCTACCTGTAAAGATGAATTACACGATGGACCAGCTTGTAAACTTGTACGTTCTGGAGATTATCAGGTTGCATGGAATTTCGATATCTATTGTCTCCGATCGTGATCCCAGGTTCACTTCACGATTTTGGAAAAGTCTGCAAGGCACGCTAGGTGCGAAGTTATCTTTCAGCACTGCATTCCACCCACAAACAGATGCCTAATCAGAAAGAACCATTCAGATACTAGAGAATATGTTGAGAGTGTGCGTCCTAGAGTTTTAGGAATCATGTAGTCGGTATTTGCCTCTGGTTGAATTCTCCTAAACAATAGTTACTAGTCCACCATCGGTATGGCACCTTTTGAAGCGCTGTATGGAAGAAAATGTAGGTCGCCTTTGTACTGGGATGAGGTTGGTGAAGCAAAACTCTTAGACCCCGAGATTTTGCAGCAGATGTCGGAAAAGATCGCCAGTTATTAGAGAAAGGATAATGACTGCACAAAGTCGGCAGAAGAGTTATGCAGACCATAGAAGGAGGAGTCTTGAGTTTACTATTGGGGATAACGTTTTCTTAAAGATCTCACAATTCAAGGGAGTTATACGATTCGGTATGAAAGGAAAGCTTAATCCACGATTTAATGGACCATTCCCTATTCTGTCAAGGATTGGTAGTACAGCTTATAAATTATAGTTACCTTCTCCACTGGAACGAATTCACAATGTCTTTCATGTGTCTATGCTAAGGAAATGCATACGTGATCCGACTCTTGTTGTTAAGCCGACAAAAATCAAGATTCAGCCGACCTTAATGTATGAAGAGAAACCGGTACAGATTTTGGAATCTGCAAATAAAGTTCTATGAAATAAGAAAATTCCACTAGTAAAGGTTTTTTGGACGAATCATGGTATTGAAGAAGCCACGTGGGAACAACAGCAGGACATGTTGGACAAGTATCCAGAGCTATTTTGTCTGATCAATTTTTGACGATAAAAATTTTGTTTAAGGAGGGGTGAATGTAACGCCCGATAACTTCGGACAGGTGAACTTTCTTTTTTTAGAGAAACAGAATTAACTGCCACCTTTGTATAAATATATTTCTTTGGTCAAAAATTTAGGCACCAAAGTTTAATCAGTCCCTTTTATAAAAATCAGGTTTAGTGGCAAACTTGTAATTAAGCCTAGCTTATTAAAGGTATAAATAGGAAATGGAAATCCTAGAACCTCAGAAAAACCTCCATCAGCCGACTTTCCTCTTTCAGCCGACTCTCTCCCCTCAGCTCTCTTCTCTGTTATTCCTCCAGCAATCAGCTTCCTCCTGATTTCTTCCAATACTTCACGCTCGAGGTAAGATATAGACAATGTGTTTGCTGATTAGCTATTTAGTAGTTTATTTTTATATTAGAGCTTGAGATTTGGGTTTGCTGAGGAATTTATAGTGTCAAAGTATTAATAGCTACTAACATAGTATTTATGAATTTGTCTAGATAATAGGTGGAAAAGGCTCCAAGTGAAGGAAAGACGTTGCTAAGGAATCCAGGTAAGTGAGTGTAATAAGATTTCCGACCATTAAGGCCCTACATCACAGGGGTACTAGGAAATTTGTACTGATGTTACTTGATGATTTTTGGATGACTGAAAGTTATGCTATGTGATGTTCTGATAGAGTTGTCGGTTCTAGTATAATGTCCTTCCTTAATCTGATGATTTAAGTGAATTCATATTCCATGCATCACAATTCATTTATCAAGTATACGAAATGCTTTACACGCATACTCCCTACGAATGAAACAAGTAAACGAAACATACGAAACCCTGATTAAGTGAGAGTTGGGGGCAGTTTTGGCCATGTCACTGTCCAGGGGTGGACAATGATTCTTGCCCGAAAAGGGGCCATGTACACGCACTCTGCCTACCCCCCTTCGGCACAAACTCCTCCTTAATCTATTATATGAAAACGATAAACAAGAATATGATTACCTCGATACGAACAAGAACATGAACATAAATATGATTTATTAAGTATGCATTCATGAACATACATGTATATGTTGCACTCCTTACTAAGCATTAGGCTTATAGTTCATACCTTATGATGTAGGTGACGAAGCAGCAGGTGAGGACTTTGTAGGATCGAGATTTGTCTAAGAGGGGGGTGAAGTAGACTTTTAAAATTAATTTATGAAACTATTCAATTTCTCTCTTGTTACTAACTGATTAGAACACAGCAAATAAGCAAACAGTAAATATGAGAGAGAAAAAGTTGACACCACAGATTTTAACGTGATTCGGCCAAGCTTGCCTACTTCCACGCTCCAAGGCTCCCCCTTGAAGATTCTTAACCTTCTCCTCACGAGAAAATAAGATCGAAATTTCAGGCTTCGATCTACTGCCTTTACACCTTGATTGAACTTCACGGGCGTCAATCACAGCCTTTACAGAATCGTGAGTTTGTAAAAAGATTTGCACAAGCTACACACTCTCAAGATTAAATCTCAAGTTATCGAATCGAGAGGTGTAGGAGAATAATACAGAGTATGAAAATTACGCTCGTTAGGGCTCAGTAGATGATTTTTGCAAGAGTTCTTTCTTCGAGCTTTTTCTTCGTCTTAAATACTCTGTCTAATTTCTGCTTCACAGAATTGAATGCTTCTTTCTTCAAATAGAAAAATGTTACCGTTGGGAAGCATCCGTACTTAAGCAGATATTCGTTGCCTCTGTAATTACTGTTCGTCATCGCCATTAATGTTCTGGAGTTAAGGCTGAAAACGACGTCACTGTTGCTTCGCGGTTATTTTGAATTCTGGCGGAAGATCACCGGTTGAAGCAGCTTTAAAATATTGGTAGATGCAACTTGAAAACTCATCGGCAGAAGCAACCTTAAAACTCATCGGCAGAAATACGCTTAAAACTCATCGGCAGAAATAACCTTAAAACTCATCGGCATAAGCAACCTTAAAACTCATCGGCAGAAATAACCTTAAAACTCATCGGCAGAAATACGCTTGGAACACCATCGGTAGATGAAACATTAAACGCCATCGGATGATGCGTTATTACAAAGCTTGAACCGGTATCGGCAGATGTAGCTTGATACGCCATCGGATGAAGTGCCTTCAAAATGCCATCGGCAAAAGCAACTTTGAACGACTTCGATTTTTGTCGTTTTCTATCGGTGGATGTCATTCTTTAAACTACACCGTTTTAGTCGTTTTCTGTCGGATGAAGCAATCTCTGAACGACTTCGATTTTTTGTCGTTTTTCCATCGGATGATGTAGTTCTTTTCTTCAACCGGTGGATATCAAAAATTGTTCTGCTAACGGTGGATATGAAATTTTCAGCCCTGTTTAACTATCACACCTAGAACACTTAAACAGATTCATTAGATAACTAAAATACCATTTTCAAGGGTATTTCCAACAGATTAATCTCAAATGCATATTCATTATTTTCATTCAATAAACATAATCAAATTACACTATTAACCATACAAACACATCATCAAAAAAATATTTAGACTTAAATATCATTTAAGTCAACAATCTCCCCCTTTTTGATGATGACAAAATTTTAATGTTAATTTGATTAAACGTTACTCTCCCCCATAATCCTAGCTCCCCCACAATATATGCATTTTATCCAGTTACAAACACAAAGCATATCCAGAACTAGCATATCAAAATAATTTCACTACATGCTAATCATGCTCACTCAAATACATTCCATTCTCCCCCATTGACATTATCAAAAACAATCAGATAGACAGCAGAAGCAATACATTCAACAAAACAATCGATTCAGAGAAAAATATCAGAGTAAGTGTATTAGAATACCAATGAAAGTGTATACCAATAAAGTGTATAAAAAAAATATCATCTATTTGAAGAAAGCTAAAAAATGATTCCAAAAAGCTTGTTGAATCCAAGAGGGCTCGTCAAGGTTCGGATTGAAATATGCATCCATAAGAGCAGGAAATGAAGAATATCATGAGGGATGGGTGGTTGATAGACCACAATGGCCTGACAGGGAGCCTGAGGTGGAGAAGGTTCTTTGTACACCACCATGTCCATACATGGAGGAGGCTCGACAGATGGACCAGCAGGAGAAGCATCAGGAGGAGAGAATGCCAGTTCAGCCTCTTGAAGATCCAACGACAGAAAGCGCACATCTTCAGCAATTGCAGGCCTGGAAAAGGGAAGAAAAAGATCTTCATAGCAAGCCGCTGTGACACTGACAGAACTAGATGGTTTGGGTTCGGGTTCAGGTTCGGGATTCAAAGCTTCAACTGAAGATTGGAGAGACTCAAGCTTCCTTGCAACAATGCGTCTATCAGCAGCCATTTTCTGTGACAGCAAACCAAGACCTGTATCCAAGGCGATGCCCATATCCTTTTGGTTCTTTTCAAGCTTGGCATCTAGAGATTTATCAATCTGACTTTGAATGGAGCTGATAGCTGTCCCAAGACTCTCAACGCTTGATTTCAACTCAATGTACTGATCCTCGCTCATAGAAAATCATCTGTGATAAGTGAGAGGTGTGGCAGAAGTAGGTGGCAGAGTATGAACTTAAGAAGTTATTGGGATTATAGGAGCAATTTGTGGAGAAGCAGATTGGATGACTGGAGAGATAGGGTGGAGCAGTTTGGACTGGAGAAGTAGGAGCTGGAGCAGGCAACAAAAGGGAAGGTGGAGGAGATGGATGAGGGATGCTAGGAGTAAAAGGAACTGAGATTGCCTCAAAAACATGAGTTAGAGAGGAGGGAGCAGGATTCCTAGGCACTGGTGGAGGAAGGTGGGGGCGAGATACCAGAGAATGAGAAGGAGAAATATCAAAAGCTAGGATCTCTGAATCACCACCACCTTCTTGAGTTGATGACTCTTCAGCCAGAATCAGTTTCCTCTTTCCTTTTCTTACAGCAGCTACCTTAGTAGCCCTGATCTTAGACACATCCAAGACAAACTCCCCTTTTCTTGTTTTCTTTATTCCCATTTTCTTCAGGGTGGTTTGGGAATAATAACCGAAGGGTTGAAGACGGACAGGATCTTCATCCTCTGGAAAAACAATTTCAAGCTGAGCAAATAGCCGCATAAGAAGCAAGTTGTATGGCAGAGCGGTGGCTCTGGATGACACAGCCTGAATCATCCGTCTGACAACAACAAATCCCAGATTGAAAGGGGTCTTGTGATAAAGTGCAAACAGAACAAAGAGTTCCATTGCACTCACCTCGTCATGATGACCACCCTTAGGGACAATATTGTACCCAATCATTTGATGTAATAACCTGGCCCTTATGGTCAGGTGTTTGCCCTTTAAATAATTAGGGGTTTGATTGGGGTCCAAAGAAATAGTCTTAAGAAACCCATGACCCTCAGCAGTACCAAAGGTGAGGGCAGCTATCTAAATGGGAGCACTCCAAAAGAGCATTTATGGATTGGGGTGAGAGTTCTATGTGCTTTCCATACACATAACTTTTGATAGTAGAGAAATCAGAGGTAAAGCTCAAATTGGCATAAAACATTTGGATAGCTTCAGGATAATAGAAAGATTCTACATCAAACAGTCCTAAGAACCCGAGATCCTTCAGGGGTTCAATAGTATCCATGCCAGCAAAGTCATCAAAGAAAATACCACGACAGGGAATCAAAGATTTATGCTGAAAGTCATCATGGTACCTTGCTTCAGAAGCTTTACTGATGAAGAAGAGAGATGGCCATGCGTTTGCACGAGGAATCACACGAGGCAGACGAGCAGAAACTTTAGCCTTCTTCTTGGCTGGTTTAGGTACAGCGTGAGACGATGAAGACATTGTGTCGGGGAAGAAAACCTAAAGAGAAGGAAAGGTTGGAGGCAGAGGTTTTCTGAAAGAGCGTGAAATGTGAAGCGGCTTTGAAAAGAAGCAGAGTTTAAATGAAAAAAAGGGCATCGCCCGACGAGATGAAGTCACACGTGTAAAACTGATTAGCCCGATGGGTCACACGTGTCGGCAGATTGAAGAATATATCTTCTGAATGCCAATCGGTAGATATACTCTATCCGATGCCTATCGATAGATATGCATCATCCGATGCCTATCGGTAGATATGCATCATCCTATGCCTATCGGTAGATATGCATCTGCCGATACCAATCGGTAGCACTGCATCAACCGAAGCCTTCATAGATAAAACTGCTCTATCACTCAAGATTCACCAACAGAGGAATAACCTTAGTTTTTCTCAACCAGAATGAGACCTAGCCTTATTCTAATATTATTGAAGGTCTTTTCATCCAAAGGCTTGGTAAAGATGTCTGCTAGTTGGTCTACAGAATTAACAAATTCTAAGGAGATATCACCTCTTAGAACATGCTCTCTTATGAAGTGGTATCTGACATCGATATGCTTAGTTCTAGAATGCTAAATTGGATTCTTAGAAATATTGATAGCACTGGTGTTGTCACACCGGATAGGAATCTTATTATAAAACAGATTATAGTCCTCCAATGTCTGTTTCATCCATAGCATTTGTGCACAACAACTGCCAGCAGCGATATATTCGCTTTCAGCAGTTGACAACGCAACAGAGTTCTGTTTCTTAGAATACCAGGAAACAAGAGATTCTCCTAAGAACTGACAAGTGCCACTAGTGCTCTTCCTATCAACTAGGCTGCCAGCATAATCAGAATCTGAGTATCCAATCAGATCAAAAGAAGTGCCCTTCGGATACCATAATCCTAAGTCAGGTGTCACACTTAAATATTTAAAAATCCTTTTGACAGCAGTTAAGTGAGATTCCTTAGGAGCAGCTTGGAATCTAGCACAAAGACAAACACTAAATAGAATATCTGGCCTACTTGCAGTCAGATATAACAATGATCCAATCATACCACGATACTTTTTAATATCCACACTTAATCCACTTTCATCTTTGTCCAATTTTGTAGTGGTACTCATGGGAGTTCTAGAGGATTTGACAGAATCTAAACCAAATTTCTTTAAGAGCTCCTTGATGTATTTTTCTTGGCAGAAGAAAATGCCATCAAGAGATTGACTGATCTGAAAACCTAAGAAGAATTTTAACTCTCCCATCATACTCATTTCAAATTCACTTTGCATGAGGGTGGAAAATTAATTACACAATTTGACATTAGTTGATCCAAATATAATGTCATTGACATAAATCTGAACTAACAGAATGTCATGATCCTTTTGCATGGTAAATAGAGTTGAGTCGGTGTTACCCTTTTTGAAATTCCTTTCCTCAAGGAAGTTCCTCAATCTATCATACCAAGCTCTAGGAGCCTGCTTAAGTCCATAAAGGGCCTTCTTAAGTCTATACACATAATCAGGTTTTGCATAGTCTTCAAATCCTAAGGGCTGCTCTACATAAACTTCTTCCTGAATATAACCATTTAATAAAGCACTCTTTACATCCATTTGGAAGAGTGTGAAGTTTTTGTAGCACGCATAGGCTAAGAGCATCCTAATTGATTCTAATCTAGCAACAGGTGCAAAGGTTTCCTCAAAATCTATTCCTTCTTCTTGATTGTAACCTTTAGCAACTAATCTGGCTTTGTTTCTTACCACAATCCCATTTTCATCCAATTTGTTCTTGTAAACCCATTTAGTTCCAATGATGGGATGATCCTTAGGCCGTGGAACAAGTTCTCATACCTTGCTCCTTTCAAATTGATTTAGCTCCTCTTGCATAGCCAAAATCCAATTATCATCACTCTCGGCCTCTTCAAATTTCTTAGGCTCTACTTGATAAATGAATGCCATATTGGCACAGAGATTCCTAAGAGAAGATCTAGTCTTTACTCCTAAAGCAGGATCACCTAAGACTTCATCTAATGGATGATCTTTGACATACTTCCAATCCTTAGGAAGAACAGGAATTTCATCCTTGACAGGAACAATTTCTAGAGAATTAGAAGAGGGTTCTATTGATTTCTCTACTTGAAGGGGATCTGTAGACTTGTCTAAAGAGAGGGAATCCAGTTGTTTATCCAAAGTATCATCCTCATCCACATTGATTGTGGGTTGAGGGGTTTCATCAAAGTTGACATGAACTCATTCCTCCACAACTAGAGTTCTCTTATTGAATACCCTATATGCTTTACTAGTAAGAGAATAACCAAGAAAAATTACAAGATCAGATTTGGAATCGAATTTTCCTAAGTTATCCTTAGTGTTAAGAATGAAGCACTTACTACCAAAGGCTCTAAAGTACTTAACAGAAGGAGTTTTTCCACTCTAGAGCTCATATGGAGTTTTCCCAAGAATAGGTCTTATGGAGACCCGATTGAGCACATAACAGGCTATTGCAATAGCTTCAACCCAGAAATACTTAGGAAGGGAGTTTTCATTAAGCATAGTCCTAGCAAGCTCTTGGAGAGATCTATTTTTCCTCTCAACAACACCATTTTGCTGAGGGATTCTAGGAGAGGAAAAGTTGTGCTCAATTCCATACATGAGACACAAGAGTTCAAATCTTTCATTTTCAAATTCTCCACCATGATCACTACGAATAGCAACAATGGTGAGTTCCTTTTCATTTTTTACTCTTTTCCTAAAGCTAGAAAAAGTATCAAAGGTCTCATCCTTTGACTTCAGAAAGAACACCCAAGTAAATCTAGAGAAGTCGTCTACAATGACATACGCATAGAATTTACCTCCTAAGCTGGCTAAATTAGAAGGACCGAAGAGGTCCATGTGAAGGAGTTGCAGAGGCTTAAAAGTAGAAATTGCATTCTTAGATGCAAAAGAACTTTTGATCTGCTTGTCCATTTGGCAAGCTTCACAGACTTTATCCTTTTCAAAGGACATCTTAGGGATCCCTCTAACTAAATTCTCCTTAGTAATCTTAGCTAAGGTATCCATCCCTACGTGACCTAACCTTCTATGCCAAGTCCAGCAGTCATTAGACGAATTCACAGCAAAGCATTTTTCATTAGATGCAACTATGTCATCTAAATCAATAATATAAATATTTTCTTTCATATAGCCAGTAAACAGAATTTTGTCATTTGACGCATCTTTAATTATGCAAGAATTTGACTTAAAAGTCACCTTATATCCTTTATCACATAACTGGCTAATACTAAGCAAATTATGCTTTAATTCTTCAACCAACAGCACATTTTCAACAATAGGATTAAAACTGTTACCTATATTGTCGATACCAACAATTTTGCCCTTTTGGTTTCCACCAAAAGTAACATTTCCTTTCTTCTTGTTGATAGCAGCAAATTTGGTTGAGTCTCCCGTCATATGCCTCGAGCACCCACTGTCGAGGTACCACTGGTTTTTCCTGGGAGAACAGTCAACCTGCAAAACAGTAGTCAATTTTTCTTCTTAGGTACCCAAATCTTTTGGGTCCTAGTGTTAGGTCTGGTCCCCTTAGGAACCCATTGAAGTTTACTACCAGTTTTGATATTGTTTACTTTTAAAGGACATATAAAAGATTTATGTCCTACTTCATTACAAACATGGCAGGTAGTGGATCTCACAAAGTAATTCTTGTAAACTTTCTTTTTACTAGATTTATCATACCCTATTCCTGCTCTGTCAAAATTTACTCTTTGTTTACCTAATAACATCTTATATAACTTGTTGCCATTAGTAAATTTCAGAATAATATTATTTAAATCCTCATTTTTGCTTTTAAGTTAAGTTATTTCCTCTTTCTGCATATTGCACTCTTTAGCATGCTTTTCTACTAATCCTGCATTATCCTTTTTCAACAAATTATATTTAGTTTTTAGCATGTCAAACTGTTTAACTAAATCATTAAATGCATCAATTAAGTCTCCATCCTCAGTTTCACTATCACTAGAGGAAACACCAACTTCATTTTCATGTGCCATGAAGCAGAGGTTGGCTACTTCCTCATTTTCTGAGGAAGTATCACTTTCACTATCATTCCAAGTGGCCTTCATGGCTCTTTTCTTGAACTTCTTGGAATTCTTAGCTTGTGGACAGTTGGCCTTCATGTGACCCGGCTTTCCACATCCAAAACAAGTGATCTCCTTCTCCTTTTGAGGCTTTTCTCCTCTCGAGAATTTCCTCCCATGCATCCTTTTTCTCTAGAGGAACTTACTAAATCTTCTAGTGATGAGAACAATGTCCTCATCTTCTTCTTCTTCTTCATCCTCAGAGACTTCATGTTTACTTGAGGAGGCTTTCAGAGCAATGTCCTTTTTCTTTGTGACCTCTTTTTACTTGAGATCCTCCTTTTCATTTGCCCTCATTGTGATCTCATGCGTCATGAGAAATCCAATGAGCTCCTCAAGCTTTAGAGCTTTGAGATCCTTTGCTTCCTGAATGGCAGTTACCTTCGGCTGCCAACTTCTTGGAAGACAACTGAGAATCTTCCTGACCTGTTCTTCACTAGAGTAAGATTTACCAAGAGCTTTCAAACCATTAGTTATGTTAGTAAATCTTGTAAACATTGAAGAAACAGACTCATCCTTAGGCATAGAAAATAATTCATATTCGTGTATGAGCATATTCAGTTTGCTCACTTTCACCTAATTTGTGCCCTCGTGTGTGACCTCTAATAGGTGCCAAATCTCTTGGGCGCTCTCACACCCTTGTACTCTATTAAACTCGTCTCTATTCAGAGCACAGTACAAGGTGTTTATTGCCTTGGCATTAAGGCTTAGATTTCTCTTATCGGACTCAGTTAAATCAGTAGAGTCCTTAGGAACACTTTTTCCCTCTACAGTTTTCATGGCCTTAAAAGGGTCATTCTCTATTATATTCCAAATCTCATAATCCATAGCTTGAATGAATATTCTCATTCTTGCTTTCCAATAAACATAATCACTGCCATCAAACAGTGGTGGACGAGAAATGGATTGACCCTCAATGTGTGAGGTGTTTGTGTTGAATGTCATGGTTAATATCTCATAGAGTATTCAAATACAACTTAGACAATGATTAACCTCGCTCTGATACCAATTGTAGGATCGAGATTTGTCTAAGAGGGGGGTGAATTAGACTTTTAAAATTAATTTATGAAACTATTCAATATCTCTCTTGTTACTAACTGATTAGAACATAGCAAATAAGCAAACAGTAAATATGAGAGAGAGAGAAAGTTGACACCACAGATTTTAACGTGGTTCAGCCAAGCTTGCCTACGTCCACGCTCCAAGGCTCCCCCTTGAAGATTCTTAACCTTCTTCTCACGAGAAAACAAGATCGAAATTCCAGGCTTCGATCTACTGCCTTTACACCTTGATTGAACTTCATGGGCGTTAATCACAGCCTTTACAGAATTGTGAGTTTGTAAAAAGATTTGCACAAGCTACACACTCTCAAGATTAAATCTCAAGTTATCGAATCGAGAGGTGTAGGAGAATAATACAGAGTATGAAAATTACGCTCGTTAGGGCTCAGTAGATGATTTTTGCAAGAGTTCTTTCTTCGAGCTTTTTCTTCGGCTTAAATACTCTGTCTAATTTCTGCTTCACAGAATTGAATGCTTCTTTCTTCAAATGGAAAAATGTTACCATTGGGAAGCATCCGTACTTAAGCAGATATCCGTTGCCTCTGTAATTGCTGTTCGTCGTCGCCATTAATGTTCTGGAGTTAAGGCTGAAAACGACGTCACTGTTGCTTCGCGGTTATTTTGAATTCTAGCGAAAGATCACCAGTTGAAGCAGCTTTAAAATATTGGCAGATGCAACTTGAAAACTCTTCGGCAGAAGCAACTTTTCTGAGCGTCAATCCACTGCATTTACACTTTTACAGAATGAAGATTTTAGCATAAGGCTAAAATCTCTCTAAAGTAAAATCTCAAGTTTTGAATCAGAGAGATGTAGAAAATCGCAGAGTATTATAGTACTTTTGCTCGTGAGAGTTAAGCAATAATTGTAAAAATTGGCAAAAGTTTTTCTCTCGAGCTTCTATTCTTCCTTTTATACTCGTCTCTAATTGGCTTCTCTTTTTGGACAACTCTTTATTTTTTCATACTAAAATATGACTGTTGGAGAGCTTCCGTATGCAGAAAAATAGCCGTTGAGCTCTGGAGTCGCTATCGCTTGCGGTCTTTAAATCGGCGTGGTTAAGATTCTGGACCTTTGCTATTCGGACGAGTACTTTGGACAACTGTGTTTGTCTTTGAAGTTTGGACGATTGCGTCTGTCCTTGAAGTTTATACGACTGCGTCTCTTTGAAGTTTGGATGACTGCGTCTGTCTTTGAAATTTGGACGACTGCGTCTGTCTTTCAAATTTAGACGACTGCGTCTGTCCTTGAAGTTTGGACGACTGCGTCTGTCTTTGAAATTTGGACGACTGCGTCTGTCCTTGAAGTTTGGACGACTGCGTCTCTTTGAAATTTGGACGACTGCGTCTCTTTGAAGTTTGGACGACTGCGTCTGTTCTAGGCAGAAATAACCTTAAAACTCATCGGCATAAGCAACCTTAAAACTCATCGGCATAAATAACCTTAAAACTCATCGGCAGAAATACGCTTGGAACACCATCGGTAGATGAAACATTAAACGCCATCGGATGATGCGTTATTACAAAGCTTGAACCGGTATCGGCAGATGTAGCTTGATACGCCATCGGATGAAGTGCCTTCAAAATGCCATCTGCAGAAGCAGCTTTGAACGACTTCGATTTTTGTCGTTTTCTATCGGTGGATGTCATTCTTTAAACTACACCGTTTTTGTCGTTTTCTGTCGGATGAAGCAATCTCTGACCGACTTCGATTTTTGTCATTTTATCATCGGATGATGCAGTTCTTTTCTTCAACCGATGGATATCAAAAATTGTTTTGCTAACGGTGGATATGAAATTTTCAGCTCTGTTTAACTATCACACCTAGAACACTTAAACAGATTCATTAGATAACTAAAATACTCTTTTCAAGGGTATTTCCAACAGATTAATCTCAAATGCATATTCATTATTTTCATTCAATAAACATAATCAAATTACACTATTAACCATACAAACACATCATCAAAAACATATTTAGACTTAAACATCATTTAAGTCAACAGACTTCACTCTAGAAGAACATGCTTAGGTCTGGTTGCTGGATATTGCTCATGGTGATGGTTTGTGCTTGGAAGGCGATATTGACTTGTGAAGTACTGTTCTTAGTACATGTTAGTAAGTCCTAAGATACTGAATATTAAGTAAGACAAGTTTTTCTTTTATGTTGATGATTACCGGGCTTGTCTGGTATAACCCTATGTGACATGCCTCAGGTTGCATTTAAAAAATACTTAGTAGAATCCCGTGCTTTATCTAAATTCTCTATTTATTACGTGTTTTTATTTTTGTAGGAAAAATTTATGAAGAAGGATTGCATATGGATCGCTTGGAGGAGTCATACTTAGCCCAATGGGAATTTGTCTTCCCGGGCCCTATTTTTGTAATTTTTATTTTGAACTTATTTGGCATACATTCGCCTTTATTGTAAGGATTTTATAATTGCATTTCATGCATTAGATTGTGTGGTTAGGGTTAGATGTATGTTGGTGGATTATGGGTTGAAGAATTTCAACTCAAATATTGAAGGAAAAAGTCTACAACAAATGGAGCCCAAAGGAAGCCATGGCCCAAAGAAGAGCCCACATTTAAAGGTATAATTTTGCAAGTACAAGAGTTAGTGGCAACATGGATTGATGATGTGGCAAGATTCCCTCCATTGATCCATTTAGGCATGGCATTCATCTCCTCCCTAGGATGTGTGCTTGTTTGCCTTGATCTTGGCCATCCATCCTTTTTCATCCAAGGGCCACTATTCATTCATCATTATGGAAACCCTAATCATCCACCCTAGGATTTTCTATTTAAGCATAGGATTGGTGTTTGTAAACAACTTTTGCTCATTTATAAAATTTCTATTTCTCTACTCCAAGGTAGTTATCCTTTAGAGTTTTTCCTTTGTTCTTTGAACCAAGTGGAGTAGCCCTCTATTATTAATCTAGCTTTGGGTTGCTAGATTAATTCTTATCTTTTCCCTCACCTTTTCTATTGGGATTAGGATTGAGGATGAAAACCTAGGCCCTAGGTGGTCGATTTTCTTTGGAAAATCGTTTAACCGAGAGCTTAAACCGTAAGATCGCTCTACGGATCCGCCAAAGGTATTTCCATTATTTTCATTTCCGCAACACTTCCACACACACTCTCACCTTTAATTTTCAGCCATCAAACTCACACACTCCACCCTTTATTTTATTGTCATTTATTTCTTATTATTATCATTCATCACATCACCTTTTCACACACTCTTTCTCTTCATCTCTTTCTTTTATTTTTCTTCTCATTCCATCCCATTATCATGCATATCATATTCGGCTATCACTAGCACTCACCCTCACCTTATATTTTATTTGCATTTTATTAACATTTTAGCTCTCATTTTCGGCTATTTACACAACCACACAACCGAGCACACTCTTGAGTATTTTGTGGGTTTCACACGGACCCTTTTCTAAGGGATTTTGTGTCACTATGTTTTAAGGATTTTAAGACTAAAGGTTTCCACCGTTTCTAAGTCTTCCGCTATGCGTGTTCTAGTGGAGGTTATGATTTTGTTGCATGAGTTTATGGGAATGAAGTTTGAGGTTCGTGGAAGTTAAGAATTGTTTGGTTTGGAGTAGGAGTACAACAGATGTTCAGCGGAGGAAGTATTTCGTTTCTGCTTCTACCACTGAGACTGTTCAGCGGAGGATGTATTTCGTCTCTGCTTCTACCACTGAGACTGTTCAGCGGAGGAAGTATTTGGTCTCTGCTTCTACCGCTGAGACTGTTCGGCAGAGGATGCATTCTGTTTCTGCTTCTACCGCTGAGACTGTTTAGCGGTAGATGTGAGTAATAAGTTTTGTCGTTTGTGGATCGTTGGATGTTGGATGTATAAGTTATTCGGCTGACGTCATCGGTAGATGTTGAGTGTTACTGTGGATCAGTGGACGTTGGATGTAGGAGTCATCCGGTTGACGTCATCGCTAGTTGTTGAGTGTTACTGTGGATCGGTGGACGTTGGATGTATGAGTAATCCGGCTTACGTCACCGGTAGATGTTGAGTGTTACTGTGGATCGGTGGATGTTGGATGTATAAGTCATCCGGCGACATCATCGGTAGATGTTGAGCGTTAAAGTTAACCGATCGATGTCTATCGGCTGATGTTGTTCGGTAGATGTCATTTCTTCAATGAAACCCGATAGGAATAATTGAACATTTCTACTATTCCTTTGATGAAACCAAAGACGAATTGTCCATTTGATGAAACCCGATAGGAAGAGTCAACTTCACTGTTTAAATTTAAGGAAAACCCACGAGGAAGATTTACTGTTTCTACGCTGAAACCCGAGAAGGAAATTTAGTCTCTTGAAGTGTCGACCCCTCAGACAAGGTGTCGACCGAACTTACAAAGGGATGCAACCCGAGAAGAAATAGACCTTTGAAGTGTCGACCCCTACCACATAAAGTGTCAAACTCGGGGACTTAGGTTAGTTTCATTTTATAACGAGTCTTTTTGGGTATGTTATAAGTTAGAACCAAAATGTTGGTAGATATGGATTTTAATGCCCGAGTTCGTTCTCTAACGAGCGAAACGAAAGGAAACTAACGGACAAATGATGAATGAAATGATGAACGAATAAAAAAAAAAGAATATATGAAGATCTTATAGGTAGATGTTCTACGTTTTCAAGTAGTTAAGTCAAGAAACCGTCTCGGCCCTCTGGGGTCGTTACAAACAACCTACTGCAATATTGAAATCTTTAATAGTGCTTCAATGGAAATAAGAGCATATAACATTGGATTTTGCGTTGAGACTTCCAACAACTGTTGTAACACCCAAGTTTTTTCGGGTTTCCGCTCCAAGGCTATTTTCGTAAATAAGTAAATTAGGTCCGTTTTGCGGGCAGATAGTTTTATTAGGACCCTAGAAATTTATGGGGATTTGTAGAAGAATAAGTGGAATTTTAGAAACCCAAATCGAGAAGAGTAATATTAGAGTTTCCGTTTTAACCTTTTAGTATATCAATTTGTAAAAAATAGCAAAATGAGTCCGTTTTAGGAACGGTGAGTTTTGTTAGAACTCTAAGATTAAATTGGAATTTGTGGAGATATACGAGATTTAGCGAGAGTCGAAATGGTTGGAAACACGGGAGGGCAAAACGATAAACGAGGATTAATTAATGGTTAGTTTTATTATTAGTTTTATTATTATTATTATTATTATTATTATTATTATTATTATTATTAATTAAAATCAACAGAATGGTTAAACCATTCTGTTGATTTCATCGAGCTGCCCGACGACAGCCCGACGCCAAGAGAGAGACGAGGGAGACGGCGACTCTCCTCCGACGACGACGGTGATTTCTCGCCGTTTTCAGGCCAGACGACGGCGACGTGCGATCTCCAGCCATCTCCGCGCGAAACCCGACCGGTATGGCTCGTTGTTCTCCTCCTTTCGGTTCGGTTTAGGGCTGTGCGTGACGAGCTCGATTGAGCTCCGATCGCCGGCAGTTTTTGGTTGCTTTCAACGTTGCATTGCCGAGCTTAATGCCGGCGTAGGTCGCCGAGCAGCATGGTGCTCGGATTGTGCTGGAAACAGGGGACCCGAATTAGGGCTTAGGGTTTTCTTAATTGGAAACTTCGATTTTTGGTTAGATTATTCTAATTGAGGGTAGATGTGGTCGATTGGTGATGAAATAGGTGGAATTTGATGAAAAATTGGAAAAGAGAAATTTTGGGTAAAAGGGGCAGAATCGGGTTTCTGCTAAATTGACCTAGCTCCGGTCATTTGTTTTAAAATTCCTTTTGGCATATTAAAATAGGTTATTAGAGGAGTACGTGGCCGCTGGAATCGTTCGATTCCGATAACCGACGCAAAAGTTACGCGTGTTCGAAGTTTCGGGTCGGTTTTTACCGAACCCAAATTAGTGGCCGTTTAATTAAGTTTTAGTTAGAAATCGATGGTACTATACTTTGAGACTTATTAGTGATTACACTTGTCGTTATTTAGGTAGATTAAATGAATTGATGATTATTGGTGGATTTAGGTTAAAGTTTGGATATTAGAGATTATTGGAAAACCATTAATGGTGGTTAAGTAAATTGTGAGCACCACGTGCTCGATGAAATGCCCGAATGGAGGAAATGAAAGTTTTAGGAGAAATTGCTTTAGCTAGGAGCTTAGTTTAAGTTTGAGATTCGTTTATTTAGAATCGATTTTAATGTCCTTTATTTATGAAATGCCTTAGGTGGACACGGCTTTTGGACGGTGCACGGCTTGCTACGGACGCAAGGTAAGTGAGCGTTAGGCTTTCCAGGCTACTAAGGCCCTACGTCGTACAATGTTGATGATGTTTGATGTGATGAAAAAGGTTGAAATAGGGGTTGGTAGAAAGGACGGGTAGTTTTAGGTAGTGCTTTAGTGATTTAAGTAGTGCTCGTTTGATAGGTTTTTCCTTACGTATGTTATACCTCATGCATCATGTTTTACTAAAGTGCATACGAACTATTTATGAGCATGTTTTATGAAAATGTTGAATTAAAGAACGATAATGAATGATGAATGATGAATGTTACTACGGGGCAAGTCACGAATATACTACGGGGCAAGTCATGAATGTACTACGGGGCAAGTCATGAATGTAATACGGGGCAAGAAAACGGTTTAAAAGAAATGAAACGAAAATGTTTTATAAATGTCATGCATATATGTAAAGTTATGTTTAGTACGCTCCTTACTAAGCATTAGGCTTAATGGATTTATCGTATGATGTAGGTGACGAGAACGAAGGTGAGGAACCACCTTATGACGATCAAGTGTAGCGGTCGATGGTTGGAGCTCGTGGCGACGGGGTGTGTTTTGGCTTGATGATCCGATGGCTTGAATGATGTATGTCGAATGATGTGAGTTAGTTTTGTTGGTTAGTAGGTCTACGTGTAGGTTTAATTTGTGAAAGTATCAAAGTGTTTAAGTATGTAGATTAGAGGTTTTAATAGAAAAATGTATGAACAGTCGAGTTTTGATGTATATGTAGTAGTAGTAGATTGTTTAGAATGTGGAGTTTAAATTTTAGAATTTTACTGGAACTGTTTGGGTATTTTGAACTGTTTGGTTATTTTAAAACAGGTAAGGATACGCTCGATTTTTAGAGCGATCCACGCAGTTTGTTTTCTTGAGTATAGGTTATATTAGTGTTGTGTTTTAATTGATCTTACTTTAATTGTTTTAAATGTTTTATTTGTTTTAAGTTATTAATGGTTTTAGTCTAGTTTTAAATGTTTTAAAAGTCGAAATGTTTTACGCTCAAATGTTTAATGTTTAAGTCAAAGTTAGTCCCTAAAGGTTGTTAGAGGTGGGTCAATTGTCTAGGTCCGTTTTCTTTAAAGTGTTAAGTAAAAATGAAAAAGTTTATGAGAAAATACGAGGGCTTAGGTAATAGTTATGTCACGGCAAGTCCATGGCGGCCCTACGGGGTTAGGGTCGTCACAGTTATGGTATCAGAGAGACGGAGTTTTAAAAGCGAGTTCTGTGATATGCCTGCCAAAAACACACCGCCGCACGAGGACTCTCCATCGACTGTAAGTGTTTAAGTTTATGTATGATTCTAAATTGTTTATTTTGCATGTGTTTCTTAATGTGTCTAGGAACAAGAAAATGCCGAAAGCACCTAGAAAACTTGAGGAGAAATCCATTAGTCAGCTTATGGACATAATGCACCAATGGTCAGAACAAGTAGAGATCTTACTCAACCGAGATGGAAATGGTAATAGACAAGATAGTACTTCATGGAACTAGGGTAGTGAACGAACTAGGCAGTTCGACCTCCGATATTTGATGAATGTGCTATAGATCCGATACAGGCCGAGGTGTAGGTTCGAGCAATGGAAAGATTGTTTAACATTATTAAGGTGAAGGAGGTAGATAAGGTTTCTTATGCGATGTGTTATCTGGTGGGAGTGCAAGTTGCATTCCGGTCGATGTTTTCGGTGCGACAAGGTGGGGCACAAGGCCAGAGATTGTCTAGGACCGAATAAGATACCACCGTGTTGTCCTTCGAGGATGTCTGCCATGATCGAAGAAGAGGGAGTTGTTCAGCCATCCGTTATTCCAGGTATATTCATATAGTAGTAATTAATAAGATGAGGAGTGTTAGAGCAGAAGTGTGTTTTGAGTAGGGGTTTAAAACGTGACTTTTGTATATTGGGTAAAAGGAGGATAATGAATAGAGGAAGTTACGCATTGGGATGAATAACCTGGGATAATTGTGCAAGTGTGCACATACTTAGAATTTATTACCATTGGAGGGATACGACTTAAGGGATCTAACGGTTTGACGAATCCCCTAAGTATTTAAATGAAAGTAGTAACCAAAAGTCTAGCTTAGGTGAATTGTCGAATAGGAGCATTTGACTTAGTAAATATCAGTGAAGAGAATAAAGATATTGAGGCGGAGTTGGTAGGTTAACGAATTTAGAGACGTTAGAAGATAGGGGAATCTTATGTAAGGTGGTATTTAAGTTATAAGGATTAGACGTTTGCTAGGAGATAGGTACCACCTTAGAAGGTTAGTCGATAAAGGGGAGATTTGTTTCTCTCTTTGATGTGTGAGGTTTACGACCAACGCGATAGGGGAGAAAACTAAGTTAAGCTAAGAGCGATCTGTAAGTAATAGGCACGTCAAGTCATGAGTGCGTGTTGTTCGGAGATTATGGGGCAAGTAGATGAGAGTTAGAGTTAATCTAGAGATTTAGATGTATCAGTTAATTTGAGAGGAATTTAACACCCTAAAGTAAAGGTCATGATTTGAGGTATAGTGCAAAGTTAGGCGTAATAGTGGTTCGACAGAGTGAGCATCAATTAGAAAAGTAACGAGTAGTTGATTTCGAACTTTTGGTTTAGAAAGATAAGAGATAAGTAGTAAGTCTAAAGTTGATAAGGAATCTGTGACTTACCTCCAAGATGGAAGTAAGAACTTTAGTGTTTAAAGGACCCGAGAGGTAGATCGTAATGGAGAGTCATTTCCAGAATTTTTGGGAAAAGAATTGACTGGAGAGTTTAGGTGGTGACCAATTGAGTGGAACTCGAAGTGCGTATGAGTGATTGAACGATAGAGCGTGAAGCTGGAAAAGTTTAGAACTTTGGGGATGTAGAAATAGTTATTACTCAATAGGTGGTTAAAACCATGGATCAGTTAAAATTTAGCGCCTAAGTAGTAATTGAGGAAATATGAAGAATGAGATCAAATTAGGTGAGTTAGAAATCTTGGCCTATGAGGAATTAAGTGAAGGCCGATTTATGTGAGAATTTAAGGAAGTGAACTCGACCACTTTGGTATTTGCCTGAAGGCTTGAGAATTGATAAGGCTTGTGGTATGAGCCATGACATGCTTGGTCCCATTAAAGGTAATGGATGCTTCTAAGTTTTTGGAAAATGGAAGAACAAGATTAGAGGATTTTAGAAGATTAGGATTAAGGTTGTAAATCTACCTGCAACAAGTTTGCTAACAAGAAAATTGTTAGACCAATTATTGTGAAGAAGACAAATAGAATATCTAGAACCTGATTAGCAGGAATGAAAGATAGTGGACTAGATCGTAACTTTGGAGGAAGTCCTTGTAAGATATTAAGAATGAGTGTAGGACATTTTTGTTTGATGAAATAAAGGGTTTAGATTTAAAGTTAAACTTGAATGTGAAGTAGTGCGAATCGAGGGATTGGTGAGTTATCAAGTACATTAGGAATAAGATTAAATTAGGAATTTTAAAGGGCCAACCTGTATGTAACGAAGTTGGAGCCAATGATTTTGGGAATAGCTAACGTGAACGAGATCGCAACTTAAGGAAAATAAGGACTATGTGGTGTAAGATAAAATGGACGGTTAGGTAGATATTTGGGTTTCGAATAGTGTCATAGAGATAAGTGAGAAAATTATTTAGATTAAAGGGGAGGTTGACTTATGAGTCAAGTAATGGAGGTTATGAAATTAGGAGCACATTGGATGAAAGGAAGAGAGGGTTGCACGAGGACTGTGCAAGTGAGCCTAGAAGTGAAGCTAGAGCAGGAGGTATTGGGGATGTTCCGACTCGTAAGTTACGTCGATTCGTTAGTATACCCTTTAAGGTGTTGGGTGAATAATTTAAAGAATTAGTTTAGACTTAAGATTTGTTTGTGATCGATAAAGACCGATGCAAGAATTAGATGAAACGATCATAGTGGAAATAATTATAGAAACCTAGTGGATACCGTGAAAGCGTAAAGAAGTAGATTTAATAATTACAGCCCTGTATACAGGAATGACATTAGAGTAGCTAAGGAAATGCTATGATTGCCCAAAGCAAGTAGGTTTAGAAAATGAGATTGATAATTTGGAAAGGAGATAGTAGTGTAAAGAAGAGTTCGAAACAGAGGATTAGGATGAGAGATCTAAGTATCAGGTCCTTAGTGTTATAGAATTGAAGAAGCTTTAAGGGTTTGAAGTGATTAAGTACGAGTTGTTGTCACGAAATTTGAAGAGTTAGAAATTGATTGAACTTAGCTTGAGAGACAAACTAGGGTTGAAGTTAAGTTAAATGAAATTTGAAGGTCTAGGCGACGAAGGGTTAAGTTGAAGTCGATGGATGTATGAGTAATTGACTTACGAAGTGCGAAGTTAGACGGATTGAAAGCTTCGGAGATATAGAAAACTATGAAGACCCGAAGGGTGAGAAGGACCATAGGGGTGTCGAGGTTAGTATTTCAAGCATTGTACTTAGATAATGTGAGGGTGAGTAATTAGAAGGTTAACCAAGCAATAATTTTGGGGACAAAATTCCAATTAAGGAGGGAAGCATGTAACACCCGAGTTTTTTCGGGTTTCCGCTCCAAGGCTATTTTCGTAAATAAGTAAATTAGGTCCGTTTTGCGGGCGGATAGTTTTATTAGGACCCTAGAAATTTATGGGGATTTGTAGAAGAATAAGTGGAATTTTAGAAACCCAAATCGAGAGGAGTAATATTAGAGTTTCCGTTTTAACCTTTTAGTATATCAATTTGTAAAAAATAGCAAAATGAGTCCGTTTTGGGAACGGTGAGTTTTGTTAGAACTCTAAGATTAAATTGGAATTTGTGGAGATATACGAGATTTAGCGAGAGTCGAAATGGTTGGAAACACGGGAGGGCAAAACGATAAACGATGATTAATTAATGGTTAGTTTTATTATTAGTTTTATTATTATTATTATTATTATTATTATTATTATTATTATTATTAATTAAAATCAACAGAATGGTTAAACCATTCTGTTGATTTCATCGAGCTCGAGCCCGACGACAGCCCGACGCAGAGAGAGAGACGAGGGAGACGGCAACTCTCCTCCTCCAACGACGGTGATTTCTCACCGTTTTCAGGCCAGACGACGGCGACGTGCGATCTCCGGCCATCTCCGCGCGAAACCCGACCGGTATGGCTCGTTGTTCTCCTCCTTTCGGTTCGGTTTAGGGCTGTGCATGACGAGCTCGATTGAGCTCCGATAGCCGGCCGTTTTTGGTTGCTTTCAACGTTGCATTGCCCAGCTTAATGCCGGCGTAGGTCGCCGAGAAGCATGGTGCTCGGATTGTGCTGGAAACAGGGGACCCGAATTAGGGCTTAGGGTTTTCTTAATTGGAAACTTCGATTTTTGGTTAGATTATTCTAATTGAGGGTAGATGTGGTCGATTGGTGATGAAATAGGTGGAATTTGATGAAAAATTGGAAAAGAGAAATTTTGGGTAAACGGGGCAGAATCGGGTTTCTGCTAAATTAACCTAGCTCCAGTCATTTGTTTTAAAATTCCTTTTGGCATATTAAAATAGGTTATTAGAGGAGTACGTGGCCACTGGAATCGTTCGATTCCGATAACCGACGCAAAAGTTATGCGCGTTTGAAGTTTCGGGTCAGTTTTTACCGAACCCAAATTAGTGGCCGTTTAATTAAGTTTTAGTTAGAAATCGATGGTATTATGCTTTGAGGCTTATTAGTGATTACACTTGTCCTTATTTAGGTAGATTAAATGAATTGATGATTATTGGTGGATTTAGGTTAAAGTTTGGATATTAGAGATTATTGGAAAACCATTAATGGAGGTTAAGTAAATTGTGAGCACCACGTGCTCGATGAAATGCCCGAATGGAGGAAATAAAAGTTTTAGGAGAAATTGCTTTAGCTAGGAGCTTAGTTTAAGTTTGAGATTCGTTTATTTAGGATCGATTTTAATGTCCTTTATTTATGAAATGCCTTAGGTGGACACGACTTTTGGACGATGCACGGCTTGCTACGGACGCCAGGTAAGTGAGCGTTAGGCTTTCCGGCCACTAAGGCCCTACGTCGTACAATGTTGATGATGTTTGATGTGATGAAAAAGGTGGAAATAAGGGTTGGTAGAAAGGACGGGTAGTTTTAGGTAGTGCTTTAGTGATTTATGTAGTGCTCGTTTGATAGGCTTTTCCTTACGTATGTTATACCTCATGCATCATGTTTTACTAAAGTGCATACGAACTATTTATGAGCATGTTTTATGAAAATATTGAATTAAAAAACGATAATGAATGATGAATGATGAATGTTACTACGGGGCAAGTCACGAATGTACTACGGGGCAAGTCATGAATGTACTACGGGGCAGCGGACGGGGTTTGTTTTGGCTTGATGATCCGATGGCTTTGAAAGATGTATGTCGAATGATGTGAGTTAGTTTTGTTGGTTATTAGGTCTACGTGTAGTTTTAATTTGTGAAAGTATCAAAGTGTTTAGTTGTAGATAGAGGTTTTGATAGAAAATGTATGAACAGTCCGAGTTTTGATGTATATGTAGTAGTAGTATATTGTTTAGAATGTGGAGTTTAAATTTAGAATTTTACTGGAACTGTTTGGGTATTTTGAACTGTTTTGGTTATTTTAAAACAGGTAAGGATACGCTCGATTTTAGAGCGATCCACGCATTTGTTTTCTGAGTATAGGTTATATTAGTGTTGTGTTTTAATTATCTTACTTTATTGTTTTAAAAATGTACTACGGGGCAAGTCATGAATGTACTACGGGGCAAGTCATGAATGTACTACGGGGCAAGTCATGAATGTACTACGGGGCAAGTCATGAATGTACTACGGGGCAAGTCATGAATGTACTACGGGGCAAGTCATGAATGTACTACGGGGCAAGTCATGAATGTACTACGGGGCAAGTCATGAATGTACTACGGGGCAAGTCATGAATGTACTACGGGGCAAGTCATGAATGTACTACGGGGCAAGTCATGAATGTACTACGGGGCAAGTCATGAATGTACTACGGGGCAAGTCATGAATGTACTACGGGGCAAGTCATGAATGTACTACGGGGCAAGTCATGAATGTACTACGGGGCAAGTCATGAATGTACTACGGGGCAAGTCATGAATGTACTACGGGGCAAGTCATGAATGTACTACGGGGCAAGTCATGAATGTACTACGGGGCAAGTCATGAATGTACTACGGGGCAAGTCATGAATGTACTACGGGGCAAGTCATGAATGTACTACGGGGCAAGTCATGAATGTACTACGGGGCAAGTCATGAATGTACTACGGGGCAAGTCATGAATGTACTACGGGGCAAGTCATGAATGTACTACGGGGCAAGTCATGAATGTACTACGGGGCAAGTCATGAATGTACTACGGGGCAAGTCATGAATGTACTACGGGGCAAGTCATGAATGTACTACGGGGCAAGTCATGAATGTACTACGGGGCAAGTCATGAATGTACTACGGGGCAAGTCATGAATGTACTACGGGGCAAGTCATGAATGTACTACGGGGCAAGTCATGAATGTACTACGGGGCAAGTCATGAATGTACTACGGGGCAAGTCATGAATGTACTACGGGGCAAGTCATGAATGTACTACGGGGCAAGTCATGAATGTACTACGGGGCAAGTCATGAATGTACTACGGGGCAAGTCATGAATGTACTACGGGGCAAGTCATGAATGTACTACGGGGCAAGTCATGAATGTACTACGGGGCAAGTCATGAATGTACTACGGGGCAAGTCATGAATGTACTACGGGGCAAGTCATGAATGTACTACGGGGCAAGTCATGAATGTACTACGGGGCAAGTCATGAATGTACTACGGGGCAAGTCATGAATGTACTACGGGGCAAGTCATGAATGTACTACGGGGCAAGTCATGAATGTACTACGGGGCAAGTCATGAATGTACTACGGGGCAAGTCATGAATGTACTACGGGGCAAGTCATGAATGTACTACGGGGCAAGTCATGAATGTACTACGGGGCAAGTCATGAATGTACTACGGGGCAAGTCATGAATGTACTACGGGGCAAGTCATGAATGTACTACGGGGCAAGTCATGAATGTACTACGGGGCAAGTCATGAATGTACTACGGGGCAAGTCATGAATGTACTACGGGGCAAGTCATGAATGTACTACGGGGCAAGTCATGAATGTACTACGGGGCAAGTCATGAATGTACTACGGGGCAAGTCATGAATGTACTACGGGGCAAGTCATGAATGTACTACGGGGCAAGTCATGAATGTACTACGGGGCAAGTCATGAATGTACTACGGGGCAAGTCATGAATGTACTACGGGGCAAGTCATGAATGTACTACGGGGCAAGTCATGAATGTACTACGGGGCAAGTCATGAATGTACTACGGGGCAAGTCATGAATGTACTACGGGGCAAGTCATGAATGTACTACGGGGCAAGTCATGAATGTACTACGGGGCAAGTCATGAATGTACTACGGGGCAAGTCATGAATGTACTACGGGGCAAGTCATGAATGTACTACGGGGCAAGTCATGAATGTACTACGGGGCAAGTCATGAATGTACTACGGGGCAAGTCATGAATGTACTACGGGGCAAGTCATGAATGTACTACGGGGCAAGTCATGAATGTACTACGGGGCAAGTCATGAATGTACTACGGGGCAAGTCATGAATGTACTACGGGGCAAGTCATGAATGTACTACGGGGCAAGTCATGAATGTGGTCGATGGTTGGAGCTCGTGGCGACGGGGTGTGTTTTGGCTTGATGATCCGATGGCTTGAATGATGTATGTCGAATGATGTGAGTTAGTTTTGTTGGTTAGTAGGTCTACGTGTAGGTTTAATTTGTGAAAGTATCAAAGTGTTTAAGTATGTAGATTAGAGGTTTTGATAGAAAAATGTATGAACAGTCGAGTTTTGATGTATATGTAGTAGTAGTATATGTTAGAATGTGGAGTTTAAATTTTAGAATTTTACTGGAACTGTTTGGGTATTTTGAACTGTTTGGTTATTTTAAAACAGGTAAGGATACGCTCGATTTTTAGAGCGATCCACGCAGTTTGTTTTCTTGAGTATAGGTTATATTAGTGTTGTGTTTTAATTGATCTTACTTTAATGTTTTAATATTAATGGTTTTAGTCTAGTTTTAAATGTTTTAAAAGTCGAAATGTTTTACGCTCAAATGTTTAATGTTTAAGTCAAAGTTAGTCCCTAAAGGTTGTTAGAGGTGGGTCAATTGTCTAGGTCCGTTTTCTTTAAAGTGTTAAGTAAAAATGAAAAAGTTTATGAGAAAATACGAGGGCTTAGGTAATAGTTATGTCACGGCAAGTCCGTGGCGGCCCTACGGGGTTGGGGTCGTCACAACTGTGATGAGCCATGATACTATTTGGGTCACAATTGATCAACTAACCAAATCAACGAACTTTCTTTTGGTAAGGGCTACATGATGTGCCCCGAGACCCGAGGCCCGAGCCAAGTTGAGGTACGTCTTCTATCCATCTTTATGGCCTAATTTGTTTGCTAATTTCGTAGTTGACAACCCATGGGTTTAAAGGGGGAATTTGTCTTCCCTTAGACAAATTCGTGTTTTTAAGTTTTCTTTGTTTAAAGTTTAGGAAACTTAAACTTGTATTTAATTTGTATATTTTAGGAAATCTTAGTTTTGTTTAAAACTCATTATTTGGCAAACTTTAGCCTTTTAGAATGCATGATTGTAATAGTCTTTAAAGGGGATGCTGAACCGAGGTGAAGTGAGGCTAAAAGAATGCTGAACCAGCCAAACTAAAGGACAGAACCAGCCAAACCAAATGTTGAACCAAGCTGAACCAAATGCAAAGGAAATGAGAAGGCTGAAGTGCGCTGCCAGTGAACCGGTTTGAACCGACAGCACTCTGCTTCGCTGCCAACGGCTACAAATTCTAGCCGTTTCCGACGATTTCCAGAAGCGCTCCTCCCTTCTCCTTCTCCGTTCTTCTCTTCTTGTATTTAACCTTCCCTCCCACTCTGTAAATCGTTTAGATTGTAATACATATTTTTGGAAATCACAGAAGAGTTTTCTTCAGTTCACGATCGTCGTCGGTGTTCAGCCGGAGCTTCGCTCCTGATGGCTTCACCAGAGTGCCCCGCGAGCCCTGGATTGCTAGGCGGAGCTCTTAGTCGCCTCTGTCGCTTCTCCCTCTCGCCGGAGCTAGAAGGAAGGGCAAAGGTGGCGAAATCCATTGCCCAAGCGCTGCTGTTCTTCCATGGAAGAACAAATTGCCGAAGCAAAGATCTTTGATGTTCGGCCAGCTGAGGGTCTTCCTTCCACTCCATCGGCAAACTCTGAGGAGTTTGCAACCTCACCCACTTCATGGAAAGCTTGGTATCATTCTTCTCTCCCTCTCGCCATTTTTCAATTTTGGTTGCTCTGTTTATCGATTTTCTGTTCTGTTTTGGGGTGTTCCTTAGAGCACCGATCCTCTTGTTTATTTTCTGTCTTCCGCATGTGCATTTCTAACCCCATTGCAAGCCTGGAACCTATCAAGTGGTATCAGAGCCTAGTGCTCTTGTTTGCAATTCGGGTTCTTTTTTTTTTTCAGTCCTTGTTTCTGCTGTTTTATTTTTGTGTTCTGTTTTGTTTCTTTGTTTCTGTCCAAGCACATTTAGTGCTCTATTAAGTGAAGCAATCGGCTTGCTTCTGTATTAGCATAGCGTAGGATAGATTGTTTAGTTTGTTCTGTTTAGGATTGTTTCCATCTTGTTTTGTTGTTGCTGTAATTTTTGTTGTTGTGTTTCTGTTTATCAGCCGATAGATTACCCTATTTAGTGTTGATTCTGCTGACTAGAATAAAACCTGTTTGTATGGATTATGTTCTGAAATGATATAGCATGTTTAACCTTCATCCTGTTTCATAATCTGTTTGTTGTTTGAATATTCAGATTCGTGATCTGTTTCTGCTGAGTGTTCCTTTTCTGTTGCATGCATATTCTGTTCTCCTAGTCTCTTTTCTCTTCTGGTTTCTATTTTAACTGATAATGTCACAACCCGAGAGGGAGCCTAACAGAAACGCCAGGTTAAGCGATCAACCTCGGAGAGGTCCACCACCTAACCTAAGGCTAAATGAGGAAGTTTAGCACTAATCCAGGACCTTCTCGAAGCAACAAACATAAGAGAGTACAAACAATCGTAGAAATACAAGATAAATGAGAAAAATATTTACATGTCAAAGCAAGGTACAATCTCGAATGTCTTAGATAATACAAAGTGGCAGAAAAATAAATGGAGAGACTCAAAAAATCCGGCACGAATAAAGCCCACCTTCTCCTGAAAAAGGAAAGTTGATAGGATGAGTGACAAACTAAGTATAGGATGTTATACCTACCACTATCCTACATAATGAGGCGCTTATACAAACAAAAGAAGTCACGCTTGGATTATCAGAGCAATACCCCTAGAAGGGCAGAAATAACACTAGACAGGGTCTCGAAAGGGGAAGACAAGAAACACCAACTAAGAGAAATCCCATAACCACTCCCCCTGACGATCGCGGGCACCGCACAGTGGACTTACCAAACCAGGAGGGATCGAATAACCATTCACCGTGGCTATCGCGGAAACCACACAATGGGCTTACTAACCCAAGAGGGATCCAATATCCACCCACCGGGGGCCATCGCGGAAACCGCGCTAGGGCACACCAGAAGAGACAACCAACCGCTCAACTCTGGGCCCAAGGGGACCACACCATGGACTTATCAATCCGAATCAACTAGAAGGGATAAACCACTTAGCCCTAGGCCACCGGGACACGCGCTAGGGCATACCAGGAGGGACGAACCACTCAACCCTGGGCCCAAGGGGACCACACGGTGGACTTATCAATCCGAATCAACTAGGAGGGATAAACCACTTAGCCCTGGGCCACCGGAACACGCGCTAGGGCACACCAGGAGGGACGAACCACTCAACCCTGGGCCCAAGGGGACCACACAGTGGACTTATCAATCTGAATCAACCAGGAGGGATAAACCACTTAGCTCTGGGCCATCGGGACACGCAGTAGGGCACACCAGGAGGGACGAACCACTCAACCCTGGGCCCAAGGGGACCACACGGTGGACTTATCAATCCAAATCAACCAGGAGAGATAAACGACTTAGCCCTAGGCCACCGGGACACGCACTAGGGCACACCAGAGGGACGAAACCACTTAGCTCTGGGCCACCGGGACACGCACTAGGGCACACCAGGAGGGACGAACCACTCAACCCTGGGCCCAAGGGGACCACACGGTGGACTTATCAATCCGAATCAACCAGGAGGGATAAACTACTTAGCCCTAGGCCACCGGGACACGCACTAGGGCACACCAGGAGGGACGAACCACTCAACCCTGGGCCCAAGGGGACCACACCATGGACTTATCAATCTGAATCAACCAGGAGGGACGAACCACTCAACCCTGGGCCCAAGGGGACCACACGGTGGACTTATCAATCCGAATCAACCAGGAGGGACGAACCACTCAACCCTGGGCCCAAGGGGACCACACGGTGGACTTATCAATCCGAATCAACCAGGAGGGACGAACCACTCAACCCTGGGCCCAAGGGGACCACACGGTGGACTTATCAATCCGAATCAACCAGGAGGGACGAACCACTCAACCCTGGGCCCAAGGGGACCACACGGTGGACTTATCAATCCGAATCAACCAGGAGGGACGAACCACTCAACCCTGGGCCCAAGGGGACCACACGGTGGACTTATCAATCCGAATCAACCAGGAGGGACGAACCACTCAACCCTGGGCCCAAGGGGACCACACGGTGGACTTATCAATCCGAATCAACCAGGAGGGACGAACCACTCAACCCTGGGCCCAAGGGGACCACACGGTGGACTTATCAATCCGAATCAACCAGGAGGGATAAACCACTTAGCCCTGGGCCATCGGGACACGCACTAGGGCACACCAGGAGGGACGAACCACTCAACCCTGGGCCCAAGGGGACCACACGGTGGACTTATCAATCCGAATCAACCAGGAGGGACGAACCACTCAACCCTGGGCCCAAGGGGACCACACCATGGACTTATCAATCCGAATCAACCAGGAGGGATAAACCACTTAGCCCTGGGCCATCGGGACACGCACTAGGGCACACCAGGAGGGACGAACCACTCAACCCTGGGCCCAAGGTGGGCCATCGGGACACGCACTAGGGCACACCAGGAGGGACGAACCACTCAACCCTGGGCCCAAGGGAACAGCACGGTGGACTTATCAATCCGAATCAACCAGGAGGGATAAACCACTTAGCCCTGGGCTGTCGGGACACGCGCTAGGGCACACCAGGAGGGACGAACCACTCAACCCAGGGCCCAAGGGGACCACACGGTGGACTTAACATACCGGGGTAGCAACGAACAGACACTGGCCAGGTCGGGTAATAGGGCGAGCATGTCTCCGAGCCCATTCCGCCTATTATCAGAGGGCGTACCCTGCATTCCGCCTATTCTCAAGGGGCGTACCCTATATTTCGCCTATTATCAGGGAGCGTACCCTCCACCTATTTGCAGGGGGTGTACCCTTCACCTATTTGCAGGGGGTGTACCCTTCACCTATTATCAGGGGGTGTACCCTTCACCTATTAGCAGGGGGTGTACCCTTCACCTATTAGCAGGGGGTGTACCATTCACCTATTAGCAGGGGGTGTACCTTTCACCTATTTGCAGGGGGTGTACCTTTCACCTATTAGCAGGGGGTGTACAGGGGGTGTACCCTTCACCTATTTGCAGGGGGTGTACCCTTCACCTATTTGCAGGGGGTGTACCCTTCACCTATTAGCAGGGGGTGTACCCTTCACCTATTAGCAGGGGGTGTACCCTTTCCAAACAACAGTGGGGAGTATCACAACAACTGGGCAAAACCCCCTGATACTCTTAGCATATGGGCCCAACTAAGGGTGCCAGAAGGTTACCTCCAGTATCAAACTCCAAATGACACAGCAGAAAACCAATGAGTGAACAATATCAAATGCCTGTATAAAACCAGCTGCATGCCAAACAAGATAAATCTCATGACAAATCTCAAATCCAGCCCATCGAGAAGGTAAGTAAAACATAGCATCTGAATTCCACTAGGCAGTATAAATCAGTCAAAAAGTATACGTGCCAACATACTCAAAATAATCATGTCAGTGAAAAGCCGACATCAATACTACTAGTGTCTTACCAAAATAATATTATACATGCATGCAAGACTAGGTATAACGTGGAAAGTATAATAACTCATACCTGTGAGTCGAGTCCTCCTAACCTTGGTAGTCGATAGATATTCGGCAATCGTTTTGAAACTAGCAAAATCCTCCACTCTGGTAAACAAATCAAGGGAGGAACCCTGTTAAGATCTAATTCAGTCCAGAAACGATATAAACTACGAACCGGGGCGAAAACGGGCCCAAATGGCTCGGGTTGACTTTTGGTCAAAAAGTCAAAGTCAGCGGTCAAAGTCAACGGTCAAAGTCAACAGCCAAAGTCAATAGTTGACTTTGACTAACCGGTCCGGTTCGGGTCGGTCAGACCAGTTCGGGTTGGTCCGGGTTGAACCGAGTCGGGTCGGGCCTAATCGAGTTGGGCCAGCAACTGGGTTGACCCGGCCTGATGGGCTGGGTCAGACTCGGCCCGATAGGCCCAAGTCACACCCGGCCCATAAGATTATGGGTTTGGGCCCAGCCTGGCCTGAATTCAGATCGGGCTGGGCCAAACCCAATCGAGCCCAACTCGGCCCACGGTCGAGTTGACTCGACTGTCGGCTGCCGAACGGCGACGAAGCTCCGGAAACCACCCGACGGCGTACCCGCGACGAAAAAATCAAATTTCTAACCTGTTTTTCGCCGAGAATCGCTACCAACACGTTTCTCGACTCCTCTCCAATCGATTCCTACCAAAAACACGAAGAAAACAACCCTAAATCGTAGATCTACAAAAAGCTAAAACCCGAAACCTTCTCGGGCAAAAATCGAGAGAAAGAGGGATTACTTTCGAAAACGCCAATTACAAACGTTGATCTACGCTTCGGGACGAACGTTTTGACACCTAAATCGCGACGAACGGAGGCCGTTCCGTCGTCGGCGATTCTCCCTCGCGTAGGCTGGCTCTCTCTCTCTCTCTCTCTCCCCTTTCTCTTCTGGTTTCTGTCGGCAGCAGGGATAAGGTTTCTGAAGAAACCTTATCTTTTAACTTTTTATTTTTATTTTATTAATTCTTTTATTTTATTTATAACAAAATCTTTTAAAATTCGATTTCTAATTTCAATTCTCACCGAATATTAGGGAAATTGATCCCAAAATTTACACTCTAAATTACGCGAAAAATTTATTTGAATTTTACAACCACTAAAATTTGGCGGGTATTACAGATAATGTCAGCATGTTAGAGTCAGCATGTTTAGGCATTTGTTTTCTTGTTTTTGTTTAGTTGTGTGTTTTATTTTCTGATTGAATAGCATGATGATTCTGCTTTTATTGTGTTGTTTTCTGTTTCTTTTTCTAAGTTATTTGAATCAGTTTTTCTGCATTATTTTGCTTCTGTTTAGTGTTCGTTCACCATGATAAATTGCTGAACTTTAATGCCTCACATTTACCAGCATACGTGATGATTTGAGTGATAGTTTTTACTTAGATTTAGGGTGTGTTGCTTGTCAAAAAAGTCTGCTCTATAATTTGCTCTGTGGTTGCTGTTTTGTTGATGACATGATCTGTTTACTTGACTTAAAATCACTTACAGCATGTTATTTTAGTTGTTAAATACCTGAGCATGGAAGCATAACAATCAAATGTCATCTTCTTCATGGCTGCAACTTACTTCCCAAAATTAGTTGTCCATTTTGTTGCTCACTGAAAGAAGCTGTGTTGTTTTCTATTTTTGGTTCTGTTGTGTTTGGTTGCTGTTCCATTCTTGTTCCAGCACAAAATTTAGCATGTTCAGCTCTTAAACATGGAAGTTTAGCTTCATATTCTTGTGATTAACTTGCTGTTCATGTTGGTTTACATAATTGCAACCTATATCTCAAATCGATTATCATTGTTACAAGTTTGGAAGTTTCTTTTTTTGCTCATTGTTTTAGCTTGCTGTTATGTTAATGCTTGTGCTATTACATTGCTTAAATACTGTTCCAGCACACTTATTATCATGTTAAGGCTTGAGCATAAAAGTTTAACATCATGGTTATTGCACTTGATTTGCTGTTTTGGTGATTAAAGTATAAGAACTTTCTGTTTTGCACAAAACCAAGAAGCTTGAAATATCTTGAACATTTATTGAGTTTTGTTTTTCTTTTCCTGCACCATCACAAGGACTATCCCCATCTAAAGGTTATGAACTTAATTTTCCAGCTTAAGCATACATTTAGTTCAAAAATTCGAACCATTATCTTAGTTTATAAAGTACACTAAGCTGTTTTTGCCTAAAAATAGCCAAACCAGGCATGAAAGTACAACCTATTTTGAAAACACTTTCCACTTTTGTTGTGTTGTACTTTTCCCATTATTGATTTGCATATTCTGAAGTGCACTTGCCAAACCATACACCTTTAATCCATGTTTGCTGAATGCTTAAAGTCACTCATCATTTAATCCATGTTTACTGTTTAGTTTTTATGGATGTTCTTTCTGTTTTCTAAGCATGTTTTCTCTTCTATTTTGTTGTTATTTTTGCTGGTTTATTTTTGTGGATTGTTTCCTGTTTTAGGAGCATGTTTAGTGTTTGTTTGTTGTTCAAATTACTAAGAGGTCTAGTATTTGAACCCCACTTTATTGTTTAGTTTTAGATTGTTGTTTTTGCATATTTTAGACTCTGTTTGTATGTGTTTTTCGTAACATTTGTTGTGCAGTTTTTGTACCCATCTCCCAAGGCAAGAGGCCTCCTTAATTGGAAAATTTGGAGTGACAATTGTTTTGCTTAAAAGGTACTTTCCTGTCCACTTTTAGTTTAGGACTGTTGGGAGACTCTTCAGAATTGTTGACCGAGAGCAAATTCTGTTTAGTATTTATTTTCTGTTGGGAGACTCTTCGGAACTGTTGACCGAGAGCATTTGTGTTTTATGTTTTTCTGTGTCTGAACTTGTTTCTTTGGATTACATTGCTATGATAATTATCTGATATAAATTTTCCATATTAACCTCATGTTACTGATTAGCTAGCATGAATTAACCATGGTCCGTATCTGTTTAATTCTCCGAATGTTTTCTTGAAAGCATGTTCTTTGTTTGTGATTTGTTTGTGTTTGAATTTGCATTTCATTTGGATTTCATTACTGTGATATTATCCGATATGATTTTTCCATATTAACCTCATGTTTCTGATTAGCAAGCATGAATTAACCATGACCCGTATTGGTTTAAATTTTCAAAATGTTATTCTTGAAAAGCATGTTCTAGTTTCTTGTGTTTGGTATTTTGTTTCTGTGTTTTGCTTAGTCTCTTGTATTGTTAGTAGCTATGCTTTTGGACCTATATTTGGAGATTAGTTCTTAAGGTTTAGTTTATCTAAAACTTGTGGAATTAATTGGAAATTGTTGCTATGGCCGTAAGCATGGTATTTTGTGTGTCAAACTTTGTTATTTGTTTTTGTTATTTGTGTTTTGTTGTATCTTGTTGTGAATGTTGTCGTAGGAATTCTTGGCTTCCTAGCCCATTCAAAACATCGGCCAAGGTAATGAACAATAAGGTTTGAATCATCTAATCCTCTGATTTCTTGGATTTAAGTGTTGGTTAGATGAAATTTGTTCAAAGAAATTGATGATGCCTATTTTAGAGAACTTGTTTAGTGATTTATTTGTTTGATCAAATTTGGCATCCATATTTTGAATTGTGATTAAGGATAGACTCATATGCTAGGCTTGAAAATTTTATGACCAATTTTATTTTGAGTTTAGTGACTTGCCTAGTTTGCTTGAATTTTGAAATATCCTTAGTTCTTACTCATGGGATTGAAAAGAATGATCTATTCTTGAATTGCTTGGTTTAACATGCAAAATTGAATATGTTCATACTTTGCATATGATTTTCTCTCTAATATCATACATGTTGCTTGAAAATTGTAGAAATGAACAATTCAAAGTTTTGGAATTTACTTGAAGCATTGTGTTGGATATTAAGATTCTACCGTATACCATAATGCTTGTTTCCATTGCTATTATTTTGTGGGTCAAGTAAGGACCTTCATTTAAAAGGGGACCAAATCGTTGGATCTCCTTGAGCGTTTGAACGCTAGGGTGTCACACATAGCAAGAGCAACGTTTTAAGATTTGAGGTCAAATCTTCAAATAACCCGGAGAGGATGATGTGCCCCGAGACCCGAGGCCCGAGCTAAGTTGAGGTACGTCTTCTATCCATCTTTATGGCCTAATTTGTTTGCTAATTTTGTAGGTGACAACTCATGGGTTTAAAGGGGGAATTTGTCTTCCCTTAGACAAATTCGTGTTTTTAAGTTTTCTTTGTTTAAAGTTTAGGAAACTTAAACTTGTATTTAATTTGTATATTTTAGAAAATCTTAGTTTTGTTTAAAACTCATTATTTGGCAAACTTTAGCCTTTTAGAATGCATGATTGTAATAGTCTTTAAAGGGGATGCTGAACCGAGGTGAAGCGAGGCTAAAAGAATGCTGAACCAGCCAAACTAAAGGATAGAACCAGCCAAACCAAATGTTGAACCAAGCTGAACCAAATGCAAAGGAAATGAGAAGGCTGAAGTGCGCTGCCAGTGAACCGGTTTGAACCGACAGCACTCTGCTTCGCTGCCAACGGCTACAAATTCTAGCCGTTGCCGACGATTTCCAGAAGCGCTCCTCCCTTCTCCTTCTCTGTTCTTCTCCTCTTGTATTTAACCTTCACTCCCGCTCTGTAAATCGTTTAGATTGTAATACATATTTTTGGAAATCACAGAAGAGTTTTCTTCCGTTCACGATCGTCGTCGGTGTTCAGCCGGAGCTTCGCTCCTGATGGCTTCACCAGAGTGCCCCGCGAGCCCTGGATTGCTAGGCGGAGCTCTTAGTCGCCTCTGTCGCTTCTCCCTCTCGCCGGAGCTAGAAGGAAGGGCAAAGGTGGTGAAATCCATTGCCCGAGCGCTGTTGTTCTTCCATGGAAGAACAAATTGCCGAAGCAAAGATCTTTGATGTTCGGCCAGCTGAGGGTCTTCCTTCCACTCCATCGGCAAACTCTGAGGAGTTTGCAACCTCACCCACTTCATGGAAAGCTCGGTATCATTCTTCTCTCCCTCTCGCCATTTTTCAATTTTGGTTGCTCTGTTTATCGATTTTCTGTTCTGTTTTGGGGTGTTCCTTAGAGCACCGATCCTCTTGTTTATTTTCTGTCTTCTGCATGTGCATTTCTAACCCCATTGCAGGCCTGGAACCTATCACTACATATACTATGGATTCGTATGTCTAACTTTATGTCCAAGAAATTATTAGACTACATGGTATGTTTATCTCTATAGTATCAAATCTAGATGTTCATTTCACGTCAAAGTTCTAGAGGACTTTGCAAAAAACAATGGACACTCAATTAAATTTCACTACAACTTTTTATTTGAACTACGAGTATATCAAACCCGAGACCCTTCAACAATGCAGAATTAAGGACTTAGGATCGCCTTTAAATCAAGTATGAGGAACTTGACCCCAATCGAATCTTGCTAACAGAACCAAAGTTATCAAGTAAGGAGATTGTCTCTAACCGAACATGTGGTTATAACGAAAGCTATTAAGTGGAGCTTCCAAGTATTTACTTGAAGAATATCTAGTTCTTCAAAAAGAACCAAAGAAAAAATTCTCACAAACTAAAAGTTTATTTCATAATTATTGTTCTCAAAATTAGTACAAACTTGGTGTTTAAATATGATACAAACAAATCCTAAAAATAATAGTAAATAACTTAACATATTCCTAAAAATATGGTAAAACCTAATAAGTGCAAAAAAACAAAATATAGAAACCTTAAAACATCAAAAAAAATTTAAACTGAATTTTGGAAATTTTGGACACGGGTGTGTGCGCGCTGCCCGTGCTATTGCGCGTCGTTCGTGCACTACTTCTTGTTTTTCACTTTGTTGGCTTACAAGGTGTATTCCAAATATCTTTTTGTCTTCTGCTCGTAATTTTTTACTCAAAAAATCTTCTTTTACACTTCCAAATGTATCATATTTCTTTAATGAATACTTAGCCACGTGATCAAGCTCAAAATCTCATTCATTTCATGTGGTTTTTGTCATACATTTATTATTTGAAATGTTTGAAATCATGGTTTTTAATTGAATTTCATATTTTGCAGGTTATGACAAAAGTTTGGATCGATTGGAATCAATTTGGAAGTTTAGAAACTAAAAATAAGCTTTAAGGAAAGCCTCAAAAGAAAGTACAAAATGGGCTGAAGAAATCCTAGAATAAAGCGTGCCCATGTCTTACGGTCATGCCACCAAATGTTGTTTAAAAGGCAATCAGAAAATACAATAATTTAAGTGTTGTTGTGGAGATATTATTGGCGGTAAATCTATGAATTTGGAGAGAGATTTAGATTATGAAAGAGAAAAGACTCTTATTTGAATAATTTCAAATCGAGTGAGATCTCTTTTTGAAAAGGGAGATTCTTCTTTTTTTTTTCTTCCCCCTCTCTCCTCTCTCCCTTTATCTTCTCCCTCTGTCCTATCTCTCCCTCAGTCTCTCTCGCCATTCTCTCCTTTTCTCCCTCGCGTTTTCTCTACTCTTTTATGGATTGCTAAATTCTTAATTTCTAGTCAAATGATTAATTGAAGTTTTGATTCACCAAAGAACTGTGAGATCTACTCTTATCATGATTCTTTTTCTTAGAGTATTTATACATCTTCATTGCTCCATAACATTTTTATTTTGTGGATTGTTTGAACCGGTCATTCTTCAATTTATCAATTTAATATATCTGTATTTAAGACTTTAAAATCCGTAATTGTTTAAAGGTTCTAATACATGTGGTAAATAACGTAGGTTATGAAGGTATATGATCTAATGTAGATATTCTGGGCTTGTTGAGATGGTTGGCAAGAATTGGGTCTCTCTAATTGTTAATGTTATTGATAAATTAAATCCTAAGAGTATATTTTTAAGATTGTTTGTTAATAAGGGAGTTAATTTATAGAACGTCTCTTGGTTATCGAGAAACTAAGAAGAGATTATGTTATTAGAGTGTCTCGGTAACTATAACCAATTTACTCAAGAAGATTAGAAATCTATTCATGTTTCAATGATCAGTTCACTAAATCAAAACTGAAATCATTCATTGACTAGATAATCATTCTCCATTGAAATCTCATTTTATTATTTATTGCTTATTTTCAATTTTCAATTTTTAAAACTCAAAACCCCCATTTTGTTTTGTGATATAATTTTTATAAAAATAAATATATTTACTATTCCCTGTGAATTCGATCTTGATTAACAATCTACAAATTTATATTTTTTTAGTAAGAATTATTTTGGGATTTTTGACACGCATCACCATGTATGGATAATCTTTGATTGAATATTTAATTTTTGGTCTTACTTAGTTCGTACTGGCTTTTCATCCTCAGACGGATGGGTAGTTGCAAAGAACGATCAAACATTGGAGGATATGTTAAGGACTTGTGCTATTGGATTCTAGGGGAAGTGGAGTAAAATCTACCACTACTAGAGTCACCTACAATAATAGTTTCCAAGCTTCAATTGAAATGGCGCCTTATGAAGCACTATATGGTAGAAAATGCAGATCTCCAATACATGGCGACAAAGTTGGAGATAAAATACTTGTTAGGCCTAATATTTTAAGATAGACTATTGAGAATGTCACTTTAATTTGAAAAAGGATTCTTACAGCCTTGAGTAGACAAAAAAGTATGTCCATCAAAGAATGAGAAAATTAGAATTTACAGTAAGAGATCATGTATTTTTGAAGATTTCTCCTACAAGAAATGTGATGCGGTTTGGTAAAAAAAGAAAATTGAGTCTAAGATTTGTAGGCTCATTTGAAATTTCACGAAGAATTGAAGAAGTTTCATATCATTTGAACTTGCCTGAATCACTTAAACGTTTGCATATCATGTTCCATATCTTGATGCTGAAGAAATATGTTCAAGATCCCTTGCATATTTTACTAATGAGATTCATCGACTTTGTAATCAATCCATGTAAAGACCCCCTGCCGTAGCCCAGCCTGTGGACGCACCGCCATCAACTGGACATTAGCAGGGCTCGGCACCGCTATCGGCCTGGCCAAAACTCATGAACTTCTCCTTCCTGGTAAGGAGAAGTTCATGAGTTTTGGCCGGTTCGATGGCGGTGCGTCCGCGGGCTCCGATCCCTGTCCAACCCATGTCGATGGTGGTGCGTCTGCGTGCTGAGCTCAGGGCGGGGGTCTTTACAATCCAGACTTTTCATATAAAGAAAGATTAATTCTAATTTTTGGTTTAGAGAAAAGAGAATTGAGAAATAAGAAGATTTCACTTATAATAGTGCAATGGAGAAGCCGAAACATAGAGCAAGTAATCTGGGAAAGAGAAGAGGAAATGAGAAAATCCTACCTGGAATTATCAAATAAAATTTAAATTTTGATGATGACATTTCTTTTGAGATGAGATTATAACATACTAGGAATTTAAATTCAAATTATTTTATTATTAGATTTAATTTTCACCAAATCAAAAATCAAATCCCTAATTTTAAACTTTAATAAGAGATTTTAGCCCTAAAATCTCTCCAAATTAGAGAGAAATCTGCACCCAATCTACAACAAACAGCCTACCAGCTATTTATCTTTGAATAGCTGGTAGGAGAGGATTGTGGAGGTATTATGCAGGAAAGTCGAGTTTCATTTGCATCGTCAACTGCGCAGGAGATTGTGTTGTTTGTGGTTGGTCTGACACCATCTTCAACAAATACATACTAAGCACACGACCTTTTGTTGCAAATCAAACTCTCCGATCATTTATGAAAAAAAACAGGATAGAGAAATGGTTAAAACTCGAGTTTCTGATTGACGTTATAAAAATTTAATCTTCTTGACCTACATTGGTTTTAATTTTTATCTCACCTGCTTAAGTTAAATTCACAGCATCTAGGGTTATGAACAATAAAGAATACAAATTGTATAACCTAACATGGAATGATTACACAAGGCTCTAACAATTGATCTCCACCAAAAAAGAAAGACCAGAGAAATATAATGCCAGAAGAATTGTGAAAACCCAAAAAAAAAAAAGAACAAAAAATCATTCTTTTCCCTAATGTTACAAGATTAGATTAAACCAACCACAATTTAAGCACAAGCAAGTACTAGTGCAACCTTTTCTTCTTAAATGGGGAGGTTACCCCATCATCAAGCATGATAAGGTCTTCTTCATCGTCCAGAAGTTCAAGTTTGTCAGAGTTAATAGTTTCTTTACTGTGAATTCTGGGGCTGACAGACTCGGATTCGTCTGATAACTTTCTTTTCTGCCCTTTGAAAACTTCTGACCTGTTCATCTTGGCTTCCTTCACTGTTCCGGGTAAGGGCTCCGAGAGGCTTTTGCCATTGCCAATGGACTTCTCTTCGTTGTTGGCCATTAGAGGTGCTTGAACCCATCCGGATAGAAGCATTCCATCAGGCTCCTTTTCCTCGTCAAATTCCTCTCTGTATTTAGAAGACTCGAAGTTGACAACATATGCAAAAAATGAGTTTTCCATTAACCTTGATACTACATGCACAAATAACGAGTTGTCCATTGACCTTAAAACAGTATATTTTCGGACGTGTACGCCAGGTGAAGTTGCTCTAATTCCCTCACCTGGCTTTCACTTTCGAGCATTGAAAACTTCAAATCTGATAAGTACTACAGGAAATTTTTTTGCTTATAAGGCTACTAGTTACCTATGTTTGATATTGATACTACAAATGAGCTCCTGTTGGAGATCCTCGACTGTCAGTATTGTCCCACTGGTAACCGGAGAAGGCAGAGAAGATAACACCTGAAATTTTATGCAATACATCACAGATGAGAGCGAATTAGAGGGCAGAAAGGAAATGCTTTCAGTGAGTTATTATAATATGAAAAACTATAAATATACCTTCTCAAGGTTGGCAGCATAATTTGCCACCATGTCATCACCAAGATCATCACCAACTTCATAAAGAAGGGAAGACCCATGCATGATAAGTGGAAAGTTCATCCCAAGCTTGGACTTGACAATCTTTTCAACAAAATCCCTCAACTTTGACCGTTGAGTATTGATCTCAAGAGTGAGAGGAGTCTGTTTACATCACGATACAGTGATAAGTGAACTTTATATTCAAGAAAATAATTGAAAGACAGAATCTTAGGAAAAAGTTGTGTAATGAAGTACAGGGTTATTTTTAAATACCTCAGAACAAACATAGCAGGATTTGTTTGGTTCAAATGGTTCCACTGGCATGAGTATCATCTTTCTCGATGGATGTTCAAGGCAATAGGTCATTCTACACAAACACGGCGAAATACGTTTGCGAATTTAACAATGAGAAGACAGTAATATAATGGAAAGAGAGTAATTTCTTCATAAGGAAACTGTTCCTCATCAAATATTTTTTGATTCCAGATTCACGCTTACATATTTTGTTATTTTTCTTCATAAGATGCCAATTAGTTCTACATAGTACATCTTATAAAATGGCAACAACCAAATACTGCAAGGCTGATGTAAACCATTGACTCCAAATGCAAAATGTGCTGAAAGTGGGAATCCAAATTACATTAAGATGAAGAGAAACTTCAAACACCTGTAATTATTTGTATCATTTTGCAGCACCTTGATTGCTTCAATAACAATCAATCCAGCAATAATAGCGTTTGTTGTTGCAACTGCATGCACAATATTACCAGCAATACCTTTGGCTTCAAAGAGGCTATGCAGCAGAATACCAAAGGAAGCAGCCCTTATGTTTGCAGCGGCAGTGACAAATTCCACAGCTAGCTGATCATCTTTATCAAAAGTCACGTTTCCAATATTCTGCATCACACACACCATAAATAAACGTCCAATCATTAAAAATCACTGGAGTGAAAAATATTGAATTCTGGGGAAGGGAATATCCATCTCATAGGATCCTAAAGTTATCCATGACAAAAAGTAAAGTCGAACCTTCTCCCTTTTTGTGAAAAATAGTTTAAATGCCTCGATAAAGATTCTGGAGTTCTCAGCAAGACTCCATATGTCCTGTGGATTTTTCATTCCCAAAGATGTCATGGCAGACACCGATGATAAATCACTGGTTGGACATTTTTCATTCATATTTCCATTCTGTCGTCGAGTTAGCTCATCTGAAAGGAAATCTTTAGTATAAATCGGTCTTGGTCTATTTCGATTTTTCCATGTCTCTTCATTAGATAAAGCTACTTCAATGTTATAACCAAACACATGATCATATATCCTTCTTCCATATTGCTCAATGTGTTCATCTTTTCTACGTTCAAACACATCTTCCATATGATCTGATGAGCTAGCAGTATCACTAGCCCGTATATTCAAATCGTTATCCTGATTTTTGTCTCCAAACAACTTTGCAAAAAGAAGTTCTTTCGCCCAAACAATACAGTGCACAAACTGCAATATTAAAAGACAAAAATAACCATTCAGAAGTGAAGTAGTAAGATAGTCCATTAATCAAAACACATTCAAAATAAGAGGATAAGACCACAAATCATCATATCTCTGAATTCATAATATGACATGATATAGCCACGGGCAATCATCAAATTACAAGATTTTAAACCAAAGATGTCAGACAATGTGGCAATATCACTGAATAATAAAGTTTGGTCTATTAAAGTATTTCTCACAAATTAACATATTACTCATTCTCCAAAGCTTGCCAAATACACTCGCTCAGTTGGATCACTTATCTTTCGCAAAGGTTAGCACCCATTTTTACAATTTAATAGTGCTCAGTTTGATATAAATGCGCTTATCTTTTTGGTCTTCTCGATTTGACCAAGGTAGAAACCAACGCTTCAGTTCAACCTCACTTCACAATGTCATCTAAAACAACAAGACCATAAACCTAAGAGCCGAACAGTAGTACCTTGGAAGGAGCACTAGTAATTGTACAGACAGGATATGTTTTAGGGGCAGGTTTTGGCTGACATTCATAGCATTCTGTCCTTCCCTTGACATGAACAGTGACCTACTCCAAAAAAAAATAGATAAAATAAGAAAAACTAACAATCATTAACAAGAACATCAAAACTTAATCCGATCAACAACAAAAGAAGTAAAGCTGTGTGGCTTGTATGCAAATAATAGATTATGAAACATTTTCTATTTTGATCGTATTTGGACAAGTTTCATGCCAATGTCCTATAGAGAATAAAGACACTTGCCAAAGACTTTCTTTCACAACGTACCCACAAAAGTAGTAACACCATTTTTTTTTTAAGACACATCTAATAATCCAAGGAATACCTCAAAGCAGAAAGATGAGACCTATACACCAAAATATTATAGATGGATGTTTAATGCATTTCAAATTACATATCAATGATTTTGCCGACATGGAAAATGTAGGATAATCACTCTGCAACACATACTACCTTAATTGAGCACGGCTAAGCATGCAAAATCAAAGAACACTATAAGAAATTGAACAACCATCATGAACCCCGCTTTCAAAAAAAAAAAAAAGAATAATTTTTTAAAAAGCTAGCCATGCCAATAGGAAGACAACTCTTTTTCAAGAAAGTGTTGTGTCAGAAACCAAATCATCGTACATAATGACCTGTCCAAGGAATCCAGTAGTCCCACTTTCAACGAGAGGAACATCAGCTGCCAAGCACAAACGATTCACATGTCGCCTTGCATCTAAGTTGTCAAGTCCATTCAAGACAACACTAAATTGCTTAAAGAAATCCACATTGAAGTCCTGATTCTTAACATTTGCATGGTATGCAGTAATGTTGATGAGAGGTCTAAATCTTAAGACTGCATCTCGAGCAACCTGGTTTCAAACATTCACAACTGAAGCTTCATTGTCCACAGAGTAAAATGACTTTTGCCAAATAGGAAAAGGGAATATGCCACTGAACAATTGTGGATTTTCTTACTTTGGCCTTTGATTGCCCAACGTGAGATTTTCGGAATAAAAATTGTCTGTTAAGATTACTGACTTCTATGGTATCCATATCAATCTGCAAGTCGGTATTTGCTATTTCATGAGTGAATAATCACCAAAAAATAATATATTATTGGATAAAGTAAAAGGCCTCCTCGAAATTCTATATCAAAAAAAGGCATTGCAGAAGAGATGCACTATAACTAATGTTTGTAATTGAGTTCCAGATTATGTGTGTAGTATAAACCTGACCAAACTGTATAATGAGATTTTCTTTTTAAAGCTAATAATAGTAACTATTTCTTCAAAGTACGAGAATCATTAGAGGAAAAGGAATGACATTATCTAAACAATCAGGGTAAAGTTTGGTACATAAGATTTGACCGTCCCTCCAGAAAAAAATTGAAATAATGGAAAGTACAAAAATTTTAAGGGGAGATAATTTCCAAGAATAACTAAACAAAACTTGCATGATACACTTTCATGGGTGCATTTGTAATTGAGCCGCAGGAAAACGTTAAATAATGGAAATACTCACTATTACCATCAGATAAAATAAAATGGACCCATAAACTTCAATCAAGTTAAAATGAATAAGAAAATCAAATTAATCATGCAAAGTAAGAATCATCACAAAATATTCAAAAAGCTCGATTTTTTTTTTTTTCAAAAAGAAAGGAAAGGGATGAAAAAGAAATAACTTGTCTATTTTTGCTTGAATGCGTGCATGGAGAAGAGGAAAGCACTCACAATATGAATGTCTTCAAAGCCGGAGAGAGCCAGAGTCTTGAGAAGCTCGCAGCCAATTCCACCAGCTCCAACCATGAGAGCTTTGGCGCCCTATAAAACCAGAATAGAATTTAAGAACCTCTTAAACTCAAGCAAAAGCAAGTGAAGTTGAAGGAAAAATCATGGGATAACCTTAATAGCGGACAACTGATGAAGGGAAGCCATAGAAGAGGAAAATTAAGCTAGAGAGGACAGAAGCAGTTGCTAAAAACCATTACAGACGGCAATACAGAACGAAATTGGGGTTTTCTAGAGGAGAATCGAATGCGAAGAGCGGAAAGAAGAAGAATCAAAGTGGTCGCGACCGGAAATGGCTCGTGGAAAGGGCGGCTAAATGAAGCGCCATTTATTAACAAAAACGACGAAACAGATTCTCTCTCTCTATTTCTCTCTCTCTGAAGTGGGTGGGCGGTGGACTGGTGGGGCAGGGGAAAACTGGAAGAGGGTTAGAGATAGATTGGGCTGGGCCGCCAGTCTCTCTCTCTCCCCCCTTTCACGACAATCATGTATGAATGTTCGTGCTAAAATTAATTGATTTATTTTTAACCAACAATATATATAAATTGTGAGCAATGATTTTATTTAATTGCTTGTTACAATTATTACTTGAAATTTTGATCAAATTAATTCTATCGAAAAATATCATTATTTTTTTTATATACCTACTAGTATTATTTTTTTTATTTGTAATATCTTTTCTCGTCATTAATGTTAACTAACAGCTTCTAATGATTACGTAAAGTTTGATCCATTTATGGAAGCAAATTTAAAAAAAAAACATCCTCTAGATCCAAACCGACTAAAATGATCCAAACCAATTATAATACGTTTGGAGTAATAAAAGATCATGATGTTAGAAATTTTTAAACGATTTAAACATGCTTTGACAACCAAATTTAATGCATTTAGATCAATTGCAAAACAACGAAATACCGCTCGCCATTGATTTATGAAAACAGAGACTGTTGTCATAAATCAATCAAACCTAGGCGATGTGTTAAGAGTTGTCACAATATATCTTCAATGGCCTAGCAACAAATCAATGATTCTAAGCCATAAAATTAAATTCTTCATCCATACACCATGTGAAGTAGCCTAAAAACTTGATATGAACTCAACTTCCATAGTAGATGTAGCAGTCGAGTGCTGCTTTGCACTTATTTAAGATACAACTCCACCGACAAACATAAAAATATATCATAATGTTGATTTCTTTAAATCAACACAACTAGCAAACTCTGAATCAGAGTATATGTAGTCTTTGGTTGCTTTAAGGTACCTCAATACCTTTTCTGCAGCAATCTAGTGGTCTTTATTTGGATAACTCTGATATCTTCTTAAAATCCCAACAACAAATGTAATGTCAGGCCTTCGACAAACCTAAGTATACATCAGGCTTCCAACGACTGAAGCATATGAAATGTTCTTCATTTACTCATTGTCATAAGCATATGGAGCTTTAAAAGGTAAACAATCTTTCATCTAAAATTTAATTAACATAAAAATACTAATTTTTACATCCTCTCATTCTTAAAGGAATTTCGCCCATGAAATTCAATACAACCTTAAGGGAAAACATCAACCAAATGAGGATACTTCTTCACCATCTAAGATTTGAGCTCCCAGGTTGCTTCGCGCTCAGTGTGATTATTCCACAACACATGAACCAAGGGAATATGCCAGTAATGAAGAACTCACGAAGAACTCGTAACTCTCTGCCTAGAATCCGCTCACCTCCTCCTCGTAGGAAACATCCTCCTAGATAGGAACATCATTTTAGGAGATGATATGTGACCGGTTAGGCGTATACTTAATCAGTAAGTATATGTGGAAAATATTATAAACATACATAAAACTAGGGAGGTAAATCAAGCCTGTACGCCACACTACCAATCCTTTCAACAATCAAGAACGAGTCAATATACCTAGGGGCTAACTTCCCTTTCACTCTGAACCAACTTATACCATGCCTCGAACGGACCTTCATGAAAACAAATTCTTTAGTGTCAAACTCAACATCACGTATCTTAAGATCGACATAACTCTTCTGTCTACTCTGCACTGCCATCAATCTCTCTTTGATCAGCTGAATCTTATCAGTGGTCCCTTAGATCAACTCCGACCCCAAAGAAATCCACTCTTCTACCTCAACCCAATACAATGGTGAACGACAAAATCTCCTATACAACGCCTCCTATGGAGAAATGCTAATGCTAGTCTAATAACTATTGTTTTAAACGAATTCAACCAACAATTGGTTATTAATCCAATTATTTCTAAAATCCAAGATATATACCCGCAACATATCATCCAAAATCTAGACAGTCCGCTCCAACTGCCAATCCTTATGAGCATGATGTGTTGTACTGAGATTCAAATTCATACAAAATTCTTCTGCAAAGCTCTCCAAAATTTGGACATGAACCTAGGGTCGCAATCAGAAACGATACTCAAGGGAACACTATGAAGATGCACAATGTTCTCAATATACAACTGGCTCAACTTAGACAAGGGAAAATACATTTGAATCAGAATAAAATGAGTGGACTTAGTCAAATGGTCCACAATGACCCATACTGCAGCAAGCTTTTGAGGAGTTCTAGGAAGACCTGTAACGAAATTCGTTGTAATTATATCCTACTTCCACTTTTGAACATGAAAAAGCTGAAATAAACTTGCTGGTCTCTGATGTTCAACTTTCACTTGCTGACACGTCAAACAACTTGCCACAAAGTCTGCTACCTCACGTTTCATACTCATCCACTGATACTGTCATTTCAAGTGCTGGTACATCTTCGTACTTCTAGGGTGGATAGTGAATATAGACTTGTGTGACTCTTCAAGCATAGTCTGTCTCAACTTCTCACTGCTAGGAACTGCCACTCGGCCTTTGAAAAGCAATATCCCCTCAACATTGACCTCTCATCCGTCAAGTTGTTCACCATTTTGCGGCTAATTGACTTTCTTTGGCAACTCATTATCTTGTTTTTTCATCTTCTTAGCCCTTTGAAGCAAGCTCGGAGTATCGATAACATTGTAAGCACAAGCTGTCACATAAGACTCATAGTACTGCATATCAAAATCTCCAATAGTAATGGAACGCTTCCACTCACGAGGACTAGACAAGCAAGAGATTCTTGAAGATTTTTGCTTAAAGCATTGACCAAAACATTCGCCTTGCCAGGATGATACTATAAGCTGAAAACATAATCTTCCATATACTCCACCCACCTGCATTGTCTCAGATTCAAATCTCACTGAGTGAAAAGATATTTCAAGCTCTTATAATCCAAGTAAACCTATGAAGTTCGATGAGATCCACTCCAAAAATCCCGAGCTGAGAGATTTTCAAAATTGTTTGTTCATTTTGCAAAGGCTACATTCTTTGAAGAATTAGAGGAAGTTCCTAATTCAAAGGATTGTGGAGAAGTCCATGAATATGATTTTTGGGGGAGATGGCAGACAACCAAGAAGGTGACAAAATGTGCATAACACTGCACATAATGTTTCCAAGCTTGGCCGAGTCACATGGAGGATTAAAGAGTAGTTTTGTTTTATTTTTGAATTACTTTTGGTCAACCTTTTCTTGCATAGTTGTAAAAAGAGTTTGAAAATAATATCTTTTGGGGCTAGGAGTCAAATGCTCAAAGTAGAAACTGTAGGATCGAAATTAACCTAAGAAGGGGGAGGTTAACTAAACTTTTTTAGGTGATTAAGAAATCCTATTATGTAGCAATCTCTTTATACATTTGATCTCTCTTGATGGTATGAACTAAAATAAATATACAAAGATAAAACAATATAGTAAGGAGAGAGAGAAAAGAGAGTGCAAACAAATTTGTTAACGTGGTTCGGCCAAACTGCCTAAGTCCGTGCTTCAAGGCTCCTCCTTGAAGATTCCTTCATCAAAATTCTTTTGGTTACAAGTGATTGTGTTTTCGGGTGCTAATCAAATCTTTCAACTATTGCAGAGCGTCACCCTTCTCCTTGATTAAGCTTGCGGGTGTCAATCAAACCTTTTTTCGACTCTTCAAGGACATCACCCTTTACAAATTTTTCGATATACAAAGAAGAGATTGAACAATGGAATACAATATCACACTCCCTCAAGGTTGATAATCTCAAGTTGAGGTTTAAGAGAAGTGTGATTAGGCTGAAAACTTTTTGTTCTCAAGTGGAAAAATTGACAGCACTTCGATATGGTTCTCAAACTACACTTCTTGCACAATGTTGTACTCCTCTATTTATAGACGTCTTCATAAAAGTAGTGCACTAGTCGACATTTCATTCTGGCCGGTCGACACTTGTAGATCATTGTGTGTAAATTTAAATTTCGTTCAACAAATCAGTCGACACTGCAGTAGACCGCGCGGTCGACATTTTAAATTCTCTGTAACTTTTGCAAAATGACCTAGCGGTCGACACCTTGAGTCTTGCGGTCGACACTTTGAACATTTTTTCACACTCTTTTGCATCTAAGTATTATATACTTCATTGTTAACTGAGAGGACTTAATCAAATGTATTTGTACAACCAAATATCCCTTATTAAGGGTATTCTTACTAAGAGCAAAGATAATATTATTTAAATCAATATCATGCACATTATTTATCATATTCATATCCATGTCTAACACATCCAATCGCTCGTAATCATAATCATAATTATCATAATAACTTAGAATCATCTATAGCTCATAATCACTTTCATTATAAAAACAATTATGCTTAAATCTCATTAAACCAATTATCTCTCCTTTTTTGATAATGACAATACTTATTCTAAGTTATGCATTTATCTCTACTAGCTCCCCCTTAGTTCATGTATTACTGCGTACTCCTCCATTTAATTCTCTCATTCTTTCATTTTTGGGATTTGTCATATGATCATTAAACCACCTCACTCATTTTCATATGTTGAAAGAATCAACTCTCCCTCACACTCATTTTTCAAGAAGTTGGTTTATTCCCTAGCTCCTACATATTGTACTACTTTAGTCCATAGTGGAAATAAGCAAAACAAGAGGAAATTTACACTTAATGTACTCAACCAATGCCCTAATTTACAATTGGGTGAACTATCGAAACAACTAGTCCATCCGTGTGATTATCATAAATTCTACCATCGAACCAAGGACAAGGAAGCCGTCGATTTGGTAATAACAAGTTCTCTACCCTCCGGCTATTTGATCACTTGGATTTTAAGGGTTAGTTGGAGCCAAGAACATCACAAGGTTCATTTGCATGTTAAGCTTGCATTAGTGGTCTTAAAGATAAAATGATTAATTCTTTGGTCAAGAGAGTATATCGGCAATCACATGATACCACATTTGGAATTTGACTACTTTGAAAACCTTCACTCCATCACCGAGCAAACGCCCTTCAAAGTAGCTCTCGAATTCAATCATTACACCTTCGCCAAAGAGCTTTTTAGTAAGACCACCTGACTACCCATAGTCTTTTTTTCATTCCCATTTGATGTCCAAGATTTGTTCCCTCACATTGGAAATGTAGTTCGTGAATAGGAGACTGAATCATTGGATTTGAGGTCAAATCCTCAGCCACCTAGAGGGATGAGATGCCAAGGAGACCCATTCCATGATCGCAAACTAAGGCCCATAAATTTCTTATCTTTTTTACTAATGGGTTTGTTTTTCTTGCAAGAGTGGATTAGCCCCTACATATCCTCACTTGGAGCACATGGATGGACTCATCATTTGGCCCAATGGAAATTTGTCTTCCCGGCCTATAAAATTATTGTAATTTTATTTTGAACTTATTTGGAAAGCTCTAGCCTTCTTGTATGAATTATTTATATTGCATCATACATTAAATTGAGTGGTTATGATTAAATGTATGTTGGTGGATGATGGGTTGAAGACTTAGTCAACAAAGAAGAAAAACTCACCAACAAAATGGACTCAAATGAAGACTTAGCCCAAAGGAGAGCCTAAATGTAAGGTATGAATTTTGCAGGTACATCAAGTAGTGGCCACAAGGATGGATGAGATGGCCATTTAACACTATTGATCAAGCAAAACAAAGAAAACACTTCAACCCTTGGATGAAGCACATGGATTGCAATATTGTCCCTTCATCTTGGTCTTCATCAACGGGTCCAATCTTTTCTTCCATTGCCAAACCCTAATCATCCACCTAGGTTTCTCTATTTAAGGCATTGCATTGGTGATTGTAGGAACCTTTTTGCCATTTATGAAATTTCTATTTCCCTAACCGACGTGTTTAGGGGTGGGCAGAACTGGACCAGAACCGGTGGACCGGACTGGACCGTCGGTTCGGTCCGGTTCTTGGGCAGTTTTTGGAGCCATGAAACTGGTTCCGGTTCCACGATCAATGGTACCTAGAATCGCGGTCCACGGTTCCGGTTCTGTTGATCAAAGAACCGAGAATCGCGGGAGTAACGATGTTCTCTCTATTTTTAGGGCTCTGCTTGACTGCTTCCCTCATTTCTCTCAAATCTCAAACACGCTCTCTCTCCCTCATCCAGTAATCAAATTAGGGGGTTTCGTGATCATGGGGAAAGTGGCGATCGGAGCGGCGGTAGTGTGTGCAGCTGCTGTTTGCGCGGCGGCGGCTCTCGTGGTTCGTCACCGGATTCAGATCTCCAATAAGTGGGCTCGAGCTATGGAGATTCTGAGAGACTTTGAGGAGAAGTGCGAGACGCCTCTTGTGAAGCTCCGACAGGTCAAGCTATGGTTACAGGCAGAGATTCACGATGGAGCACGAGAGTGGCAAAGCATCTAATTCGACAAATCCTTGGGGAGAAAGCGTTGCGAATAGGCTGCTTCTCGAATCTCGACAGTCGCTCTGCCTCATTTCAGCCAGACCAATGCGATTTGTGTGAGCAGCAAGTTGAGGTGATTCAGGGGCAGAGTTCAATCCCAGGTGATGGCTCTGTCTACTCTCTGCCGATGGACCTCAACATTGTTATTTGTTAGATATGTTTTTTTGCAATTTTGGAAAAAAAAAAAACAGATGGGAGGAATCGGTACTGAACCGGGAACTGGACCAAAAATTCGGTCCGGTCCCAGTTCGGTACCGGTTCCTCAAAGGACCGGTTCCGGTTCTAGGACTTAAAATCCCTAAATGTCCGGTCCGGTTCCAAGCAGGAACCGGTGTAACACCCGGTTTCAATATAAATCAAAATAAGTTATTAAACGGAGGTATATAATCTTATGGTTTAAAATTGAGTGAAATGTTGATTAGGTTATTAAGAGTCTAGGCAGGGGCAAGATGGTAATTGCGAATTTATATTGTGGATAACGTATTTAAGGGAAGTGTTAATGAGGTAGCCGCCACTGTTTCATTTCATTTCCTCTTCCACTCTCAGCTCCTCAGCTTAGCAGAGCGCGATAGGAGACCCTCTTCGATCCCTCCAGCGATTTCCTCAAAACTATGTGAGTTTTGCTTCTATTTCTTGCTACATTGTAACTGTCGAGGGTTGATAAATGAAGTTTTGAGAATGCGGTATGTGAGTGCTAGTTTCGGTTTATGAGTTGAATCGGGAATGCACTACGATTAGGGCTTCCAAACTATTTTCCTTAGCTTTCTGGGTAGCTAGAAGGAAGTTTGACGAAAGTTTAAATTAATGTTCGATTTGTGGAACTAGGTTTGAGCAAACTCCCGAGGGAGAGGTTTCAACAAGCTTCCCAGGAGACCAGGTAAGTGAAGTTTGCTTGTGCCTTCGGGCCTACAAAACGTTAGGATTATGATTACTTGTGTGAATCTGTATTCTATGCATCATGTTTTAAAACATACGAAAATGAATTTGAATGCATGAATGGCATGGTAAGGATTGAACATATTGAAACGGTCATGAAAATCAGTTTCACTGTTAAGGGAATTAATCCACCCCTTAATGAGACAGGGATGTATGTACTTTGGAAGAGCTGATCCAACTTCCAATTTAACAGGGGGATCTGAACAGGAGAATCAGTTTCACTGTTAAGGGAATTAATCCACCCCTTAATGAGACAGGGATGTATGTACTTTGGGAGAGTTGATCCAACTCCCAATTTCACAGGGGGATCTGAACAGAAACGAAGCATGAGCAACTGAGTTGAGAAAGTAGAAATTGCATATTAGGAATTTATATTTCGTTGTTTCATTTCTTGTTGGCTTTACTTACTTAGCATTAGGCTAATAGATGAGTTTTGTGATGTAGGTGTTGAGGACACTGCAGGTGAGTTTCCTGAGTGCACAGATGATTGATGTGGTTGGAGGAGTACATCCATGTCTCGGCTTGGTAAACTGTTGAGGCGGGCTAACTGGTGTCAGCAGATGTTGAGGTTTAGTTGATAATGATCTAGTCTGAGTAGGTCGAGTTTTCACGACAGTAGAGATTTTAGTATTTCGAATATATTTTGAATATTATCAATTCTAGCAACCTGTTGAGTTTTAAGAGTTGGTTTTTACTGGATTTGATTAATGGAATGGTTTGAATTATCTTTGAAAGGTCTTGGAGAGGCAAGAAAAATTTCTGTCTGTAGTTAGAGTTGTGCCTGTTTTTCTATCGGATGATGTCGAGTGTTTTAGTCGCCCGTTGATGTCGAGCTTTTGCTCGTCAGATATTAAGGGTTAAGTCATTCGGATGAGGAGATCATCCGGATGACGTCACCGGTTGATATAGAGAAAGTCGTTTGGATGAGGAGATCATCCAGCTGACGTCACCGGTGGATGTCCCTGTTAGACTGACCGGATGACTAAATTTATATTTTGTCGTTTAGTGACCGGTGGATGTCCCTGTTAGACTGACCGGATGACTAAATTTATATTTTGTCGTTTAGTGACCGGTGGATGTCCCTGTTAGACTGACCGGATGACTAAATTTATATTTTGTCGTTTAGTGACCGGTGGATGTCCCTGTTAGACTGACCGGATGACAAAATTTATGTTTTGTCGTTTAGCGACCGGATGAAGTCTCCAAAAAGCCTTCTCCTTTTGTTGACTTTGTTCAAGCGGACGACGAGTTTGACTTTTCTGATTTTTAAAGTATTTTCACGAGTTAAACCTTTGCTTTTTAATCGATTGTTTCTTAAGATTTCTAACGTTTTTTTTTTACGTGGTCTTTGTTAATTTTATTCTTGTTTAAACGAATTTCCGCTGCAAGATTTAAATATTTTGAGCTTTTAGAAAATGTCAAATTTAACTGTCGGGCGAAGTTCTTTTTTTTTTTTAAATAAAAAAAGAGAGAGATTTCTTAGTCATGATTAAGCTTTATGTAGCGAACCGGGTTCAGAAAACTCGGGGCGTTACAACCGGACCGGACCGGACCGTGCCCATCTCTAGACGTGTTAGAAGACCTACGGGTATCCTCAGTTTTCTAATCGAGTGGAGAAGTCCTCCATTGTTCCCCTAGCCCTCGGGTTGCTAGGTGAACTCTTATCTTTTCCCTCACTTTTCTCTCTTGAGAGTTTCAAGGTTCGAGGACGAAAACCTAGACCTAACAGTAGTTGTTTTCCTACGAAAAAACATGCACTCGTAAGCCAAACGTTAGATAGCTCTCCGGTCCACCAAAGGTATTTTCATCTTTTCATCATTTCATGCGTTTAATTTCATCTTCATTTCGGCCACACCTTCATCACACACTTCACTTTTATTTTTTCTTTTATTCATCTCCATTTTCTTTATCTTTCTTCACTGTTTTTGCACACTACATCTATTCTTTTGCTCCATTTTCTTTTACATTTCATGCCAATATTTCCACTATAACTCTCGGCCACCTTCACACACTAATCTTCTTTCGTTTTAGTTGCATTTTCATCATCATCCCCTTTACATTTCTTTTCGGTTTTGTGCATACTCCTCACCCGAGCAGTTTTGCCTATTTTGTGGGTATACACGGTCCCTTCTCTACGGACCACCGTGTCAATAGACATGTAGAAGAGATTTTTCTTTGATTAAACATAAGAATTTCTCTCTCCCTTAATCCATACAGCTCTCCCGCTAAATATATGCCATATATGTGAAATAATTGACTTGATAATATTCTCTCGCTTTTTTTGTTTTTTTAAATATTGAGTGGAGTAATGTTTGTGTTCTCTCTTCCCTTTTAGACATTAAAAAGAGAATTCATGATTAAAATGATATACTAATTCAAGATATGCAGAATTTATTACCATAGCGTAATAACTAAGAGCAAAGAGATACATCATCATGTATCAAGAAAATAATCAAGAGAGGTATAACAATGATACCAAGGATAAACTGTAACGACCCTAAAACTGTACCCAATTTTCCTTACTATATTTTTTTTTATCCTAATAACTTTAAGTGCATTTAAGCGGAAACCAAAATTTGTAAAACGTTCGAATCTATTTTTAAAACCACGAAATAAAGCTTTAAAACAATTAAAAGAAAATCTTAATTAAAACTTAAAAACATAAACCTCAGGAGAAAAGACAAAACAGGGGGCAAAAATGGGCAATCGCCCATAAAATGAACGGGCGATCGCTGATCGCGCGACCAAACACGAGGGGCGATCGATCGCCCGCTTCGGGCGATCGATCGCCACACGCTCTGCAAAAATTTCCAGAGCGTGCGACCCTTGGCCGATCGATCCCCATCCATGGGCGATCGATCGCCATGTCCTCTGGATTTTCCAGAGGACAGGCGCCTCCATTCCCTCCTTCTTCTTCTCTTTTCCTTCTTTCCCCGCATACATATCTAACTCAACTTCTTTAACACATTTTCACCTACATCAACCATTCATGCAAATATAAACTCTCTCAAAATCTCATCCAAAACGTCGACTTGAAACACGTTTAAGAACATAGCCTAATTTCATAAAAACAAATCGCGTGGATATATTTAAAAACCGAACATTTCCCTAATACCCAACATTTACAAAATACATTTCAAAACGTTTAAAATCTCAAAAATATAACCTATCCTCTATCCATAACCAAACATCCTAAAATGTTTATAACTATACAGTTTTTCCTACGATCTAACTACCATGTCCCAAATACCTTTACATGATTCCCCATGGGTCAAAACGCATCGACTGCCCAGCGTACTCCCACAGGCCATCCTCCTTCAATCTGTACGATCGTCTGGTAGAGGGAATTCCTCCTCACCTGGATCTATGTCACCTACACCATATAGACACACTATGAGATAAAAATCTCAGTAAGGCTCGTAAATGTAAATGCATGCTATGCATATGAGTTCATAAATCATGCATCATTTTCTTTACTTTACTCTGTGGGTGTCACCGAAATCTCAACCCCCTAACCGGAGAGAGCACATCCAGCTGTCGGAATACTTTTTCCAGTTAGAGGAGGGGGGTACACGCTTACAACACGTACAGCCGTGCCTGAGCCCCATCTCGCATGACCTATAACTGTATGAGTACATATTATTGTGACAGACCCCTTCCTGCCTACACAATAGATCAATAGCCCTCCTCCGGGCCGCATCGCCATTTTCTTTAAAACGTAGTGCAAAAATTCGTTTTCTATGCATAATTAAAAACCGTGATGCATGAACAGATACGTGCTTAAAATAAACAAACAGCATACGTACCATCAAGACAATAAAAGCAATTAAAAGCATATCCTATAAAACGGTCAAACCTAACTACCCAACCAAAGCAATTTAAACAAACGCATCTCCAAAACTCCTCGAGACGACCTCGACATACGGTGTAGACCAATCGGTAAAGCAAGTCACGAGAACTTACCTTGTGTCCGATGCAGCTCAAGCTCCGTCCACGAGCGTTGTTCACCTAAGCGAAACACAACGATTATCGTTAAAACGAGTTTAAACGATTTAACGCCCAAACTAACGGAATCCTTAACTAAGGAAATTCCTAAAATTCTAACTTAACTAATCAAAGCATTTAAACAAACAATTAACGCTCTATAGTTCGAAACCACCATTAATGAGTTTTTCCCAAAAACCCGAAAATCTGAAAATTTTAACATTTCTCACAAATCAACCCAACTTCGTCCAATAACGTTCAACACGTCCCTTACGTCCACAAATACGGTAGACCTATAAATTTCGAACCCTAAATCGTGTTTTTAATGAAACCCTAAACGAAACTCTAATCATTTTAACTTTACAAAACTCGAAATATAACGCTCTAAAACTATAGAATAGTACCTAGAGCGTTGACCGGAGGAGAAAACGTGAAGGATCGAAGTCGATCGGAGGGAGAACGGAGGTCGGAAAGTTGGAATCGCCGTCGGAGGAGAGGGAGATCGCCGCGGGAGGAGGGAGGGAGAGAATTTAGTTTTTATTAATTTTGATTTGCAAAATTACCATTTTGCCCTTCTTTTGATTTCCTATTTGTTTCGTCCTTCGTTTCGTTAATTAACTAACTATTCGGTTTCACCAAATCTCCTTATTTCACCAATAAGTCCAACTTATTATTTGGGATTTATTAAAGCTGCCCGTTCGCAAATCGGACCTCATTTTTTATTTTTACTAAAACGTCCTTTATATTACGAGAAACGTAATTACTAGAAATATAGCGTTATTACTCCGAAAATTCTCGTAATATCCTTAAAATTTCTATTATTCGTTAGGATCGTAATAAAACTCTCCGCTCGAGAAACAAACTTGATTTGACATATTTACAAAAATACCTTCATATAATAAAATAATAATAACCGTAAAGCCGAGTATTACATAAACATCTCAAATAAAGAGAAATCATAGAAAACAAGAAAAAAAATCTCAAGTTTAAGCATAAAAAGATGTAGAGAATCTATATAAACTATAGATAAAATTTCCATTTGAACTATCTTTAATCAAGAAAGTTTTCAATTCAAAAAAAATATCATTGATCATATAATTCGCTAAAGCTTAAGAGATTATGCTTTAACCCATCAATCAAAAGATCATACTCAAAAATAGGGTTAGAAGCATCACTTTTATTGTCAATACTTATACGCTTGCCTTTTTGGTTTCATCCAAGAGAGATATTTTCTTCCTTTAATTGAAATTGGTGAACTTTGATAAATCTCCCATCAAATGCCTTGATCACTCGCGATAAGGTACTAAGTGTCTTTTATGGAAAATTCTTCAACCTATAAGCAAAATTAAATACATTTCTTTTGTACCAAAATCTTTTTTGGGTCCATGATGGTCAGTCGTGATTCCTTTAGGAACTCATTTCAATGTACCAAAATACTTATGACCATTAAAATTCCACGGACATATAAAAGTTTTATGGTATATTTCATTACATGTATGACAAGTAGACGATGCAATAAACATTTTTTTGTAAATCTTTTTCTTTTGAGAGGGTTCGTAACCAATATCGACTTTATCAAATGTAACCCCTTGTTTTTTCAATAGCATATCGAAATTGTTACTACCATTTGTAAAATAAAGCACAATATTTTGTAAATCAAGATTTTTTCTTTGTAACTCACTAATTTCTTTTCGAAGCAAAGATGACTCAATTGCATGCTTCTTCACAATATCATCATTCTTTTTCTTTAACATTTTATATTTAGACATGAGAATATTTTATTGATTATGTAATTTTTCAAATGCCTCAAGTAATTCATCTTTATCAAAATTTTCTTCCAAGTAACTTGAAGAATCACATACCTTGTTTTCCTTTGCCACGAAGCACATATTTGAAAATTCCCCATCCTCGGATAATGTGTCCTCTTTGTTATCATCTTAAGTGACTTTCATTGCTTTCTTTTTAGAGCCTTTAGGGGCATTTTTGGTTTGAGGACAATCAACTTCATAGTTTATCTTTTTCTCTTGTAATTTTTTTGTTGAAGGAACTTGTTGAATTTCCTTATGATGAAGACAATTTCCTCATCATCTTCTTCCTTATCGGATTTCACTTAATTACTTGATGAGGATTTGAGGGCTATATTCTTTTTCTTTGAGATCTCTTTCTCCTTTTGTTCTTCTATTCCGTTCACCGTCATTGTGATTTCGTGAGTCATAAGGGATCCAATGAGCTCTTGCATCTTCAATATTTTAAGATCTTAGATTGTCGTCATTTTGGGTTGTCATGTTCTTGGTAAGCACCTAAGAATTTTCTTCACACATTCCTCATTTGGATATGTCCTACCAATAGCTTTCAAGCCATTAAGAGCATTAATAAAATGAGTAAACATTTGGCTAATTGTTTCATTATTTTCCATTGAAAATAATTCATATTCATGTACTAGCATGCTCAATTTACTTTTTTTAACTTGTAGTGCCCTTGTGTGTGATCTTAAGCATTTTCCATATCTCACATGCATTATCACACTCTTGTACTCTACTGAACTCATCTCTATTTAAAGCACAGTATAGAGTGTTCTCAACCACTATACTTTAAAATTTGGTGAAAGGACAATCAATTTATTACCTCTGACTCTTGAACAAGTGGCTCGTGACAATGCTATGTGTAAAGATGGAAAGATCAAGGAAAATCTTTTCTTATCTAAGTGTTGGTTGATATCAAGAAAAGATCAAGAACACTCTCATATCAATTGGCATCAGAATCCCCTTTAAGACCAAGAGATGTCTTACCATTTGAAAGAAGTGTAATCATGGCATCAAGAAAAGAAGGAATTAAGTGAAGAGAGTATTTTTGGGATTTGTAATATGATATTTAGACCACCTTACTCCTTTTCATATGTTGAAAGAATCAACTCTCCCTCACACCCATTTTTCAAGAAGTTAGTTTATTCCCTAGCTCCTACATATTGTACTACTTTAGTCCATAGTGGAAATAAGCAAAACAAGATGAAATTTACACTTAATGTACTCAACCAATGCCCTAATTTACAATTGGGTGAACTATCGAAACAACTAGCCCCACCGTGTGATTATCATAAATTCTACCATCGAACCAAGGACAAGTAAGCCATCGATTTGGTAATAACAAGTTCTCTACCCTCTGGCTATTTGATGACTTGGATTTTAAAGGTTAGTTGGAGCCAAGAACATCACAAGGTTCATTTGGATGTTAAGCTTGCATCTGTGGTCTTAAAGATAAAAGGATTAATTCTTTGGTCAAGAGAGTATAGCGGCAATCCCATGATACCACATTTGGAATTCAACTACTTTGAAAACCTTCACTCCGCACTGAGCAAACGACCTTTCAAAGTAGCTCCCGAATTCAATCATTCCACCTTCGCATTTTTGTATGAATTATTTATATTGCATCATGCATTAGATTGAGTAGTTAGGATTAATGTATGTTGGTGGATGATGGGTTGAAGACTTAGCCAACAAAGAAGAAAAGCTCACCAACAAAATGGACTCAAATGAAGATTTGGCCCAAAGGAGAGCCCAAATGTAAGATATGAATTTTGCAGGTACATCAAGTAGTGGCCACAAGGATGGATGACATGGCCATTTAGCACTATTGATCAAGCAAAACAAGGAAAGTACGTCAACCCTTGGATGAAGCACATGGATTGCAATCTTGTCTTTTCATCTTGGTCTTCATCAACGGGTCCAATCTTTTCTTCCATTGTCAAACCCTAATCATCCACCCTAGGTTTCTTTTTTTAAGGCATTGCATTGGTGATTGTAGGAACCTTTTTGCCATTTATGAAATTTTCATTTCACTAACCGACGTGTTAGAAGACCTACGGGTATCCTTAGTTTTCTAATCGAGTGGAGAAGTCCTCCATTGTTCCCCTAGCCTTTGGGTTGCTAGGTGAACTCTTATCTTTTCCCTGACCTTTCTCTCTTGAGAGTTTCAAGGTTCGAGGACGAAAACCTAGGCCTAAGGATGGTTGTTTTCCTACGGAAAAACATGCACCCTTGAGCCAAACGTTAGATAGCTCTCAGGTCCGCCAAAGGTATTTTCATCTTTTCATCATTTCATGCGTTTAATTTCATCTTCATTTCAGCCACACCTTCATCACACACTTCACTTTTATTTTGTGTTTTATTCGTCTCCATTTTCTTGATCTTTCCTCACGGTTTTGCACACTACTTCACTTATTCCTTTGCTCCATTTTCTTTTTTATTTCATGCCAATATTTCCACTATAATTCTCGGCCACCTTCACACACTAATCTTCTTTCATTTTAGTTGCATTTTCATCATCATCTCCTTCACATTTCTTTTCAGTTTTGTGCATACTCATCACCCGAGCATTTTTGCCTATTTTGTGGTTATACACGGTGCCTGCTCTAAGGACCACAGTGTCAAGTGGTATCAGAGCATAATGTGCTTCCCAAGATGCATTTTGATGCATTTGGCTCGACCATTGCACTAGATTTATGGAGCTAAAACTCTAGCACAAAACCGGGTTTTGCCGCTCATTTTTCAAGCATTTATAGTTCTATTTTTGTGCCAATTTTTAGCTATGTTTAACTTGATATTTGCAACTTTATTTCTTGTCATTTGATAGCCTAAAACACTAAGGAAAAATTGGGTTTAGTTGTTGCAATATTAACTTGTGAATAGGCCAAGGTGAGCACCAAACTTTACATCATTTTAGCTTCTGTTTTTAGTGTTTATGCATCTCGTTTTTCAGCTTCATTTAGTTTATGTTCGAACCTACTTTTTGCATCTAGAAATATCATTTGAATCATCTATTATGTGCTAACATTTTACCCCTAAAAATTGGATTGCAAAGTTGGTATCAAAGTGTGTTTAAAATCTGCCATATTGAAAACAAAAATTCTGCTCTTAAAATAACCAATTTTCAGCATGTTTAACTTGAGTAATCTTGTGTTTTTATCATTGGATCTTGCTGTTTTTTAGTTTTAAAATTTGTATTAAGATTATATTGAGTGAATCTTGCTTAAAATTGTGGAATTTGTTTGAATTTAGTTGGATTTGTGGTAATAGAAGAGTATATTGCAAAATTGTTTTTAAGAGGAGTTTACTAAGTGTTTGTTATAATTCCTAAGTTGTTTTATGATGACCATGTCAAAATTGTTAAGTGTTGTTTAAGTTCTCCATTAGTTTTTGCCATAGCTAAGAATTGCTCCTAAGTGCCTAAAACTCTCCTAATGCACTAATTAGATAATCACCATCACCAATCTTAGCTAAATCCCTTAAAGAAGATTTAAAATTTGAATGGCCAACTTAACAACTTAGACTTAATTAATTACCTAAAACTTAGAAATGACAAATAGAAGTGGATTTTCACGAGACCTACTACACAATAAAGAACCTAACCGAACTAGGGACACACCTCCTCCCGAGCACACAAGCCAAGAGGGTGAGTCAAGCATACAAGGTGGCATGCAAGGTCAACTCAATGTCTTAACGAAATTGATAGGCACCCTCACACAACAACTCAAGGATGTATCCCTTGAAATGACCCAACTTAGTGAACAAATGAGGAACACTCCCCATAGAGAATCAAACGAAAGAGACCCCTCACATGAAACCCCCTCAAGGATTGGACCCGAACATTCTAGATGTAGAACATCTATCAAAAGACCTTTAGAGAAAGATGAATGGGCCGAGCCCCAAAGAAGAAGGCCTCGATATTATGATTCAGAGGATGAAGATTGGGCTGTAGATGAAGAAGAGCCATACTGTCCAAATCGTCGTAGGGACAACGATGACCTTTGAAATGTTAAGATCATCATTCCCCCTTTCAATGGAACATGTGACGGTCATACCTTTTTGGATTGGGTAGATAAGGTTGAACGAGTTTTTGACTGTCATGATTATTGTGAAAGAGTAAAAATCCAACTTACCTCACTAGAACTCATGGGCTACGCAGCACTATGGTGGTCCAATCTTAGAGCCCAACGAATGAGATCCATAGGATACCCCATCTCCACATGGAATTCCATGAAAGAATTGATGCTCAAATGATTTGTTCCCCGACACTATAAGCACGAACGTTTTCATCAACACCACAACTTAAGACAAAATAGTCTCACTGTTGATGAATAACCCACTGAGTTTGAAACACTCAATATGCGTTGCGCTATTGAAGAACCCGAGGAATAACTCATCGCGAGATTCATTCGTGGATTAAATTGCGATATTGGAGACGTAGTTAAAATTCAACAATTTGAGGCCATCAATTAGCAGCACTCACGGTGGAAAGACAATTAATAAGAAAATGAAAGACCAACTTCCCTAGCAAATTTTCACCTAGAAATTTAGATCACAACAAGCCAAAGCCTGCTTGGAGGAATGACGCCAAAAAGCCATTTAACCGTAACTGGCCAGCGAAAAGACCAAGTACTACTAACAAGCCCCCACCAGTGAACGAAACCCCAGCAAATCAATCTAGAGGACGAAGAGCACGTGATGTATAATGTTACAAATGTTTAGGGAAAGGACATTATGTCAATGAATGCTCTAACCGTCGTGTTATGGTAATCAAGTAATCGACTGGTGAACGGAAAAGTGAGAATGACAAAGGACAGTACAATAAGGATGAAGAAGAGATAGTAGATGAGAGTGATGAAGAAGCCGATAATTATACGGCTCAAAAAGGACCTCTACTACTGGTCATAAGACGAGCCTTATTGTCTAAAGATATGAATGAAGACTGTCAACGTGAAAATATCTTCCATAGTCGTTGTCCAATCAAGGACAAAGTTTGTTCCATAATTATTGACGAAGGAAGTTGTATTAATGCAGCTTCACAAGAAATGGTCAGTAAACTAGGGTTGGAGACCACTAATGTAACGCCCCGAACCCGCCCCGGCTCGGTGCATCACTTTGCAAACCAAACCCACGTTTAAAACGACGTTTAAAATAATTTTTAGTAAATTTTTCGACTCGATTTTCAGATTTTTTGAATCCCTTGATTTTTGTTGGGAATCGGCCCAAATTACATTTAAAACACGTCAGAAAAATGTCAGGATAAAATAATTTGGAAATAGGTAAATTTTAAAAAATTAAAATTTTATTATTGTTTTTTTCTTTGGGGGCGATCGATCACTGTTGCACGCGATCGATCGCTGCTGGCGATCCCTGCGCGCCGAGCACGCCCCAGCGCCCCATCCCGACCTTCACCCCTTTTCCTCCACTAAATTTCTTAAAATTTTAACCATACATCCCGACACCTCAATCTTCAAGACCCGTAAAAAATTTAGAAAACTGACTTAAAATAGTTAATAACAAAATAGCAAACGTAACCCGACGTTATTTACTTTAAAATCAAAACGAACGGCATAACGCCTAAAATTCTTTAAACCAAAACAAGAAACAAAAATCAGAAAACATATAGTTTCAAATCACAAATACGTACGACCATTATCCATCCACCCAACCAACTCGCAACCCTTCAAAAATAGTTACTAAAATATTTACAAAACACTTACAAAAAACCATCTACATCAACTCCCACAAAATACCCGAGAAAGATAGTGGCCAAGACGCCCCGACAATAGCCTGCATCGGCAGACTCCGTACTCCTCCGACTGCGGCCTAGTCCTCAGTTGTCTCATCTACCTCACTTATATAAAAATCTTCGCCTACACCATAGAACACAAAAGTAAGCCTAACGCTTAGCAAGTAGGGAAATAATACACATTAGCACACTAAATGCTCAACTCAACCCTAACATAAAATTTCTACACAATCTGTTGTTTTCTTTTCATTTTGGTTACATTTATCTTTCACTTTCATGTGAATCAAGTAGGCACACGTCCCAACACAATCCTGGACGGCCATGCCTTAATCCACGGAGCAAGATCGGAGGCACACGTCCTAACACAATCCTGGACGGCCAACCAAATCTCCTCCTATCGATCGTAGAATCCTCACTGTGCCTTCAAGCACGAACATATCGAGGCATTCATACTCACGACACATTACGTAAATTAGCATAGCATCCCACGTAGAGACCAAGTTGCATATCTTTTTAGCATAGCATCTCACGTAGAGACCAAGTTGCATATCTTTTTAGCATAGCATCTCACGTAGGGACCAAGTTGCATATCTTTTCTTATCTTACATTTCATTCTCACCACTCAGCATGCAAAACACGTGGTTTTGTAGTTAGAAAACAATGATGCATGACACACGATGCATGACACAAAGCAAAACACAACAAACAATCAAACAATCCCTACCGTTCTATGGTGTAGGCCCGAAGGCAACAAACACGCATCCACTACTTACCTGGTGTCTCGGCACGTTCTCGCTCACTTTGTCCAACCGAATTACACGCTTGACAACCTAATCAAATAGGAAAATTCACTTAGAAAACCATTAATAAATTCTAAAGGATTTTTCTAACTAAACTAACCCCACATTTCAACCTAAAACTCCAAAACTCGATTTTTACTACAAATTCTAACGTCCAACTTCAAACGGCCATAACTTTCTCGTTTTTCAACAGATTTTGACGTGCCACCTCAATCCGTAAACCTCTACACGTCTACTATCCATTGAAATACTTAATTTAACCAAACAAACATATTAGCAAACCCAAAAACCCCTCAACAGAATCGGCCCCCAAGTGTTCCAACCCGGTTTTTGTGTAACTTCCATCCAATCCTTTATCTAATCACTCAATTAACCTAAACTATCTATTCAACAACTAAACCAACCAATTTGGAAAGAAATCAACCAATAGAAAACTAAATTTCGGAATCCCAAAACTAGGGTTTTCAAACCCTCACAAAATCCAACCAAAACTCACTAAAACACTCTCAAACTTCCTATAAACTTATAAAAATCAAAACCCATGAAGTTTTACCTTAAAATCACCTTGAGAAATTGAAGCAAAGGAGAGAAAAGAGGCGGCTATGGAGGGTTCACGATGGCAGGGGAGAAGAAAGAAGAAAATGATATGTTTTTCCACAATTTTTGACAATTTAAAGTAAATTTCTTCCTTCTTTTAATTTTTCACCACAAAATTATTTAAAATTGTAAATCCTCCTCCCTTTTCCTCCTCCAACGTGGCTGCCATCCTGCACCACTTCCTCCATCCATTTTTCATCACAAATTCTTCTTTTCTATTGGTTGTTAGATACTTTTAACTTTTCCACATATTTGATTTTGAATTTTCAACTCTTTTCTTTAAAATTACCATTAAACCCTTAACCCTCACCTTGTCTTCCAATCTCCAACGTGAAGACATCATTAAATTCTCACTTTTCATTCTTTTATTTAATTAATCAATTCATTAAGTCAAAAAGTCAGAATTTCCTTTGAATTTTCAACACCTTTACTTTTTGACTTTTCAACCCATTTGCTTTTAACTTAAACTCCTCTTCTTCCACACTTCTATGCACATCATCAATCTTGAATAAATTAAACTCCCATAACACGTCAATCTAAGGATACACACGCTAGGAAAATTCTGGGTGTTACAGTTAAAATTTATAAATAATCCCCACTCTCATTTGTTATATATATCAACGTGAATTTCTTCTTTTAAATTCCCAAACACTTCTTTCTTTCTCTAGGTTCATAACTTACTTGACTTTTCAACATCTTGACTTTTCAAACTATCACTTTTCTACACTTGATTTCATTTACAATTACCTTTATCTAAAACCAATAATATAGTACCCCTTCCATAATATATATTTTCCCACGTATTTCTCTTATCAATAAAAATAACTCTAACATTAACGTAACCCCAACAACATCCCCTAACTAGGCTACGTACGAATTAGAAAATTCTCGGGTGTTACAATCCACCCTCCTTACAAAAATTTTGTCCTCAAAATTTGTGACCTTGCTATTCCTCAACTTATTCGCCCTAACTCTACCCCCTTAGCTTATAGATTACCACGTTGACTCACAACCATGCTATGGCTTTACTCATTTACCGGGGCCCTTAATCATCTCTTGGGTAATGACAATTTCTACATCTATTTACTATACTTAACTCCACTCTCCATAACTCAAGTACTCATACGTCCATTAATTGTAACTTAAGCATCATCACTTATACTCTTAACCTTTCTAACTTAGAGTTACACTACTAAATCTCAACTACGCTACAACCTTAATCACCTATCAGACAATGACTATTCCCTACATCTCCAAAAGTTTAAATTCACCTAACTACGTACTCTATGACTCCAATACCCATACGTTCATTGACTACAATTAAATAAATCATTACCTATACTTTCAAACCTTTCCAACTTAGCTCTCAATTCTATTTTTTTTTCTAGGTTTATCTAATTTCTTCACTAATTCCTCACTTTTACTCCCGTGTCTATCACAAACGTACAAAACCACTACAACTCTCTATGATACCCCAAATCAAGAAATCCTAAAGAATTAATGTGTACACTTCTTACCCCAGTTTCTAAATTCTAGTTCTAAATCCTCTCTTTTCTACCATCCCATTTCTATTCTTCCATCTTATACACTATTTACCTCGGCCAAATTCAAGACATTTTGTCAATCGTTCTAGCACCATTCTTGTACTCATGCTCTCACTATTTAATTCTATCGACTATTCCTTAAAATATACTCTAAGTTCTTATACTTACATTCATTACTCTTAATTTGCCTAACTTTTACTTCATTCATTGCCAAACACTTTCGCATTCTTAAGTCTAAAATAATTTTTTTTTCAACTTTGCATTCAACACCCTAAATGATGTTATTGTACTTCATCCCCCAAAATTTCAAATTAAAACTTCCATAATCCTCCTGAATTAATCTTACTCCTAAGTCTGCACGTAAAATCTCCGTGTGACCTCTCCTTTTCTTCACCTTTGATATCTTCTATCTTCCCTAGCTACACACAGAACACTAAGTACTTAATTTAAAATTCTGCTCTATTAATACTATCTCATCCTCCACTCTTCACCCAACAGATTAATTGGTGTACACGCACTTTGAATCTGACCCCATTAATTGCAAATTGAAACTTTCATAGACTTCCTCTAAATTCCTCGGCTTCACATGGAGTACCAATTTCTTAATGACTAACATTCTTGTCTAACCCTTCTCTAAGATTAACAAATCTCCTCACTTACCTCTTTCCGATGTCCACTCCAAAACCATAATAAAATCTAGCCACTCATCTATTTTATATAGCAAAATCTCTATTTTCTTACCCATGCTCTACTAGCACTCGAGTTTCAACTTCTCTTATACTTAAGCTTATCCACTTTTAAACTTATCAATTCGGGCCTAAGCTAGTGACAACATCAATGGTTTTGACTTTATTACCTATTAGTTGGACCTTCAAAACTTTCTGATTTAACACTATTTTTGACATACCTGAACATTTCCGTGCGATTTTCTGTTCTTCTCATTAAAATTTTATATATCGCTAATTTACTACCAAATACTTAAGGTCCATATTACATCAATTTTTTTTTTCAAGATTCTCAACACTAATACAATTATTCACTCTCTCGCTAACTCGTTATACCTCCTAACATAATGTAACGCCCCGAGTTTTCTGAACCCGGTTCGCTACTCAATGCTCGAACATGACTAAGAAATTTTTTTTTGATTAATTTAAATCTTCACTCGACAGTCAAAATTTGACATTTTTCTAAAAACTCAAAACATTTAAAAATTTGCAGCGGAAATCATTTGAACAACAATGGAGTTAAACAAAACTGTGAAATAAACATTGTTGAAATAATCGTTGGGAATGTTAAGAAAGAGTAGGCAAATGGGAGATAAAAATTTAAACCGTGGAATACTTGAGGGGTCGCAGAAGCCAAACGCATCTGCCGATGGACAAAGTCAACGGAAGAAGCAGAAACAGGAAGTAGGAGGCTTCTACCGATGACGTCAGCAGGATAATTCAGTTTTCCAACATCTACCGTTCACAAAACGACAAGTCTTGCGCCTCGGATCTACCGATACGTGCTTCTCGCGTGGTCATTTAAAACATCTACCGATAGAGAATATCTGCCGGTGGACACGTGCACCTCACATGACTCCTTAAAACATCTACCGATAGAGAATGTCTACCGGTGGACTCGTGCACCTCACACGACTCCTTAAAACATCTACCGATAGAGAATATCTACCGGTGGACATGTGCACCTCACATGACTCCTTAAAACATCTACCGATAGAGAATATCTACCGGTGGACACGTGCACCTCACATGACTCCTCAAAACATCTACCGATAGAGAATATCTACCGGTAGCTTAAGAGCTCTACATTATCCGATAGGTAAATTACTCGACTCCTGCCGATAGACTAAACAACATGGCAGTAAACTTTACTGTAAATCGAGAAAGTTCCGACTATCAGAAGGACTTAAGCATTTTACCAAAAACCATTCAGAGACAATTTAAATCATTGCATTACTCAAATTCAGTAAAAACAGCATTTTAAAATCCAATAGGACACTAATGTCAAGAATTCTCAAAACTAATTCAAAAGGTTGCAACCACTACTGTCATGAAAACTCAATGTACTCAGATTGAATCATTATCAACTAGACCTTCACAACTGCTGACACCAGTTAACCCGCCTCATCAGTTTACCAGACCGAAGCATGAATGTACCCCTCTAACCTCATCTACTCATCTGTGCACACGGGAAATTCACCTGCAGTAATCTCTTCACCTACATCACAAAACTCATCTATTAGCCTAATGCTAAGCAAGTAAAGCAAGAAATGAAATGTGTACTGAAATGTAAATCCTAAATATGCAGTTTCTACTTTCATTCCTCAGTTATGTTGCATTCGTTCACTGGTCTGATGATTCCTGATACAATGGGAGGTGGATCAGTTTTCTCAGGGTATGAATCCATATATTCAATTAAGGGGCGGATTAATTCCCTTAACAGCTGATTTGATCCCTGATACAATGGGAGGTGGATCAATTTTCCCAGGGTATAAATCCGTATGTTCGATTAAGGGGCGGATTAATTCCCTTAAAAGTATACTGTTACAATCTGTTCACATCTCACCATGCTACTTCATGTAAATTCATTTTCGTTTTCTTTCAAAATATGATGCATGGCAACTGAAAAGAAACATTCATTCATGCACACACAAATCCTACTGTTTTGTGATGTAGGCCCGAAGGCACATGCAAACTCTACTTACCTGGTCTCCTGGAAAAACTTGGTTGCAAGCTATTTCGGGTATTACTCAAACCTAAAACCATAGACAGAGCATACATTAAATTTCCTCTAATCTTCATTCTAAACCACTAGAAATCTAAGGGAAACTGTTTTGGGAACTCTAGTCATTGTGCATTCCCGATTTCAACTTAAACCGAAACCACCACTCGCTTACCGCCTTCTCAAAACTTCATTTATCATCCCTCCTACCAACAATAGATACAAGGTAACAAGAAATAGAAGCAAAACTCACCAAGTTCGGAGGAAATCGCTGGAGGAAGTCGAAGGGGGTCTCCTATCGCGTTCTGCTAAGCTGAGGAGCTGAGAATGGAGAGGAAATGAAATAAAACAGTGGCGACTACTTCATTAATAGTTTCCTTAAATACGTTATCCACCTTTGAATTTCTAATTACCCTTATGCCCTTGCCTAGTCATCCACTAACCCTACATTTAATATTGCCATATAAATTGTGCCATTAGTTTAAAAGGAATAGAGAAACAGTTTGATAGAACCGGGTATTACACATAATGTGCATTACTCTTCATCTCAGACCATCCTCATAATTCAGGAGGCTCTACATAATCAAGGCATCTAAATTTCTAATCACTCTAACCCCGTACTCTAACACTCAATCACTCATGTATTCATTGAATACAATCATTTGTTTGATTTCTCACTTTTTCAGTTAGGTATCTCTATCATTTACTCTTCTAATAAATTTTATACCAAGGTTACAATTCCATGATTCTTTAATGAGGATTCCTTTATCCATTCACTCCACAACTAGTCCTCATTGTTGTATTCACGATCTTTACTCTCAATAATAATAGTCTCGAGCCTTCATTAAAGGTTGTCAACACTCTATGACTCTAGTTTGGGTCATTCTCACTATACTTCTTAATACCCAATAGTCCTTAATTGAGTAAACTACTAAATTGGTACTTATTCCCTAAGGGTCAACCATTTTTCTAACCTGAGTATCACTGTGCATTAATCTTTAATCTTCCAATTACCTCAAAATTTATTGGCTTTCCAACTCGAAATAAATTCCTCATATTTCCATCCTAGATATTAATTAATATGAACATCCCTACATGATCATTCAGATCCCACCATTACCAACTTACCCTGATCAATCACATCTTCTAAAAGTGCTAATCTATATCTAGATATTTCCAATCTTCCAACTTTACGTACATTAAAACATATCAATTTTTTTTGTAATCATAGTAACGACATTACACGGTCTAAGGTGTCTCCCAATAATTTCGTTCTCAATTTCAACTTCTATCTGGTTCAACGTATCTTAGAACTTCAAGGGTTTGTTACCTAGGGTCAAATTTCCATCTCTTCTAATCTCATCTCTCATAGGATATATCTCCCTAAGGATAACAAAATCTTAAATTATTTATTTTGACACATAGCTCTCTCTCTCATGCTAAAGTCTATCTCGCCTTATCTTTAAACTACTATATTCTCAACTTTATCACACTAGAACATACCTCACAAAATATACTACACACTCCTCGTTATTAATGTAAAAACATGCATTGAATGACTAAAATACTATACTTAAGGTCACCGTTGGTTGATCATTATCCTCCAACTCGATCTTCTTTATAGCTGGAAAGTCCTTAGCCATGTGTCCTGGTTCATTACACTTGAAGCACTGAATAACTCTTAGTTTGGTGCAATCTCGGGCAAAATGGCCATCCTCCAAACAATTGTAACATTTGCCTACATACTGCCCACACTCTCCTGGATGGGCTTTTAAACACTTAGAACATTGTGGAAAGTTTCTCCTTTGCTTTTTTCGTTGCCTCTTTTCTTCCCTCGAATCCATCAAATTTTCTCCCAGCCTTTTTATTCCTTGAGGCCGTGAAGAAGATTCTCCCCTGTTTTTCTGAGATATAGTTTCATTTAAGTTTCCCCTAAAGTTTTCTATTGACTTAACCCACTTCCCTTTGGCCAAAATTACTTCTATTGTCTTTGAAGTCATCTCCAAGTATGATGCTTCTAATCGTTCAGATATAAGCAACCTTTGATTTACTAGAATACTCCACATTTCGGTTTGCATACAAACCAAGTCCACAAGAAGCTTGACTAACTTCTCAAGCTCATTTCTATGTTGTCCTTGTTGTTGTGAGTTCCTTTCCATTTTAATTCTACTCTTGCACAAGTTTAAAACGATCTAATCTTAGTTATAAACTAACTAAAAAGAAAGAAATACTTACAGTTGGTGTAACGACCCTTTATCCCAGCAAGATATTGTCTGCTCTGGGGATTGAGCCGTAGCCCAATATCCTCCCCTCACAGCTTTGTTTGGCGAGAACTTCCCAGAAGGTCACCCAACCTGGAATTGCTCTCGCCGAAGCACTTTTAACTTCGGAGTTCTTATGGGATCCGTTGTCAATTGTGCTCCAAAACGCGTCTTGCTATCTTGGGAGGGATCTCTTACATATGTTTCATTTCCAAGTACTTCCATAAGCGATGTGGGATTGTGACAACCCCCTCTTTACGACCCGGGATTCGCCTATACTCGAGTCCGCGGGTATCCTTTGAACGACTCGACCACTTTTGCTCTGATACCAACTTGTGTAACGCCTCGAACCCGCCCTGGCTCGGTGCGTCACTCTGCAAACAAAACCCCACACTTAAAAACGACGTTTAAAATAATTTTTCGTAAATTTTTCGACTCGGTTACCGGGATTCGCCTATACTCGAGTCCGGGATTCGCCTATACTCGAGTCCGGGATTCGCCTATACTCGAGTCCGGGATTCGCCTATACTCGAGTCCGGGATTCGCCTATACTCGAGTCCGGGATTCGCCTATACTCGAGTCCGGGATTCGCCTATACTCGAGTCCGGGATTCGCCTATACTCGAGTCCGGGATTCGCCTATACTCGAGTCCGGGATTCGCCTATACTCGAGTCCGGGATTCGCCTATACTCGAGTCCGGGATTCGCCTATACTCGAGTCCGGGATTCGCCTATACTCGAGTCCGGGATTCGCCTATACTCGAGTCCGGGATTCGCCTATACTCGAGTCCGGGATTCGCCTATACTCGAGTCCGGGATTCGCCTATACTCGAGTCCGGGATTCGCCTATACTCGAGTCCGGGATTCGCCTATACTCGAGTCCGGGATTCGCCTATACTCGAGTCCGGGATTCGCCTATACTCGAGTCCGGGATTCGCCTACACTCGGCTTAGGTCCCAAGGTTTGCCCCGCAACCCGAGGTTTGCCCCCCAGCCGTACACATACGTTCACATTCGGGTCATCACAGTTGGTGAAGCACGGTGCACGGCGGCCGGCATTGTCGGGTAATCCTTTGAACGACTCGACCACTTTTGCTCTGATACCAACTTTGTAACGCCTCGAACCCGCCCTGGCTCGGTGCGTCACTCTGCAAACAAAACCCACACTTAAAACGACGTTTAAAATAATTTTTCGTAAATTTTTCGACTCGGTTTTCAGATTTTTCGAATCCCTTGATTTTTATTGGGAAGCGACCCAAATTACATTTAAAACACGTCGAAAAAATATCGGGGTAAAATAATTTGGAAATAGGTAAATTTTAAAAAATTAAAATTTTATTATTATTTTTTTCTTTGGGGGCGATAGATAGCTGCTGCACGCGATCGATCGCCGCTGGCGATCCCTGCGCGCCCAGCACGCCCCAGCGACCCATCCCGACCTTCACCCATTTTCCTCCACCTTTTCCTGAGCCAAATACCTCTAAATTTCTTAAAATTTTAACCATACATCCCCGACACCTCAATCTTCAAGACCCGTAAAAATTTTAGAAAACTGACTTAAAACAATTAATAACAAAATAGATAACGTAACCCGACGTTATTTGCTTTAAAATCAAAACGGACGGTATAACGCCTAAAATTCTTTAAACCAAAACCGGAAACAAAAATCAAAAAACATATAGTTTCAAATCAAAAATATGTACGATCATTATCCATCCACCTAACCAACTCGCAACCCTTCAAAAATAGTTACTAAAATATTTACAAAACACTTACAAAAAACCATCTACATCAACTCCCACAAAATACCCGAGAAAGATAGTGGCCAAGACGCCCCGACAATAGCCTGCACCGGCGGACTCCGTACTCCTCCAACTGCGGCCTAGTCCTCAGTTTTCTCATCTACCTCACCTGTATAAAAATCTTCGCCTACACTATAGAACACAAAAGTAAGTCTAACGCTTAGAAAGTAGGGAAATAATGCACATTAGCACACTAAATGCTCAACTCAACCCTAACATGAAATTTCTACACACTCTGTTGTTTTCTTTTCATTTTAGTTACATTTATCTTTCACTTTCATGTGAATCAAGTAGACACACGTCCCAACACAATCCTGGACGGCCGCGCCTTGATCCACAGAGCAAGATCAGAGGCACACGTCCTAACACAATCCTGGACGGCCAACCGAATCTCCTCCCATCGATCGTAGAATCCTCATTGTGCTTTCAAGCACGAACATATCGAGGCATTCATACTCACAAAACATTACGTAAATTAGCATAGCATCCCACGTAGAGACCAAGTTGCATATCTTTTTAGCATAGCATCTCACGTAGAGACCAAGTTGCATATCTTTTTAGCATAGCATCTCACGTAGGGACCAAGTTGCATATCTTTTCTTATCTTACATTTCATTCTCACCACTCAGCATGCAAAACACGTGGTTTTGTAGTTAGAAAATAATGATGCATGACACACGATGCATGACACAAAGCAAAACACAACAAACAATCAAACAATCCCTACCGTTCTAGGGTGTAGGCCCGAAGGCAACAAACACGCATCCACTACTTACCTGGTGTCTCGGCACGTTCTCGCTCACTTTGTAACACCAGAGAATTTAGATTTAATTAATTTAAAAAGAAAAGTTAATAACTTTGGTTAAACTAATTGGTTAATTAGTTTGTGTTCGGATATTCTAATTGGAGAACTTAAATCGTGAATAGTGTGAGGGTCAGTTTACGAAAATTTATAATTTAAGAACGATTTATCGAGACTTCGAAATGGTCGAAAGTACGGGAGGGCTAATTGGTAAATGCTGGTTTATTAAGATTATTATTATTATTATTATTATTATTATTATTATATTTTAAATAAATCAAAACAACAGAATGGAAAAGCCATTCTGTTGTTCGTTCGAGCACCCGAGCCCGAGAGAGGAGAACAGGGAAGAGGGAGACGACGGCGACGAACGACGGAGCAACCATCGGCGATTCCTCGACGTCTCCGGCCAAACGACGACGACAAGCAACCTTCCGGCAGACTTCGCGGACGAACCGAACCGGTGAGTTGATTTTACGCCCTGTTTCGGTTCTGTTCTTGGCCGTGGGTGAGGAGCTGGTTTGAGCTCCGATCACAGGCTGTTTTTGGTTGTTCTTGGCGTCGAATGGCTGGGTTTATGGTCAGCTTTCATCGCCTGGCCGTGAGGAGCCCGTATTGGGCGAAATTCAGAAAGCCCTTTTTGGGGCATTTCGGGTTTTGCTTGAAATCTCGGGATTTTTGGTTAGTTTATGCTAATTGAGGGTATAGGAGATTGATTGGTGTGGAATTGGAGGAGAATTGATGAAAAATCGAAATGGGAAAATTTTTGGGTGAAGGGCAGATTCAGGTTTTTGCTATTTTGACCTAGCTAGGGTCATTTGTTTTCAAATTCATTTTGACAGGTTAAAATAGGTTATTAGAGGAGTGCGTGGCCGCTGGAATCGTTCGATTTCGATAACCGACGCAAAAGTTACGCGCGTTTGAAGTTTCGGGTCGGTTTTTACCGAACCCAAATTAGTGGCCCATTTAGTTAAGTTTTAGTTGGATTAGGCTAGAAATAGTAGTTTGAGAATAATTGAAGAATGTAGGCTTGATTTTAATGAGGTTTGAATATTTGTAGTTAGAGTTAGTTTAAATATTTTAGAAGTGAATTTTGATGCTTAAGTAAATTTTGTGAATGTGATAGGTTACCGAGTGGGGAAATTTACATAGCCAAAGCGAGTAAGTGCGGTGCCAGAGTTCAGGTAAGTAGAGGACGTTTGTTTTGCCTTCGGGCCTACACCACGGAACGGTAGGATTTATTTGTTTGTTGTTTGGCCGTCTTCTTTGTTGGTTAAGCCTTGTTGGTTATTTGTTGTTGATGTTTGGTTGTCTTCTTTGTCGGTCAAGCATTGTTGATGGTTGATTGCTTTGTTTTTGTCTGGTCTGGTTAAGTATTTGTGCGACTTGCATCATAGTGTGAAATGCATCGTAGTCCAGAGCCTCGGGGGATGTTTGTTTGTTTAGTGTTGTATTGTTGACTTGTGTTGTTGTGTTGATGGTTTCGTGTGGTATTACATATTTAAAGCATGCATCATGGTATAGCACGTTAGAAACGATTAGTGGGCATTGTTTGGCATTGTGAGCATGAATGTAATCAGATAAAGTAAAATGTAAAATGCATCTCGAATAGGGTGACTTGTCGGGCTGAGGTTGCTGGTAGTAGCACCCCGAGGGGAACTCTATTAGAGATGACCGGCTAAAACACGAGATCCTGAATAGTGTGCCTTGTCGGGCTGAGGTTGCTGGTAGTAGCACCCTGTTGTGCCCCGTAGGCCCATCACACGATCGCAGGTACAATCACATGTTTTATCTAATCTATGTACTTACACACTTTACTCTTTTGCAGGTGACATTTCTTACACCGAATTGGAAGACGTACTCACCGATGTAAAGTGGGAGATGGAAGCTCAAGATCCGGAGCAACCGAAGCACGTCATTGCTTGGGAGACAAGGCTTGGAGAACCAGAAGCTCATATGGGAATTTGTCTTCCCGAGCATTGATTTTATGTATTTTTATTTTAAAACTTTTTGGGCAAACATTGGCCTTTTTGTTAAGAATTTTATAAGCATGCATGTTAGGCATTTAGGGCTAGATGCTTGGTAGGGTAGATGTGGCTTGGTTTGGTTTTAATTGGCTTGAGAACCAAAGGAGTGGGTTAATGAAGAAAACCAGCTGCTGTGCATTGAAGAGAACCGAACCACTTGCTACTTGAAGAACCGAGCCGCTGCTGCTTTTGAAGTGAACCGGGTGAAGCTTCATTTTCGTGAACCAGAACTCAGCGAAGGGGACCAGAGAAGCCGCGGCGACTGCACTCGAAGATGGAGGGGACCACTTCCGTTTTTGGCCCGAATCGTCGTCGCCTTCGTGTCGGAGAAGTTGCCGTGCAAGGAAACCGGCGAGTTGACAGAAACAGGGCTACCCTCGAAGCCCTAGCGACAGAGGAATCTTGCCTGTTTCTTCTCCTGCGCCTTCAACGGTTCTCGCCATTTTTCAAATGTTCTCCAGCCACTAGGTATTATATATCATTGCAATTGGTGTTTGTAATTTTTGGTTCAGTTTATGAGAACAAGTAGACCGTTTCCCTAAGAGAGAAACCGAGAAGGAAATCGCCGACAGGTGAGCTTCGGCTTTGCCGAACAGGAGACAGCCTCCTAGTTCAACAACCCGAGGTTGTTGTTGAACTCTAGCACCACTCTCCTCTCCTCCCTATCGAGGGCTGGAAACCAGAAGGAAGTGGACAGAACCGGTTCCTCAAGTCGACGCCTTCCTCTGGAAAAGCGTTCTGTCGGAGCTAAACATTGGTTAGCTGACTGACTTGAGGTTGTTTAAGTCTTTGTTGAATTAACTGGACCATGCCATTCATCTTACACACACTTCACTCGCACAACACTAATCTCACTAAAACCCTCTGATTCTTCTTGTATTTTCACACGTTTTAGTTTCTGTTCTTGAGGTTACTCGGCTTGGCCGAGTACTGGAGTAGCTAACGATCTCTTTAAGCTGTTGCAGGATCTTATTTTGGGCTTGACTCACAACATTTGGTATCAGAGCCTCGGATTAGCTCTCTGGTTTGTTGTTTAGTTATTTCTGTCATTTGTTTGTGTTGATTTAGCATGTGTTGACTAGTTGTTTAGTGTAGTGTTTGTGTGTCAAACATGTTCTGTTAGAAAATGTTTAGGTTGTGAATTCTGTCCAGATAAAATGTTCAGAAACCTGTTGCTGTTTTTTTTGGTGTCTAATATTCTGTTTTGTGTTGAAGCATGTTCTGTTAATTTAGTTTGATTTCTTGTTTCTGTCTATTTCTGTGTTTGAGTCTTATTATTGTCAAGTATGTTTGGATAACTCTTTTGTTATCACTGCCCTCTGATTCACTGTTAACTATGCATAAAATTTTCGTTGAAATGATACTCAAGTAACTGTTGTTTACTGTTTTTGAGAGTATTGCTTCATATTATGGACTTGGTTCTGATTTGGTGTTGCTGCATTTTATGAAATCAATTCTGTGCCTGATCTTTAGTTGCTGTTAACATCTGCATAGTTGCTGTGGTTTGGTGTTTATTGTGCTAACACTTGTGTGTTGCTGCATCATTCTCTGTGAGTTTTCCACCCGAGTGTTATTCTTGTTTTCAAAATGATTTTGGCATCAAACTGTTGTTTCTGGAGATTTAGCTAAGTTCAAAATTTCAAAAAAAAAAAAAAAAAAACAGCAGTGAATTTTTCTTTCGAGTAACCAGAACTATTTTCAACAATTCCTGATTTTTATTCTGCTGCTGCCGAATCCATCTTCCAAAGAAAATCGACAGATTTCTGAGATTGTTTCGCTTTCAAGCTCACAAATTTACAAAGTAAAATCTGTTTTTCGGACCCACACAAAATTTCAGTGTTTGCTTGCCCGTCGAGCTTCGTCGTTTCCTTGGCCAGAAACTTGATTTCCGAACTATTACACGCCGATAACCATCGCCGAAAGTTTACTTGGCTGAGGGATGGAAATCGTGTCTGCCGCGTTTTCTGAGTGTCTGCCTTTCCGATTTCCCCTTTTCCGGCGAGCTCCCCTGTTCTCACCCGAAATCGCCTGAAGTTGTTTTCTTTTCTGTTTATTTAAAAAAAAAAAAAATTATTAAATTAAAGTAGATTAGTTTAAATTAAATTCAAAAAAAAAAAAAAAAATATTAAATTAAAGTAGATTAGTTTAAATTAAATTCAAAAATATATATCTAATATATATATATATAATATCTACTATATATATAATGACCATCTTCCTTAGTTAGGTTTTTAACTTAGTTAAGTTAAATTCCCTCCTAAAATTTAGGAACACGAATATAACTTAATTAAGCTTCTCCTAAACTTATTAGACACATGAAAACCCGCAGTGGAATCATACGTGAGGCAAACCTAGAATTAGAGGCTGAACCCAATCAAGGCAAAGGAGTACCCCAATCTGGAAACCCTCACGAGGGAGAAACTAGTATGCAAGGTCAAATAGACGGCTTGGCCGGTGAAGTTAGTAGCATTGGCCAACAACTCAAGGATATTAAACTTGTTATGGAGAGAATTCTTCAAAATTCCCCGAGAGAAGCCTCCCATGACACATCCCCTAGGTTAAGGCCAGAGAACCCGAGAGAAGGCCCACTGAACATGAGCCCCGTAATGAGTATGAAAGGCCCGAGGCCCTAGGAGAAGAGTTCTCCACTATGACTTTAGAGAAGAGAGAGGACCGAAGAGAATTTCCGTCCTAGTCGGCGGAAGGATTTAGATGACATGCGACACGTTAAGCTACATGTGCCATCCTTTAATGGGACATGTGATGGCCATACCTTTTTGGATTGGTTGGATAAGACAGAGAAAGTTTTTGAGTACTACGAGTACTCTGACCGAGTGAAGATCCAACTAGTGTCAGTAGAACTCACGGGTTATGCTGCACTATGGTGGTCAAACATTAAGGCCCAAAGAGAAAAGATAGGAGACGAGCCCATAACTTTATGGCGTGTAATGAAATCCTTAATGACCAAGAGGTTCGTACCCAATCAATATAAGCAAGAATTGTTCTTACAAATCCAAAACCTTAGGCAAGGAAGTCAATCTGTAGAAGAATATCTCACGGAGTTTGAGACCCTTAGGATTCGTGGAGCCATGGACGAGCCCGAAGAACAAATTGTAGCTAGATTCATCCGAGGGCTCACCCGAGATATAGCTGACACCGTGGAACTACACCCACTAGAATCCTTAGATGCGGTAGTTCAGATGGCTTTGAAGGTCGAACGTCAACTCTCTCGAAAAGAAAAGCTAACTACCCTCCAAAGTTCATTCCCAAAACTACCCCCAAGACCTCACCTAAGTTGCCCGAGCCCAGTAAGACCTTTACCAAGGCTGAAGGAAAAAGGCCTTTTACACGAAACTGGCCACCTAAGGAACAAGGCCCTAAGGCTCATGAGGATAGAGCCAATGCACCCCGTTCTAGAGACATGAAGTGCTTCAAGTGTCAAGGACTTGGACATTTTATAGCCCAGTGCCCAAACCGAAGAGTAATGATCCTAAGAGAAGACACTGGTGAATATGAAAGCGAAGATGAACAACCCGAGTACGAAGTTGAGGAAGACGAAGAAGAAGAGACTAAATCTGAAGAAGAAGTTGTTCATGCACCGGATGGACCCCTACTCATGGTGAGTAGACGTGTGCTCATGACAGGGAGCACGGGAGAAGACTGTCAGAGAGAGAACATTTTTCATAGTAGATGTCTCATCAAAGATAAATTGTGCTCACTGATCATTGACGGAGGCAGTTGTGCAAATGTCGCATCGAAAGAATTGGTTACCAAGCTAGGACTAGAGACCACCGCTCACCCCCATCCATATAAGCTTAGATGGTTGGATGACCGTGACGATGTCAAAGTGACCAAAAAAGTCAAAGTTGAATTTGCCCTTGGAAAATATAAGGACACGGTCCTCTGCGATGTTGTACCTATGAGTGCAAGTCATTTGCTCTTAGGTAGGCCTTGGCAGTTTGACCGAAGAGTGAACCATGATGGATATACGAACTATTATTCTCTTAAGTTTGAAGGCAAAACCTTTAGATTTGCACCCATGACCCCGACCCAAATATCCAAAGATGAAACTGCAAGAAAAGAAGCTAAGACTAAGGCTAGCTTGTTTATGACTAAAAACGAGATCGAAGCATCTGTGCTCAGGGGAGACCCCATGATTTTGATACTCTTTCGTGACAGAGTTATGGAGCTAGGAGAAATACCTACACCCGTTAAGAACTTGCTCCACCAATTCCAAGACGTCTTCCCAGAGGAGCTACCCCAAGGTTTACCACCCTTACGTGGTATTGAACATCAGATCGATCTCCAGCCTGGCGCGGTTTTACCTAACCGACCCGCCTATCGGATGAACCCCGAAGAGACAAAAAGTTGCAAGATCAAGTACAAGAACTATTGGACAAGGGGTATATAAGAGAGTCTATGAGTCCCTGTGCCGTACCATCTTTATTGGTACCCAAGAAAGACGGCACTATGAGAATGTGTGTTGATAGCCGAGCCATGAATCAGATCACAGTAAAGTATAGGTTTCCCATACCTAGGCTCGAAGACATGATAGACGAGCTCAGCGGAGCCGCCATCTTTTCCAAGATAGATCTCAAAAGTGGCTATCATCAAATAAGAATGAAGGAAGGTGATGAATGGAAGACGACCTTCAAGACTAAATACGGCCTATTTGAATGGATGGTGATGCCTTTCGGATTATCCAACGCGCCAAGCACATTCATGAGACTCATGCACCATGTGCTTAAAGAGTATTTGGGAAAGTTCATCGTTGTTTACTTCGATGATATTTTGGTGTATAGCGCGGACCTTCCACAACACCTTAGCCACCTTAGTACCCTGTTTAAAACTCTTAGAAAAGCCAAGTTATTTGGAAACTTGAGCAAGTGTTCATTTGGACAAGACAAGGTATACTTCCTAGGATTTATCATATCGAAGGATGGCATGGAAGCTGATGAGGACAAAATTAAAGCTATCAAGGATTGGCCTACACCAAATTCGGTCACCGAAGTTCGTAGTTTCCATGGCCTAGCTTCCTTTTATCGGAGATTCATACAAAACTTCAGCTCGATAGTCTCACCACTCACAGATTGCACCAAGAAAGTGAAGGAGTTTACTTGGACCCCGAATTGTCAAAGGAGCTTCGAGTTGATCAAGGACAAGTTGTGTCATTCGCCTGTACTTGCACTACCCAATTTCAATCAGGTATTTGAGGTAAAGAGTGATGCCTCTGGGGTTGGTATAGGTGCAGTACTTATGCAAGAAGGGAAACCCGTTGCATATTTTAGCGAAAAACTCAAAGGAGCTACCCTCAATTATTCAACCTATGATAAGGAGTTTTATGCGGTTATTAGAGCTTTGGAGCATTGGCAACATTACCTCCTACCTCGAGAATTTGTTATCAACACCGACCACCAATCGCTCCGACATATCAAGAGTCAGCATAAGTTGAATAAGAGGCATGCTAAATGGGTGGAATTCTTAGAGAGGTTCCCCTACACTTTGAAATATTTAAAGGGAGAAAACAATGTCGTGGCCGACGCGCTTTCAAGGAAACGCATTCTCCTTACAGAATTAGGAACCAGGTTCTTTGGTTTTGAGTGGGTCAAAGAGAATTACGAAACCGACCTAGATTTTGGAACCTACTACGCTAAGTGCAAAGAAAAGGCCACAGGAGAATACCGTCTCATGGATGGTTATTTGATAAAAGCGGGAAAGTTATGTATTCCCCAAGGAAGTCTAAGACGGTGTCTCGTGAAAGAAGCACATTGTGGAGGCTTGGCAAGCCATTTCGGAGAGAAGAAGACCTTGGACATGCTCAAGGAAAATTTCTATTGGCCCCGCATGATAAAAGATGTCCACCGTCTAGTGGAAACATGTGTGGTATGCAAGAAAGCCAAGAGTAGGCTTCTCCCTCAAGGTTTATATATGCCTCTGCCAGTCCCATCACACCCATGGACCGACGTTAGTATGGATTTCGTTCTAGGACTACCCCGAACTGCCCGAAGTAAGGACTCCATTATGGTAGTTGTGGATCGTTTTTCCAAGATGGCCCATTTCATTCCCTGTACCAAAACAGATGATTCCTCCATGATAGCTGATCTGTACTTTAAGGAAATCGTTCGCCTACATGGGATTCCACATTCAATAGTGTCAGATCGGGACACTAAATTTTTGAGCGCCTTTTGGACCACCTTATGGAGAAGGTTGGGGACCAGGTTGTGTTACAGCACATCCTTCCATCCCCAAACGGATGGTCAAACGGAAGTCGTTAATAGGACCTTAGGCACCCTCTTACGCAGTATTGTAGGAAAAAAACTAACCAATTGGGACATCGTCCTTCCTGGCTTAGAATTTGCCTATAATCGCAACCTACATTCCACTATTCAGCAATCGCCCTTTGAGGCTGCCTATGGGTTTAATCCATCTACACCGTTGGACCTTGTACCCCTACCATTCAAAGACTTAGTTAATCCATCAGGAGCAGACAAGGCTGAACGTATTAAGAAATTACATGAGGATGTTCGAAAAGCCATCGAGAAAGGAATAGTGCTGTGGCCAAACAAGTAAACAAGGGACGTAAAGAAGTTATTTTTAAGGAAGGAGACTTAGTTTGGTTGCACCTACGTAAGGAAAGGTTTCCCGATCAAAGAAGATCAAAGCTTCTTCCTCGAGCAGATGGACCTTTTAAAGTCTTGCAGAAAGTTAATAACAACGCCTACAAGATAGAGTTACCTGGAGAATATGGCGTGTCAGCAACCTTCAACGTCCAGGACTTATCTCCATACAAAGGCGAGGAAGATGGCCTTGATGGGCCCGACTTATCAGATTTGAGGACAAATCCTCAACAACCTGGGGAGGATGTTGTGCCCCGTAGGCCCATCACACGATCACAGGTACAATCACATGTTTTATCTAATCTATGTACTTACACACTTTACTCTTTTGCAGGTGACATTTCTTACACCGAATTGGAAGACGTACTCACCGATGTAAAGTGGGAGATGGAAGCTCAAGATCCGGAGCAACCGAAGCACGTCATTGCTTGGGAGACAAGGCTTGGAGAACCAGAAGCTCATATGGGAATTTGTCTTCCCGAGCATTGATTTTATGTATTTTTATTTTAAAACTTTTTGGGCAAACATTGGCCTTTTTGTTAAGAATTTTATAAGCATGCATGTTAGGCATTTAGGGCTAGATTCTTGGTAGGGTAGATGTGGCTTGGTTTGGTTTTAATTGGCTTGAGAACCAATGGAGTGGGTTAATGAAGAAAACCAGCTGCTGTGCATTGAAGAGAACCGAACCACTTGCTACTTGAAGAACCGAGCCGCTGCTGCTTTTGAAGTGAACCGGGTGAAGCTTCATTTTCGTGAACCAGAACTCAGCGAAGGGGACCAGAGAAGCCGCGGCGACTGCACTCGAAGATGGAGGGGACCACTTCCGTTTTTGGCCCGAATCGTCGTCGCCTTCGTGTCGGAGAAGTTGCCGTGCAAGGAAACCGGTGAGTTGACAGAAACAGGGCTACCCTCGAAGCCCTAGCGACAGAGGAATCTTGCCTGTTTCTTCTCCCGCGCCTTCAACGGTTCTCGCCATTTTTCAAATGTTCTCCAGCCACTAGGTATTATATATCATTGCAATTGGTGTTTGTAATTTTTGGTTCAGTTTATGAGAACAAGTAGACCGTTTCCCTAAGAGAGAAACCGAGAAGGAAATCGCCGACAGGTGAGCTTCGGCTTTGCCGAACAGGAGACAGCCTCCTAGTTCAACAACCCGAGGTTGTTGTTGAACTCTAGCACCACTCTCCTCTCCTCCCTATCGAGGGCTGGAAACCAGAAGGAAGTGGACAGAACCGGTTCCTCAAGTCGACGCCTTCCTCTGGAAAAGCGTTCTGTCGGAGCTAAACATTGGTTAGCTGACCGACTTGAGGTTGTTTAAGTCTTTGTTGAATTAACTGGACCACGCCATTCATCTTACACACACTTCACTCGCACAACACTAATCTCACTAAAACCCTCTGATTCTTCTTGTATTTTCACACGTTTTAGTTTCTGTTCTTGAGGTTACTCGGCTTGGCCGAGTACTGGAGTAGCTAACGATCTCTTTAAGCTGTTGCAGGATCTTATTTTGGGCTTGACTCACAACACACCCCGAGGGGACCTCTATGAAGGATGATTGGTTAAAATACGAAATTCTGAATAGTGGGCCTTGTCGGGCTGAGGTTGCTGGTAGTAGCACCCCGAGGGGACCTCTGTGAAGGATGACTGGCTAAGATACGTAATGTAAAATGCATCTCGAATAGGGTGATTGTCGGGCTGAGGTTGCTGGTAGTAGCACCCCGGGGGAACTCTATGAGAGATGAACGGTTAAAACACGAGATCCTGCATAGTCGTATGAGAGATGACCGGTTAAAACACGAGATCCTGAATAGTGGGCCTTGTCGGGCTGAGGTTGCTGTAGTAGCACCCCGAGGGGACCTCTGTGAAGGATGACTGGCTAAGATACGTAAATTGTAAATGCATCTCGAATAGGGTGACTTGTCGGGCTGAGGTGCTGGTAGTAGCACCCCGAGGGGAACTCTATGAGAGATGACCAGCTAAAACACGAGATCCTGATTAGTGTGCATTGTCGGGCTGAGGTGCTGGTAGTAGCACCCCGAGGGGACCTCTGTGAAGGATGACTGGCTAAGATACGTAAATTGTAAATGCATCTCGAATAGGGTGACTTGTCGGGCTGAGGTTGCTGGTAGTAGCACCCCGAGGGGAACTCTATGAGAGATGACCGGTTAAAACACGAGATCCTGAATAGTGGGCCTTGTCGGGCTGAGGTTGCTGGTAGTAGCACCCCGAGGGGACCTCTGTGAAGGATGACTGGCTAAGATACGTAAATTGTAAATGCATCTCGAATAGGGTGACTTGTCGGGCTGAGGTTGCTGGTAGTAGCACCCCGAGGGGAACTCTATGAGAGATGACCAGCTAAAACACGAGATCCTGATTAGTGTGCATTGTCGGGCTGAGGTTGCTGGTAGTAGCACCCCGAGGGGACCTCTATGAAGGATGATTGACTAAAATACGTAAATGTCGTGATTAAGCAAACGATCAGCAAACGAACACAACTGAGAGTTAGAAACTGCATGTGTTAGGTTGATTGCATTGTGATGTTGTGAGTCGCATGGGAAGTTGTGTAGTTGTGTTGCGTTGTCGTGTTGAGCGTGTGTGTGTGGTTGTGTGAGGGTTAATTGTGGATTGCAGTTGTTTATATTTATTATCCCCTACTTGCTAAGCGTAAGCTTACTTGTGTGTGTGTGTTCCGTGGTGTAGGTGACGACAGGAGTACAGGTTAAAGCTTCGAGGAAAGCTAGGTTTGAGACGCAGTCGTTGATGTACGCGGTATGCCGGTGCGGGCAGTTGTCAGGGCGTCTCGACCATGGTCTTCGGAGATGTGGGGTTTAATATTTTGGTGGTTATTGTAAATGTTTATTGTTGTATATAGTTAAGTTAAGGGTGATAGGTCGCCCTAACCTGTGGATTTTCTGCATTTGGGAATGTTAGTATTTTAGTTTTCCATTTTTCTATTATTGGAGATTTTGTATGCTGGATAGTGAGTGATTAGCTGAGTAAGAATATTCTGGATCTGGTTGGGAATTGGTTTGTGTGCAGGTACTTAGCATTTTTGGAGGCGCCATTTTCAAGCGTTACTCTGCCGAAATTTTGGGGAAAACGCCGTGGTGCTTAGCGGTTAGGAGTAAGGGTAATTAGCGAGTCTAGGCCTAGTTTAAATTATGTTTCAACGTGGGTTTGGTAAGCAAAGTAGCGCACCGAGCCAGGGTGGGTTCGGGGGCATTACACACTTCGTCCAACCGAATTACACGCTTGACAACCTAATCAAATAGGAAAATTCACTTAGAAAACCATTAATAAATTCTAAAGGATTTTTCTAACTAAACTAACCACACATTTCAACCTAAAACTCCAAAACTCGATTTTTATTACAAATTCTAACGTCCAACTTCAAACGGCCATAACTTTCTCGTTTTTCAACGGATTTTGACGTGCCACCCCAATCCATAAACCTCTACACGTCTAATATCCATTGAAATACTTAATTTAACCAAACAAACATAATAGCCAACCCGAAAACCCCTAAACAGAATCGGCCCCCCAAGTGTTCCAACCCGGTTTTTGTGTAACTTCCATCTAATCTTTTATCTAATCACTCAATTAACCTAAACTATCCATTCAACAACTAAACCAACCAATTTGGAAAGAAATCAACCAATTGAAAACCAAATTTCAGAATCCCAAAACTAGGGTTTTCTAACCCTCACAAAATCCAACCAAAACTCACTAAAACACTCTCAAACTTCCTCTAAACTTATAAAAATCAAAACCCATGAAGTTTTACCTTAAAATCACCTTGAGAAATTGAAGCAAATGAGAGAGAAGAGGCGGCTATGGAGGGTTCACGATGGCAGGGGAGAAGAAAGAAGAAAATGATATGTTTTTCTACAATTTTTGACAATTTAAAGTAAATTTCTTCCTTCTTTTAATTTTTCACCACAAAATTCTTTAAAATTGTAAATCCACCTTCCTTTTCCTCCTCCAACGTGGCTGTCATCCTTCACCACTTCCTCCATCCATTTTTCATCACAAATTCTTCTTTTCTATTGGTTGTTAGATACTTTTAACTTTTTCACATATTTGATTTTGAATTTTCAACTCTTTTCTTTAAAATTACCATTAAACCCTTAACCCTCACCTTGTCTTCCAATCTCCAACATGAAGACATCATTAAATTCTCACTTTTCATTCTTTTATTTAATTAATCAATTCATTAAGTCAAAAAGTCACAATTTCCTTTGAATTTTCAACACCTTTACTTTTTGACTTTTCAACCCATTTGCTTTTAACTTAAACTCCTCTTCTTCCACACTTCTATGCACATCATCAATCTTGAATAAATTAAACTCCCATAACACGTCAATCTAAGGATACACACGCTAGGAAAATTCTGGGTGTTACAGTTGAAATTTATAAATAATTCCCACTCTCATTTGTTATATATATCAACGTGAATTTCCTCTTTTAAATTCCCAAACACTTCTTTCTTTCTCTAGGCTCATAACTTCCTTGACTTTTCAACATCTTGACCTTTCAAACTATCACTTTTCTACACTTGATTTCATTTATAATTACCTTTATCTAAAACCAATAATATAGTACTCCTTCCATAATATATATTTTCCCACTTATTTCTCTTATCAATAAAAATAACTCTAACATTAACGTAACCCCAACAACATCCCCTAACTAGGCTACGTACGAATTAGAAAATTCTCGGGTGTTACAACTAACCACCCTAAGTCTTATAAATTGAGATGGCTGGATGATATAGATGACATCAAAATAACCAAGCAAGTAACCATGGACTTCACCATTGGTAAGTATAAATACTGGATTCTTTACGACGTTGTCCCAATGAATGCTAGTCATCTTCTATTAGGACGACCATGACATTACGATCGGAAGGTGAACCTTGATGGATTTCTCAACAACTATACTTTAAAATTTGGTGGAAGGACAATCAATTTATTACCTATAACTCCCGAACAAGTGGCTCGTGACGATGCTATGCGTAAAGAAGGAAAGATCAAGGAAAATATTTTCTTATCTAAGCGTGGGTTGATATCAAGAAAAGATCAAGAACACTGTCATATTAATTGGCATCAGAATCCCCTTTATGACCAAGAGATGTCTTACCATTTGAAAAAAGTGTCATCATGGCATCAAGAAAAGAAGGAATTAAGTGAAGAGAGTATTTTTGGGATTTGTAATATGATCATTAGACCACCTCACTCCTTTCCATATGTTGAAAGAATCAACTCTCCCTCACACCCATTTTTCAAGAAGTTAGTTTATTTCCTAGCTCATACATATTGTACTACTTTAGTCCACAGTGGAAATAAGCAAAACAAGAGAAAATTTACACTTAATTGACTCAACCAAAACCCTAATTTACAATTGGGTGAACTATCAAAACAACTAGCCCCACCGTGTGATTATCATAAATTCTACCATTGAACCAAGGACAAGGAAGCCATCGATTTGGTAATAACATGTTCTCTACCCTCCGGCTATTTGATGACTTGGATTTTAAAGGTTAGTTGGAGCCAAGAACATCACAAGGTTCATTTGGATGTTAAGCTTGCATATGTGGTCTTAAAGATAAAAGGATTAATTCTTTGGTCAAGAGAGTATAGCGGCAATCCCACGATACCACATTTGGAATTCGACTACTTTGAAAACCTTCACTCCATCACCGAGAAAACGACCTTTCAAAGTAGCTCCCAAATTCAATCATTCCACCTTCGCCAAAGAGCTTTTTAGTAAGACCATCCGACCACCCATAGTATTTTTGTCATTCTCATTTAATGTCCAAGATTTGTTCCCTCACATTGGAAATGTAGTTCGTGAAGAGGAGACTGAATCATTGGATTTGAGGTCAAAACCTCAGCCACTCGAAGGGGATGATATGCTAAGGAGGCCCATTGCAAGATCGCAAACTAAGGCCCATAAATTTCTTATTCTTTTTACTAATGGGTTTGATTTTCTTGCAGGAGTGAATCAGCCCTTACATAGCCTCATTTGGAGCACATGGATGGACTCCTCATTTGGCCTAATGGGAATTTGTCTTCCCGGCCCATAAAATTATTGTAATTTTGTTTTGAACTTATTTGACAAACTCTAGCCTTCTTGTATGAATTATTTATATTGCATCATGCATTAGATTGAGTAGTTAGGATTAAATGTATGTTGGTGGATGATGGGTTGAAGACTTAGCCAACAAAGAAGAAAAGCTCACAAACAAAATGGACTCAAATGAAGATTTGGCCCAAAGGAGAGCTCAAATGTAAGGTATGAATTTTACAGGTACATCAAGTAGTGGCCACAAGGATAGATGACATGGCCATTTAGCACCATTGATCAAGCAAAACAAGGAAATGACCTCAACCCTTGGATGAAGCACATGGATTGCAATCTTGTCTTTTCATCTTGGTCTTCATCAATGGGTCCAATCTTTTCTTCCATTGCCAGACCCTAATCATCCACCCTAGGTTTCTTTATTTAAGGCATTGCATTGGTGATTGTAGGAACCTTTTTGCCATTTATGAAATTTCTATTTCCCTAACCAACGTGTTAGAAGACCTACGGGTATCCTCAGTTTTCTAATCGAGTGGAGAAGTCCTCCATTGTTCCCATAGCCTTCGGGTTGCTAGGTGTGTAACACCCGGTTCTATCGAACCCGTTCTCAATTTTTTTAAATTAATGGTACACTTTAAATGACAATAATAAAAGTAGGGTTAATGGATGACTAGGCAAGGGCATAAGAGTAATTGGAAATTTTAAAGTGGATAATGTATTTAAGGGAAGAGGTTTTGGATTTAATGCACTGTAGCTGCCACTATCCTGCTTACCATTCCTTTATCTTGTGTTTTAGCAGTTAGGTAACTGAGGGAGTACAATGTGAGGAATTTCGAGAATGTTTTGATTGAGAGTAGGTTTGGGTTTTGGTGATAAACGAGAATGCACGAGTAGCAGGGTTTCAAATTGGTTTCCTCAAACTTCTGATTGATTCTTAGTGGAAGTTTGATTAATGTATTGTTATGACTTTAGGTGAGCGAGCTTCTAAAGTAAATTACAGCCGAGCGATTTCCAGGAGACCAAGTAAGTAGAGTTTGCTTGTGCCTTCGGGCCTACATCACAAAACAGTAGGACTTATGCTTGTTTATGTGCTTTCTGTATGTTTTAAATCATGTTTTGGAAAAGGAAACGAAAATGAATTTACATGTAGTAGTTTGGTGAGATATGAACAGCATGAATAACTTTTAAGGGAATTAATCCGTCCCTTAATCGAGATTAGAGGATGCATGCTTTGGGAAGACTTGATCCACTTCCCATCGTACAGGGGGGGTCATGAACAGCTTTTAGGGGAATTAATCCGCCCCTTAATCGAGACTAGAGGATGCATGCCGTGGGAAAATTGATCCGCTTCCCATTTTTTATGAGGATCAACAGTATACGATCATGAACATAACAGAGATGAGAAAGTAGAAACTGCATAATTAAATTTTATGTTCAGCATTGCATTTTTATATATTTCCTCTACTTGCTTAGCCTTAGGCTAATAGATGAGTTTTGTGATGTAGGTGAAGTGAATCCAGGTATGTTCCCTGATTTCGTTGAAGATTAGAAGTGGTTGTGGGAATGCTTCCAGGCTTCGACTCTGCTACTGATGAGGCGGTTTAGCTGGTGGCAGTAGACATGAGATTTTATAAACATGGTTTGGTTTTAATGTCTAAAGAATTTTTATATCAGAAGAATAGTTTAAGTGTCCAAATGGTTGAATTCGGTCTGTGTTAGTACATGTTAATTCTACTGTGGTTTTTACTGTATTTCAAGTACTTCAAGAAGTCATATTGTTTTGGATGATTTTGATAAAACTATAAGTCTTTTAGCAGTCAGTGTTTTTCTGTTGTCTATCGATGAAAGTATGTTATTTTTGCTTTCTACCGCTGAACTATTCACCGGTGGATAAGTGTTATTTTACTTTCTACCGCTAAACTATTTGAGTGTTAGTCTTTTGTCGTTTAGTGACTGGGCGATGTAGTCTATCGGGCAAAGTTTAAGTGTTAGTCTTTTGTCGTTTAGTGATTGGGCGATGTAGTCTATCGGGCGAAGTTTAAGTGTTAGTCTTTTGTTGTTTAGTGACTAGGCGATGTAGTCTATCGGGCGAAGTTTAAGTGTAGTCTTTTGTCGTTTAGTGGACTGGGCGATGTAGTCTATCGCGGCGAAGTTTAAGTCGTTTAGTGACTGGGCGATGTAGTCTATCGGGCGAAGTTTAAGTGTTAGTCTTTTGTTGTTTAGTGACTAGGCGATGTAGTCTATCGGGCGAAGTTTAAGTGTTAGTCTTTTGTCGTTTAGTGATTGGGCGATGTAGTCTATCGGGCGAAGTTTAAGTGTTAGTCTTTTGTCGTTTAGTGACTGGGCGATGTAGTCTATCGGGCGAAGTTTAAGTGTTAGTCTTTTGTCGTTTAGTGACTGGGCGATGTAGTCTATCGGGCGAAGTTTAAGTGTTAGTCTTTTGTTGTTTAGTGACTGGGCGATGTAGTCTATCGGGCGAAGTTTAAGTGTTAGTCTTTTGTCGTTTAGTGACTGGGCGATGTAGTCTATCGGGCGAAGTTTAAGTGTTAGTCTTTTGTTGTTTAGTGACTAGGCGATGTAGTCTATCGGGCGAAGTTTAAGTGTTAGTCTTTTGTCGTTTAGTGACTGGGCGATGTAGTCTATCGGGCGAAGTTTAAGTGTTCGCCCTTTGTTGTTTAGTGACCGGGCGATGTATTCTTTGCTCTAAAACGCTGTCGTTAGTTAAGCGTTATCGACCGGTAGAATTATCGACCGCAGTGTTTCATTGCATGTTTCCCTCCTAGTTCCGCTGCATGTCTCAATTTTCTTTCGCTGCATGGTTTTAAATAGTTTGAGTTGAAAATACAGAATGAGTTTTCTTTTAAAATTATCGAAATTTTCTATTATTATTATTGTTAAAAGTAGCGAACCGGGTTCAGAAAACCCGGGACGTTACAAGGTGAACTCTTATCTTTTCTAACACTTTTTTCTCTTGAGAGTTTAAAGGTTCGAGGACGAAAACCTAGGCCTAAGGATGGTTGTTTTCCTACGGAAAAACATGCACCCTTGAGCCAAACGTTAGATAGCTCTCAGGTCCGCCAAAGGTATTTTCATCTTTTCATCATTTCATGTGTTTAATTTCATCTTCATTTCAGCCAATCCTTCATCACACACTTCACTTTTATTTTGTGTTTTCTTCGTCTCCATTTTCTTCATCTTTCTTCACGGTTTTGCACACTACTTCACTTATTCCTTTGCTCCATTTTCTCTTACATTTCATGCCAATATTTCCACTATAACTCTCGGCCACCTTTACACACTAATCTTCTTTCATTTTAGTTGCATTTTCATCATCATCCCCTTCACATTTCTTTTCAGTTTTGTGCATACTCATCACCCGAGCACTTTTGCCTATTTTGTTGTTATACACTGGTCCCTTCTCTAAGGACCACCATGTCAATATACATGTAGAAGAGATTTTTCTTTGATTAAACATAAGAATTTCTCTCTCCCTTAATCTATACAGCTCTCCCGCTAAATATATGCTATATATTAGAAATAATTGACTTGATAATATTCTCTTGCTTTTTTTGTTTTTTTAAATATTGAGCGGAGTAATGTTTGTTTTCTCTCTTCCCTTTTAGACATTAAAAAGAGAATTCATGATTAAAATGATATACTAATTCAAGATATACAGAATTTATTACCATAGCGTAATAACCAAGAGCAAAGAGATGCATCATCATGTATCAAGAAAATAATCAAGAGAGGTATAACAATGATACCAAGGATAAACATCTCAAATAAAGAGAAATCATAGAAAATAAGAAAAAAAATCTCAAGTTTAAGCATAAAAAGGTGAAGAGAATCTATATAAACTATAGATAAAATTTCCATTTGAACTATCTTTAATCAAGCAAGTTTTCAATTCAAGAAAAATATCATTGATCATATAATTCGCTAAAGCTTAAGAGATTATGCTTTAACTCATCAATCAAAAGATCATACTCAAAAATAAGGTTAGAAGCATCACTTTTATTGTCAATACTTATACGCTTGCCTTTTTGGTTTCCTCCAAGAGAGATATTTTCTTCCTTTAATTGAAATTGGTGAACTTCGATAAATCTCCCATCAAATGCCTTGATCACCTGCTATAAGTTAATAAGTGTATTTTATGGAAAATTCTTCAACCTATAAGCAAAATTAAATACATTTCTTTTGTACCAAAATCTTTTTTGGGTCCATGATGGTCAGTCGTGATTCCTTTGGGAACTCATTTCAATGTACCAAAAGACTTATGACCATTAAAATTCAACGGACATATAAAATGTTTTATGGTATATTTCATTACATGTATGGCAAGTAAACGATGCAATAAACATTTTTTTATAAATCTTTTTCTTTTGAGAGGGTTCATAACCAATATCGACTTTATCAAATGTAACCCTTTGTTTTTTCAACAGCATATCCAAATTGTTACTACCATTTGTAAAATAAAGCACAAATATTTTGTAAATCAAGATTTTTTCTTTGTAACTCACTAATTTCTTTTCGAAGCAAAGATGACTCAATTGAATGCTTCTTCACAATATCATCATTCTTTTTCTTTAACATTTTATATTTAGACATGAGAATATTTTATTGATTATATAATTTTTCAGATGCGTTAAGTAATTCTTCTTAATCAAAATTTTCTTCTAAGTAACTTGAAGAATCGCATACTTTGTTTTCTTTTGCCACGAAGCACATATTTGAAAATTCCCCATCCTTGGATGACGTGTCATCTTCGTTATCATCTTAAGTGACTTTCATTGCTTTCTTTTTAGAGCCTTTAGGTGCATTTTTGGTTTGAGGACAATCAACTTCATAGTTTCTCTTTTTCTCTTGTAATTTTTTTTTATGAAGGAACTTGTTGAATTTCCTTGTAATGAATACAATTTCCTCATCATCTTCTTCCTTATTGGATTTCACTTAATTACTTGATGAGGCTTTGAGGGATATATTCTTCTTCTTCGAGATCTCTTTCTCCTTTTGGTCTTCTATTTTGTTCACCGTCATTGTGATTTCGTGAGTCATAAGGGATCCAATGAGCGCTTCCATCTTCAATATTTTAAGATCACGAGCTTCTTAGATTGTCATCATTTTGGGTTGTCATGTTCTTGGTAAGCACCTAAGAATTTTCCTCACACATTCCTCATTTGGATATGTCCTACCAATAGCTATCAAGCCATTAAGAGCATTAATAAAATGAGTAAACATTTGGCTAATTGTTTCATTATTTTCCATTGAAAATAATTCATATTCATGTACTAGCATGCTCAATTTACTTTTTTTTAACTTGTAGTGCCCTTGTGTGTGATCTCAAGCATCCTGCACTCTATTGGATTCATCTCTATTTAAAGCACAGTATAGAGTGTTCATTGCCTTAGCATTTAAGCATAGTTTTTGTTTATCGATATCATCAAACCCAAAAGGCAATTTAGGAACATTTAAGCCATTTTCTAGTTTAACGGGAGCATAAGGTCCATTTTCTATTAATTGTCATAAATTATAATGTAACACCCGATATTTTCTTAAGAAGGAAAAATTTGAGAGAAAATAAAATGATAAGGTAATTGTTTAATAAATAGGTTATTTTAATTAGTTTAAAAGAAAAGTAAAGTTTCTAATTTAAGTTCGGGTCCTAGTGAAATTAAGCCGGGGTTACAATTTAAGAAAGAGATTTAACGAAATTTGAAATGGTCGAAAACACGGGAGGGCATAATGGTAATTTAGTTTTATTAATGTTATTATTATTATTATTATTATTATTATTATTATTATTATTATTATTATTACTAATTCAAATTAAAACAACAAAATGGTTAAAAACCATTTTGTTTGTGTTCGAGCTCGAGCCCGACGGCCGAGAGAAGAACAGGGGAGAGGGGGAGGCGACGCGGCGCCGTTCACCGGTGATTTCCGACGGTCTCCAGCTCCCTTCGCGCACGAACCGACCCGGTAAGTGTGGGTTTTGCCCTGTTTTCGGTTCTCTTGAGGCTGTGAGCGACGAGCTTGTTTTAGCTCCGATTGTCGGTCGATTTTGGTCATCTCCGGCGTGGGTTTGCTGACCCTTGGACCGGCTATGGTTGCTTGGCAGTGAGGAGCACGATTTGGGCAAAATACAACAAGCCCTGTTTGGGGCATTTCGGGTTTTTGCTTGTAGTTCGTGATTTTTGGTTAGATTATGCTAATTGAGGGTATGTGTGGTTGATTGGTGAAGAATTGAGTGAGAATTAATAGAAAACTAGAAAAGGGAAAAATTCCCAGCTTAGGGCAGTTCGGGTTTTGCCAGTTTTGACCTAGCTACGGTCGTTTGTTTTGCAATTCCTTTTGGCAAGTTAAAATAGGTTATTAGAGGAGTACGTGGCCGCTGGAATCGTTCGATTCCGATAACCGACGCAAAAGTTATGCGCGTTTGAAGTTTAGGGTCAGTTTTTACCGAACCCAAATTAGTGGCCCGTTTAGATAGGTTTTAGATGGATCAGGCTATAAATAGTAGTTTGAGAGTAAATTAGTGAATTAGGCTTGATTTAATGAAGTTTGAATATTTGTCGTAGGTCAAGCCATAGGTGGACAGGTAACAGAGAATCCTCATCGGGCTAGGACGCCAGGTAAGTAGAGGATGTTTATGTTTTGCCTTCGAGCCTACACCACAGAACGATAGGATTTATTTTGTTGTTTGTTGTTTGGTTGTCTTCTTTGTTGGTTAAGCATTGTTGGTTGATTGCTTTGCTTTGTTGCTTTGCTTTGTTTTGGTCCGGTTAAGCTGTCTTCTTTGTTGGTTAAGCATTGTTGGTTGATTGCTTTGCTTTGTTTGGGAATTGTTGATGGTTGACTGCTTTGCTTTTTTTTGGTCTGGTTAAGCTGTCTTCTTTGTTGGTTAAGCATTGTTGGTTGATTGCTTTGCTTTGTTTGGGAATTTTTGATGGTGATTGCTTTGCTTTGTTTTGGTCTGGTTAAGCTGTCTTCTTTGTTGGTTAAGCATTGTTGGTTGATTGCTTTGCTTTGTTTGGGAATTGTTGATGGTTGATTGCTTTGCTTTGTTTTGGTCTGGTTAAGCATTTGTGGGACATGCATGGTTTGAATGGTGAGTAGGAAATGCATGGGTGTCTCGTAAGAGATGTACGCTGGGTGTCCGTAAGAGATGTACGCTTTGTGTCTCGTAAGAGATGTACGCTGGGTGTCTCGTAAGAGATGTACGCTTTGTTTCTCGTAAGAGATGTACGCTTTGTGTCTCGTAAGAGATGTACGCTTTGTGTCTCGTAAGAGATGTACGCTTTGTGTCTCGTAAGAGATGTACGCTTTGTGTCTCGTAAGAGATGTACGCTGGGTGTCTCGTAAGAGATGTACGCTTTGTGTCTCGTAAGAGATGTACGCTTTGTGTCTCGTAAGAGATGTACGCTGGGTGTCTCGTAAGAGATGTACGCTTTGTGTCTCGTAAGAGATGTACGCTTTGTGTCTCGTAAGAGATGTACGCTTTGTGTCTCGTAAGAGATGTACGCTGGGTGTCTCGTAAGAGATGTACGCTTTGTGTCTCGTAAGAGATGTACGCTGGGTGTCTCGTAAGAGATGTACGCTTTGTGTCTCGTAAGAGATGTACGCTTTGTGTCTCGTAAGAGATGTACGCTTTGTGTCTCGTAAGAGATGTACGCTTTGTGTCTCGTAAGAGATGTACGCTGGGTGTCTCGTAAGAGATGTACGCTTTGTGTCTCGTAAGAGATGTACGCTTTGTGTCTCGTAAGAGATGTACGCTTTGTGTCTCGTAAGAGATGTACGCTGGGTGTCTCGTAAGAGATGTACGCTGGGTGTCTCGTAAGAGATGTACGCTTTGTGTCTCGTAAGAGATGTACGCTGGGTGTCTCGTAAGAGATGTACGCTGGGTGTCTCGTAAGAGATGTACGCTTTGTGTCTCGTAAGAGATGTACGCTTTGTGTCTCGTAAGAGATGTACGCTTTGTGTCTCGTAAGAGATGTACGCTGGGTGTCTCGTAAGAGATGTACGCTGGGTGTCTCGTAAGAGATGTACGCTTTGTGTCTCGTAAGAGATGTACGCTGGGTGTCTCGTAAGAGATGTACGCTTTGTTTCTCGTAAGAGATGTACGCTTTGTGTCTCGTAAGAGATGTACGCTTTGTGTCTCGTAAGAGATGTACGCTGGGTGTCTCGTAAGAGATGTACGCTGGGTGTCTCGTAAGAGATGTACGCTTTGTGTCTCGTGGTGTCTGGTGTGAGCTGTACGCTGGGTGTCTCGAGTAGAATGGAATTCTACGAGAGACGTTACGTCGTTGTGTTGTTGGTTTCGGTGGTATTGCATATTTGAAGCACACATCATGGTATAACACGTTAGGTACAATTAGTGGCGTTGTTTGGCACTGTGTTTGGCATTGTGAGCATGAACATAATCAGATAAAGTGAATTGTAAAATGCATCTCGAATAGTGTGCCTTGTCGGGCTGAGGTGCTGGTGTGTAGCACCCCAAGGGGAACTCTATGAGAGATGACCGGCTAAAACACGAAATCTTGAATAGTGTGCCTTGTCGAGCTGAGGTGCTGGTGTGTAGCACCCCGAGGGGATCTCTATGAAGGATGACAGGCTAACAGCAAATAAGCATAACTGAGTGTTAGAAACTGCATGTGTTAGGTTGATTGCATTGTGTGTTGTTTATATTGAGTTGTGTGAGAATGAATTGCTTTGTTCGTTGTTGTTTGGTGATTGTTTGGTTGTTGTGGTTATTTTATGTTGTGCATTGAGTGAGCATGAGTTATGAGCACGGGTTTGATGATGAGTGAGCATGAGTTGTGAGCACAGGTTTGTGAGTGAGCATTAAAGGTAATGAGCAATTAGGAATGCAAAGTATCCTAGGTGTAGAGTTGCTTCGCCGGGGAGTAGTGCTCGTGGAGCACCTCGGGAGGGTCTCTACAAGGGATGTGTTGTGTGAGTGATATTGTGTAGAGTTGGATTGTGGTGTTGTGGTGTTGTGTTGCGTTGTCGTACTGTATTAAAGAATAAGGCATCGTTGATGCGGGCAAATCTGTGTTTTGTTTCGTGTCGTTGTGTTGTTTGGTTGTCTTGTTCAGCGTTGTGTGTAGCTTGCATTTTATCTAGTCGTATTTGTCAATACCTACTTGCTAAGCGTAAGCTTACGTGTGTGTGTGTGTTCTGTGGTGTAGGTAACGACGGGGGTACAGGTGAGCTATGTGAGTCAGCCAAGACTTGGGAGCAGTCGGAGATGCATGGAGCGTGCCGGTGCGGGCAGTTGTCGGGGCGACTCCATCATGGTCTTCGGGAGATATGGGGCTTTATATTTGATAGTTTATTTTAGATGTCTGTTTGTAGAAATGATGGGAAAGCGTAACTAATTGTATTTGTTGTATATAGTTAGGTTAAGGGTGATGTGTCGCCCTGTATTTGGAGGTTTTTATATGTGGGATTGTTGAGTGGATAGCTGGTTAGTGAAGTAAGATTATTCTGGATTGTTTGGGATTCGATTGTATGCAGGTATTTAGCATTTTGGAGGCGCCATTTTTAGACGTTACTTTGCCGAAATTTTCGGGAAGGACGCCGTGGTACTTAAAGGTTAGGTTTAAAGGAGTCTAGGCAACTAGGTATGACCTAAAAGAGTTTTAGGAGATTTAGTTTAAATCCTGCGGTGTTAATTTTATTTTTTTAATGAGGTTTTAGCGTGAGATTGGTTAGCAAAGTGGCGCACCGAGCCAGGGTGGGTTCGGGGGCGTTACATATAATCTAGCAATTGAATATATTTTCATTCTTGATTTCTAATAAACATAATAATTGCCATAAAAAACTGGAAGTTTAGTAATAGATTGACCTTGGACATTTGGGCTAAACATATCGAAGGTCATAAATAAATTTCCAAAAAAAATCTATGAATTTTAATTACAATAAAAGATTACAATCTGCTCTAATATCATTTGTAAGATCGAAATTAAACTAAGAGGGGGTGAATTAGGTTAACTAAACTTTTTTGTGTGATTAAGAAATCCTATTATGTAGCAATCTCTTTATACGTTTTATCTTTCTTGATTGTATGAACTAAAATAAATATACAAAGATAAAATAATATAGTAAGAAGAGAGAGAGAGAGATAAGAGAGTGCAAACAAATTTGTTAACGCGGTTCAGCCAAACTTCCTTAGTCTGCGCTTCAAGGTTCCTCCTTTAAGATTCCTTGAAGAGCGTCACCCTTCTCCTTGATTGAGTTTGTGGGTGTCAATCGAACCTTTTCCGACTCTTCAAAAACATCACCCTTTTCAAGTTTTTCGATATACAAAGAAGAGATTGAACAATGGAATATAATATCACACTCTCTCAAAGTTGATAATCTCAAGTTGAGGTTTAGGAGAAGTGTGATTAAGTTGAAGACTTTTTGTTCTCAAGTCAAAAAATTGGCAGCACTTCGATATGGTTCTCAAACTACACTTCTTGTAGATATCACACTCTCTCAAGTCTATTTTTAGACATCTTTAGAAAAGCAGTGCACCGGTCAACACTTCATTCTGTCCAATCGACACTTATAGATCGGTGTGTCTAAATTTGAATGTCGTTCAACAGCTCGGTCGACATTGTGATAGACCACGCGGTCGACACTTTAAATTCTCTGTAACTTTTGCAAAATGGCATTGCGGTCGACACCTTGAGTCTTGCGGTTGACACTTTGAACAGTTTTTCACACTCTTTTGCATCTAAGTCCTATATGCTTCATTGTTAACTAAGAGGATTTAATCAAACATTTTAGTACAACCAAATATCCCTTATTAAAGGTATTCTTAATGAGAGCAAATATAATATTATTGAAATTAATATCATGCACATTATTTATCATATCCATATCTAACACATATCCATGTCTAACACATATCCAAGTACTCGTAATCATAATAATAATCATCATAATAACTTAGAATAATCTATAGCTCATAATCATTTTCATCATCAAAATAATTATGCTTAAACTTCATTAAGCCAACAAAAACTTCTAGGCTTAACTTTATTTCTAGCCATGTACTTTTCTTCTTTTTTGTTGTTTTTCTTGCTTTATGCTTTGAATTCAATGTAAACCCTAATGACCTTAAGTGATGAAATTTAAACCACACTTAAGTTCTTTTTGAACAGCTATGAACATTGGAACAAAAATTTCTTGAAACTTTTGGAAGTTCTCTCAAGTTGGCCACCTGTAACACCCGGGAAATTCCTACAACGTGCGTAGCCTTAGATAGATTATGTTAAGAGGGTTTAGCATACATTCTAGGGTTATGTTAAGTATTAGAATTAAAGTGAAGTTGGGAAAAGAATTTGAGAAAAAATCCTAGGGCTTGAGTGGTTAAAGTGTGTGTTGAGTTGTATTGACTTAAACGTAGTTAAAAGTGAATAAAAGGGGAGGCAAATTGAGGCTTCAACGTGATTAGAGAGGAGAAGAGAAGGGTTGTGGTGTTTTTTGAAATAGAAGAAAAAATTGTGGTTAAAAATGAAAAGGTGAAAAGTCAAAATTTAGGTTAAAAAGAAGTCTCCTTCTTCTTCTCCATCACTCCACGATCTTCAGCCATTGAAGTTCTCCTCTCCTCCATTTTCTTCAAGAGTTCTCAAGGTTTTAAGGTTAGTTTTATTAGGTTTTGAGTTTGATACATTTTAGGGATGGTTTGGGGTATTATGAGTGTTTTTGTGAGTTTTGGTTAGGGTTTGGGAAACCCTAATTATGAAGTCTGAATTTTACCGTTCATGGCTAGTTTTCTTCCCAAATTTGATGGTTTAAACTTATGATAGGTTAGTTTAGGTGGTTTTTAAAGATAGATTAGAGTTTTGGAGAGAGTTAGTGAAAAAAATCAGTTTTGGAAACAATATTCACCGATTCTGTTTTTGGAAATTTGAATTGGCTATGTTGTTTAGTTATGGATTTTTTTTTATTTCAATGGATTGTAGACGTATAGTGGATTACGGAATGGGGTGGCATGTCCAAATCCATTGAAAAATGAATAAGTTATGGACGATTGAAGTTGATTGGTGGAAATCATAGGAAAAATCAGGTTTTAGGGTTAGATTTTTTTAAAGTTGGTTAACTTGTTGTAGTTTTGGTATAGGTAATTCATTAGAAATTCTTAGGTTGGTACTAAGTGAGTTTTCCCTTTTTGATAGGTCGACGAGCGAGTAGTTGACATAGTTGGAGTAAGCGAACACCTGTCGAGCAATCAGGTAAGTAGTGGAGTTAAATGTTTTGCTTTCGGGCCTACACTACAGAACGATAGGGTTTATTTGTTCGTTATTGTTTGTTTTGGGTTGCGCATTGTGTGAGTGTCATGCATCCTTGTTTCCGAAATACGAAAAGAATGAGTTTTATGCATGGTTTGAAAGGTGAGCATGAACGTAAAAAAAAAAAAAGAATAGATGAACAGTGGTTTCGAGTGGAGTCGTTAGGTTGTGCAAATTGCCAGGGAGGCACTTGCGAGGGACTCTACAAGAGAGCATCGTTGAAAATACGTAAGTGTCATGGGTATGAACGCCCGTCGTTAATGTGCGAGAGTAAGCACTAGAGGGTTCTACGATCGATATGGGAGGAGATTGTGTTCAGTCGTCCAATGGGCGGGGCCCGGACGTGAGCTGTCCGATCTTGCTCTAGTAAATTAAGGTGTGGCCGTCCAATGAGTGGGGCTCGGATGTGTGCCTACTTGATTTACACGTGAAAGTGAAAGATAAATGTAACAAAAATGAAACGAAAGCAACAGAGTGAGTAGAAACTGCATTTAGGGGTTGAGGGAGCAAACATTGTTTTGAATTGCATTATTCCCTACTTTACTAAGTATTAGGCTTATGTATTGTGTTATGTGATGTAGGTGATGACGTGTATACTAGTGAGATCTATAAGGACGATCAGAATTAGGGAGCAGTCGATGACGCATGGAGCATGTCGGTGCTGGTAATTGTCGGGGTGCCTCAACCATGATCTTTTGGGAGATATGTGAGAGTGGTATTTTGATATTTTGAGTTGTATAGTTTTCTAACTATTTTTGATTTTTCGTAGAATTGGTAGTTATGTTGAATTCTGTTTGTGTAAAGGATTACGATTTTTAAACCTTGTGATTTCTGCTCAGAATTTTGTACTAAAGCTTGATTTTCAGGATTTTGGTTTCGAAATTTTAGCTATTATGTTGTCCAGTTTTCGTATAGCAAACGGTGTCGGTTTTCAACTGTTTTCACAATTTTGCTAACAGTTTTAAATCAGGTTTTCAGGATTTTTAGGTGTTTTTCTTTTAAGTGGTTTGAGAAAATTAGAGAAAAGGAAGAGTGATATGCCCACGGTCCCGATCCATCGTGCACAAGTCAAGGTATGTAATTAATTATTTATTTGATCTATCTAACGAACTTGTGGAATTTTGTAGGTAAGTGGATTCTCAAGGCTTGGAAAGAATTAATGAAGAGGGAATTTGTTTTCCTTTAATTCAAATTGTGTAAACGAGCCTTGTATTTAATTTATATATTTTTAGGAAACTTTAGTTTTATTTAAAACTCGTTATTTGGCAAACTTTAGCCTTTTAGAATGCATGTTTGTAATGGTCTTTAAAGGGGATGCTAAACCAAGGCGAACCAAGGGGAGAACCGGCTGAACCAAAAAGAACAAAGGGCTGAACTGGACTGAACCAAGGTAAAACAAGGCTGAACCGAACTAAACCAGGGAGCAAAGGAGTGAACCAGCCCTTAGAAGCTCGTTGCCCAGTGAACCGGACTGCGCATTCTGCAGAAACCTCCAACGGCTATAAACGGGCAAAAATCGCAGCGCTCCTCCTTCAGCTTTTCTTCCTCCTCTCTTCTCGATTCCTCTTCTCCTTCTGTATTTAAGCTTCATTTCATCTCTGTAAATCGGTTGCTATTGATGCAATTTTTGGAAATTACAAAGGATTTTTCCTTCCCGTTCGGAGCGCTCTCCGCGAGCGAAAGAGAGAGATTTTTTCTCTCGGTGCTTCATCGGCGCGTAGCGCCTAGATGAAGCTCCCGATTGCACCCCGAGCTTGTGGCTGCTAGGGGGTGTTCTTAGTCCCTCTCTTCCTCTTCCAAGCAATGCAAGCAATGAAGAAAAGGGGCGAACGCCATAGTGCCCTCCGCCGAGAATCCTTCGCTGGCAACGACGGATTTCTGTCACCCGAAAACTACGAGTCGTTTCTGGGTCGGTTTCGGGTCTTCAATTCGCTCCTCCATCATTTCCGCACCGTTCTGAGCAACACCCACCTCTCGGTAATCGACTCACGTCTCTCGCCTCCTCTCCTCTGTTCATCTCTGTTTTCCATACATTTAGCGTCTGTTTTTGGGGTGTCTTGAGCACCGATCTTTGTTTCATGTTTTGTTGTCTTCCACATGCGTTTCTAATCCCATTGCAGGCCTGTAGTCTATCAAGTGGTATCCGAGCCTCATTGCTCATTGGTTGCAAATTTCGGGTTGAAATTTCATCCCCTGTTTCTGTGTTTTAGTTGTCTGTAGTGTCTTGTGTTCTGTTTGTTTCCTTTTTCTGTCTATGTCTCATGTTGCATGTTCATCTGAGATTCCTCCGCCTGCATGCTCTGCATTTCAAAAAAAAAAAAAAAAATTGCAGTACTTTTTCTGTTCTTTTCTTGTTTGCTGAACTGTTGTCTGTTTCGGTCCAGCATGTTAATTGTGTTAGCTTAGTAGCTTAGGTTGGATAATTAGCTTGTTCTTTTTCTGCTGATTATTTCTTTTCTGTTTGTTATGTTCCTTGTCTGTTCTAGAGTTCTGTTCTGTCTTTGTTTCTGTTTTCTGTCCAAGCACATTTAGTTCTCTGTTAAGTGAAGCAATCAGCTTGTTTCTGTGTTAGCATGGCGTAGGATAGATTGTTTAGTTTGTTCTATTTAAGATTGTTTCCCATCTTATTTCTCTGTTGCTGTGCTTGTTAGTGTGTTTCTGTTTTAGTTTTCTGGTTTTTTTCTGCACCCGATAGAAGTTCTACTCAACCATTTGTATTTGCGGATTTCTATGGTGCTATGACCTTTTTAGATTCAGTTTAACAATGCCTACAACTTTAAATTCAGCTTGCTAAAAATTCTATTGCAAATCTGGTTTTGCTTGCCCTTAAATTCTGTTATGGCCGCCTGTATATTTTTGTTTGTTTTAATTCTGCAAATCCATATTTGTGTGCAGTGTTCTGTTTAGCCAGCAAAGAACTCCACTCTTAATCTCTCTCTGCTGATTGATTTGGCCTTGTTGGGCATTACTGGTCTGAGTGTTTTGTTCACTATTTTTAATGCATCTTGCAAGTTTCAAAAGATACAAATCAAATTGCAAGTCTGGTTTGTTTTAACTGCTAAAAGCTACTGCCAAAATCTATTTTGTTTACTATAATTCTGTCTGCTATTTCTGTGCAAAACTGTTTTTGAATGCTGAATCCATTTGTGATATTTGCTGGTTGTTTGGGCCGGAAATTATAATCTTGATAAGGAAATGTTGATAATGATCTTGCTGTGATTGCTGTGAGTTCATTTGCTGTTTGCTATTAAATGATGAACTGTTGTGCTAGTTGTGTTTTAATTGTCCAAAACATGCATCTAATATCATCTACCTTCTTTTGATGTTTAGCTGAGGGTAGATCAAACTGTTGTTGAATTTTATTGCATAAAAAAAAATTCTCTATGCTGTAGCACATTCTATATGGTTATGAATCTGCTGTTTTAATTGCATCATTGTTAAAAATATCAACATGTTTGCTCATCCGAAAATTGGGAATTGATTTGGTTATATCACTGTGTTTTTATGAATATTGAACAAGTGATGAATCTGTTTTGATTTAATAAATTGTTGATGCCTCATATTTGACAACATACGTAAGGATTTGAGTGAAAAATTCTGTCTAGATTTTAGCTATTTTCTTTGTTGTTTCCTTTGTAATTTATCTTGCTGTTTTTCAGCATGTAACTTTGCTATTTTCTTTGTTTTCCAGTTGAAAACTTTTGCTGTTTTCTTTCTTTTTCTTTGCTGTTTTCAACATATGTCTTAGGTGTTTTCTCAAGTTTTTCTTGATGTTTAGCGTCTTGTTTAGGATGGAGATAATTGCTTAGAAATTTTAGGAAGTTTGACTGTTTTTGCATATTTTAGACTTTGTTGTGTGTGTGTTTTTCGTAACATTTGTTGTGCAGTTTTTATACGCATTTCCCAAGGCAAGAAGCTTCCTTATTTGGCAAATTTGGAGTGACAATTGCTTTGCTTAAAAGGTACGTTCCTGTCCACTTTTAGTTTAAGTTTGTTGGGAGACTCTTCGAAATTGTTGACCGAGAGCAAATTCTTTTTAGTGTTTATTTTCTGTTGGGAGACTCTTCGGAACTGTTGACCGAGAGCAACTTGTGTTTTATGTTTGTCTGTGTATGAACTTGTTTCTTTGGATTACATTGTTATGATAATTACCTGATATGATTTTTCCATATTAACCTCATGTTACTAATTAACCATGGTCCGTATCTGTTTAATTTTCAGAATGTTTTCTTGAAAAAAAAACATGTTCTTTTGTTTGTGTTTGAATTTGCTGTTTATTTGGATTTCATTACTGTGAAATTATATATTATGACTTTACCATCTTAACCTCATGTTTCTGGTAAGCAAGCATGAACTAACCATGGCCCATATCTGTTTAATTTCGGGATGTTATTCTTGCATGTTCTAATGTTGTGTTTTGCGTCATAATTTCTATTTCGTTTAGGTGAATGTTTATAGATATTTGTTTCTGTTTTAGAACCATGTTTAGTTGTTTAGGTCGTGTTGGCAAAATTAATTTACATAGAGAATGGATTTGAAAATGAAATGCTAAAATTGAATTCTCATGTTAGTTTACATTTTGCTGACATTATTGTGTTGTTTTGGTGTTTTCCTAATGTGTTTTAGTATGTGTTTTGTTTTGTTTAATCTTTTTACATGTTCCATGTTTAGGATAGTTCGATGTGCTAATTTATTGTCCAATTGGCATTGTTTTGTTACTTTTCTAGGATGTTTAGATTAAAATTCTGGTTTAGAAATTTCTGGTTTTTCTAGTTTTAGTTCCTACTTTGGACTTGTATAATTCTTTGCTCACTATGAATTTGGATTTGAAATTTTTACAGCATATGCAACATATTGTCAACTATTATCTGTTAAAATTTCAGGTTATTTGGAGTTGAATTGTGCTAGTTTCTGTTTAGCATACTTTAGGTTGTTTAGAAATTTTTCTGGTTTTTTAGTTTAAATTTCCTGAACTTTGAGCTTGCATAACTTTCTGCCCATGTTAAATCTGATTTTGAAAATTTGATAGCATGTTAATCATATTGTTTGCTAATATCTGTTAAATTTTCAGAAAATTTGGAGTAGATTTGTGTTAGTTTTTCTGTTGAGGTAATTATGTTGTTTTTATGTGTTTTGTGCACTATTTGAGTTTTTAAATTTCTGTTTTAAGTCTTTAAAGCATCTAAAATATTATGTAAATGTTTTACCATGCTTATTTGTGTTTTAAACTTGTTTAAGATTTTATTTGATGCCTTGAATTGAAATTGAAGTGAAAGCATAAAACTATAACATGTTTAAATTGGATTGAAAATTCTGTTTCCATCACTGTTTAAGTTTTTGTTTGATGATTGATACATCTCTTGTGTCTATGTTTTGTTTAGAGTCCTTGATGTTAAGTTAAATTTAGAATGAAAAGTATGAACTAAATTCCATGTTAAATAGAGTTTGGCAAATTCTATTTCACCATGTTTTTATAAATTCTGTTTTGAACTCTTGTTTGATTGCATCAAGTTGAGTGTTTTTGTTTTGTTTAGGACTATGTTAACTTGAGGTCCGATATTTTTAACAAAAGCATGTCTTATACTATCTTGTTAGTCACTTAGGATTCGCTTGTACCGTCGAGTGATCTGTGTTTGTGGCTAAGAGCTTTCCTCTGTGGGCCGTTGGTAATGTCCGAGGTTTACGACTGGCCCGAGGGGCCCGACAGATTCGCCGGATGAGGCAGTCGCCTTTGAGAATTGTGACCGAACGCCGTAAGAGGCAGTCAGCTTAAAGGGTGTTGGATAATGTGTCATTTCCACAAAAGTTCTAGAGGGGGGTTGTCTAGACCCAATAGCATGTCATTGATATTAATTACAAGTTTATTTTCTTTGATTAACTTGCTTGATATGTTTTGCTATTTGATTAAATGATTAGGATCCTTCTTAGGTTGTATGTCTTTGTTTTCTAAGCATTTAAAATGTTATATAAATGTTTTACAATGCTTGTTATTTTTTTAGAGTCTCACTTTAGAGTTTAGTGCTTGGTCAATTAGTTTAATTGTTATTGGCCAAGGTAAAGATAAAATCAAAATATATATGTGCATATTGTTTTATCTTTTGAGGATTGTTTAGTTTCCACTCCTTAATGAGCATTGGCAAGGGATAAACCAAGGAGTTAGATGGATTTTTGGCAACAAGGTATGTACCCATGAAACCTTACTTGAATTTCTTTTGAAATTAGTTGAATAGTAGGTTGATTGGATGAACTATATGTTTGAGATCAACTTCTTGTATGTTCTTGCTATAATTGGATATCATGTTTAATGCTCCTTGTCTAAGCTTGATTTAATTTGTTGAAAGCACTAGAGAGTAATTTTGTGATCCAAAATTGTTGTTGCCACTTGTTTAGAAAGAATCCTAACTCTCATTGCTATTTGAATAACTAGTTCTTGAGTTTGGATTAAAATTTGAGTTGCATGATAGTCTTGGTTTAAGTCTTATTGTTCTAGGTCTATCTAAGTGGAATGAAACCCAATATTGTTTTCTTGATTTTAAATGATAAATTCTTGCTCATGTGCTTAGTAGAAAATTCATTCTCTGGAGTTTTAGATTTAGACTTAACTTATTATAAGCTTGATTTTTAAACTCTTATTCTTTGATGGTTTTAAAATTGGGTGAACCAATTGTTGTTTTTAAAATGGTAATTTTCACATTTGTGGTTCACTATTGATTGGATAGCTTAGCTATAAAATGAAATTGTTCAATTATGCTTGCATGAATCTTATGTCATTATCATGTATGCTTGTCTCTAAATTGTTGAAATGAACAATTAATCTTGAAATTTTTGAGACCATTGTGGGTGGTAAAATGATTTTTCAACTTTAGGATAACTATTTTTGTGTCTATTATGGATTGCTTGCTTAAGCTTTTTTTTTTGTTAGAATTTTATCCCAAGTGTTACAACATCCTCCATGATATTCCCCATTGGATTTGAGGTCAAATCCTCAAGAACCGGGAGGGGATGATATGCCCACGGTCCCGATCCATCGTGCACAAGTCAAGGTATGTAATTAATTAATTATTTTATCTATCTAACGAACTTGTGGAATTTTGTAGGTAAGTGGATTCTCAAGGCTTGGAAAGAATTAATGAAGAGGGAATTTGTTTTCCTTTAATTCAAATTGTGTAAACGAGCCTTGTATTTAATTTATATATTTTTAGGAAACTTTAGTTTTATTTAAAACTCGTTATTTGGCAAACTTTAGCCTTTTAGAATGCATGTTTGTAATGGTCTTTAAAGGGGATGCTAAACCAAGGCGAACCAAGGGGAGAACCGGCTGAACCGAAAAGAACAAAGGGCTGAACCGGACTGAACCAAGGTAAAACAAGGCTGAACCGAACTAAACCAGGGAGCAAAGGAGTGAACCGGACCGCGCATTCTGCAGAAGCCTCCAACGACTATAACCGGGCAAAAATCGCAGCTGCTCCTCCTTCAGCTTTTCTTCCTCCTCTCTTCTCGATTCCTCTTCTCCTTCTGTATTTAAGCTTCATTTCATCTCTGTAAATCGGTTAGCTATTGATGCAATTTTTGGAAATTACGAAGGATTTTTCCTTCCCGTTCGGAGCGCTCTCCGCGAGTGAAAGAGAGAGTTTTTCTCTCGGTGCTTCATCGGCGCGTAGCGCCTGGATGAAGCTCCCGATTGCACCTCGAGCTTGTGGCTGCTAGGGGGTGTTCTTAGTCCCTCTCTTCCTCTTCCAAGCAATGCAAGCAATGAAGAAAAGGGGCGAACGACATAGTGCCCTCCGCCGAGAATCCTTCGCTGGCAACGACGGATTTTTGTCACCCGAAAACTACGAGTCGTTTTTGGGTCGGTTTCGGGTCTTCAATTCGCTCCTCCATCATTTCCGCACCGTTCTGAGCAACACCCACCTCTCGGTAATCGACTCATGTCTCTCGCCTCCTCTCCTCTTTTCATCTCTGTTTTCCATACATTTAGCGTCTGTTTTTGGGGTGTCTTGAGCACCGATCTTTGTTGCATGTTTTGTTGTCTTCCACATGCTTTTCTAACCCCATTGAAGGCCCGTAGTCTATCAAAGAGTAGAGATGCTGGTTGCCATGGAGGAACGCGCAGAGCGCTGCTGGGTGCGTGTTGCAGTTGCACGCAGCACCCAGCGCCAATCGATCAGCGTTTGTCCCTGTTCCTCGATCGCGCACTCGAGAGGGTGCCGATCGATTGGTGACTGGTGTCTATTGATCGGCACTTTCCCTTGATACTCGATCGCGCACTCGAGAGGGTGCCGATCGATCGGTGTCTAGCGCCGATCGATCGGCACCAGTGTAAGCGCGGCATTTCTTTGGGCCACTTTGGGATTTTTAAAGTTTTCCTATTTTCCACTATGTTTTAATCCGACTTTTTCTAACGCATTTTAAACGCATTTTGTGTATGTTTTCCAACAGATTTTGAGGGTTTGAAAAACCCAAAAATTGAGTCGTATTTTATCAAAAATTATTTTAAAGTTGTAATATCAAGCCAAGTATCGCACCTAGCAAGGGTGGGTTCGGGCGCGTTACAAGTTGGTATCAGAGCAAAATGGTTGAGTCGTTTAAAGGATTACCCGACAATGCCAGCCGTCATGCAACGTGCTTCATCGACTGTAAGTATTTCTTTCCTCTTTTAGTTAGTTATTATCTAAGATTAGATTGTTTTTAACCTGGTACAGGACAAGAATCAAAATGCTGAGGAACGTAGGAAGACCCAGACTACATATAAATGACCTTGAGGAGTCTGTCAGGCAGCTTGCTGAGATGGTTGGGAAGCAGGCTGAAATGTTTGGAGCCGTGATGAACCAGGAAGGACAAGAAAATTCTGGAGCCAGTTCTAGTGGTGAAAGGTTCCGGAGATTGAAGCCTCCTATGTTTGAAGGTCGGTTAACAGATCCGGCAGCTACTGAGCGATGGATATATACTATGGAGAATATGTTCAAGTATGCAGACGTTGAGGAAGGAAACAAAGTGAAGTGTGCTACGTTCCACCTGACCAATGACGCCCAGAGCTGGTGAGAGACGGTGGAGGCTACCACCGGTGCTCAGGGCCTAACCTGTAAGGAGTTTAAGGATTTATTCTTCGACAAATATTATAATCGGACAGTCCAAGCAGCTAAGATGTAACGACCCTTAAATCCTATACCTAAAATTTCCCGTAAATTTTTTTTTTTTTTTTTTTTTTTTTAATAATCCTGAATAAACTTAATAACTTTAAATACGAAATTAAATCATTGAAATCGTTCGGAGAGTTGAAAACCGTATAAAATCGTTGAGAATACAATTTAAAAAAATTAAAACTCAAAGTCAGCAGAACACAAGGCAAAAAGGGCAAATCGCCCGGAAAATTCATGGCCGATCGATCAGCCATTGCAGCAGATCGATCGGCGGCGATGAACGCGGCTAGGCGATCGATCGCAATGATCGATCGCCCCTGATAGATTCCTCTCAGCCGATCGATCCCCCCTTCTGGCGATCGATTGGCTAACTCTCTGGAAAAACCAGAGAGTCGCCCACTTAACAGCCGATCGATCGCCCCTTCCGGCGATCGATCGGCACACTCTCTGGATTCTGAAATCCAGAGAGCTGCCTCAACCCATTTTCTTTTCTTTCCTTCATCTCCTTTACCCTGCACACGCCAAACACCCTTCATCATTCAACATAAAATCCCTATTCTCCTTCATTTTTCTTACTCTCACCAACTACACAAAATCATCACCGAAACCGACTCAAAACATGTTAAAAAACGTAATACAATTTCATGAAAACGAACCGCGCAGTTCCGTTTGAAAACTAACATATCCCTACGAGTTTAAAAGCACCAAGCAGTTCCAGTATAAATTTAAAATCACTACTTCACATTCTAGACGTTCTACTACTACAACATATACATCAAAACTCGACTTTTCATACGTTTTTCTATCAAAACCCTCTATCCACATACATAAACATTCTCGTTCACTTCTTAAACAAAACTGACACATAAACCTACTAACCACAGACTCGTACACATACTAACCACGGTCGAAATCGCCCTAACAATATTGCCGGGTTGCCGCCATGGTCGTACTCCCCCAACCGCGTCCGTAATCCTAGCTTGCCCGTGAAAACCTACCGCACTGCTCTTGACGTCCCGAGTTTTCTGAACCCGGTTCGCTACTCATAATAATTAACCAACTAGAAAATTTTTGAAATTTTTAAAACTTTATTTTACGTTCCTAAATTTCCAAAAACCATGCAGCGGAACTAAAAGAGAAAACATGCAGCGGAAAAAGAAAGAAAAACGTGCAGTAAAAACAAGAAGGAAACATGCAACAAAACACCCCAGTCGATATCCTACCGGGTGATATCGTTCCGGACGATATCATGCTAGACTATATTAATTGAGACAACGACGTTTTAGACAACTAACGTCCGAAGACTTACTTAATTATGTCGTCCACGGACCACGTGACCTCAACGTCCACGGTCCACGTGATTTCGACTTTGGACTATTATTTCTTCCTAAAGATTGGACAATTACTAAACCTTCACCTTTGGACGATAACAATTGGACTTCATTTAACTAAACGACAACGTTTTTGAGCAATGACAACATCGTCCACTCACTAAACGACAAAAGCTTATTTACTCACGTCTACCGCTCACTAAACGACAAGATCCCAAAACTCAGCATCTGTCGATGGACCACGTCCACCGATAGACAATAACGCTTAACGTAAGAATGACTCAACTTCTATCACTCACATCCACCGGTCACAAATGACAAAACTTATTTACTCACACATCCACCGCTCATTAAACGAAAAAGCTCCAATACTCAACATCTACCGATAGACCACATCCACCGGTAGACAGCCTCAGCGATAGAAGCAGAAATAACACACATCCACTGATGAATAGTTCAATCGGTAGAAGCAAAATAACACATATCCACCGATGAATTGTTTAATCGGTAGAAGCAAAATAACACATATCCACTGATGAATAGTTCAATCGGTAGAAGCAAAATAACACATATCCACTGATGAATAGTTTAATCGGTAGAAGCAAAATAATACATATCCACCGATGAATAGTTCGATCGGTAGAAGCAAAATAACACATATCCACCGATGAATAGTTTAATCGGTAAAAGTAAAATAACACAGATCCACCGATGAATAGTTCAATCGGTAGAAGCAAAATAACACATATCCATTCTAAACTCTCCAGAAATCTTAAGGGAGTTAGTTGGGAGCTCTGCTCTTCGAGCATTCCAGATTAATGAAAGAAATCGAATCTACTCTCATTTATAGCATTACTCAAAATGCATACAGCATTACTAAAACGCATACAGCATTACTCAGTTATCTAGCCACTAAACTCAAGGAGAGAACGAAAGAAACTTTACCTAGACTTGGAGAGAATCAGAGAGGAAATACTTGGAGGGTTCTGCTGAGCTGAGAGATAAAATGACAATGGAACAGTGGCAGCTACTAAACCTTCTTACAGGACCTCATCCTCTTAAATACGTTATCTACTAATAAATTTTCTCAATTACTACTATGCCCTTGCCTACTTACTCTTTAACCTACTATTAATTCTTCCAATATCATTCAAATATTCACTAAGCAACTTCGGTCGACACTTTGCTGAGGTGTCGACACTCTCTACATTATCTACTGGATTGCAGTTGGCATTAAGTCTAACTTCGGTCGACACTTTGACAGAGGTGTTGACACTTTCTACATTTCTGCTGGATTGCAGTTGGCATTAAGTCTAACTTCAGACGAAACTTTAACAGAGGTGTCGACACTTTCTACATTTCTGCTACAAAATAATAAACCAAACGGTTCAACGGAACAGGTGTTACAGCTCTTCTTCACCTACATCACCGAACTCAAACTATAAGCCTAATGCTTAGCAAGTAATGCAAATATGAATTTAAAACATTTAACGTAACATATGCAATTTCTACTGTTTCTATCGTACATAAACATTTCATTTCAGTTTCTACCATTTTTCTACCGCACATACACTTAATCTTTTCTACCAATGGAGGGCAGATTAATTCCTCCATCTCTAGACGTTCCACGACTACATCCGAAGGGTGAACCACTTCCCTCAGACGCTACACAATTTCTCCGTTATAATTTCTACCTTTAACTCCTTAAAACATATGCTCAAATCATTTTCGTATATTTTCTAAAACATGATTCATGAACTCAACACACATACACATGCAAGCAATCCTAACATCCTGTGATGTAGGCCAAAAAGGCAACACACATGTACACACTACTTACCTGGCATCCTTAGCAATTTATCTCTATCTGAAATCTCAACCGAGGAACCTGAAAACTTAAACATCAAGATGCTACATTAGAACTCACTCGACTTAACTAAACTCTCATTTTTATAAAAACATCACAAGTGAAATTAATCCTTTACCGACACCTTAAAACATAAATCTCACATCCGTAACTAAATCGGAGCTCAATTCCTCATAAATCCTATCCAAATCCATTCAACTATTCATTCAGGCAATTTATCGAACACTTCACGTGCACATTTTTATTCACTAAATCCACCATAATCCGACATCCGATCTCAGCGATTCAAACGCCTATACGTCACCCATAACGTCTACTTTAATATGCCATTGCTAATTCTCAAACCACACTTAGCGATCAAGCCTAGAAATCTCTAAACCCAACATACATTAAACGATATATCAAAATACTAAAAACCCAATCCTATATCCGTTTTAAATCTAACAATCCTACAATAACTATTTATCTATCATCAATAATCATCAATAAACCAAAACTAACAATTTCCAACCAAAAACCTAAAATTACACAAACCCTAAATCGATAAAACCTAACCGAAACTCAACCCTAAATCGAAACTAAACTCATAGAATACTAGAGCCTTACCTGGAGCTTGATTGTTGATGGAAAATCGGAAGCAAAACGATTGCTGGAGGAGAGCGTTGGCGTGCGTAGTGATCGGCAGAGGAGGAGGGGAAATCGCAGAGAGAGAAAAGAAGGGGCTCTACATGGGATGGAGAAGAAATGGGGGGGGGGGGTTTATGTATAATAATAATATTATTTAACCTAATTACCTTTTTGCCCTTTGTTTATTTCTTTGCTTAATTTATTAATCGTCTATCTATTCGGTTTCTCTTAATTCTCCATGTAACGACCCGGGGAGGATCGCCACGAAATTCTTGACTTTTCATAAAACTTTAACTCATATTTGAACTCTTTTCTCCTTCTCCCTTTTTTTTCTTTATAACAGTATACCTAACAGGCTTAAAGACTTCAACTTAATGGTTGGAAAGTTAGTCCCTCGTACATGCTTCCATTCGACGTAGAAGATACATGGGTCTGCATGCATCAACAGATAGACATTGCATCTTCCGGATGGCACGTGCACCTCTCATGACTCATTTAAACACCCAACGGCAGATGCGAATACTCGCATCGACCGACGATCACGTGCATCTCGGGTGACCAATTTAAAACATCCACCGATAGACATGTGATATTCACGTGTTCATCTATGACGTCTTCCGACAGCTTACAAGCTCTATATCATCCGATCACTAAACGACAAGTTATTATTTACATCATCCGGTGAAATAGGGAAACATCATCCGATTGATATGTGCTCCCCATGTGCATAATTAAAACATGACCTGGTCACTAAACGACAAGGAAACCCTCACCTCGTCCGATGGCTAAACACTCTATATCTGCCGATCGCTAGACGACAAAATGGCACTTTCATCATCCGATGGCTAACACTCTACATCTGCTGATCGCAAGACGACAAAATAGCACTTTCATCATCCGATGGCTAAACACTCTATATCTGCCGATCGCTAGACGACAAAATGGCACTTTCATCATCCGATGGCTAACACTCTACATCTGCCGATCGCTAGACGATAAAATAGCACTTTCATCATCCGATGGCTAAACACTCTACATCTGCCGATGACGTCAGCCGGATGAATGCCTCATCCAGCTTCTATCTTATGGCAGTAAAACACTATGATCATCAAACAACCTCATCCAACAGAAAAATACTACAACTCACCCTAATCTTAACCTGGGAATTATAAACCCTAATGAGTGAAAACCATATCCCATACAAGATACACATAGCGGAAGGCTTAAGCAAAACAGAATCTGAAGTAAAACCATTAAAAATCCGAATCTCCTTGTTATAAGTAAACTCTATTCTACTTAGTCATCTGTTTATCATAAACTTCTCCGACTTACTATGGGTATAACAAGGGAACTTGATCGCCTATCCAACCTTCACTGTCACACTGAGCATCCTCCAGCAACCAAGCTTAGACATCTTCATTGACCTTGAGTTCCTCACCTGAAAACTCGTCACCTACATCATAAGGTTTAAACTATAAGCCTAATGCTTAGTGAGGAATGCAACACTAACATGGATGCATGAATGCATAATTTGGGGAAAATCACATGCTCATAAGTCTTTTCTTGTTCATGTCTTTGCTCGTAATCATCATTCATAGTCATGGATCAAAATCATCATTCATAATCATTGATCATATTCATCATTCATAGTCATTGATCATATTCATCATTCATAGTCATTGATCATATTCATCTGTAGCACCCGGTTTCAATAAATCAAAATAAGTTATTAAACGGTGGTATATAATTTTTATGGTTAAAATTTAGTGAAATGTTGATTAGGTTGTAAATGACTAGGCAGGGGCAAGATGGTAATTGCGAATTTATATTGTGGATAAGGTATTTAAGGAAAGGTTTAGTGAGGTTTAGCCGCCACTGTTTTATTACTCTTACCTCTCAGCTCAAGCAGACTACCTCTGGGCGATTTCCCCTCCGGTTTTCCCCAACCAAGGTGAGTTTTGAATCAACTACTTGCCGTTCTAGTGCTAGGGTAGCTGAAGGATTGCAATGTATGTATCTTCGATAAGCTGCGGGTGAGAGATTTGGGTTTTGGGGTTTAGTGATGTATCGGGAATGCTTAATCAGTAGAGCCCCAAACTGGCTTCCTTAGACTTCAGTAGTTAGATAAAGTTTAGTAGAGATCTAATCCATAATCTGTCAATGGTTTTAGGTGAGCAGATTTTTGGAGTAGCATATAGCCGAGCGATTTCCAGGAGCCAGGTAAGTAAAGTAATGTGTGAGCCTTCGGGCCTACATCACAAAACAGTAGGTTTATGCATGTTTGAGTGTTTCTTTTCTTTATGTCATGCATTAAGTTTTTGAAGAATTACGAAAATGAATTTATGTGCAAGGTTATGATGAGTATGAATTGAATGAAACAGAGTAGCTGTTAAGGGAAGTAATCCGCCCCTTAACTGAGTAGAGGATTTATTACATTGGGAGAACCGATCCCACTCCCAAGGGAATTAAGGGATCTGTATTAGCTGTTAAGGGAAGTAATCCGCCCCTTAACTGAGTAGAGGATTTATTACATTGGGAGAACCGATCCCACTCCCAAGGGAACTTAGGGATCAGACCAGTTTATGAACGATGCACAACTGAGTTGAGAAAATTAGAAACTGCATGATCAGGGTTTATGTTTCAGCATACATTTCATTAATGCTTTACTTGCTTAGCATTAGGCTAATAGATGAGTTTTGTGATGTAGGTGTTGAGGATACAGCAGGTGATTTCCCTAAGAGCATAACCGAGTAGATGAGGTTGGTGGAGCACGGCTGTGCAACGGTCAGGCATCTGATGGGGCGGTTTGACTGGTGTCATTGACTAACAAAGATTAATTGACAGTATTTCAAATTTATTATACTGAGCTTTCATGACAGTAGAAATTTTAATGTTTTGGAATTCGCTTTTGAGTTTCTTTTCTGATAACGATATTCTGTTGGGATTTCAAGATAGTACTTATGAGTTTCTAGTGACACAAAGGTTTGGATTGTCTCTGGTTAGTTTTAGCAAGAATGAGTTACTTGAAGTTTTCAAAAGTATTCTTAGTTTTCTCTGAACTTAGTATTCTGTTGGTTTATTACTGGATTTGCAAGTGAAGCGATTAGAGTTGTTGTTTTGCTCTCTATCGACAGATGATATCTGTCGGTAGATGCTGAGTAAATTTTAAATTCTATCGGAAGATGTCTTCAGAAAAGCCATCGGAAGATGTAAATTATAAAGTCTATCAGTAGATGCATTAAGGAGTTACGTGAGTAGCACGTGTCGGCAGATGTAGTCCATTCCATCGGAAGAGGGAGAAACCCGTTTGTCGTTTAGCGAATCGGAAGGTGTAGAGTAACCCGTTTGTCGTTTAGCGAATCGGAAGGCGTGGAGTTATATTGTTGTTATCGGAAGATGACGTGTGTTTGTCTATTGAGAGATGAAATTGCGCTGACTTCATCGGCAGATGAAGTTATGTTAACTTCATCGGCAGATGAAGTGGTGTGTGAAGTTACCATGATTTCATCGGCAGATGAAGTTGTGGGTGAAGTTGTGTAGACGTCATCGGCAGAAGCCTTTGGTTTTCTGCTTCTGCTCCTTCCGTTGACTAGTCGTCGGCAGACGAGTTCAACTCGTGACGTCATCGGCAGGAACCTCGTTCCGTTTCCTTCCGTTGACTTTGTCGTCGGCAGATGAATTCGACTTTTGTAATTCCTTGAGTAGTCCATCATTTAAAACCTTATTTTCTCTTGACTGAATACTTTAAACATTTCCATTAATCTTTCCAACAATATTTTCACAGCTAGTTAAATCCCCATAGTAGTTTTAAATAATTTTCCGCTGCAAAGTTTTCAAATGTTTTGAACGTTTAGAAAATGTCAAATTTTGAATGTCGAATGAAGTTTTGAATTTATTCGAAATTTCTTAGTTATGATCAAGTAATGAGTAGCGAACCGGGTTCAGATAACTCGGGGCGTTACATCATCATTCATAGTCATTGATCATATTCATCATTCATAATCATTGATCATATTCTTTGTTTAGGTTGTGTGGATCAAGAGAGGATTTGTGCCGGTAAAGGGGGTTCGACAGTGAGTTTGATCTTGTTCCCTACTGCGGGTCGTATTCATATGTCCTTCTTTGGACTGTGACATACGCCGAACCGCACCCAACCCTCACTTAATCCACGTTGCTTAAGTCTTATATATATACTTATATACATACATATATTGTAAATGGAAAACATGCGTCAAAACATTTTCTTATGCTTGAGAAACATTCATGATGCATGAACACGAGAACTTTTAACTCATCAAACTATGACAAGGATCATACCAGAGCGGACAACTTCACATTCACTAGCAGGTCATCAAATAGTATAACTCGCAACATACATAAATCCTTCAAACGCAGACAAGCTCATTATCGTAAGGTAAACATTAGGCATCTCAACCTAGTACTCCCACGATGTAGGGCTCTATTAGCCGGAAACCTTAATACATTCACTTACTTGGTCTCCTTAGCACTTGAGCTTCTTTCTCTTTAAACTTCTTCACCTAAACATTTACATTGCAGTAGTTAAAACAAAATCCTAATAGTTCTAATCTCGAGTTATCCTAAGATCTAATAGCTAAGAGTCCTTCCCGAGTTCTAAGTTTAATACTCAATGTAACCCGAAATCCAAAAATCAAAACAGACGGATTCGATAATGATAACTCAGGGTTGGTTGTTTTAAATGTCCAGAATCGATTCGGAATGACATTACCAGTCTCAGGTTTCAAAATGTTCTTATTAATATTCGGCCATTGAAGAATCCAAACTTCAATACAGAGATGAAAACAGGGCTAATAAACTAATAAATAGCCACATTGTCTAATGCATACCTCAGGCGCAGAGTGGTCGAGTGGTGGCAGAGTAAACCGGCCGTCGAGGAGAGTTTGCTGATAGTAGAGAGTAAGGACTTGCGAGAGAAGAAATCGCCGGAAAGGGTGGTGTCGGCTACAGTGGTTTAAATGAGGTTTAAATCTTTTCCTTTTTCTTTAAATACTGGCCTCAATCCTCCATTATTACAACTTTGCCACTCAACCTAGTTCAGATCCACATGTAATTAATTATTCTTGGTATAAGTCCTAGACTGTAAAGATTAAATATTTATGACCGTTAGTACAGTTAAGAAAATCACCTGGCCGTTGACTCAGGTGTTACATCCACCCCTCCTTAAACAAAATTTTCGTCCCCGAAAATTGATCAAACAAACAACTCTGGATACTTGTCTAACATGTCCTGTCGCCGCTCCCACGTGGCTTCCTCTATGCCATGATGCTTTCATAAAACTTTGACCAACGGAATCTCTTTATTCCTCAGAGTCTTAACTGCGGATTCCAATATCTGCACTGGCTTCTCTTCATATGTTAGCGTCGGCTCAATCTCAAAATCCACTTGTTTAACAACTTGTGTAGGGTCCTGTATGCATTTTCTTAACATTGACACATGGAAGACATTATGATCTTTATCTAATGATGGAGGCAACTGCAGTCTGTAAGCTGCACTACCAATCCTAGCCAAAACAGGGAATGGTCCAATAAATCATGGATTGAGCTTTCCCTTCCTGCCAAATCTTAGTACTCCTTTAAATGGTGAAATCTTCAGAAAAACTTCATCACCAACAGCAAATTCAAGATCTCTCCTCCTTTGGTCTGCATAACTTTTCTGTCGGCTTTGTGCAGTAATCATCCTCCTCTTAATAGTGGCAATCTTGTCTGACATCTGCTGTAACATCTCGGGACCTATGAGTTTTGCTTCACCAACTTCATCCCAATATAGAGGTGATCTACATTTCCTACCATACAACGCCTCATAAGGTGCCATGCCAATGGTGGACTGGTAGCTGTTGTTGTAGGAGAACTCAACCAGGGGTAAGTATCTACTCCAGGATGATTGGAAATCTAGTACACATGCCCTCAGCATGTCCTCAAGTATCTGGATAGTCCTTTCAGATTGACCATCTGTCTGTGGGTGGAAGGCAGTACTGAAGGTTAACTTTGTACCTAATGCGTCTTGTAAACTTTTCCAAAACCGGGAGGTGAACCTAGGGTCACGATCAGAGACAATAGATGCAGGAATTCCATGCAACCTAATAACTTCTTGTACATAAAGATCAGCAAGCTGGTCCATCGAGTAGGTTGTCCTTACTGGTAATAAATAGGCTAATTTTGTCAACCTATCAATCACAACCCAAATACTATCATGTCCTTTAATTTTCTTAGGTAAGCCTACAACGAAATCCATAGCTATGTGTTCCCACTTCCACTCGGGAATAGGTAAAGGCTGAAGGGTACCTCCTGGACGTTGGTGCTCGGCTTTAACCTGTTGGCAAACCAAACATGACTCTACATACTTAGCAACATCTCTCTTTAAGTTTGGCCACCAATAGAGTAACTTCATGTCTCAATACATCTTGGTGCTTCCAGGATGCACAGAAAAGGGAGACGAATGCGCCTCAGCCAAGATTAGCTTACGTAATTCTTCATCATTAGGGACATACCATCTATTTCCAAACTTCAGAATCCCCTCCTTGGAAAGACTAAACTCGGAGGTGGTGTCCTTCACCTTGTTCATCAAACTGTTATTCTCCTAAGAGTCCTTCTGTTGTGCCTCTTTGATCTTTTCTAAAACCGTTGGTTGAATGGTCAAATCGGCAAGTAAGGTTGATAACTCTGGAACTATCTCCAATTCAAACCTCTGAACTTCTGTCCTCAAAGGTATAGTCATAGTTAATACAACGGGTTGCATTGTTGTTGACATCCTGCTCAATGCGTTAGCTACAGAGTTAGCCTTACCCGGGTGATACTTGATCTCAAAGTCGTAATCCTTAACAAATTCCAACCAACGCCTCTGTCTCATGTTCAATTCCTTTTGTGTAAAGAGGTACTTCAGACTTTTATGGTCAGAAAACACCTCACACTGCTGTCCATATAAGTAGTGCCTCCATATCTTCAAAGCAAAAACGACAGTGGCTAATTCTAAATCATGGGTGGGGTAGTTCTGTTCATAACTCTTTAATTGCCTAGAGGCATACGCTACAACCTTGCCTTCTTGCATCAAAACACAGCCCAAACCAACTTTAGATGCATCACAATATACGCTAAACTTTCCTTCATCGGTTGGGAGAGTCAATACCGGGGCTGTTGTTAACTTCACCTTCAATGTCTGGAAGCTATTCTCACAAGCTTTGGTCCAAGAATATTTATTGTCCTTCTTTGTCAAATTCGTCAGGGGCTTAGCTATCATAGAAAATCCTTTGATGAACTTTCTGTAATAGCCTGCCAATCCAAGGAAACTGCAAACCTCACTGGCATTCTTTGGTTGTGGCCAATCCTTTACTGCCTGAATTTTGGTCAGGTCCACTGATATGCCATTAGCAGAAACTACATGGCCAAGAAAATTAACCTTGTCCAACCAAAATTCACACTTGGACAATTTGGCATAAAGCTGGTGCTCCTTCAATGTTGTCAAAACTATTCTTAAATGCTCTACATGGTCAGCTTCTGTCCGTGAGTATATCAGGATATCATCTATGAACACAATTACAAATTTGTCCAAATACTCCCGAAACACACGATTCATTAACTCCATGAAGGCTGCAGGTGCATTGGTCAGTCCAAATGACATGACCAAGAATTCGTAGTGTCCATAACGGGTTCTGAAGGCCGTCTTTGGTATATCTCCTTCCTTAACCTTCAGTTGGTAATAACCTGAACGTAAATCTATTTTTGAAAACACTTTTGCTCCTTGCAATTGGTCAAACAAATCATCAATTCGAGGTAAGGGGTACTTATTCTTGATCGTCAACTTATTTAGCTCCCTATAGTCTATGCACATTCTAAGGGAACCATCCTTCTTCTTGACAAATAAGACAGGTGCACCCCAAGGGGAACTACTAGGGCGTATGAATCCTTTGTCTACTAATTCCTGTAGTTGGACTTTTAACTCCTTTAACTCAACATGTGCAATACGGTAAGGGTTCTTAGATACCGGTAATGCCTCGGGATATGTATCAATTACAAACTCTATTTCTCTATCAGGTGGTAATCCTGGCAAATCATCCAAGAATGCCTTAGGGAACTCTCTGACTATGGGGATATCTTGTAACTCTATCTTATTCTTCACCCGATCATCCATTATGCTAGCTAAGTAACTCTCACAACCACTTTTCAGTAACCGAAAAATTTCTAGTGAGGATATAATCGGTATTTTGCTTATCTTAGGAATAGCTTGGAAGGAATAATGATCACCATTTGGGGGTCGAAAATCAACCATCCCAGATCTACAACTTATTGTGGCATAATGCCTAAATAACCAATCCATTCCTAATATCACCTCGTATCCTTTCATGTCAATTACAATCAGTTCCACGTATAGTTTCTTACTCCCTAAGGACACAACATCACCTTTAACAATCTGTTCAGAATGTAGGGACTTCCCTGATGGTAACATAACATCATATGGCCTTTCGGCTGGTAAGGGTTCTAAGTTGCGATTGCACACAAACAAGGTTGATATGAATGAGTGCGTGGCTCCTGTATCTATAAGTGTGTAAGCAGCAAAACCACAGATCATAATGGTACCTGTTATGACTGTATGCTGCACGGCTTCCTCATCCTCCATCATTGCATAGACTCTTGGTGCTACCCTTGCACGGTTCGGATCTGGCGACATGGGGCAGTCTCTGACTATATGTCCAACCTTATCACATCTGAAACAGCAGCCAGAATGCAACTTGCATTCGCCTGGGTGGTTCTTCTGGCAGGTGAGGCATAAGGGTGCCAGTGGCCTATTTCCTTTTCCTTGATCATCATTCTGGTTGAGGGGTCTCTTTATTCCTTGTTGTTGTTGCGGTGGTCCCCTGTTCTGTTGTGGCTGCCAACCTTTGTTCTGACGTGGCGGCGGCTGAGTGTCCTTCGTGAGTTTCCTTGGCTGCTCACGCTGTGCATATGCTGTCATCTTTGCCTCTTCCAGCTCCAAGGCCTTAGCCGTCACTTCACCATAAGGTACATTGTGTATCCTAGCAGTCTTCACTTTCATGTACAGACTCGACTTCAGTCCTTGAACAAATTGGTAAATCTTATCCTCATCATCCTCAATCATACGGGGAGCAAACCGTGATAAGGCATCAAATTTGCATATGTAATCCGTCACGGAGCCAGTTTGGCGCAGATTCATGAACTCCTTCTTCTTGTTGGCCCGAACAGTTCTATTGAAGTACTTGTCAAAGAAAGCAGTCTTGAAAATCTCCCAGGTCATAGCTTCGGCATTAGCGGTGTTCTGGATCGAGTCCCACCAATGCCTTGCACTTAACTCCAAATGAAAGACAGCATAGGTGACCTTATCTCCCTCATCAACTTTTGCATACTTAAACATGTCTTCTATCTTTCGAATCCACTCCTCAGCATAGATAGGATCTGAAACATGTCCATTAAACACCGGGGGTCGAAGCCGGTGGAAGCGCTCACCCCCATGATCATGAGTTGCATTAGTACTGGAGTTGCCTTGTTCCTCCCTAGCAGTCATCAGTCGTTCTATCTGGTGAGATTGGCGCATGACCAACTCTGTCAACTGAGCAATAACATTGCTATCCTCATTAGTCTCTCTCTGCTGACCTCTAACCATTTTGGGATTCCAAGAAAAATCATTATAGATATATCTTAACTTAATGACATATACTGAAATCATAAATACTTACAGTTGTTGGAGTGTGCTCATGTGACAGTCAGTGCTGGAAGGCAGTTTGCAGAATCGGTTTTAGAACTCGGTTTTGCTCTGATACCATAATTGTAACGACCCGGGGAGGATCGCCACGAAATTCTTGACTTTTCATAAAACTTTAACTCATATTTGAACTCTTTTCTCCTTCTCCCTTTTTTTTCTTTATAACAGTATACCTAACAGGCTTAAAGACTTCAACTTAATAGTTGGAAAGTTAGTCCCTCGTACATGCTTCCATTCGACGTAGAAGATGCATGGGTCTGCATGCATCAACAGATAGACATTGCATCTTCCGGATGGCACGTGCACCTCTCATGACTCATTTAAACACCCAACGGCAGATGCAAATACTCGCATCGACCGACGATCACGTGCATCTCGGGTGACCAATTTAAAACATCCACCGATAGACATGTGATATTCACGTGTTCATCTATGACGTCTTCCGACAGCTTACAAGCTCTATATCATCCGATCACTAAACGACAAGTTATTATTTACATCATTTGGTGAAATAGGGAAACATCATCCGATGGACATGTGCTCCCCACGTGCATAATTAAAACATGACCCTGTCACTAAACGACAAGGAAACCCTCACCTCGTCCGATGGCTAAACACTCTATATCTGCCGATCGCTAGACGACAAAATGGCACTTTCATCATCCGATGGCTAACACTCTACATCTGCCGATCGCTAGATGACAAAATAGCACTTTCATCATCCGATGGCTAAACACTCTACATCTGCCGATCGCTAGACGACAAAATAGCACTTTCATCATCCGATGGCTAACACTCTACATCTGCCGATCGCTAGACGACAAAATAGCACTTTCATCATCCGATGGCTAACACTCTACATCTGCCGATCGCTAGACGACAAAATAGCACTTTCATCATCCGATGGCTAACACTCTACATCTGCCGATCGCTAGATGACAAAATAGCACTTTCATCATCCGATGGCTAAACACTCTATATCTGCCGATCGCTAGACGACAAAATGGTACGTTCATCATCCGATGGCTAACACTCTACATCTGCCGATCGCTAGACGACAAAATAGCACTTTCATCATCCGATGGCTAACACTCTACATCTGCCGATCGCTAGACGACAAAATAGCACTTTCATCATCCGATGGCTAACACTCTACATCTGCCGATCGCTAGACGACAAAATAGCACTTTCATCATCCGATGGCTAACACTCTACATCTGCCGATCGCTAGACGACAAAATAGCACTTTCATCATCCGATGGCTAACACTCTACATCTGCCGATCGCTAGACGACAAAATAGCACTTTCATCATCCGATGGCTAACACTCTACATCTGCCGATCGCTAGACGACAAAATAGCACTTTCATCATCCGATGGCTAACACTCTACATCTGCCGATCGCTAGACGACAAAATAGCACTTTCATCATCCGATGGCTAACACTCTACATCTGCCGATCGCTAGACGACAAAATAGCACTTTCATCATCCGATGGCTAACACTCTACATCTGCCGATCGCTAGACGACAAAATAGCACTTTCATCATCCGATGGCTAACACTCTACATCTGCCGATCGCTAGACGACAAAATAGCACTTTCATCATCCGATGGCTAACACTCTACATCTGCCGATCGCTAGACGACAAAATAGCACTTTCATCATCCGATGGCTAACACTCTACATCTGCCGATCGCTAGACGACAAAATAGCACTTTCATCATCCGATGGCTAACACTCTACATCTGCCGATCGCTAGACGACAAAATAGCACTTTCATCATCCGATGGCTAACACTCTACATCTGCCGATCGCTAGACGACAAAATAGCACTTTCATCATCCGATGGCTAACACTCTACATCTGCCGATCGCTAGACGACAAAATAGCACTTTCATCATCCGATGGCTAACACTCTACATCTGCCGATCGCTAGACGACAAAATAGCACTTTCATCATCCGATGGCTAACACTCTACATCTGCCGATCGCTAGACGACAAAATAGCACTTTCATCATCCGATGGCTAACACTCTACATCTGCCGATCGCTAGACGACAAAATAGCACTTTCATCATCCGATGGCTAACACTCTCATCATCCAATGGCTAAACACTCTACATCTGCCGATGACGTCAGCCAGATGAATGCATCATCAAGCTTCTATCTTATGGCAGTAAAACACTATGATCATCAAACAACCTCATCCAACAGAAAAATACTACAACTCACCCTAATCTTAACCTGGGAATTATAAACCCTAATGAGTGAAAACCACATCCCATACAAGATACACATAGCGGAATGGCTTAAGCAAAACAGACCATTCAATGATCCTTAAAATCGTTAACAGACTCTGAAGTAAAACCCTTAAAATCCGAATCTCCTTGTTATAAACTCCTTGTTATAAGTAAACTCTATTCTACTTAGTCATCTGTTTATCATAAACTTCTCCGACTTACTATGGGTATAACAAGGGAACTTTATTGCCTATCCAGCCTTCACTGTCACACTGAGCATTCTCCAGCAACCAAGCTTAGACATCTTCATTGACCTTGAGTTCCTCACCTGAAAACTCGTCACCTACATCATAAGGTTTAAACTATAAGCCTAATGCTTAGTAAGGAATGCAACACTAACATGGATGCATGAATGCATAATTTGGGGAAAATCACATGCTCATAAGTCTTTTCTTGTTCATGTCTTTGCTCGTAATCATCATTCATAGTCATGGATCAAAATCATCATTCATAATCATTGATCATATTCATCATTCATAATCATTGATCATATTCATCATTCATAGTCATTGATCATATTCATCATTCATAGTCATTGATCATATTCATCATTCATAATCATTGATCATATTCTTTGTTTAGGTTGTGTGGATCAAGAGAGGATTTGTGCCGGTAAAGGGGGTTCGACAGTGAGTTTGATCTTGTTCCCTACTGCGGGTCGTATTCATATGTCCTTCTTTGGAGTGTGACATACGCCGAACCGCCCCCAACCCTCACTTAATCCACGTTGCATAAGTCTTATATATATACTTATATACATACATATCTTGTTCATGGAAAACATGCGTCAAAACATTTTCTTATGCTTGAGAAACATTCATGATGCATGAACACGAGAACTTTTAACTCATCAAACTATGACAAGGATCATACCAGAGCGGACAACTTCACATTCACTAGCAGGTCATCAAATAGTATAACTCGCAACATATATAAATCCTTCAAGCGCAGACAAGCTCATTATCATAAGGTAAACATTAGGCATCTCAACCTAGTACTCCCACGATGTAGGGCTCTATTAGCCGGAAACCTTAATACATTCACTTACTTGGTCTCCTTAGCACTTGAGCTCCTTTCTCTTCAAACTTCTTCACCTAAACATTTACATTGCAGTAGTTAAAACAAAATCCTAATAGTTCTAATCTCGAGTTATCCTAAGATCTAATAGCTAAGAGTCCTTCCCGAGTTCTTAGTTTAATACTCATTGTAACCCGAAATCCAAAAATCAAAACAGACGGATTGGATAATGATAACTCAGGGTTGGTTGTTTTAAATGTCCAGAATCGATTCGGAATGATATTACCAGTCTCGGGTTTCAAAATGTTCTTATTAATATTCAGCCATTGAAGAATCCAAACTTCAATACAGAGCTGAAAACAGGGCTAATAAACTAACAAATAGCCACATTGTCTAATGCATACCTCAGGCGCAAAGTGGTCGAGTGATGGCGGAGTAAACCGGCCGTCGAGGAGAGTTTGCTGATAGTAGAGAGTAAGGACTTGCGAGAGAAGAAATTGCCGGAAAGGGTAGTGTCGGCTACAGTGGTTTAAATGAGGTTTAAATCTTTTCCTTTTTCTTTAAATACTGGCCTCAATCCTCCATTATTACAACTTTGCCACTCAACCTAGTTTAGATCCACATGTAATTAATTATTCTTGGTATAAGTCCTAGACTGTAAAGATTAAATATTTATGACCGTTAGTACAGTTAAGAAAATCACCTGGTCGTTGACTCGGGTGTTACACTCCAAATCTTCCCACTTATCTCTAGGGTCCTATCAAAACTTTTCATTCGTAAAATGGGCTTAATTTACTATTTACAGAAATAAAGAAATCTGAAAATCCAAAAACCCGAAAAACCCGGGCGTTACATCCTTCCCTCCTTACATGAAATTTTGTCCTCAAAATTGCTGCTTGGTTAAACTCCTAATTACTTACCCTCACATTACCCACGTAACGTTGCTCGCAATTCTAACCTCTACCCCCTTATGGTCTTGCTCACCTATCGGGCAATTTACAATTCTCTCATCTCCAGAGTTCTAAATCCTTCTAACTATGCACTTCGCAACTCAATCGCTCATACGTTCAATGACTTCAACTTAACAAATCATTACCTAGACTCTCAAATCCCTCTAACTTAACTCCGATCCTAGTTTTTCCTTGGCCTAAGTTGATCAAATTCTTGATCTTCCTAATTCCCGTGTCTATCAAACACATGCATAATTACCCTAAGTCCTCGAAGTTTCCTCGATTGCTTAACACTAAGGACCTAATACGTGGTTTTCTTTCCTTTTTCACTTTCAAAGTATACTCAAGGCTCCCATAACTACGTCAACGACGCTCGATTTATCCAACTTTTACCTCAATCATCATCAAATATTAACAAATTCTTAAGTATAAACTAACTCGCTAAACTATTCACCCAATACCTTAAAGGGTGCATAAACACTTCGACGTAACTTATGAATCGACACTTACTTAAGCTTCCCAACCTAACCTCACTTCTAAGTCTACATGGACAGTTTTCGTGCAAACTCCCTTTCCTTTCATCCAATACGCTCTAAGTTCCACAACCTTAAACAATTATCTATTTTCCTACAGAATTTCTCCAAAGTGTACCAACTAATCTACTTCCCTTTGTTCCTCAAAATTGGGTTCTAAATATTCTCCTCTATTCCTTTATAACAACTCATCCAACGATCTTCTTGTTTGCCAACTTGTTGTAGATTTAAACTAACTCGCTAAACTATTCACCCAATACCTTAAAGGGTGCATAAACACTTCGACGTAACTTATGAATCGACACTTACTTAAGCTTCCCAACCTAACCTCACTTCTAAGTCTACATGGACAGTTTTCGTGCAAACTCCCTTTCCTTTCATCCAATACGCTCTAAGTTCCACAACCTTAAACAATTATCTATTTTCCTACAGAATTTCTCCAAAGTGTACCAACTAATCTACTTCCCTTTGTTCCTCAAAATTGGGTTCTAAATATTCTCCTCTATTCCTTTATAACAACTCATCCAACGATCTTCTTGTTTGCCAACTTGTTGTAGATAATTTAACATCCTAAATCTAAATCTCCTCACCTTCCTAAGTCCTCAAGTCTAATTCAAAGCCATTACTAAACTCTCACACGACATATTCTAACATTTCAACTTTAGCATCTTCTATAATTAAATTAAAACGAAACATACCTGCGACTACGGTAGGCTGCTCTTTGTTGTCTGCATTGTTGAGGGAGAAGATCCTTGGCGATGCTCTTGTGTGTCCTTTGTTTCGTGGCGGGCAGTCCCTGGCGAGATGGCCTGTCTTGCTGCAATTAAAGCACAGCCCCTTATTTTTCTTCGGACAATTCCTAGAGAGATGACCAATCTCTTGGTAGTTATAACATCTTCCTTGGTTCTTCCTCGGGCAGTCCGTAGAAATGTGACATTGCTCATTACAATTAAAACATCTACCAGATCCCGCCTTGCACACCCCATCATGAAACTTCTTACACGTTGGAAACTGAGGGAACTGCATATACCCAGGGGCACGCTTTCCATTTTCTTGACTTATTTCATCGTCACCCATCCTTTTTGCGCCCCGTGGTGGTTGTTGCTCTTCGTCACTTTGCTGAGTAACAACTTCTCTGAAAACCTCCTTCGACCTCTCTCTTTGTTGTTGTGTCTTCATCTCTATATCATCTAGTTCTAAGGCCTTGCTACAACCAAATGGTACGGCACGTCGTCGACGCCCGCAGTCTTTACTCACTTCTGGATCTCCAACTTTAAACCTTCCACAAACTGAACCCTTATTTTTCTTCGGACAATTCCTAGAGAGATGACCAATCTCTTGGTAGTTATAACATCTTCCTTGGTTCTTCCTCGGGCAGTCCGTAGAAATGTGACATTGCTCATTACAATTAAAACATCTACCAGATCCCGCCTTGCACACCCCATCATGAAACTTCTTACACGTTGGAAACTGAGGGAACTGCATATACCCAGGGGCACGCTTTCCATTTTCTTGACTTATTTCATCGTCACCCATCCTTTTTGCGCCCCGTGGTGGTTGTTGCTCTTCGTCACTTTGCTGAGTAACAACTTCTCTGAAAACCTCCTTCGACCTCTCTCTTTGTTGTTGTGTCTTCATCTCTATATCATCTAGTTCTAAGGCCTTGGCTACAACCAAATGGTACGGCACGTCGTCGACGCCCGCAGTCTTTACTCACTTCTGGATCTCCAACTTTAAACCTTCCACAAACTGAAAAACTTTATCCTCTTCGTTGCTAACAAATGGACCTACATAACGAGATAGTGCCTCAAACTTTCGTACATACTCGGCCACCGACCCCTTTTGGCGTAATTGAGAAAACTCTGCTCTTTTGTTGGCTCAGTGAGTGCGGTTAAAATACTTGTTGTAGAATGTCGTCTTGAATTGCTCCCATGTCATAACCTCCGTATCCGTGGCGGCCATCACGGTATCCCACCAGAAAATGGCATCCTTATCCAAATTGAATACTACACACGTTACCTTGTCGGTCTTCTCTACCTTGGCATAAGCAAACATGCTCTCTATCTTGCGGATCCACTCCTCTGCGCAAGTGGGATCCGAAGACTGTCCATCGAATGTCGGGGGCCTAAGTCGCCTAAACCTTTCTCTGCTCAGGCCCTTTGAAACACTACCTTGTCCGTCCCGATTTAACAAAACTCCTATCTGTTCTGACTCTTGGCGTAATATGTCCATAAACTGGCTATCAGGAGTCTCTTCCGGTTGTCTAGGTACTCTCGTCATTTTCTAGTCCACTACAATCATAAACATGGGTTAGTATCTAAAACATACAAAATTCTAAGAAAACTTACAGTTGGCGAAGCACTTCCACGTGGCGAGTGGCATTGTTAGGTAATCAACTGAATGATTGCGACCATGTGGCTCTGATACCATAACTGTAACGACCCTTATATCCTATACCTAAAATTTCCCGTAAAATTTTTCTTTTTTTTTTTATAATCCTGAATAAAATTAATAACTTTAAATACGAAATTAAATCATTGAAATCGTTCGGAGAGTTGAAAACCGTATAAAATCGTTGAGAATACAATTTAAAAAAATTAAAACTCAAAGTCAGTAGAACACAGGGCAAAAAGGGCAAATCACCTAGAAAATTCATGGCCGATCGATCGGCCATTGCAGCCAATCGATCGGCGGCGATGAACGCAGCTAGGCGATCAATCGCCATGATTGATCGCCCCCGATAGATTCCTCTTAGCTGATTGATCGCCCCTTCCGACGATCGATCGGCTAACTCTCTGGAAAAACCACAGAGTCGCCCACTTAACACTCTCTGGATTCTGAAATCCAGAGAGCTGCCTCAACCCATTTTCTTTTCTTTCCTTCATCTCCTTTACCCTACACATGCCAAACACCCTTCATCATTCAACATAAAATCCCTATTCTCCTTCATTTTTCTTACTCTCACCAACTACACAAAATCATCACTAAAACCGACTCAAAACATGTTCAAAAACGTAATACAATTTCATGAAAACGAACCGCACGGTTCCGTTTGAAAACTAACATATCCCTACGAGTTTAAAAGCACCAAGCAGTTCCAGTATAAATTTAAAATCACTACTTCACATTCTAGACGTTCTACTACTACTACATATACATCAAAACTCGACTTTTCATACGTTTTTCTATCAAAACCCTCTATCCACATACATAAACATTCTCGTTCACTTCTTAAACAAAATCGACACATAAACCTACTAACCACAGACTCGTACACATACTAACCACAGTCGGAATCGCCCTAACAATATTGCCGGGTTGCCGCCATGGTCGTACTCCCCCAACTGCGTCCCTAATCCTAGCTTGCCCGTGAAAACCTACCGCACTGCTCTTCTTCACCTACATCACAGAACTCAAACTATAAGCCTAATGCTTAGCAAATAATGCAATATATGAATTTAAAACATTTAACGTAACATATGCAATTTCTACTATTTCTATCGTACATAAACATTTCATTTCAGTTTCTACCATTTTTCTACCGCGCATACACTTAATCCTTTCTACCAATGGAGGGCAGATTAATTCCTCCATCTCTAGACGTTCCACGACTACATCCGAAGGGTGAACCACTTCCCTCAGACGCTACACAATTTCTCCGTTATAATTTCTACCTTTAACTCCTTAAAACATATGCTCAAATCATTTTCGTATATTTTCTAAAACATGATTCATGAACTCAACACACATACACATGCAAGCAATCCTAACGTCCTGTGATGTAGGCCAAAAAGGCAACACACATGTATACACTACTTACCTGGCGTCCTTAGCAATTTATCTCTATCTGAAATCTCAACCGAGGAACCTGAAAACTTAAACATCAAGACGCTACATTAGAACTCACTCGACTTAACTAAACTCTCATTTTTATAAAAACATCACAAGTGAAATTAATCCTTTACCAACACCTTAAAACATAAATCTCACATCCATAACTAAATCGGAGCTCAATTCCTCATAAATCCTATCCAAATTCATTCAACTATTCATTCAGGCAATTTATCGAACACTTTATGTGCACATTTTCATTCACTAATTCCACCCTAATCCGACATCCGATCTCAGCGATTCAAACGCCTATATGTCACCCATAACGTCTACTTTAATATGTCATAGCTAATTCTTGAACCACACTTAGCGATCAAGTCTAGAAATCTCTAAACTCAACATACATTAAACGATATATCAAAATACTAAAAACCCAATCCTATATCCGTTTTCAATCTAACAATCCACAATAACTATTTATCTATCATCAATAATCATAAATAAACCAAAACTAAAAATTTCTAACCAAAAACCTAAAATTACACAAACCCTAAATTGATAAAACCTAACTGAAACTCAACCCTAAATCGAAACTAAACTCGTAGAATACTAGAGCCTTACCTAGAGCTTGATTGTTGACGGAAAACCGGAAGCAAAACGATCGCCGGAGGAGAGCGTTGGCGTGCGTAGTGATCGACAGAGGAGGAGGGGAAATCGCAGAGAGAGAGAGAAAAGAAGGGGCTCTGCGTGGGAGGGAGAAGAAATAAGGGGGGGGGGGGGTTTATGTATAATAATAATATTATTTAACCTAATTACCTTTTTGCCCTTTGTTTATTTCTTTGCTTAATTTATTAATCGTCTATCTATTCGATTTCTTTTAAATTCTCTTAATTCTCCAAATATTTCCACTTATCTCTAGGGTCCTATCGAAACTTTTCGTTCATAAAACGGGCTTAATTTACTATTTACAGAAATAATCCTAGAAATCTTAAAATCCAAAAACCCAAAAAACCCGGGCGTTACATAAGAGGCTGGAGTTTTTGCAATTAAAAAAAAACCAGATCAGTCGGAGATTATATTAGGCAGTTTGAGTCACTTTCAAGATTTGCTAGCCACATGATCAGTCGGGAAGAAGACAAAGTACTTCAGTTTGTGCAAGGCTTGAAACTGGAGATATACAAGCTGGTGAAAACTTTTGGAATCGAAGGAGTGTCATATACAAGAATTGTGGCAAAGGCAATCGAGGTGGAAGAGGCTGAAGTAAAATGTGTTAAACTAGTCAAAGCTCTCAAGCGTATGTTCAAAGAGATTACAGGCCAGATGAACAGGGGAGGATCATCTTCTCAGTTTCAGGGAACAAAGAGGCCAGGCGACAGCATAAATGATCAAAGAGTTGGGAAGAGGCCGCAACAACAAAAGAAAGGTTATCCTCAGTGTCCGAAGTGTTTGAAAACTCATCCTGGTGAATGTGGACAGTATGCAGGAAAGTGCTTCAATTGTTTAGAACCTAGCCATATAGCTCGAGATTGTACAAAGCCTCGAGTCACCAGATGTTTTAAATGTAACGAGATTGGTCATTTAGTGAAAGATTGCCCTGCAATGAAGAAAGGACCAGCTAAGGCTACACCCAGGATTTTTGCTATGATCGAGCCTGATGGTGAGGACCGTTCTGCCATGATTTTAGGTACTGTATTTTTCAATTCAGTGCTAGCATTTACGTTGATAGACTCAGGAGCATCACATTCTTTCATAGCAATAGATTTTGTGGTAAAAATGAATCTAGAAGTGAAGCCCGCAGGGTGTATGTATGATGTGAAGCTTCCGTCTGGTGAGTGCCTACATTTGGATCAGATGGTGCTCAATAGCTTGATATCTGTGGGGATAAAGACGTTGCCAGCTAATTTAATTGTTATGGGAATAACCGGGTATGATGTAATACTCGGTATGGATTGGCTTTTTTGCCACTATGCAACCATTGATCGCCGAGCTGGAACAGTTAATTTTTAACCCCCGAATGGTGAGATATATGCATTGCAAGCCTTGAAGAGTGTGAATAAGCTCTTAATTATGGCACCCGTTGATGCTCGGGGATCTTTTATGGGTAAGTTTGTTTGCTTTCTTGCAACCATATTAGATTCCCAATCTTTGATAGAAACAAAACCTCAAGATATATTAATTGTTCGTGATTTTCTCGAGGTGTTTTTGGATGATTTGCATGGTCTACCTCCGGAATGGGAAATCGAGTTCGTGATTGATACATATTCGGGAGCAAAACCTGTGTCGAAGAATCCCTATAGGTTAGCTCCACCTGAGTTGAAAGAACTGAAGAAACAATTGGAAGAACTAGTTGATAAGAGATTTACACGCCCTAGCTTCTCACCGTGGGGAGCACCAGTTTTATTTGTAAAGAAGAAGGATGGGTCACTGCGAATGTGCATTGACTACCAGGAGTTGAACAAGTTGACGATTAAGAACAAGTATCCTTTACCAAGGGTTGACGATTTGTTCGATCAACTCTAAGGAGCCCGAATTTTCTCTAAGATTGATCTGAGGTCGGGATATTACCAGTTGAAGATTAGATCACAAGATATTCCTAAAACAGCTAGACGAGATACAGACACTACAAATTTTTGGTTATGTCATTCGGATTGACAAATGCTCCAGCTGCATTCATGGATTTAATGAATCGGGTATTTCGAGAGTATCTCGATAAATTTGTAATTGTGTTTATCGACGATATTCTAGTATATTCCCGTGGTGAAGATAAATATAAGGAGCATCTGAGAATAGTTTTAGAGACTTTGAAGCAGCATCAGCTATATGCAAAGTTCTCTAAGTGTGAGTTTTGGTTGGATAAGGTGCATTTTCTTGGTCATGTTATCTCTAGTGGAGGTATATCTGTGGATCCAGCCAAGATTCAGTCGATTAATTAATGGCCTCAGCCGAGGAATGTCAGTGAAATTTGAAGTTTTCTGTAGTTGGCTGGCTATTACAGGAAGTTTATTGAAGGATTTTCTAAAATAGCAGCACCAATTACTCGACTGACGAGGAAGGATGTTAAGTATGAATGATCAGAAGACCGTGAGCATAGTTTTCAGATGTTGAAGCAGAAATTGACTACAACTTTAGTGTTGACATTGCCAGTGGTAGAGAATAAGTTTAGTATTTACTGTGATGCCTCTCGGATTGGGTTGGGTTGCGTGTTAATGCAGAAAGATAAAGTGATTGCTTATGCTTCCAGGCAATTAAAGCCTTATGAGAAGAACTATCCAACCAATGATTTGGAGTTAGCAGCAGTGGTTTTTGCTTTGAAGATCTGGAGGCATTACTTGTATAGCCAGCAGTGTGAGATATATTCAGATCACAAAAGTCTGAAGTATATCTTCACTCAAAATGAATTAAATATGAGGTAGCGGCGGTGGTTAGAGTTTGTTAAGGACTACGATCTGGAAATCAAGTACCACCCCGGTAAAGCCAATGTTGTAGCAGATGCGTTGAGCCAAGTATCTACTTCAGTTTCAGCTTTGGAGGCTGTGATAGCATGGATGTTGGTTATGGAGTTTTAGAAATTTGAATTGGAGTTGGTATCAGATGTAACTGCAGTGTTATCAGCTCTATCCTTGAAGCCAACGATTCTGGAAAAGATTAAAGAAGCTCAGCAAGAAGATTCTGAATGCAATAAGTTCAAGCTGAGTATGGTGTCAGATGATAGGACTGAATTCAGTTATTCAGAAGATGGTATTCTGAAGTTTCATAATAGGTGGTATGTTCCCAATAATGATCAACTACGGAAGGAGATTTTAGCATAAGCGCATTCTTCGAGGTTTTCTGTTCATCCTGGTAGTACCAAAATGTGTAGTGACCTCAAACAACACTATTGGTGGCATAGTATGAAGAAATCTATCGCGGAATATGTAGAAACATGCTTGGTCTGTCAACAGGTAAAGGCAGAACATCAGAGACCTGCTGGAAAGTTACAGCCTTTGTCGGTTCCAGAGTGGAAATGAGACAAAATCTCGATGGATTTTGTTGTTGGTTACCCTGTACGACGAAAGGATTTGATGGCATATGGGTGATTGTGGACCGTTTAACCAAATTAGCCCATTTTCTGCCGGTGAAGATGACGTTTAGCATGGAACAGTTTGCTGAACTGTACGTTCAGGAAATTTTAAGGTTGCATGGTGTACCAACTTCTATAGTATCGGATAGAGACTCGAGGTTTACATAGAAGTTTTGGAAGAGTATGCATAAGGCAATGGGGATTCGGTTAAATTTTAGTACTGCATTTCATCCTCAAATGGACGGACAATCTGAGCGTACTATTCAGATTCTTGAGGACATGCTTTGTGCTTGTGTGCTGGACTTTCAGGGTTCTTGGAGCAGATACTTGCCTGTGGTGGAGTTCTCGTATAATAACAGTTATCAGGATACGATTGGTATGGCTCCCTACGAGACTCTATACAGAAGGAAATGCAGATCCCCTCTTTATTGGGATGAAGTCGGGGAAGTCAGTTTGATTGGACTTCGGATTGTGCAGCAGACTACAGATAAAATCAAATTTGTTCGGTAGCGCATTTTGACAGCCCAGAGTCGGCAGAAAAGCTATGCCGATGGAAGAAGATGAGAGCTAGAATTTAAGGTGGGAGATGAGGTTTTCTTGAAGATTTCATCATTTAAGGGTGTGATGAGGTTCGGGAAGCGGGGTAAGTTGAATCCGAGGTATGTTGGACCATTCCCGATCGTGAAGAGAGTGGGGAAAGACAGCTTACCAGTTAGAGCTGCCAGCTTCGATGGAAAAAGTGTACAATGTGTTTCATGTCTCGATGCTGAGGAAGTGGCTGAGGGATCCATCACACGTCGTGGTGTAGCAGGACATTGAGGTGCAGCCTACGTTATCTTATGAAGAGAAGCCAATGGAGATTTTGGAGTATGCAATGAAAAAGTTACGCAATAAAGACATTCCACTGGTGAAGGTGCTGTAGCGTAACCACAACGTCGAGGAGACAACGTGGGAGCGATAGCAGGATATGATGGAACGCTATCCTGAGCTTTTTAGGTACGTAAATTTTCAGGACAAAATTTTTGTAAGAATGGTGGATTGTAACACCCGGAAAATTCCTACAACGTGCGTAGCCTTAGATAGATTATGTTAAGAGGGTTTAGCATATATTCTAGGGTTATGTTAAGTGAAATTGGGAAATGAATTTGAGAGAAAATCCTAGGGCTTGAGTGGTTAAAGTTTGTGTTGAGTTGTATTGACATAAAGGTAGTTAAAAGTGAACAAAAGGGGAGGAAAATGGAGGCTTCAATGTGATTAGAGAGGAGAAGAGAAGGGTTGTGGTGGTTTTTGAAATAGAAGAAAAAATTGTGGTTAAAAATGAAAAGGTGAAAAGTCAAAATTTAGGTTAAAAAGAAGTCTCCTTCTTCTTCTCCATCACTCCACGATCTTCAGCCCTTGAAGTTCTCCTCTCCTCCATTTTCTTCAAGAGTTCTCAAGGTTTTAAGGTTAGTTTTATTGGGTTTTGAGTTTGATACATTTTAGGGATGGTTTTTGGGGTATTATGAGTGTTTTTGTGAGTTTTGGTTAGGGTTTGGGAAACCCTAATTGCGAAGTCTGAATTTTACCGTTCATGGCTAGTTTTCTTCCCAAATTTGATGGTTTAAACTTATGATAGGTTAGTTTAGGTGGTTTTTAAAGATAGATTAGAGTTTTGGAGAGAGTTGGTGAAAAAAATCAGTTTTGGAAACAATATGCACCGATTCTGTTTTTGGAAATTCGAATTGGCTATGTTGTTTAGTTATGGAATTTTTTTTATTTCAATGGATTGTAGACATATAGAGGATTACGGAATGGGGTGGCACGTCCAAATCCATTGAAAAATGAATAAGTTATGGATGATTGAAGTTGGTTGGTGGAAATCGTAGGAGAAATCAGGTTTTAGGGTTAGATTTTTTTAAAGTTGGTTAACTTGTTGTAGTTTTGGTTTAGGTAATTCATTAGAAATTCTTAGGTTGGTACTAAGTGAGTTTTTCCTATTTGATAGGTTGACGAGCGAGTAGTTGACGTAGTTGGAGTAAGCGAACACGTGCCGAGCAATCAGGTAAGTAGTGGAGTTAAATGTTTTGCTTTCGGGCCTACACTACGGAACGGTAGGGTTTATTTGTTCGTTATTATTTGTTTTGGGTTGCGCATTGTGTGAGTGTCATGCATCCTTGTTTCTGAAATACGAAAAGAACGAGTTTTATGCATGGTTTGAAAGGTGAGTATGAACGTAAAAAAAAAAAAAAAAAGAATAGATGAACAGTGGTTTTGAGTGGAGTCGCCAGGTTGTGCAAATTGTCGGGGAGGCACTTGTGAGGGACTCTACAAGAGACGTATCGTTGAAAATACGTAAGTGCCGTGAGTATGACCGCCTCATCGTTAACGTGCGAGAGTAAGCATTAGAGGGTTCTACGATCAATGTGGGAGGAGATCGTGTTCAGCCGTCCAATGGGCGGGGCCCAGAGTCGGCAGAAAAGCTATGCCGATGGAAGAAGATGAGAGCTAGAATTTAAGGTGGGAGATGAGGTTTTCTTGAAGATTTCATCATTTAAGGGTGTGATGAGGTTCGGGAAGCGGGGTAAGTTGAATCCGAGGTATGTTGGACCATTCCCGATCGTGAAGAGAGTGGGGAAAGACAGCTTACCAGTTAGAGCTGCCAGCTTCGATGGAAAAAGTGTACAATGTGTTTCATGTCTCGATGCTGAGGAAGTGGCTGAGGGATCCATCACACGTCGTGGTGTAGCAGGACATTGAGGTGCAGCCTACGTTATCTTATGAAGAGAAGCTAATGGAGATTTTGGAGTATGCAGTGAAAAAGTTACGCAATAAAGACATTCCACTGGTGAAGGTGCTGTAGCGTAACCACAACGTCGAGGAGACAACGTGGGAGCGATAGCAGGATATGATGGAACGCTATCCTGAGCTTTTTAGGTACGTAAATTTTCAGGACAAAATTTTTGTAAGAAGGGTGGATTGTAACACCCAGAAAATTCCTACAACGTGCGTAGCCTTAGATAGATTATGTTAAGAGGGTTTAGCATATATTCTAGGGTTATGTTAAGTGAAATTGGGAAACGAATTTGAGAGAAAATCCTAGGGCTTGAGTGGTTAAAGTTTGTGTTGAGTTGTATTGACATAAAGGTAGTTAAAAGTGAACAAAAGGGGAGGAAAATGGAGGCTTCAATGTGATTAGAGAGGAGAAGAGAAGGGTTGTGGTGGTTTTTGAAATAGAAGAAAAAATTGTGGTTAAAAATGAAAAGGTGAAAAGTCAAAATTTAGGTTAAAAAGAAGTCTCCTTCTTCTTCTCCATCACTCCACGATCTTCAGCCCTTGAAGTTCTCCTCTCCTCCATTTTCTTCAAGAGTTCTCAAGGTTTTAAGGTTAGTTTTATTGGGTTTTGAGTTTGATACATTTTAGGGATGGTTTTTGGGGTATTATGAGTGTTTTTGTGAGTTTTGGTTAGGGTTTGGGAAACCCTAATTGCGAAGTCTGAATTTTACCGTTCATGGCTAGTTTTCTTCCCAAATTTGATGGTTTAAACTTATGATAGGTTAGTTTAGGTGGTTTTTAAAGATAGATTAGAGTTTTGGAGAGAGTTGGTGAAAAAAATCAGTTTTGGAAACAATATGCACCGATTCTGTTTTTGGAAATTCGAATTGGCTATGTTGTTTAGTTATGGAATTTTTTTTATTTCAATGGATTGTAGACATATAGAGGATTACGGAATGGGGTGGCACGTCCAAATCCATTGAAAAATGAATAAGTTATGGATGATTGAAGTTGGTTGGTGGAAATCGTAGGAGAAATCAGGTTTTAGGGTTAGATTTTTTTAAAGTTGGTTAACTTGTTGTAGTTTTGGTTTAGGTAATTCATTAGAAATTCTTAGGTTGGTACTAAGTGAGTTTTTCCTATTTGATAGGTTGACGAGCGAGTAGTTGACGTAGTTGGAGTAAGCAAACACGTGCCGAGCAATCAGGTAAGTAGTGGAGTTAAATGTTTTGCTTTCGGGCCTACACTACGGAACGGTAGGGTTTATTTGTTCGTTATTGTTTGTTTTGGGTTGCGCATTGTGTGAGTGTCATGCATCCTTGTTTCTGAAATACGAAAAGAACGAGTTTTATGCATGGTTTGAAAGGTGAGTATGAACGTAAAAAAAAAAAAAAAAAAGAATAGATGAACAGTGGTTTTGAGTGGAGTCGCCAGGTTGTGCAAATTGTCGGGGAGGCACTTGTGAGGGACTCTACAAGAGACGTATCGTTGAAAATACGTAAGTGCCGTGAGTATGACCGCCTCATCGTTAACGTGCGAGAGTAAGCATTAGAGGGTTCTACGATCAATGTGGGAGGAGATCGTGTTCAGCCGTCCAATGGGCGGGGCCCAGACATGAGCTGTCCGATCTTGCTCTGGTAAATCAAGGTGTGGCCGTCCAATGAGCGGGCTCGGATGTGTGCCTACTTGATTTACACGTGAAAGTGAAAGATAAATGTAACGAAAATGAAACGAAAGCAACAGAGTGAATAGAAACTGCATTTAGGGGTTGAGTGAGCAAGCATTGTTTTGAATTGCATTATTCCCTACTTTACTAAGCATTAGGCTTATGTATTGTGTTCTGTGGTGTAGGTGACGACCTGTATACTGGTGAGCTCTATGAGGACGATCAGGATTAGGGAGCAGTCGATGACGCATGGAGCATGCCGGTGCTGGTAATTGTCGGGGCGCCTCAACCATGATCTTTTGAGAGATATTTGAGAGTGGTATTTTGATATTTCAAAACACAAATCGACAGAAACCTAAAACCCGAAATCTTCTCGGAAAAAAAAAAAAAAAAAACAGGAGAAAGAGAGCTTACCGTCGAAAACGCCCTTCACAAACGTTGATCTACGCTTCGAGACGAACGTTTGACATCAAGATCGCGACGAACGGAGGTCATTTCCGGCGTCGGCATTTCTCTCCCCTTCATGGCTCTCTCTCTCTCTTTTCTCCCTCTATGTCGTGGTTTCTGTCAGCAGAGAGAGAGAACAATAAGGTTTTTAATAAAACCTTATTGTTTTAATCTTTTATTTTTCTTTTAATTAATTCATTTTTATTTAATTCACAATGAAACCAATTAACGTTCGGTTTCTCGATTTCAATTTTTTTTTACCGAAAATTGATCTCAAATTTACACCTAAATATTCGCGAAAAATTTATTCAAATTTTTCAAACACTAAAATTTGGCGGATTTTACAAAAACACTCAATATCCACCGATAGACAACTTCTACTGAAGACATCTACCGATGGCTTCTACTGAAAACTTCTACCGAAGACTTCTGCCGATTGACAACATCTGCCGAACGACAATATCTACCAAATTAACCATTTTCACCCAAATCAAATGGACAATTCTGACTACTACAAGAACTTTTAAACTTAGACAGCAACCATTCTAAACAACAAAACCACAACTTTTTTAAAAAATTTAGGATAACAGACTACAAATAAAACCAATCGTGTTTTCATAATTAAGATAATCTCAAAGATGTTAAAACATTAAAACTACTGCTGTCATTAAAATTCTCAGCACACTTCAACACGACATTTACCTACCGAGACTTCACATACTGACAATAGTTAGACTGAACAATTATTCATTGTACTTTCACACCTACTACCACTAGTTAAACCGCCCCATCAGTTTACCGTGTCGATGCATGAATGTGCTCCTCCAACCGGCCTAGTCCTCGACATGCTCAGAGAACGCACCTGCTGACACTTCTTCACCTACATCACAAACTCATCTATTATGCTAATGCTAAATAAGTGAAGAAATAATAAAAATAAAATACTGAAACATAAATCCTATTCATGCAGTTTCTACTTTCACATCTCAGTTGCATTTATGTTCTTTCTATGATCTGATCCCTCAATTTCATTGGGAAACAGATCAATTTTTCCAAAGTCATACATCCTCTTCTCAATTAAGGGGCAGATTGGTTCCCTTAATAGCTGATATGATCCTTCTATTCCATTGGGATGTGGATCAATTCTCCCAAAGTCATACATCCTCTTCTAAATTAAGGGATGGATTAGTTCCCTTAATAACTAATCTAATATAAATTCTGTTCTTGCCTTACCATGCATTACATGTAACTTTATTTTTGTATTCTTTCAAAATATAATGCACAACATACTGAAAACATTCAAACATGCATAAACCTACTGTTTTGTGATGTAGGCCCAAAGGCACAAGCATACTCCACTTACCTGATCTCCTAGAAAAATCTTTGGTGAAAGGTTACTTCGAGAGCTTACTCAAACCTAAAATCACAGACAGAGCATCGATTAGATCTTCACTAAATCTCATTCTAAGCTATTCAGAACTCTAAGGAAGTTATTTGGAACTCTGTTAAACCGTGCATTCTCGATTTACCCCAAAAACCCGAACCTATTCTCATTCACAGCAATCCCAAAAATAAGCATCTACACTCCCTCCCCATTGTCCATTATCACAATGCAGCGAAAAATTGAAGTAAAACTCACCTAAATAGGGGAATGGAAATCGGGAAGGAAAATTGCCTGGAGAGTTTTGATGTTGGAGCTGAAAGCCGAGAGAGAAAAGAAAAGAGCAGTGGCGACTAAACCTCATTAACTCTTCCTTAAATAGGTTATCCACTATCAAAGTTCCAATTACCCTTATACCCTTTCCTAGTCACTCATTAACCTAATCACTAGTTTTCTCCTAATTTCATCCCTAAAATGTACATCATAGTTTGATAAAATAAATTGATTTAATAGAACCGGGTGTTACACCCACTCCCCCTCATTAAATGTCACATCACGATGTTTGCCATTGGCTATCTCCTTCATACATGCTTGGGCACGAGAAAGATGAACCTGCAATACCGTAATAATGGCATCCCTCTCCTGTAAGAAGTCCTCTAGAGATTGGACCACTGAATCTCCTGTGGCTACAAGAATCAAGGAGGTGGATCCCTGCAATAAACTGCTTTGAACGGACACATCTGAATGGCAATGTGAAAGAAAGAGTTATACCATAACTTGGACCAGGAAATCCATTTAGCCCATGATGACGGTTTATCCAATGCGAAACAGCGTAAATAAGTCTCCAAGGATCGATTAACTACCTCTGTTTGCCCATCCGTTTGAGGGTGATAAGCTGAACTCTAGTGTAACGTCGTACCTTGTAATTTGAATAACTCTCTCCAAAAACTACTCAAGAAAACCTTGTCACAGTCGCTAATAATTGAACGGGGAAACCCATGTTACTGAACAATATCTTTATGAACATGGTCGCCACTGATTGAGCTATAAAGGGATGCCTAAGGGCCAGAAAGTGAGCATACTTACTCAACCGGACGACAACCACCAAAATGGTGTTGTATCCCTCTGAACGAGGCAAGCCTTCAACTAAATCCATATAGACAACTTCCCATATTAAGGCCGCGATTGGTAGGGGCTGCAGAAGCCCTGCTGGAGACAAGGCTTGATACTTATTATGCTGGCATATATCACATGCAGCCATAAATTGCCACACACAGTTACGCATAACCGTCCAAAAGAACTACGCAGCTATGCGTTGGAAGGTTTTAAACCCTCCCGAGTGCCCCCCCACTGGTGAACCATGGAATTTGAGGAATAACAATGGAATCAATGTGGAATTTGGAGCCAATACTAACAGCTCCTTATAATAGAATCGATCATTCCACAGGGAGTATCCTGGTGGGGCCTCACTCTGGTGCTGAAGACGAGAAAAAATGTTTGATAATGCATTGTCTGCCAAAATTTCCTTTTGAATTTCCTCCCATGGCAAAAGGGTTGTAAATGATAAGGTGGCAAGTGTAATGTTGGCCGATTTTCGAGATAAGGCATCAGCCGCCTTGTTCTCTAAACCAGCTCTGTACTAGATTTAAAAATCGTACCCCATAATTTTCTTGAGCCACTTTTGATGTTCTGAACTCACAAGACGTTGTTCCAACAGAAACTTGAGACTGCGTTGATCAGTACGAACAATAAAATGACACCCCATCAAATAAGATCAGCATTTGAGGATAGATATGACAATGGCCTGTAACTCTCGTTCATACACTGATTCTAGCTGAGCACGTGCAGACAACACTTGGCTAAAATAAGTGATCACCTGGCCACCTTGCATTAGCACCGCTCCTATACCGCTGCCCGAGGCATCTGTTTCCAATACAAAAGTCTTGGAAAAATAGGCAACGCCAGCATCGGAACTGTGGTCATAACCATCTTTAGCCGACGAAAAGCTTTTTCAGCTATTTCCGACCAAACAAACGCGTCCTTCTTAAGAAAAGAAGTGAGTGGAGAAGCTATCTTGCCATATCCCTCCACAAATCAGCAATAATAGCCTGTCAAGCCCAAAAACCCTCTCAACTCTTTTAAATTGCGCGGTACAGGTCATGATAACATAGTCTCCACTTTAGCTGTATCCACTGCCACACCCTCAGCCGAGATAATATGTCCCAAATACTCCAACCACGGCTGAGCAAAGAAGCACTTAGAAGGATTCACATATAGCTTGTGCTTTCGTAAAATGGTAAGTACGGTATCGAGATGGCCCTGGTGTTCCCTAGAATTCCCACTATAGACCAATATATCATCGAAAAACACCAGCACAAAATGCCGTAAAAAAGGTTTAAACAGCTAGTTCATCAAGGCTTGAAACATTGAAGGGGCATTGGAGAGCCCAAATGGCATGACTAAGAATTCATAGTGGCCCTCATGTGTACGGAAAGCGATCTTTGGAACATCTTCGGGTCGTACCCGTATCTGGTGGTAACCTGACGTTAAGTCCAACTTGGAAAATATAATCGCCCCCGATAACTCATCCACTCGAGGTATCAGAAACTTGTTCGGAACGGTAACCTTATTGAGGGCCCTGTAATCAACACAAAATCTCCAGCTCCCATTTTTTTCTTTACAAGAATTACCGGACTAGAGAAAAAGGATACTACTTGGCTGAATAATGTCGGCCGCCAACATTTCCCCCACTAACTTCTCAATCTCATCATTCTGAATGTGAGGGTACCAATAGGGCCGAACACACACGGGAGGTGTGTCGGGGGTAAGAATAATCTGATGATCCAATGCTCGCTAAGGAGGTAATCCTGTGGACAACACAAATAGATCCTGAAAGGTCTCTAACAAGGCAGATATTTTGGTTGAAGGTGGAGAGTTTGGTTCGGTCGCAAAAGCATGTACTCCAACAATAATCCAGTGTCTCCTGGTTCAAATTGTTTAACCAAAGACCAAAACGATACCAGAGATTTGCCCAGGCTACCCTGCAATACCACCAATTTCCCCTTTACAGTGAAGGACATCGTGAGAGCCCCCCACTTGATCTTCATATCTTCCTGAGCTATAAGCCATTTGAATCCCAACATCACATCAGCACTGCCCAATTCCAAGGGAAAAAAATTATCCACTACTGTAAAACCTGGAAATTTAATAGGAAGTGTGGTGCAAAGTCTTGCGCTGCGGATGGCGATACCCGTACCTGTCAACACCTAAAAATTGCCATACGGTGTCACTGGAACCTGAAGCTTATCAATAAAAATCTGAGAGATGAAATTGTGAGTTGCCCCACTGTCGATTAACACCACTAACTCTTGGCCGAAACTAGCTCCTCGAACCTTCATGGAGCTCAGAGAAGACAACCCCACCAAGGAGTTTAAAGAAAGTTGAGCCAATGCTGAGGGTTCAGAATGCACCGATGCCGCCTGTAGCTCCTCGCTAGCGTCTTCCGGCCCATCCAGCAGGTCCTCTTCCTCCTGGCAAATGAGAACTTGCAGTCCCTTTGCTTTGCAATGGTGGTTGGGAAAATACTTCTCATCACATCGGTAACACAGACCCCTCTCCCGCCACCGGTTTATTTTGCCATCGGTCAGTTGACAGAATACGGAAGTCAGCTGGGTTGCTGGAGAAATCGGTGTTGTTCGGGTTGCTGGCAGGGTTGCGTACGCAGGTGAGTAGTGCAGAGTCTTGGATTCTGATGGGTTTCGGGCCGTGGCAAGCTGACCCGATCCAGCAGTACCTTGTGGAAGGCCATGGGCCGCAGGCCCATGCTTGACCGGCCTGTAGGAACTTGTGATTGTCTTAGAGGGGGTGAATCAGACTTTTTAAAATAATTTCTTAACTTAATCGTTTTCTCTCTTTGTATGCAATTACTAAGATTATAGCAAACAAGCAAGCAGATTAAAGTAAAAGAGAGAGAGAGAGAGAGAGAGAAATTGACACCAAAGTTTTTAACGTGGTTCGGCAAATCTTGCCTACTTCCACGCTCCAAGGCTCCCCCTTGAAGATTCTTTTCTTCTCCTCACGAGAAATCTAGATCGCACTTCACGGGCGTTTATTTACTGCCTTTACACTTCTGGATTGAACTTCCCGGGTGCCAATCCACTGCCTTTATACTTTTACAGAATAAAGATGTTTAGCACAAGGCAATACTCTCTCAAACGGTAAATCTGAAGTTCTGATCTAGAGAGGTGTACAGAATAGAAGAAAAATATAGGCGTGTGAGCTCGCGAGACTTGTAAGGATTTTTTATATCAGCAAAAAGTTTTTGTCTCAAGCTACTGTTCTTCTATTTATACTTGCTTCTGTAATATGTTTCTCATTCAGAAGGCTTCTCGTTTGCGTTCAAAAAAATTTGACCGTTGGAGAGCATCTGTACGCAGAAAAATAGCCGTTGAGTTCTGGAGTCGTTATCGCTCGTGGTCTTTAATAAGTTGGCATTAAGACTTTGGACGAGTAAGTTGGGACGAGTGCGTCAGATTTAATAACTTTGGACAACTGCGTCGTTCTTTAACTTTGGATGACTGCGTCTGTTCTTTTAGCTTTGTCTGTCTTTCAGTTTTGGATGACTGCGTCTGTCTTTCAACTTTGGACGACTGCGTCTGTCTTTCAGCTTTGGACGACTGCGTCTGTCTTTCAACTTTGCTACTTTCTTTAATGTGGACGACTGACTTCGGACTATTAACACTTATCCAAAATTGTTAGAAAACATAATACCCTTTTCAAAGGGCATTTCCAGATAAATGCAATTATTAATATCATCCATTTCATACAATCATTTTATATTTATATAATCCACATTAATTGTAATCATAAAAAACATAGTTACTTAAACAGATTTTAAGCTAACAATCTCCTCCTTTTTTATGATGGAAAATATATAATGATTAAGTATATTCTCCCCCATAATAATCTCAAAATAATAATAATCACCCTAACTCCCCCGTACTTTATGCATTCAACCAAAAACAATCTTCATCATCCACATATTTATCTCCCCCTTTGACATTATCAAAAAAAAAAAAAAACAGTTAAAGGAGGAATGACATTCAGCACAACATAGTAAGAAAACAGTCACAGTTGGACAACATAGTTAAAAAAAATTATCATTCATAGGGTAAAAAGAAATATCATTCACAGTGTAAAAACAAAAATCAGTCACTGTGTGTAAAAATAATAATCCTAGTTCTCAGGGGAGGAGGGAGACGCCCAGCCCATGAAAGCCCCTAATTATGCAAGGAAATCATTCTGAACAGGAGGGGATTCCACCTGAGGATTAAGTTCCTCAACAGGAGAGGAAGGGGGAACACTGGCAGCATGAATTGCAACCCCTGCATCTGCCAGAGGTATATCGACAGGGGCAGCAATAGCTAGATTACAAGGTGTTGGCTGATCAACAGTAGTTGGAGCAGGCACAACACTTGGAGGAACAACTGAAGTAGCTGGACGAGTTGCCTCAAGGTTCACGTCATTTTCATCCAAAAACTCATCCACATTAGAGGGCTCACCTGCACTTCTTGTCAAAAGGGTGCCAAGGTCTCGAATGCAAGTGATAACCCTGTTACAATCTTGCTGCAATTGCCTTGTGACAAGTTTGGAATGGAATCGAACGAAGGAGATGACATCATCAATAGCTTTACTTTGATTTGATTCCAATAAATCAATACGTTTGTTGACATCATCAATAGTTGTACGTTGATTGGATTCCATTAGATCAATACGCTTGAGCAGTCCTTGAATTTCAGCTCCAAGATTGTCTAGTTGAGAGAGGATATAAGCTTGAAATTGATATTGGCGTGAGAGATACAGGGATCTGACCAGTGCCAAGACTTGCAATGCTAGCCTGAAGCTCATGAAATTGTTCCTCATAAATATAATTTCTCATTGGAGAAGGGGAAAGACCTTTAGTTCTAGTGGGAGGACCTTTAGGTCTAGGAGGAACACGAGCGGGCAATGTAGGCAATGAAGTAGGAGAGGGAGTAGGAATTGGACTGGTTGGATGTGGAGGTTTTAGAGGAATATCAACTTGGACTGGAGGCAGTTCAGGATCACTCACAAGTTCTTGAGTGTGAATGTGAGCATGACTGACCTCTTCAGGAGCTTGAAGCAGGAGAACTAAAGGTGGCAGAGGATCAAGGACAGGAAGAAGAGTGTCATCTTGAGCACATTCTTCTTCTTCGTCTTCATCAATTATAAAACGCCTTGAAATACCACCTCAGCCAGCTTTTTCAACCAACACACCTTGAGCATTTCTTGTTATTCTCATTCTTGACAAGGTGGGTGATGAAAAGAAGTCTGATTTCTTCAGGGATAAAAGCTGATCAGACTCCAGAAATCTGACCCCAAACCTTTGAAAAATCTTCATAAGTAGAAAATTGTAAGGTAGAGACTTTGATACATTGTATACAACTTGTAGCATTCGATTTAAAACAATGTATCCAACATAAAATGGTTCACCTTTGAAGAACTGACCAAGAATGAAGAGATCCATTCACTGACATGGTCTCTATGACCATCTACGGGCAAGATGTTATAGTGAATCATTTGGTGGAAGACTTTATCCCTAAGATTTAAGTCCTTTCTCTTCAGCTTCAGGGGAGAGTTGTTTGGATCCTTGGCAATCAATTTCAAAAGGTCCTTGCCTACAAGTCTTTCAAGAAATGACGAATTCTTTTTTGCCTCAAAGAATCATCGGGATCCATTCAGAAACTCACAGTGGAAAATGTCATGGACAATTTCCTGAGTTAGTTCTATATGTCTTCCATAGACATAACTCCTGAGAATGAGAGGACGAGTAGAATGCTTAGATTCGCATAAAACATTCTAATTGGGGTTTCACAATAATGAGACTCTAAATCAAACAGCCTCATTAATCTCATCCTAATTAAAGGTTCTTCTAAATCCAATCCAGATAAGTCGCGAAAAATAACACCTCTAGAATGAATAAGAGGTTTGAATTCAAATCTTTCATAATACCTATTAAAAGTGGCTTGATTGATAAACTCATGATTTGGCCATATAAGAGGAGGAGGAACTAAAACAGACTGAGCATCCGCGGGATGAGAAGTCTTTTGCTTCTTCCTCGAGAAGACTTGAGCTACGCGTGAGGAAGATGCCATTGGTAATAATTGACGGTTTTGAACAGAGACAGAGTTTAGAGAAGTTTTTGATCGTTGTCGAAGGACAGTGAAGAATAGTATTTGCTGGACAAGCGAGAGGAGTCGAGAGGTTTTTAAAAGAGTTTTCGAAAGTTAGGGTTACTGGAACATTTCGAAAGATTTTATAGTCCATTTTGTGAACGTCCATTGTTCTCGTCCATTGTCAACGTCCATTGTCAACATCCATTATGACAACGTCCATTGTCAATGACCATTGTGACAACATCCATTGTCAACATCCATTTATTTCAGAGATAAGGAAATTGTGGAGATCGTCCATTTTTTATTGACAAACATTCTCCAACAGAAAAATGACCCTTAATTTTTCTCAATCCTAATGAGACCTAACCTTATTCTAATATCATTGAAGGTCTTCTCATCTAATGGCTTGGTAAAGATAGCTGCCAATTGATCAACAGAATTAACAAATTCTAAAGAGATATCTCCTTTCTGAACATGATCTCTAATGAAGTGATATCTAACCTCGATGTGTTTGGTTTTAGAATGTTGGATAGGGTTCTTTGAAATATTAATAGCACTAATATTATCACATATAATAGGAATCATATCATAAAATAGATTGTAATCTTCCAAGGTTTGCTTCATCCAAAGCATTTGTACACAACAATTGCCAGCAACAATATATTCACTTTCGACCATTGAAAGTGCAACAAAATTTTGCTTCTTGGAGTATTAGGAAACAAGACATTCACCTAGAAATTGACATGTTCCACTGGTACTTTTCCTATCTACGAGGCTTCCAGCATAATCAGAATCAGAGTATCCTATTAGGTCAAAAGAAGTACCCTTTGGATACCATAATCCTAAATCATAAGTCCTACTTAGATATTTGAATATTCTCTTAACTGCACTTAAGTGAGATTCCTTAGGGGAAGCTTGAAACCTAGCGCACAGGTACACACTAAATAGGTTATCTGGCCTGCTAGCCGTTAGGTATAATAGAGAACCAATCATACCTCTATACTTTTTGATATCACACTTATCCCATTTTCATCTTTGTCCAACTTAGTAGTGGTGCTCATTGGAGTTCTAGATGGCTTTGAGGAATTCAATCCGAATTTCTTTAAAGTTCTTTAATGTATTTTACTTGACAAAAGAAAATGTCATCTGGAGTTTGACTAATCTGAAATCCTAAGAAGAATTTTAACTCCCCCATCATACTCATTTCAAACTCACTTTGCATAACAGTGACAAACTCATCACAAAGTGAAACATTTGTAGAACCAAATATGATGTCATCTACATAGATTTGAACTATAAGAATGTCATTGTCCTTTTGCATGGTAAAAAAGGGTTGAATCGGTATTTTCCTTTTTGAACTTCATTTCCTCAAGGAAATTCTTCAACCTATCATACCAAGCTCTAAGGCTTGCTTAAGTCCATATAAAACCTTCTTGAGCTTATATATATGGTCAGATTTGTCATAGAATTCAAATCCTAAGGGCTGCTCTACATAAACCTCTTCCAAGATATAACCATTTAAGAATGTACTATTAATATCCATTTGAAATAGTGTGAAGTTTTTGTAGCAAGCATAGGCTAAGAGCATCCTAATAGATTCTAGTCTAGCTATGGGTGCAAAGGTTTCTTCAAAGTCTATTCCCTCTCCTTGGTTGTAACATTTGGCAACTAACCTATATTTGTTTCTAACAACAACACCATTTTCATCCAGCTTATTCTTGAACACTCATTTTGTTCCAATAATGGGATGATTGTCGGGTTTTGGAACAAGTTCCCAAACGTTGTTCCTTTTGAATTAGTTTAAATCATCTTGCATAGCAATTATCCAATATTCATCCAATTCGGCTTCTTCAAACTTCTTAGGCTCTATTTGAGATAAGAAGGCAACATTAGCACAAAGATTTCTAAGGGAGGCTTTAGTTTTGACTTCTAATGTTGGATCACCTAAAACTTCATCTACAACTAGTGTTCTTTTGTTGAAGACTCCATAAGCCTTACTGGATAGGGAATAACCAAGAAAAATTTCAAAATCGGATTTGAAATCGAATTTTCCCAAGTTATCCTTGGTGTTTAGTATGAAACTGTAACACCCAAATTTTTTGGGCTATGGATTTTATTTACGGATCTCAAGTTTTGTCGTATAGTGTTGCTAATTCGTAGAAATAATGAGTTAGGCCCGTTTTGCGAGCGGGAAGTTTTAGTGGGGCCTTAGGATTTATGGAAAACTTTAGAAGATTTAAGATATTATGGAGGAAACCAAACCATGGATTAAATAATGGAATTAAGCTAAGGGATTAATAGGAAGGGCATCTTGGTAATTGTGCAAGAGAAATATTAATTATACCTAAAACTCTCCCTCACATTTCCCTCCTTCACGTTCCAGCCGCCTCTCCCCATTCCCTTGGGCGATTCTTCCTTCCATCGGCCACGGTTCTACCTCCTAGCCGATTCCTTCATCCATTCTCTTAAAGATTCGAATCCTAGGTGAGTTCTAATTAATGTACTTGTTGGGATTTCACTGTTAGGACTTGATACTAATTAGAGTTATTGTAACGTCCTGAGTTTTCTGAACCCGGTTCGCTACTCATAATAATTAACCAACTAGAAATTTTTCAGAAATTTTTAAAACTTTATATCCACGTCTCCAAATTTTTTAGTGAAAAACCATGCAGTGGATAAAAGACATGCAGCGGAAAAGAGAAAGCATGCAGCTTCGGTCGATAGCACCCCGGATGACATGATTTAAGACTAAACGACAAAAGCTTATTTCCACACATCTACCGAATGCTAAACGACAAAGACATCGTCCGATAGATTACGAAGAAGATATCGTCCATTCACTAAACGACAAAAACTTATTTACTCACATCTACCGGTCGCTAAACGACAAAGATATCGTCCGATGGATTATAAAGAAGACATCGTCCATTCACTAAACGACAAAAACTAAACAAACAAACAACTTCCGGAAGACTACATCTGCCGGTAGATAGCCTCAGCGATCGAAGCAAAATACCCTATATCTACCGATGAATAGTTCAGCGGTAGAAGTAGAATTAACACATATCTACCGATGAATAATTCAGCAGTAGAAGCAAAAATAACACATATCTACCGATCAATAGTTCAACGGTAGAAGTGAAAATAACTCATATCCACCGATGAATAGTTCAACGGTAGAAGTGAAACAACATAAATCTTCCGATAAACAATAGAAAACTCCAACTGCTAAACGACAAAGATATCGTCCATTCACTAAACGACAAAAGCTTATTTCCACACATCTACCGAATGCTAAACGACAAAAGCTTATTTCCACACATCTACCGAATGCTAAACGACAAAAGCTTATTTCCACACATCTACCGAATGCTAAACGACAAAAGCTTATTTCCACACATCTACCGAATGCTAAACGACAAAGATATCGTCCATTCACTAAACGACAAAAGCTTATTTCCACACATCTACCGAATGCTAAACGACAAAAGCTTATTTCCACACATCTACCGAATGCTAAACGACAAAGATATCGTCCATTCACTAAACGACAAAAGCTTATTTCCACACATCTACCGAATGCTAAACGACAAAAGCTTATTTCCACACATCTACCGAATGCTAAACGACAAAAGCTTATTTCCACACATCTACCGAATGCTAAACGACAAAAGCTTTTTAGTACCATGCTAATACATGTAAATTCATTTTTGTTTCTTTTCTAAAACATGATACATGAAATACAGAAACATTTAAACAAGTATAAATCCTATTGTTTTGTGATGTAGGCCTGAAGACACAAGCAACTCTACTTACCTGGTTTCCTGCTAAAATGCTCAGTGAAAGCTAGCCCGAAAGTTTTGTTCAAACCTAACCATAGACAGAGAGCCGATTAGATTCTCACTAAACTTCCTTCTAAACTCACCAGAAATCTTAAGGGAGCTACCGAATGCTAAACGACAAAAGCTTATTTCCACACATCTACCGAATGCTAAACGACAAAAGCTTATTTCCACACATCTACCGAATGCTAAACGACAAAAGCTTATTTCCACACATCTACCGAATGCTAAACGACAAAGATATCGTCCATTCACTAAACGACAAAAGCTTATTTCCACACATCTACCGAATGCTAAACGACAAAAGCTTATTTCCACACATCTACCGAATGCTAAACGACAAAAGCTTATTTCCACACATCTACCGAATGCTAAACGACAAAAGCTTATTTCCACACATCTACCGAATGCTAAACGACAAAAGCTTATTTCCACACATCTACCGAATGCTAAACGACAAAAGCTTATTTCCACACATCTACCGAATGCTAAACGACAAAGATATCGTCCATTCACTAAACGACAAAAGCTTATTTCCACACATCTACCGAATGCTAAACGACAAAAGCTTATTTCCACACATCTACCGAATGCTAAACGACAAAGATATCGTCCATTCACTAAACGACAAAAGCTTATTTCCACACATCTACCGAATGCTAAACGACAAAAGCTTATTTCCACACATCTACCGAATGCTAAACGACAAAGATATCGTCCATTCACTAAACGACAAAAGCTTATTTCCACACATCTACCGAATGCTAAACGACAAAGACATCGTCCGATAGATTACGAAGAAGATATCGTCCATTCACTAAACGACAAAAGCTTATTTCCACACATCTACCGAATGCTAAACGACAAAGATATCGTCCATTCACTAAACGACAAAAGCTTATTTCCACACATCTACCGAATGCTAAACGACAAAGATATCGTCCATTCACTAAACGACAAAAGCTTATTTCCACACATCTACCGAATGCTAAACGACAAAGATATCGTCCATTCACTAAACGACAAAAGCTTATTTCCACACATCTACCGAATGCTAAACGACAAAAGCTTATTTCCACACATCTACCTGGAAGCTCTGCTCTTCCAGCATACCCGATTAAATGTAAGAACAGAACCTACTCTATTGACAGCATTACGCAAAATGCATGCAGCATTACTCCGAGGCATACATTGTTGTCCGACTGTTACCTAGCAACTAAAACTCAAGGAAAACAACGTAAAACTCACCTAGGTAGTTGAATGGAAGTCGCCTGGAGAGTATGAGCTAAAAGCTGAGAGGGAAGGGAATAAAACAGTGGCGGCTAAACCTCAATAAATTCTTCCTTAAATAGGTTATCCACTACCAAAGTCCAATTACCCTTATGCCCTTGCCTAGTCACCCATTATCCTATTACTATTTCTTCCAGATTAATATCAAAGCATCGGTCGATACTTTGGCTGAAGTGCCGACACTTCTATATATATTTCTCCTTCTAACTAATAAAGTAAATTGATTTAATGAAAACCGGGTGCTACAGTTATGGTATTGGAATTTCGAAGTTTATTGTATGACGATGGAAATCGCTAGGCTTTGTGTATTAATGGAGGATTTAATGTTATTAATGATTGTAGGTTGATTCATGGAATCTTGGTGGTTGGGAGAAATAAATGTCTTAAATGTTAGGCTAGAAATTTAACACACGCCAAGTGTTCGATTGAATGCTCGATTGAGATAAGTTAGATTTTTGGAAATTTTCCTTAGTTAGGACTTTACTAGTTTTGAGTTTAGATTATTTAAGATTTGATTTTAACTACGGAATATGGAATGTCATAGGTGAAGAGAGCTTAAAGTGAAGGCACGGCTCGCTAAGGAATCTAGGTAAATGAGTGTGTATGGTTTCCGGCCACTAGGGCCCTACATCACAAGGATATTAGGAAAGTTTGTTTGATAATTAGGATTTGTCATGTGCTATGAGATGATGGTTTTGAGTAGAGTTATGTTATAATGCATGTTGTGTTGCTCGTTTAATAGTATGGTATCTCTATGTGAATTCATGTCCATGCATCATGTGCACGTTTTATAAGATTAAAACAAAAATATGAAGTATATATGTAAGCATGACTAAGTGAGGAACGAGGTGAATTGGCCACAATTGTGTTATTATGATTATGTGTATAGTTCGCGGATCCTCCCACTAGTGGGGGCCAGACCAAGATTATGTCATGAAGATTAATTGTACGGTTCGCGGATCCTCCCGCCGGTGGGGGCCGGACTGGCAGGAAGACTCGTGAATCCTCTCACTGGTGGGGGTCAGGTTGATACTGGACGATCGGTTCGTGGATCCTATCGTTGGTGTGGGCCAGGCTGGTCGTTATGAATATTGTCTGTTGGGACCACGTTTATGAAGTCCTTGCCTTTTTTTACCCATGTCCTCCCTTAATTCACGCCAAGTTGATGAAGAATAAGAATATGATTTGGAATATGTATATGATCTTTGTGAGCATGCATTTGTGAGTATTATGTAAATGTTGCACTCCTTACTGTTGACTTAAATGTTGGTTAAGTCTAAATATGTTTTTGATGATGTGTTTGTATGGTTAATATTGTAATTTGATTATGTTTATTTAGTGAGAATAATGAATTATTCAGTTGATTCAATCTGTTGGAAATGCCCTTGGAAATGGTATTTTACTATTCTAACAATCGGGTTAAGTGTACAGGGCTAAATAGTTTATACATGGCTGAAAAATTGATAAACAAAGACTACACATGCTGATCGCTTGACGTCAAAAGGCTACATTGCTTCTACCGATGGAATTGTAACACCCGACAACTTCAACCAGGTGACTTCCTAACTGTATTAACGGCCATGATTATTCAATCTTCACAATTTAGAATTTTATGCCAAGCTTAATTAATTACATGTGGGTTTAAACTAGGTTGAGTGGCAAAGTTGTAATAATGGAGGATTGAGACCAGTATTTAAAGAAAAAGGAAAGGATTCAAACCTCATTTAAACCACTGTAGCTGTCATCTCTTACTCTCGGCGATTTCCCCTCCCGAGCTCTCGCTCTTTGTCAGCTGGAAATCCCTCTTTCGACGATCGGTTTCCTTGATGCTTCTCGGCTACTTTGTGCTCGAGGTACGAGTTTGGCAATGTAGCTATCTTTTAGTCGTTAAGCTCTGTTTTCTGCTATGTGTTGAAGTTCTGGGTTCTTCAATGGCCGAGTATTAGTAAGGGTATTTTAAAATCTGAAAGTGGTAATGTCATTTCGAATCGATTTTGGACATTAAACAGCCAACCCTGAGTTATCGCCAATCGAATCTGTCTGTTTTGGGTTTTGGATTTCAAACTGCACAGAGAACTATACTACGGATTCGGGAGTGACTTTAGCTATTAGATCCTAGGATGACTTGTGATTAGAACTAATAGGATTTTGTTTTAACTACTGCAATGTAAATGTTTTAGGTGAAGAAGTTTGAAGAGAAAGGAGCTCAAATTGCTAAGGAGACCAGGTAAGTGAATGTGTAGGTTTCTCGGTCATTAGGACCCTACATCAAAGGATGCTAGGTAGAAAACCCATATGATGATTAGAAGTTTCCCTTATGTCACTGTCTAATGTTTATGCTAATGATTAGCTCAATGGTAAGGTTTCACGTCGAATGGTGCTCTGTTCTGTAGCTTGATGATTTAAGAATCTTCATGTTCATGCATCATGAATGTTTTATGCATATGAAAATGTTTTAAGAGTATACTTTCTCATGAACAAGATAAAAATATAAAACTTATGCAACGTGGGTTAAGCGAGGGTTGGGGGCGGTTTGGCGTATGTCACTGTCCAAAAGAAGGACCATGATACGACCCGAAAGGGAACTATGTGCACTCTCACTGTCAAACCCCCTTTACTGGCACAAATCCTCCCTTAATCCATACAACGCGAACAATGAATATGAACGATGAATATGAATGAAGTATATGAATGATGATGATGAACAATGAATATGAACGATGTATATGAATGAAGTATATGAATGACGATTATGAACAATGAATATGAATGATGAACAATGATGAAGACTTGAGTATGAATATAAATAAGAAAAGATTCATGAGCATTTGTTTTCTCAAAATGAGCATTCATGCACACTTATTAGTACTGCATTCCTTACTAAGCATTAGGCTTATAATATAAACCTTATGATGTAGGTGACGAGTTTTCAGGTGAGGATCTCAAAGTTAATGAGGACGTTTAAGCTCGGTTGCTGGAAGGTGTTCAGGGAGCAAATCTGTGGTTGGATGGCAAATGAGACCCCTGGTTAATGTTTTTATGATTTTAGTTATGATAATGGATATGATAGTTTAAGTAGGATGAGTCTATCTTATAACATTGAGTTTTCTTTTAAAGATGTCTGTTGACCACTGAATCGGGAAATAATTATAAAGAACATTGGTTAGTCTGTTTGCTTAAGTCTTCCGCTATATGAACCTTGGGTGAGTTACTGATTTTCATTAGTATGAATGTTAGGCCTTTGAAGTTCGAAGTCAGTGAAGGTCATGCCTACCGGACGCTGAGTGCTATTTTGTCATCTAGTGATCGGTAGATGTATTGTGTTTAAGCTAACGGATGATGAGAGTGCTATTTTGTCATCTAGTGATCGGCAGATGTAGTATATTTAAGCTATCAGATGATGAAAGTGTTATTTTGTCATCTAGTGATCGGTAGATGTAGTGTGTTTAAGCTATCGGATGATGAGAGTGCTATTTTTTCGTCTAGTGATCGGCAGATGAGGTGTATTTAAGTTAACGGATGATGTAAGTGTTATTTCATCGCCCAGTGACCGGTAGATGTAGAGTGTTTAAGCCATCGGAAGATGTAAGTTTAATTTTTTCGTCTAGTTACCAGACGATGAAGACGTTATTTTGTCGTCTAGTGACCGGTATGTGTAGCGTATTGCTGATGCTGAATGAGGTTAATGAACCACAAGTGATGCACGTGCCCACCGGATGATATCTTCTATCTAGTGAAGTTTAAAAGGGTCACGTGTTAAGCACGTGCTCTTCGGAAGATGTCCTCTACTAGGCGGTGATAAGTGAGTCACGCGAGTTTCACGTGACGAATCGGATGATGAAATCTTTCTCTACCAGAAGATGCGAACTCCTTGTTTGTCATTTAGCGACCGGCAGAAATAAGTGATTAAGTATAGAAATCTGTTGGGGTATGATCGGCAGATGCAAGTTTATTTCTCCATCGGTAGGTGCAGCTTAAGAGCTAAAGTCTTTTATCGGATGGAGCATTTTACCCTGCCCGCCGGTAGATGTATAATGTACTCCTCTGTCGAGCGATGCCTAATGTGTGATGTCATAAGCTAAATTATGTTTCAGAAAAATATATATTACCAAAAATGAATAAAGTGTGAGTAATAAAAATTAAATGATTAAGAAAGTTATGAATTATGTGATGATTCCTCTGGGGTCGTTACATGAATAGTCAAGCTACTCATACCGATGGCGTTTTTGAAGTTGCACATACCGATAATGGTTCAGCGCTAATGCTTGTGCCGATAGAGTTCAAGTTGCATCTGTCGATGGCGTTTGAAGCTGCATCTGCCAATGGCTTTCAAGCTGCATCTGCCGATGGCTTTCAAGCCACATCTGCCGATGGCTTTCAAGCTGCATCTGCCGATGACTTTCAAGCTGCATCTGCCGATGGCTTTCAAGCTGCATCTGCCGATGGCTTTCAAGCTGCATCTGCCGATGGCTTTCAAGCTGCATCTGCCGATGGCTTTCAAAGCATGCATCTGCCGATGGCTTTCAAGCCACATCTGCCGATGGCTTTCAAGCCACATCTGCCGATGGCTTTCAAGCCACATCTGCCGATGGCTTTCAAGCCACATCTGCCGATGGCTTTCAAGCCACATCTGCCGATGGCTTTCAAGCCACATCTGCCGATGGCTTTCAAGCTGCATCTGCCGATGGCTTTCAAGCCACATCTGCCGATGGCTTTCAAGCCACATCTGCCGATGGCTTTCAAGCCACATCTGCCGATGGCTTTCAAGCCACATCTGCCGATGGCTTTCAAGCCACATCTGCCGATGGCTTTCAAGCCACATCTGCCGATGGCTTTCAAGCCACATCTGCCGATGGCTTTCAAGCCACATCTGCCGATGGCTTTCAAGCCACATCTGCCGATGGCTTTCAAGCCACATCTGCCGATGGCTTTCAAGCCACATCTGCCGATGGCTTTCAAGCCACATCTGCCGATGGCTTTCAAGCCACATCTGCCGATGGCTTTCAAGCCACATCTGCCGATGGCTTTCAAGCCACATCTGCCGATGGCTTTCAAGCTGCATCTGCCGATGGCTTTCAAGCCACATCTGCCGATGGCTTTCAAGCCACATCTGCCGATGGCTTTCAAGCTGCATCTGCCGATGGCTTTCAAGCCACATCTGCCGATGGCTTTCAAGCCACATCTGCCGATGGCTTTCAAGCCACATCTGCCGATGGCTTTCAAGCCACATCTGCCGATGGCTTTCAAGCCACATCTGCCGATGGCTTTCAAGCCACATCTGCCGATGGCTTTCAAGCCACATCTGCCGATGGCTTTCAAGCCACATCTGCCGATGGCTTTCAAGCCACATCTGCCGATGGCTTTCAAGCTGCATCTGCCGATGGCTTTCAAGCCACATCTGCCGATGGCTTTCAAGCCACATCTGCCGATGGCTTTCAAGCTGCATCTGCCGATGGCTTTCAAGCTGCATCTGCCGATGGCTTTCAAGCCACATCTGCCGATGGCTTTCAAGCCACATCTGCCGATGGCTTTCAAGCCACATCTGCCGATGGCTTTCAAGCTGCATCTGCCGATGGCTTTCAAGCCACATCTGCCGATGGCTTTCAAGCCACATCTGCCGATGGCTTTCAAGCCACATCTGCCGATGGCTTTCAAGCTGCATCTGCCGATGGCTTTCAAGCTGCATCTGCCGATGGCTTTCAAGCTGCATCTGCCGATGGCTTTCAAGCTGCATCTGCCGATGGCTTTCAAGCTGCATCTGCCGATGGCTTTCAAGCTGCATCTGCCGATGGCTTTCAAGCTGCATCTGCCGATGGCTTTCAAGCTGCATCTGCCGATGGCTTTCAAGCTGCATCTGCCGATGGCTTTCAAGCTGCATCTGCCGATGGCTTTCAAGCTGCATCTGCCGATGGCTTTCAAGCTGCATCTGCCGATGGCTTTCAAGCTGCATCTGCCGATGGCTTTCAAGCTGCATCTGCCGATGGCTTTCAAGCTGCATCTGCCGATGGCTTTCAAGCTGCATCTGCCGATGGCTTTCAAGCTGCATCTGCCGATGGCTTTCAAGCTGCATCTGCCGATGGCTTTCAAGCTGCATCTGCCGATGGCTTTCAAGCTGCATCTGCCGATGGCTTTCAAGCTGCATCTGCCGATGGCTTTCAAGCTGCATCTGCCGATGGCTTTCAAGCTGCATCTGCCGATGGCTTTCAAGCTGCATCTGCCGATGGCTTTCAAGCTGCATCTGCCGATGGCTTTCAAGCTGCATCTGCCGATGGCTTTCAAGCTGCATCTGCCGATGGCTTTCAAGCTGCATCTGCCGATGGCTTTCAAGCTGCATCTGCCGATGGCTTTCAAGCTGCATCTGCCGATGGCTTTCAAGCTGCATCTGCCGATGGCTTTCAAGCTGCATCTGCCGATGGCTTTCAAGCTGCATCTGCCGATGGCTTTCAAGCTGCATCTGCCGATGGCTTTCAAGCTGCATCTGCCGATGGCTTTCAAGCTGCATCTGCCGATGGCTTTCAAGCTGCATCTGCCGATGGCTTTCAAGCTGCATCTGCCGATGGCTTTCAAGCTGCATCTGCCGATGGCTTTCAAGCTGCATCTGCCGATGGCTTTCAAGCTGCATCTGCCGATGGCTTTCAAGCTGCATCTGCCGATGGCTTTCAAGCTGCATCTGCCGATGGCTTTCAAGCTGCATCTGCCGATGGCTTTCAAGCTGCATCTGCCGATGGCTTTCAAGCTGCATCTGCCGATGGCTTTCAAGCTGCATCTGCCGATGGCTTTCAAGCTGCATCTGCCGATGGCTTTCAAGCTGCATCTGCCGATGGCTTTCAAGCTGCATCTGCCGATGGCTTTCAAGCTGCATCTGCCGATGGCTTTCAAGCTGCATCTGCCGATGGCTTTCAAGCTGCATCTGCCGATGGCTTTCAAGCTGCATCTGCCGATGGCTTTCAAGCTGCATCTGCCGATGGCTTTCAAGCTGCATCTGCCGATGGCTTTCAAGCTGCATCTGCCGATGGCTTTCAAGCTGCATCTGCCGATGGCTTTCAAGCTGCATCTGCCGATGGCTTTCAAGCTGCATCTGCCGATGGCTTTCAAGCTGCATCTGCCGATGGCTTTCAAGCTGCATCTGCCGATGGCTTTCAAGCTGCATCTGCCGATGGCTTTCAAGCTGCATCTGCCGATGGCTTTCAAGCTGCATCTGCCGATGGCTTTCAAGCTGCATCTGCCGATGGCTTTCAAGCTGCATCTGCCGATGGCTTTCAAGCTGCATCTGCCGATGGCTTTCAAGCTGCATCTGCCGATGGCTTTCAAGCTGCATCTGCCGATGGAATTCAAAGCATGCACGTCCGATTGAGATTCAAAGCGTGACTTCTTCGCCGAGACTTATCATGTCGCATCTATCTTGGCGGTTTTTGAAGATACTCATGCCCGATAGCTGTTTTAAACCTGCTTCTAAACCAATGGATCTTCCTCAGATTCAAATAGTCTCGAAGCTACAGTGAATGTCATTTTCAGCATTAACTCCTGAACTTTATGGAGACGACACTTGCCTACAGACTGCATGCTACCCTGATCTAGTACGGATGCTTCCTCCCAATGTAACATTTTCCATTTGAGGAAAGAAGCATTCAATTATGAACTAAAAATAAGACAGAGTATTTAAGCCGAGGTTAGAGCACGAAGACACAACTTTTTGCGAAAAATTCATTGCTGAGCCCTAACTTGAAATTATTCATACTCTGTAATTCCATCTATATCTATTGTTGAGGTCAAGTCATAAATGAGCTCCTGCAATGGCTTAAAATGATCGTTAGCTACTCCGGTGCTCGGCAAAGCCGAGTAACCTAAAAAAACAGAAAAACTAAACGTGCTAAATGAAGAACCAACAGAAACTTAAGTGTGATTGGTGTCGTGCGAGTGAAGTGTGTTCAAGGTGAAAGGCGTGGTCCAGTTAACTCAACAAAGACTTACACAACCTCAAGTCGGTCAGCTAACTAATGTTAGCTCTGACAGAACGTTTTTCCAGAGGAAGGCGTCGACTTGAGGAACCGGTTCTGTCCACCTCCTTCTGGTTTCCAGCCCTCGATAGGGAGGAGAGGAGAGTGGTGCTAGAGTTCAACAACAACCTCGGGTTGTTGAACTAGGAGGCTGTCTCCTATTCGGCAAAGCCGAAGCTCACCTGTCGGCAAAATTCCTTCTCGGTTCCTCTCTTAGAGAAACGGTCTACTTGTTCTCATTACCTGAACCAAAAATTACAAACACCAATTGCGATGATATATAATACCTAGTGGCTGGAGAGGTGTTCAAAAATGGCCGAGAACCGTTGAAGGCGCGGGAAGAAGAAGCAGAGCAGCCGAGATTCCTCTACCGCTAGGGCTTCGTAGCCCTGCTTCCATGTCAGCACACCGGTTTCCTTGCAAGGAAGCTTCTCCGACACGAAGGCAGCGGCAATTCGGGCCAAAAACGGAAGTGGTCCCCTCCATCTTCGAGTGCAATCGCCGAATGTTCACCGCGGTTCTCTGGCTTTCCCTTTCGCAAATGTCTGGTTCACAAAATGAAGCTTCACTCGGTTCTCTTCAAAAGCAGCAGCGGCCCGGTTCTTCAAGTAGCAAGTGGTCCGGTTCTTCAATGCACAGCAAATTGGTTTTCTTCATTAACCCACTCCTTTGGTTCTCAAGCCAATTAAAACCAAACCAAACCACATCTATCCTACCAAGCATCTAGCCCTAAATGACTAACATGCATGCTTATATAAAATCCTAACAAAAAGGCCAATGTTTGCCCATTAAGTTTTAAAATAAAAATACATAAAAATCAATGCTCGGGAAGACAAATTCCCATATGAGCTTCGGGTTCTCCAAACCTTGTCTCCCAAGCAATGACGTGCTTCGGTTGCTCTGGATCTTGAGCTTCCATCTCCCACTTTACATCGGTGAGTACGTCTTCCAATTCGGTATAAGAAATGTGACCCGCAAAAGAGAAAAGTGTGTAAGTACATAAATTAGATAAAGCATGTGAATGTACCTGTGATCGTGTGATGGGCCTATGGGGCACAACATCCTCCCCAGGTTGTTGAGGATTTGTCCTCAAATCTGATAAGTCGGGCCCATCAAGGCCATCTTCCTCGCCTTTGTATGGGGATAAGTCCTGGACGTTAAAAGTTGCCGATACGCCATATTCTCCAGGTAGCTCTATCTTGTAGGCATTGTTATTAATTTTCTCCAAAACTCTAAAAGGTCCATCTGCTCGAGGAAGAAGTTTTGACCTTCTTTGATCAGGAAACCTTTCCTTACGTAGATGTAACCAAACTAAGTCTCCTTCCTTAAAAATAACTTCTTTACGTCCTTTGTTTACTTGTTTGGCTACAGCACTATTCCTTTTCTTGATGGCTTTTCGAACATTCTCATGTAATTTCTTAATACGTTCAGCCTTTTCTACTCCTGATGGATTAGCTAAGTCTTTGAATGGTAGGGGTACAAGGTCCAACGGTGTAGAGGGATTAAACCCATAGGCGACCTCAAAGGGCGATTACTGAGTAGTGGAATGAAGGCTGCGATTGTAGGCAAATTCTAAGCCAGGAAGGACGATGTCCCAGTTGGTTAGTTTTTTTCCTACAATACTGCGTAAGAGGGTGTCTAAGGTCCTATTAACGACTTCCGTTTGACCATCTGTTTGGGGATGGAAGGATGTGCTGAAACACAACCTGGTCCCCAACCTTCTCCATAAGGTGGTCCAAAAGGTGCTCAAAAATTTAGTGTCCCTATCTGACACTATTGAATGTGGAATTCCATGTAGGCAAATGATTTCCTTAAAGTACAGGTCAGCTATCATGAAGGAATCATCCGTTTTGGCACAAGGAATGAAATGGGCCATCTTGGAAAAATGATCCACAACTACCATAATGGAGTCCTTACTTCGGGCAGTTCGGGGTAGTCCTAGAACGAAATCCATACTAACGTCAGTCCATGGGTGTGATGGGACTGGCAGAGGCATATATAAACCTTGAGGGAGAAGCCTACTCTTGGCTTTCTTGCATACCACACATGTTTCCACTAGACGGTGGACATCTTTTATCATGCGGGGCCAATAGAAATTTTCCTTGAGCATGTCCAAGGTCTTCTTCTCTCCGAAATGGCTTGCCAAGCCTCCACAATGTGCTTCTCTCACGAGACATCGTCTTAGACTTCCTTGGGGAATACATAACTTTTCCGCTTTTATCAAATAACCATCCATGAGACGGTATTCTCCTGTGGCCTTTTCTTTGCACTTAGCATAGTAGGTTCCAAAATCTGGGTCGGTTTCATAATTCTCTTTGACCCACTCAAAACCAAAGAACCTGGTTCCTAATTCCGTAAGGAGAATGCGTTTTCTTGAAAGCGCGTTGGCCACGATATTGTTTTCTCCCTTTAAATATTTCAAAGTGTAGGGGAACCTCTCTAAGAACTCTACCCATTTTGCATGCCTCTTATTCAACTTATGCTGACTCTTGATATGTTGAAGCAATTGGTGGTTGGTGTTGATAACAAATTCTCGAGGTAGAAGGTAATGTTGCCAATGCTCCAATGCTCTAATAACCGCATAAAACTCCTTCCAATGCCAGAGGCGTCACTTTTTACCTCAAATACTTTGCTGAAATTGGGGAGTGCAAGTACAGGCGAATGACACAGCTTTTCCTTGATCTGCTCGAAACTCTTTTGACAATTCGGGGTCCAAGTAAACTCCTTCACCTTCTTGGTGCAATCCATGAGTGGTGAGACTATCGAGATGAAGTTTTGTATGAATCTCCGATAAAAGGAAGCTAGGCCATGGAAACTACGAACTTCGGTGACAGAATTTGGTGTAGGCCAATCCTTGATAGCTTTAATTTTGTCCTCATCAGCTTCCATGCCGTCCTTCGAGATGATAAATCCAAGGAAGTACACCTTGTCTTGTCCAAATGAACATTTACTCAAGTTTCCAAATAACTTGGCTTTTCTAAGGGTTTGAAACAGGGTACTAAGGTGGCTAAGGTGTTGTGGAAGGTCCGTGCTATACACCAAAATGTCGTCGAAGTAAACAACTGTGATGACCCGAATGTGCAAGTATGTGTACGATGGCTGCACGAACCGGAACCCGGATGGCGGTACGTCCGCGCGGGCGAGCCGGAAGGTGACAGATCGTAAAAAGGGGGTCGTCACAATCCCACATCGCTTGGGGAAGTATGTGGAAATGAAACATATGTAAAGAGACCCTCCCAACATAGCAAGACGCGTTTTGGAGCATGATTGGCAACGGATCCCATAAGAACTCCGAAGTTAAAAGTGCTTCGGCGAGAGCAATTCCAGGTTGGGTGACCTTCCGGGAAGTTCTCGCCAAACAAAGCCGTGAGGGGAGGATATTGTGCTACGGCCCAATCCCCAGAGCGGACAATATCTTGCTGGGAAACGGGGTCGTTACAACAACGATGAACTTTCCCAAATACTCTTTAAGCACATGGTGCATGAGCCTCATGAATGTACTTGGCGCGTTGGATAATCGAAGGGCATTACCATCCTTCGAATAGGGCCGTATTTAGTCTTGAAGGCCGTCTTCCATTCGTCACCTTCCTTCATTCTTATTTGATGATAGCCACTTTTGAGATCTATCTTGGAAAAGATGGCGGCTCCGCTGAGCTCCTCTATCATGTCTTCGAGCCTAGGTATGGGAAACCTATTCTTTACTGTGATCTGATTCACGGCTCGGCTATCAATACACATTCTCATAGTACCATCTTTCTTGGGTACCAGTAGAGATGGTACGGCACAGGGACTCATGGACTCTCTTATATACCCCTTATCCAATAGTTCTTGTACTTGTTCTTGCAACTTTTTTATCTCTTCGGGGTTCATCCGATAGGCAGGTCGGTTAGGTAAAACCGTGCCAGGCTGGAGATCGATCTGATGTTCAATACCGCGCAAGGGTGGTAAACTTTTGGGTAGCTCCTCTGGGAAGACGTCTTGGAATTGGTGGAGCAAGTTCTTAATGGGTGTAGGTATTTCTCCTAGCTCCATAACTCTGTCATGAAAGAGTATCAAAATCATGGGGTCTCCTCTAAGCACAGATGCTTTGATCTCGTTTTTAGTCATATACAAGCTAGCCTTAGTCTTAGCTTCTCTTCGTGGAGTCTCATCTTTGGATATTTTGGTCGGGGTCATGGGTGCAAATCTAAAGGTTTTTCCTTCAAACTTAAGAGAATAATAGTTCGTATATCCATCATGGTTCACTCTTCGGTCAAACTGCCAAGGCCTACCGAGTAGCAAATGACTTGCACTCATAGGTACAACATCGCAAAGGACCATGTCCTTATATTTTCCAAGGGCAAATTCGACTTTGACTTGTTTGGTCACTTTGACGTCGTCACGGTCATCCAACCATCTAAGCTTATATGGACGGGGGTGAGCAGTGGTCTCTAACCCTAGCTTGGTAACCAATTCTTTCGAGGCGACATTTGCACAACTGCCTCCGTCAATGATCAGTGAGCACAATTTATCTTTGATGAGACATCTACTGTGAAAGATGTTCTCTCTCTGACAGTCTTCTCTCGTGCTCCCTGACATGAGTACACATCTACTCACCATGAGTAGGGGTCCATCCGGTGCATGAACAACTTCTTCTTCAGATTTAGTCTCTTCTTCTTCGTCTTCCTCAACTTCGTCCTCGGGTTGTTCATCTTCGCTTTCATATTCACTAGTGTCTTCTCTCAGGATCATTACTCTTCGGTTTGGGCACTGGGCTATAAAATGTCCAAGTCCTTGACACTTGAAGCACTTCATGTCTCTAGAACGGGGTGCATTGGCTCTATCCTCATGAGCCTTAGGGCCCGGTTCCTTAGGTGGCCAATTTCGTGTAAAAGGCCTCTTCCCTTCAGCCTTGGTAAGGGTCTTACTTGGCTCGGGCAACTTAGATGAGATCTTGGGGGTAGTTTTGGGAATGAACTTTGGAGGGTAGTTAGCTTTTCTTTTTCGAGTGAGTTGACGTTCGACCTTCAAAGCCATCTGAACTACCGCATCTAAGGATTCTAGTGGGTGTAGTTCCACGGTGTCAGCTATATCTCGGGTGAGTCCTCGGATGAATCTAGCTACAATTTGTTCTTCAAGCTCGTCCATGGCTCCACGAATCCTAAGGGTCTCGAACTCCGTGAGATATTCTTCTACAGATTGATGTCCTTGCCTAAGGTTTTGGATTTGTATGAACAATTCTTGTTTATACTGACTGGGGACGAACCTCTTGGTCATTAAGGATTTCATTACATGCCATAAAGTTATGGGCTCGTCTCCTATCTTTTCTCTTTGGGTCTTAATGTTTGACCACCATAGTGCAGCATAACCCGTGAGTTCTACTGACACTAGTTGGATCTTCACTCGGTCAGAGTACTCGTAGTACTCAAAAACTTTCTCGGTCTTATCCAACCAATCCAAAAAGGTATGGCCATCACATGTCCCATTAAAGGATGGCACATGTAGCTTAACGTGTCGCTTGTCATCTAAATCCTTCCGCCGACTAGGACGGAAATTCTCTTCTTCATCCAGTGTCCACTCATCATCTTCTCTAAAGTCATAGTGGGGCACTCTTCTCCTAGGGGCCTCGGGCCTTTCATACTCATTATGGGGCTCATGCCCAGTGGGCCTTCTCCTCGGGTTTTCTTGCCTTGCCCTAGGGGATGTGTCATGGGAGGCTTCTCTCGGGTAATTTTGAAGAATTTTCTCCATAACAAGCTTGATATCCTTGAGCTGCTGGCCAATGCTACTAACTTCACCGGCCAAGCCATCTATCTGACCTTGCATACTGGTTTCTCCTACGTGGGGATTTCCAGATTGGGGTACTCCTTTGCCTTGATTAGGTTCTAGTCCTAATTCTTGGTTCGCCTCACGTATGATTTCACTACGGGTTTTTCATGTGTGTCTAAGTTTTAGGAAAAAAATTAATTAAGTTATATTCGATATCCTAAATATTAGGAGAGAATTTAACTTACTAAGTTAAAACCTTAAAACTAGGGAAGATAGTCATTTTAATTAAATGATATATATTATATATATATATATTATAGTATAGAAAAAAATAGAAAAAAAATGAAAAACTTTTCAGGCGATTCCCGGGTGAGAGTAGTTGGGAGCTCGCCGGCGTTCGAAGCACAGAAAGAAATATCGAAAACTCACACACTCAGAAAGCGAGGCAGCTGAGATTTCCATCCCTTAGCCACGCATCGTTCGGCGATGGTTATCGGCACGGAACATTGCGGAATCAAGTTTCTGGCGATAAAAATGACGGAGCTCGGAAATCTCTTGCTGTTTCGAAAACCGAAATCACTCCTGGTAAATTTTTTTGCTTAAAGCGAAACAATCTCAGAATCTGTCGATTTCTTTGGAAGATGGGTTCGGCAGCAGCAGAGTAAAATTCAGAAAAGCTTGAAAACATTCTGGTTTGCTTAAAAGGAAAATTCTCTGCTGTTTTTTTTTTTTTTGTAACTTTGAATATATATATATATATATATATATATATATATATATATATATATATATATATATATATATATATATATATATATATATATATATATATATATATATATATATATATATATATATATATATATATATATATATATATATATATATATATATATATATATATATATATATATATATATATATATATATATATATATATATATATATATATATATATATATATATATATATATATATATATATATATATATATATATATATATATATATATATATATATATATATATATATATATATATATATATATATATATATATATATATATATATATATATATATATATATATATATATATATATATATATATATATATATATATATATATATATATATATATATATATATATATATATATATATATATATATATATATATATATATATATATATATATATATATATATATATATATATATATATATATATATATATATATATATATATATATATATATATATATATATATATATATATATATATATATATATATATATATATATATATATATATATATATATATATATATATATATATATATATATATATATATATATATATATATATATATATATATATATATATATATATATATATATATATATATATATATATATATATATATATATATATATATATATATATATATATATATATATATATATATATATATATATATATATATATATATATATATATATATATATATATATATATATATATATATATATATATATATATATATATATATATATATATATATATATATATATATATATATATATATATATATATATATATATATATATATATATATATATATATATATATATATATATATATATATATATATATATATATATATATATATATATATATATATATATATATATATATATATATATATATATATATATATATATATATATATATATATATATATATATATATATATATATATATATATATATATATATATATATATATATATATATATATATATATATATATATATATATATATATATATATATATATATATATATATATATATATATATATATATATATATATATATATATATATATATATATATATATATATATATATATATATATATATATATATATATATATATATATATATATATATATATATATATATATATATATATATATATATATATATATATATATATATATATATATATATATATATATATATATATATATATATATATATATATATATATATATATATATATATATATATATATATATATATATATATATATATATATATATATATATATATATATATATATATATAAACTTAAACAGAACCTGAAATAGGCAGCATAATAACAATGATATCAGAAACAAAGGCGACAAAGAAAAACACACAAGGAACAGATTAATATTTGTTAACAAAAACTTTCATACATGCTGGATTAATCGGTAGAAGACAGCTCAAGCAATATGGTTTATTTTCGTTAGCAAACAGTTCACAAATGACACAAAACAACGACACAGAAAAAACAACACAAACAAAAGACAGAAAATACTAAACAACAAACCAGAGAGCTAACCGAGGCTCTGATACCAAATGTTGAGGGTCAAGTCATAAATGAGCTCCTACAATGGCTTAAAATGATCGTTAGCTACTCCGGTACTCGGCAAAGCCGAGTAACCTCAAAAAAATAGAAAAACTAAACGTGCTAAATGCAGAACCAACAGAAACTTAAGTGTGATTGGTGTCGTGTGAGTAAAGTGTGTGCAAGGTGAAAGGCGTGGTCCAGTTAACTCAACAAAGACTTACTGTAGCACCCGGTTCTATCGAACCAGTTTTTTTTATTATTAATGGTACGATTAGTCAATAATTCAAGTAGGGTTATTAAATGACTAGACAAGGGCACTAGAGTAAATTTACAATTTTCAAAAGTGGATAACGTATTTAAGGAAAGAGGGTTGGGTTTAATGCACTGTAGCCGCCACCAATTTCATACCATTTTCTCTTCGGGTTTTCAGCTCAAGCAGCCGAGCTCTCTAGACGATTTTCCTCGCCCGATTCTCCTTCAACTTAGGTAAGTTTTCCTCATTTCTCTTAAGTTTAAGCAGTTAGATAGCTGAGGGAGTGCAATGTGGGGATTTCGTGTATGCTGTGAATGAGTGTAGATTCGGGTTGGGGTGAAAATTTGGGAAAATGCTTAGTGAATAGAACTCCTAACGGTCCACTTAAGTTTCAGAATGCCTTAGAATGGGGATTAGTAAGGATTGGCTTAATGTTCTGTTCATGGTTCTAGGTGAGCATTTCTGAAGCAACTCCTAACCAAGTATCCACCAGGAATCCAGGTAAGTGAAGTTTGCTTGAGCCTTCGGCCCTACATCACAAAAAAGTAGGATTTTTACTTATTGAATGTGCTTACATGTCATGCATCATATTTCTGAAATTATATGAAAATGAATTTACATGGTTTGTTGAGCAAGGAATGAATGTACTAAACAGTTATGTAAACTAGTTTTACTGTTAAGGGAATTAATCCGCCCCTTAATGAGACAGTGGATATTTATACTTTGGGAGAGTTGATCCAACTCCCAATTTCAAAGGGGGATCAGAGGATGTGAATCAAACTTACTGTTTAGGGAATTAATCCGCCCCTTAATGAGACAGTGGATTTATACTTTGGGAGAGTTGATCCAACTCCTAACTTCACAGGGGGATCTGAACAGAACGATGAATATGCAACTGAGATGAGAAAGTAGAAACTGCATGTTTAGGAAGTTTTATGTTCAGCAGTTTCCATTTCATCATTGCTTTACTTGCTTAGCATTAGGCTAATAGATGAGTTTTGTGATGTAGGTGAAGAAGTGACAGCAGGTGTGCTTTCTGAGTCTACTGAGGACTAGACTGGTTGGAGGAGTGCTTCCTTGTAACAGACTGGCAGCTGATGGGGCGGTTTAATTGGTGTCTGTGGTGGTGAAGGTTTAGTGAACATTGGTTTCAAATTGAGTATGTTAAACTTTCTAATGAAAGAAGTTGCTTAGATGTTTTCAAAAAAATATTTTGAGACCCTTCTGATGTTAGTATTCCGTTAGTTTAAATACTGGATTTTTACTGGGTTTGAGATATGCAACGATTTGAATCATTTCTGAATGTTTCAGTGCAGTGAGTAAACTCTTCTCTGTGATTAGAGTTGTGATTGTAAGCCATGGAGTGGATAAAATGTGATTCTGTTCTCTATCGGTAGATGAAGTCTACCGGCAGAGATTGAGTTGTTGTTTTGTTGTCTATCGGAAGATGTCTTCAGTGGAAGCCATCAGAAGATATAGGTTTGAACTTGTCGTCTAGTCGATCGGATGAGGAAATCATCCGGCTGACGTCACCAGTGGATGTAGAGTAAAGTCGATCGGATGAGGAAATCATCCGGCTGACGTCACCGGTGGATGTAGAATAAAGTCGATCGGATGAAGAAATCATCCGGCTGACGTCACCGGTAGATGAAGGATGTATTTTGTCGTTTTGTGACCGGATGATGTAGCCGAAACTTTGTCGTTTTGTTATTAGGGAAAGCCTTCTATTTTCTAAGCCAGTTCCTTCCGGTTGACTTCGCTCTCCGGATGATGTGTTTGACTTTCTTAAATTTTAAGTAATTTACGCTTAAACCTTTATCCCTTCCGGCTGAATTATTTTCTTAATATTTTACTCAATCATTCAAACACTGTTGCATAGTTTTGCTCAACTCTATTTTGCTCGAAGATTCTTCCGCTGCAAGTCTTCATGTTTTATCAAACGTTAAAATTTGAATTCCGAAGAAAGTTTTAAATTCGGTTCAAGGTTTCTTAGTAATATCCGGGTTCATAAGTAACATACCGGGTTCAGAAAACTCGGGGCGTTACAGTATGTATCAGAGACATTCAGTTAAACAGTTCAAAAGATTACTTATCAGTGCCGATCGTTGCATGGAAGTACTTCAACAACTGTAAGTGTTTATGTTACCCTTAGTTCATAGATATTTATGAGTATAAATAACCCTGTGCAGGAATTTAGTACAATGGCCAGACGCCCAGGGAGACCTAGAGTGCCGAGAGAAATGCCAAATGTGAGGGGTGAAGAGGAGCCTAGTGTGATTAGGCAGCTGACAGATTTAGTGCGTCAGCAAACTGACTTAGTGCGCCAACAGTCTGACCAACTAGGAGTATTGTTGAACCGAGAGGTACAAGGAAGTGCCAACTCCGGTTCTAGCAATGAACATTCTGGAGATAGATTCGGGAGACTAAGACCACCCACGTTCGATGGACAGTCATCCGATCCAATAATTGCTGATGGATGGCTTAGGAAGATTGAAAGTATGTTAGGTGTGCCAACATCGGAGAAGGAGACAAGGTCATATTGGCAACCTTTCATTTAGCTGGTGAAGCTCAACTCTGGTGGGAGACAATGGAGACCACCACAGATGTTTTGGCAACGTCCTGGTCACAATTCAAGGACATTTTCTACGAGAAGTATTTCAGCAGCACAGTCCAAACAGCAAAGAAGTTGGAATTCCTGAACTTGAAGCAGACAGGGTCAGTGGCTGAGTACAGTAGGCAATTTGAATCTCTGTCCAGGTTTGCTGGACATTTTGCTCACAAAGACGAGGATAAAGTGTTAAAATTTATTCATGGACTGAAGCCAGAAATTCACCGGGGAGTTAAATTCTGTGGTATTAAAGGCTTGACCTTCAGCGAGGTTGTGTCCACTGCTCTGGAAGTGGAAGAAGCTGAGAGGATGTGTGCTAGGCCAAGAGAGGTCCTACAAAGGTTTAACCAGCCGCACCAACAGAGAGGAACGAAGAGGCCAAGTGAAGGCCAAAATAGCCAAGGATCAGGAGGGAAGGTACAGAATGTCAGGAAATTTCCCCAGTGTCCTAAATGTTTGAAGAACCACCCGGGTGAGTGCAGAATGGGCTTTGGGAAGTGTTTCAACTGTGAGGAGGTTTGACACACATACAAAGAGTGCTCGAAGCCTAAAGTCACCAGATGCTACAACTGTAACAAGGTTGGTCACATTAGTAGAGACTGTCCGGTTCCTAAGAGTGGCCCTGCTATGGTTAAACTAAGAATTTTCTCCATGATGGAGTCGGGGAATGAAGAACAACCTGTTGTGGTGTCAGGTACAATATTGATCAACTCTGTGCCTGCTTTTACTTTAATAGATTCTGGTGCAACACATTCATTTAGCATCTGCTTTTGCTATTAAGTTAGATGTACAGTTTACCCCTTCCATGCACGTGTTTAATGTTGCATTGCCTTCTGGTGGACGCATGCACTCTAACCAAGTGATGCTTGACAGTGAAGTGTTAGTAGGAAATATAAGTCTACCTGCTGACCTTATAGTTATTGATATAATAGGATTTGATGTAATCATAGGAATGGACTGGTTGTTTAAACATCATGCCACAATAGATTGTAGGACTGGAATAGTTAGCTTCCAACCCCATGGTAGTTTGAAGCATACCTTTCAAGCTTCAAAGAAGAGTAAGGGAATGTCTGTGATGACTTCTATTAACACAAGGCCGTCCCTGTGTGGAGAGTATTTGTGCTTCTTAGCTAGCGTTTTAGACACACAGCTTGTATGGAAAGCAACCCTCAGAGTGTCCCAATTGTCCAAGACTTCCCCGAAGTATTCTTGGATGACCTTCCTGGTTTGCCACCAGATAGGGAAATTGAATTTGTTGTAGATGTTTACCCCGGAGCCGAGCCTGTGTCTAAAAATCCATATAGACTGGCACCAACAGAACTTAAAGAATTAAAGAACAGTTGGAGGAATTGTTGGATAAAGGGTTCATACGCCCTAGCTTTTCACCATGGGGTGCACCGGTCCTTTTTGTCAAAAAGAAAGATGGATCAATGCGTATGTGCATAGACTATAGAGAATTGAATAAGCTAACTGTCAAGAACAAATACCCTTTGCCGAGAATTGATGACTTATTTGACCAACTTAGGGTGAAAGAGTTTTCTCTAAGATTGACCTTAGGATCCGGTTACTACCAGCTGAAGGTAAAATCCGAAGATATCCCAAAGACTGCCTTTCGCACAAGGTATGGACATTATGAGTTTTTGGTTATGTCTTTTGGTTTGACAAATGCTCCAGCAGCCTTATGGATCTCATGAATAGGGTGTTTCACGAGTTTTTGGACAAATTTGTCATATAGTATTCATAGATGACAATCTAATCTATTCTAGAACTAAGGAAGAGCATGCAGGACACTTAAGCTTGGTGTTAGGATTACTGAGGCAGCACCAACTTTATGCCAAATTTTCTAAGTGTGAGTTTTGGTTGGACAAAGTTCATTTTCTTGGTCATGTGATCTCTGGAGATAGGATATCTTGTTGACCCAGCCAAGTTCAAGCAGTTAAGGAATTGCCTCAACCGAAGAATGCCACTGATATCCGAAGTTTCCTTGGATTAGCAGGATATTATAGAAAATTCATCGAGGGATTTTCAAAGATTGCTACACCCCTTACTAAGTTAACAAGGAAAAATGTGAAGTATATATGGACGGATGAATGTGAACATAGTTTCATGACCTTGAAACAGAAATTAAACCAATGCTCCAATCTGACCCTTCCTGTCGATAATGATAAGTTAGGCATTTACTGTGATGCTTCCAAGATTGGTCTTGGATGTGTGTTAATGCAAGATGTAAAAGTAATACATTATGCCTCTAGACAATGAAAACCCATGAGAATACTTACCCTACGCATGACTTAGAATTACCTGCCGTGGTGTTTGCACTTAGTTTGGCGGCATTACTTATACCGGCACGAGATTGAGTGGGGTTTTGTTGCTATCGGAAGATGTCTTCAGTGGAAGCCATCGGAAGATATAGGTTGGAACTTGCCGTCTAGTCGATCGGATGAGGAAATCATCCGGCTGACGTCACCGGTGGATGTAGAGTAAAGTCGATCGGATGAAGAAATCATCCGGCTAACATCACCGGTGGATGTAGAGTAAAGTTGATCGGATGAGGAAATTATCCGGCTGACGTCACCGGTGGATGTAGAATAAAGTCGATCGGATGAAGAAATCATCCGGCTGACGTCACCGGTAGATGAAGGATGTATTTTGTCGTTTTGTGACCGGATGATGTAGCCGAAACTTTGTCGTTTTGTTATTAGGGAAAGCCTTCTATTTTCTAAGCCAGTTCCTTCCGGTTGACTTCGCTCTCCGGATGATGTGTTTGACTTTCTTAAATTTTAAGTAATTTACGCTTAAACCTTTATCTCTTCCGGCTGAATTATTTTCTTAATATTTTACTCAATCATTCAAACACTGTTGCATAGTTTTGCTCAACTCTATTTTGCTCGAAGATTCTTCCGCTGCAAGTCTTCATGTTTTATCAAATGTTAAAATTTGAATTCCGAAGAAAGTTTTAAATTCGGTTCAAGGTTTCTTAGTAATATCCGGATTCATGAGTAACAAACCGGGTTCAGAAAACTCGGGGCGTTACACTTACACAACCTCAAGTCGGTCAGCTAACTAATGTTAGCTCCGACAGAACGCTTTTCCAGAGGAAGGCGTCGACTTGAGGAACCGGTTCTGTCCACCTCCTTCTGGTTTCCAGCCCTCGATAGGGAGGAGAGGAGAGTGGTGCTAGAGTTCAACAACAACCTCGGGTTGTTGAACTAGGAGGCTGTCTCCTGTTCGGCAAAGCCGAAGCTCACCTGTCGGTGAAATTCTTTCTCGGTTCCTCTCTTAGGGAAACGGTCTACTTGTTTTCATTACCTGAACCAAAAATTACAAACACCAATTGCGATGATATATAATACCTAGTGGCTGGAGAGGTGTTCAAAAATGGCCGAGAACCGTTGAAGGCGCCGGAAGAAGAAGCAGAGCAGCCGAGATTCCTCTGTCGCTAGGGCTTCAAGGGTAGCCCTGCTTCCATGTCAGCTCGCCAGTTTCCTTGCAAGGAAGCTTCTCCGACACGAAGGCAGCGGCAATTCGGGCCAAAAACGGAAGTGGTCCCTTCCATCTTCGAGTGCAATCGCCGAATGTTCACCGCGGTTCTCTGGCTTTCCCTTTCGCAAATGTCTGGTTCACAAAATGAAGCTTCACTCGGTTCTCTTCAAAAGCAGCAGCGGCCCGGTTCTTCAAGTAGCAAGTGGTCCGATTCTTCAATGCACAGCAAATTGGTTTTCTTCATTAACCCACTCCTTTGGTTCTCAAGCCAATTAAAACCAAACCAAACCACATCTATCCTACCAAGCATCTAGCCCTAAATGACTAACATGCATGCTTATATAAAATCTTAACAAAAAGGCCAATGTTTGCCCATTAAGTTTTAAAATAAAAATACATAAAAATCAATGCTCGAGAAGACAAATTCCCATATGAGCTTTGGGTTCTCCAAACCTTGTCTCCCAAGCAATGACGTGCTTCGGTTGCTCCGGATCTTGAGCTTCCATCTCCCACTTTACATCGGTGAGTACGTCTTCCAATTCGGTATAAGAAATGTCACCTGCAAAAGAGAAAAGTGTGTAAGTACATAAATTAGATAAAACATGTGAATGTACCTGTGATCGTGTGATGGGCCTACGGGGCACAACATCTCTCCTTTCCAAAACTTGAGATTCTTTTCTGAGAGTTTGTAGATTATTGTAATCTGTGATTCAAATCTGAAAACCCTGTAAGGCAGTGGATTGATGCCCGTAAAGTTCAATCCAGGATTGTGTAAGGCTGTGGATCGAAGCCCGTAAGTTCGATCAGCATTTCTCGTTGAGAAGAAGAAAGGAATCTTCAAGGGGGAGCCTTGGAGCGTGGACGTAGGCAGTTTGGCCGAACCACGTTAAAAACTGTGGTGTCGAATTTTCTCTCACTCTCTTTACTTTATTTGATTGTATGCTATTAGTCTCTAAGCTTTATTCAAGAGAGAAATTGATTTAGAAATTTAAGTTAATTTAAAAAGTCTAATTCACCCCCCCCCCCCCCCTCTTAGACAATACCGATCCTACACTTACTAAGTATTAGGCTTATAGTTTAACCTTATGATGTAGGTGACGAATTGGAAGGTGAGGATCTTAACCCAAATGATGAAGTCTGGGTAAAGTTGCTGGATGGTACTCATGGCGATGATTTGTGGCTTGGTGGCGAAATTGACCCGTGGAGGGTGATGCTCCTAGTATGTTTTAGTATAGTCTATGATATGGAAGCAAAAAGTAAGATAAAGATTTCTTATGAATGAAAAATATTGAAGTTGTTTGGTACTGGTAATGATTTAAAGAGGATTTTAAGGTTAAAGGTTTTCATTTCTTTTCAAATCTTCCATTACGTATTTAAGTCAAGCTTTATGTTGTTTATGTGCATGATTATTCTGGAATTGGAATTTTAAGAATTATAGAAACAGAGAGTTAACTGATCGATTGGTCAATGTGGGGATCGGTCGGTATAGTATTAATATGAAGACGTCAAGTCTCGGGGACCGAAGTGTTTAGTAGATGTGTTCGGTAGATGCGATCTGGCGATGTTGTGTATTAATGTGTTCGGTAGATGTGATTGGGCAATGTTGTGTATTAATGTGTTCGGTAGATGTGTTCGGTAGATGTGATCGGTCGATGTGTTCGGCTAATGTGATTGGTCGATGTTGTGTATTAATGTGATCGGTAGATGTGATCAGACGATGTTGTGTATTAATGTGATCGGTCGATGTGTTCGGTAGATATGTCCGGTTGATGTCAATCGACCCCAAGTGTTTTCTGCTTCTGTTTTTAAGACCGAGGCTATTTCCTGTCTATTTTAATTCCCCTCTACTTCTTAAGTAGTTTTCCTTTATGTTATGTTTTAAAAAATAATAATACGAGTCAAGAATAAGAACACGAACACGATTTCTGTAAGTCGCGGCCCGTTGGGTTCTGGGTCGTGACAACTTTGGTATCAGAGCACCCGGGTTTTAAAATCGGTTATGTAGACTGCCTACCAGCACAAATCGCCGCATGAGTACACTCTAACGACTGTAAGTATTTATGATTTTAGTTATGTCATTGAAGTTAAGATGTATTTATGATAATGTGTTTAGGAATCTCAAGATGGTGAGAGGTCAACAAAGAGAAACTAATGAGGATAGTAACACCATTGCCCAGTTGACGGAGTTGGTTCTCCACCAATCCCGCCAGATTGAGCAGTTGGTGGCTACTAGGGAAGAGCATGGGTATTCTAGTTCGAATTCAACCCACGATCAAGGTGGCGAACGATTTCGCCGACTTCACCCTCCAACATTTAATGGTCAAGCTTCGGATCCTATTTATGCCGAGGAATGGATTCGAAAAATTGACGACATGTTCAAGTATGCCAAGGTCGAAGAGGAAGATAAGATCACATGTGCAGTGTTTCATCTTGCGCTGGATGCAAGGCATTGGTGGGATTCAATTCAGAGTACTACCAACGTGGAAACCCTGACCTGGACATGGTTTAAGATGGCCTTTTTTGACAAATACTTCAGCCGAGCGGTTCGAGCTAGTAAGAAGATGGAGTTTATGCAGCTGCACCAAACTGGTTCTGTGGCTGACTACATTTGTAAGTTTGAGACATTATCCCGATTTGCACCCCGTCTGGTGGATGACGAGGAAGACAAGATTCACTAATTTGTTTAAGGGCTTAAGCTGAGTCTATTCATGGGAGTGAAGACTGCAGGGATTCATAACTATACCATATTCTGAGGTAGCAGCAAAGGCCATGGAATTGGAAGAAGTTGAGATAGTGGTGCAGGGACAACGTGAGCTGCCAAAGAAGTTTTTCAGAGAAGCCCAGCCACAACTGCGACAGAATAGAGGGTGGCAGCCCCAACAGAACAAAGGAGGGCAGCAGCAAATGAAAGGTGTGAAGAGATCCTTCAATCCAAATGACGACCAGGGAAAAGGGAAGCGACCTCAAGGGGCTCCTCAATCCCCTCTATGCCTCTCTTGTCAGAGGTACCACTATGGCGAGTGTAGGTTACTCACTGGCTGATGTTTCAGGTGCGACAAGGTTGGCCATATGATCAAAGATTACCCTTTGCCGCCTGATGCAAACCGAACAAGAATGACACCTAGAGTCTTCGCTCTGATGGAAGATGATGATGCAGTGCAGCATACAGTTATAACAGGTACAATTATGATCTGCGGTGTATCTACATACACCCTTATTGATACGGGTGCTACGCACTCCTTCGTAGAAACTACGTTTGTATGCAGGTACAATCTACAATTTTTACCAGCTGATAGAAAGTATAGTGTCATGTTACCGTCGGGTGAATACTTACATTCAGAACAAGTCGTAAAGGGTGATATTGTATCAGTAGGAGACAAGGAACTATATGTAGAATTGGTCATTATTGATATGAAGGGGTACAAAGTTATTCTTGGGATTGATTGGTTATTCATACATTACGCTACAATAAGTTACAGGATAGATTTAGTAGAATTCCGGGAGACCGATATTCCTTCCAAGCCATTCCAAAAGCAAGCAAGATGTCGTTTATATCATCGATGGAAGCTCAGCAGTTATTGAAAAATGGATGTATGGGTTTATAGCCAGTGTAATTAATGTACGAGAGAAGGATGAGCTAAAGCTCCAAGATATTCCTACGGTCCGAGAGTTTCCTGAGGTATTCTTGGACGATCTACCAAGTGTGCCACCTGATAGGGAAATTGAATTTGTGATCGATACTTACCCCGAAGCCTAACCAGTGTCTAAGAATCCCTATCGCATGGCACCCGTTGAACTGAAGGAACTAAAAACTCAGTTAAAGGAGTTGGTTGACAAGGGTTTCGTACGCCCTAGCTATTCTCCTTGGGGTGCGCCTGTTCTATTTGTTAAAAAGAAGGACGGGTCTCTCCGAATGTGCATAGATTACAGGGAGTTGAATAAACTGACAATCAAGAATAAGTACCCCTTATCCCGTATCGATGATCTGTTTGACCAACTTCAAGGAGCCAAAGTATTTTCAAAGATTGACCTACGCTCGGGCTACTACCAATTAAAAGTCAGATCTGAGGATGTAGGAAAGACAGCGTTCAGATTTAAGGTGTTTATAAGGTGTAGACTACATCCATAGCTCATAAGGTGTTTTCTCTAGAATAGGTCTTATGGAGACCCGATTTAGCACATAGCAAACTGTGGAAACAGCTTCTGCCCAGAAATATTTTGGAAGGAAGTTCTCATTGAGCATGGTCCGAGCCAGCTCTTGAAGAGACCTATTTTTCTTCTCAACAACTCCATTTTGTTGAGAGGTTCTAGGGGAGGAGAAATTGTGCTCAATTCCATATTTGAGACACAAAAGTTTAAATTTTTCATTCTCAAATTCTCCACCATGATCACTACGAATAGCAACAATGGTGAGTTTCTTTTCATTTTGAACTCTCTTCCTAAAGCTAGAGAGGGTATCAAAAGTTTCATCCTTTGACTTCAGAAAGAATACACAAGTGAATCTAGTGAAGTCATCGACAATGACAAAGACATAGTGTTTGCCTCCTAGACTAGCAATATTTGAAGGACTGAAGAGGTCCATGTGAAGTAGTTGGAGAGGCTTGAATGTAGAAATTTCATTCTTTGATGCAAATGAACTTTTGATTTGCTTACTCATTTGGCAAGCTTCACAGACTTTATCATTCTCAAAGAATATTTTTGGAATTCCTCTAACTAAATTATTCTTAGTAATCTTAGATAAAGTATCCATACCTACATGTCATAGTCTTCTATGCCAAGTCCAACAATCATTAGAAGAATTTACAGCAAAACATTTTTCTTCAACATATTCAAAGTTATCTAAATCAATAATATAAACATTTTCTTACCTATAACTTTTGAACAGAATTTTGCTATCAGATACATCTTTAATTACACAAGTATCAGATTTAAATACTACTTTATATCCCTTATCACATAGTTGACTGATGCTTAACAAGTTATGTTTTAGCCCTTCAACTAACAATATATTTTCTATAATAAGGTTGGCAGGATTACCTATATTGTCGATGCCAATAATTTTTCCTTTTTGATTTCCACGAAAGGTGACATTCCCATTCTTCTTGTTGACAAAGGCAAACTTTGTTAAGTCTTCCATCATATGCCTCGAGCAATGACTATCGATGTAACTCCCGAGTCAACGGACAGGTAATTTTCTTAACTGTATTAACGGTCATAAATATTTAACCTTCGTAGTTTAAGATTTATGCCAAGCTCAATTAATTACATGTGGATCTAAACTAGGTTGGGTGGCAAAGTTGTAATAATGGAGGATTGAGGCCAGTATTTAAAGAAAAAGGAAAGGATTCAAACCTCATTTAAACCACTGTAGCCGACACAACCCTTTCCGGCGATTTCTTCTCTCGCACGTCCTTACTCTCTGCTACCAGTGTCTTCCTCACCGACGACCGGTTTCTAGCCGCATTCCTCTGCGAATCCGCACCCGAGGTATGAAATGGACAATGTAGTTATCTGTTTGTGTTTGGAGTTCTGTTTTCAGCTCGGCATTTGAACTCGGATTTTATCAATGGCCGAGTAGCATTAGAACATTTTAGAATCTGAGAGTAGTAATGCCAACCCGAATCAATTCTGGACATTTTAAGTAATTAACTCAGATTTGATCGATAGTGGAACCCGTTTGTTTTATTTTGGATTTCAGATTTTGCACAGTATATCAAACCAATGATTCGGGAATGACTTTAGCAAATAGATCTTAGGATAACTCGAGATTAGAACTATTAGGATTTTGTTTTAACTACTGCAATGTAAATGTTTAGGTGAAGAAGTTTGAAGAGAAAGGAGCTCAAGAGCTAAGGAGACCAGGTAAGTGAATGTATTAAGATTTCCGGCTAAAAGAGCCCTACATCGTGGGAGTACTAGGTTAAGATGTCTAATGTTTACCTTATGATTATGAGCTTGTCTGCACTTGAAGGATTTATGTATGTTGTGAGTTACACCATGTGATGACCTTTTAGTGAATGTGAAGTTGTCTGCTCTGGTATGATCCTTGTCATAGTTGATGAGTTAAAAGCTCTCATGTTCATGCATCACGAATGTTTCTCAAGAATAAGAAAATGTTTTAACGCATGTTTTCCATGAACAAGATATGTATGTATATATGTATGTATATATGTATATGTATAAGATTTATACAACGTGGATTAAGTGAGGGTTGGGGGCGGTTCGGCGTATGTCACAGTCCAAAGAAGGACATATGAATACGACCCGCAGTAGGGAACAAGATCAAACTCATTGTCGAACCCCCTTTACCGGCACAAATCCTCTCTTGGTCCACACAACCTAAACAAAGAATATGAACAAAGACTGTGAATGATGAATATGATCAATGACTATGAATGATGAATATGATCAATGACTATGAATGATGAATATGATCAATGACTATGAATGAATATGATCATTATGAATGATGAATATGATCCATGACTATGAATGATGATTACGAGCAAAGACATAAATAAGAGAAGACTTATGAGCATGTGATTTTCCTAAATTATGCATTCATACATCCATGTTAGTGTTGTATTCCTTACTAAGCATTAGGCTTATAGTTTAAACCTTATGATGTAGGTGACGAGTTTTCAGGTGAGGAACTCAAGGTCAATGAAGATGTCTAAGCTTGGTTGCTGGAGGATGCTCAGCGTGACAGTGAAGACTGGATAGGCGACTAAACTCCCTGGTTATGCTCATAGTAAGTTAGAAAAGTTTACCACGAACAGATGACTAAATAGAACAGAATTTCGTATAACAATGAGATATGGATTTGAAGAGCTTGTCCTTAGAGTCTGAATACGGTTTTAAGGATTAATGAATGGTTTGTTTCGTTTGAGTCTTCCGCTATGCGTATTTTAGATGAGTTTATGATATTTACTCTGTGGGGTTTGTGGTTACTAAATTACGGGTCGGGTGAGTTGTGATATGTTCTATCGAATGAAGATGTTTGATGATTATTGTGTTTCACTGCCGTATGATAGAAGCTGGATGAGGCAATCATCCGGCTGACGTCATCGGCGGATGTCAATAGATGAGAGTTAAACGATCCAGTCTTCCGGATGACGTCACCGGAAGATGTAATATGACGTCGCCGGAAGACGTAATATGTTTCCTCGCCGGATGATATAAACATGGTTTTGTCGTCTAGTGACCGGATGATGTAAGTACTATCTTGTCGTTTAGCGATCGACAGATGTAGTGTAATAAAGTCACCGGATGATCTAGGAGTCTTTTACTGGATGATACAAACATGGTTTTGTCGTCTAGTGACCGGATGATGTAAGTGATAACTTGTTGTTTAGTGATCGGGTGATATAGAGCTTGTAAGCTATCGGAAGATGTCTTAGATGAACACGTGAATTTCACATGTCTAGCGGTAGATGTTTTAAATTGGTCACACGAGATGCTCGTGATCGTCGGTCGATGCGAGTATTCGCATCTGCCGATAGGTATTTAAATGAGTCATGTGGGGTGCACGTGCCATCGGAAGACGCAATGTCTATCGGTTGATGCATGCAGACCCATGCAACTTGTACGTCGATTGGAAGCAAGTACGAGGGACTAACTTTCCATCCATTAAGTTGAAGTCTTTAAGCCTGTTAGGTTTACTATTATTAAAGAAAAAAAAAAGGAGAAAAGAGTTCAAATATGAGTTAAAGCTTTATGTAAAGTCATGAATTTCGTGGCGATCCTCCCCGGGTCGTTACAATCGAGGTACCATTGATTTTTCCTGGTAGAGCAATCAACCTACAAAACAGTAATCAAGTAGTCTTCTTAGGTACCCAAATCTTTTGGGTCCTAGTGTTAGGTCTAGTCCTCTTAGGAACCCATTGTAGTCTACCACCAGATTTAACATTGTTTGCTTTTAAAAGACATGCAAAAGATTTATGTCATACTTCATTACATGCATGGCAGGTAGTTGATTTGTCAAAGAAATTCTTGTATACTTCCTTTTCACTAAACCTTTCATATCCCAAACCTACTTTATCAAAAGTTACTCTTTGGCTTCCTAACAACAAGTTCAAATTCTTACTTCCATTAGTAAATTTCATAACAATGTTATTTAAGTTCTCATTTCTAATCTTAAGATCACTAATATCCTTTTGCTGCAAATACACTCCTTAGCATGCTTTTCAACCAAGTTTACATTTTCCTTCTGTAAAAAGTTGTATTTAGATTTAAGCATACTATATTGTTTAACTAAATCATTGAAAGCATCAATTAAGTCACCCTCATCATTTTCACTGTCACAAGAGGAATGACTAACATCATCTTTGTGTGCCATGAAGCACATGTTGGCAACTTTCTCATTGCTCTCTTTTTGAATTTCTTGGGGCCTTTCTTAGCTTGTGGACAATCAGTCTTGATGTGTCCTGGCTTCCCGCATTCGAAACAGGTAATTTCTTTATCCTTTTGAGATTTATCTCCCTTTAAGAATTTCCTCCCATTCAATCTTTTTCGTTGGAGAAATTTGCTAAACCGCCTCGTGATAAGAGCGATATCCTCATCATCAACTTCTTCCTCGGAATCATCTTGCTTGCTTGATGAGGCTTTGAGTGCTATATCTTTCTTTTTTTTGACCTCTTTCTCTTTGAGATCTTTTTTGTCATTTGCTCTCATGGTTATCTCATGAGTCATTAGAGAGCCAATGAGTTTTTTTAGCTTGAGAACCTTGAGATCCCGAGCTTCTTGTATAGCAGTCACTTTCGGTTGCCAAGCTTATGGTAGGCATCGAAGGATCTTTCTCACATGTTCTTCACCTGAATAAGTTTTACCAAGAACTTTTAAGTCATTAGTAATGTTAGTGAATCGAGTAAACATGGAGGAAATAAACTTATCATTCTCCATCGAAAAAAGTTCATATTCATGTACAAGCATACTCAATTTACTCTCCTTAACCTGGTTAGTTCCCTCATGTGTGACTTTTAATAAATGTCATATCTCCTGTGCACTATCACACCCTTGAACTCTAGTTGAACTCATCTATATTCAGTGCACAGTATAGTGTATTTATTGCTATAGCATTCAAACTTAGATTCTTTTTATTAGATTCAGTTAGTTCACTAGGCAATTTAGGAATGCTAATTTCTTGATCAGTTTTCATGGCCTTGAAAGGACCATTTTCTATTATGTTCCATATCTTATAGTTCATGGCTTGAACGAATATTCTCATTCTTGCTTTCCAGTAGACATAATCACTGCCATTAAAAAATGGTGGCCTAGAGATGGACTGACCCTCTATGTGTGTGGAGTTTGTGTTGAATGCAATTGTAAGAGTATCACAATATTTTCTAAATCACAACTTAGACAATATTTAACCTGGCTCTGATATCAATTGTAGGAACGTGATTGTCTAAGAGGGGGGTAAATTAGACTTTTTAAAATAATTTCTTAACCTAATCGTTTTCTCTCTTTGTATGCAATTACAAAGATTATAGCAAACAAGCAAGCAGATTAAAGTAAAAGAGAGAGAGAGAAATTGACACCAAAGTTTTTAACGTGGTTCGGCCAATCTTGCCTACTTCCACGCTCCAAGTCTCTCCCTTGAAGATTCTTTCCTTCTCCTCACGAGAAATCTAGATCGCACTTCACGGACGTCGATCTATTGCCTTTACACTTGTGGATTGAACTTCTCAAGCGTCAATCCACTGCCTTTACACTTTTACAGAATAAAGATGTTTAGCACAAGGCAATACTCTCTCAAAAGATAAATATCAAGTTCTGAGCTAGAGAGGTGTACAGAATATAAGAAAAATATAGGCGTGTGAGCTCGCGAGACTTATAAGGATTTTTCATATCAGAAAAATTTTTTTTGTCTCGAGCTACTGTTCTTCTATTTATACTTGCTTCTGTAATCTGCTTCTTATTCAGAAGGCTCCTCGTTTGCGTTCAAAAAAATATGACCGTTGGAGAGCATTCGTACACAGAAAAATAGTCGTTGAGTTCTGGAGTCGCTATCACTCGCGGTCTTTAATAAATTGGCATTAAGACTTTGGACGAGTAAGTTTGGACGAGTGCGTCGGACTTAATAACTTTGGACGACTGCATCGGTCTTTAACTTTGGACGACTGCGTCTGTTCTTTTAGCTTTGGACGACTGCGTCTTTCTTTCAGCTTTGGATGACTATGTCTGTCTTTCAGCTTTGGACGACTGCGTCTGTCTTTCAACTTTGGACGACTGGTCTGTCTTTCAGCTTTGGATGACTGCGTTGTCTGTCTGCGTCTGTCTTTCAGCTTTGGATGACTGCGTCTGTCTTTCAGCTTTGGATGACTGCGTCTGTCTTTCAGCTTTGGATGACTGCGTCTGTCTTTCAGCTTTGGATGACTGCGTCTGTCTTTCAGCTTTGGATGACTGCGTCTGTCTTTCAGCTTTGGATGACTGCGTCTGTCTTTCAGCTTTGGATGACTGCGTCTGTCTTTCAGCTTTGGATGACTGCGTCTGTCTTTCAGCTTTGGATGACTGCGTCTGTCTTTCAGCTTTGGATGACTGCGTCTGTCTTTCAGCTTTGGATGACTGCGTCTGTCTTTCAGCTTTGGATGACTGCGTCTGTCTTTCAGCTTTGGATGACTGCGTCTGTCTTTCAGCTTTGGATGACTGCGTCTGTCTTTCAGCTTTGGATGACTGCGTCTGTCTTTCAGCTTTGGATGACTGCGTCTGTCTTTCAGCTTTGGATGACTGCGTCTGTCTTTCAGCTTTGGATGACTGCGTCTGTCTTTCAGCTTTGGATGACTGCGTCTGTCTTTCAGCTTTGGATGACTGCGTCTGTCTTTCAGCTTTGGATGACTGCGTCTGTCTTTCAGCTTTGGATGACTGCGTCTGTCTTTCAGCTTTGGATGACTGCGTCTGTCTTTCAGCTTTGGATGACTGCGTCTGTCTTTCAGCTTTGGATGACTGCGTCTGTCTTTCAGCTTTGGATGACTGCGTCTGTCTTTCAGCTTTGGATGACTGCGTCTGTCTTTCAGCTTTGGATGACTGCGTCTGTCTTTCAGCTTTGGATGACTGCGTCTGTCTTTCAGCTTTGGATGACTGCGTCTGTCTTTCAGCTTTGGATGACTGCGTCTGTCTTTCAGCTTTGGATGACTGCGTCTGTCTTTCAGCTTTGGATGACTGCGTCTGTCTTTCAGCTTTGGATGACTGCGTCTGTCTTTCAGCTTTGGATGACTGCGTCTGTCTTTCAGCTTTGGATGACTGCGTCTGTCTTTCAGCTTTGGATGACTGCGTCTGTCTTTCAACTTTGCTACTTTCTTTAATGTGGACGACTGAACTTCGGACTATTAACATTTAGCCAAAATTGTTAGAAAACTGTAACACCCGGCTTTACGGGATTTAATATTATTCCAATGTAAACGTCAATTTTGTAAATACGTCAGATTAAGTCTGTTTTACGAACGGAAGGTTTTAACAAAGTCGTGATAATAAATAGGAATTTATGGTGAAATATGAGAATTTTGGAAAATCGGACCGTTAGTTAAATAACGAAATAATCGGAGAAATAAATAGAAAATGAGACAAAGGGCGATTTGGTAATTGTCAAACCAAAATTTTAATTAAAATCAAATTCTCACTTTCTTTCTCCTCACCCACGCCAATTTAATTTCTTCCTCTCCCTCACCGCGCGATTCTTCTCCTCCCCTAAGGCGATTCTCCTCTCTGTGGTCGAAGCTTGTCTTCCGGCGACTCGATTCTTCACGTTTCTCTTCCGTCATCGCTCTCTAGGTAAGGCTCTACACTTTTGGAACGTTAGGTATTGATTTCTAGGATTTAAAACGAATAGGGTTCGTTAGGGTTTTCGTCGGAAACGTGAATCAATGTTTGAAATTGATAGGTTGAGCTTAGTTATGCCTCTAATGGACGTATTGATAGTTATCGGAGCTTAGTTTATCAATTTGTTGAGGTGTATTCGAGATTTGGTTAAGTTGGAGCTCGAAAACCTCCATTAATGGAGTTTTTGAAATCTCGAGCGCGAATTGCTCGATGAAATGCCTCAACGAACTTAAATAGAGTTTAGGAGATTTTTCTTTAGTTAGGAGTTAGCAATTTTTGGAGTTTGGTGATTTAGACTGGATTTAACGTCGTGTATTGTGAAATGCATAGGTGAACAAACGCTCGTGCACGGAGCTCGGTGTGCAACGACGCGAGGTAAGTTCTCGTGACTTACTCTGGCCGATGGGCCTACACCATATGTCGAAGTCGTTTCGAGGAACCTTGAGGATTGTTTGTTTAAATTGTGTTGGGGTTTGGGTAGTTAGAATTAATTGTTTTTATATGTTGTTTATTTATCGTTTTGATGGTACACATGTGATTGTTTACTTTATGTTATATTTGAACTGTTCATGCATCACGGTTTTAAAAACGACATGAAAATGAATTTACGCACGGATTTCATGAAAAAAACATGCATGTAAAGGCAAGTAAAGTATCACAGTAAACAACCATGACATGGGGTTATCGGGGATGAGATTCGGACCTGGCGTTCTGTGGTGAACGGGTTTCCCTCCCTTCAGATGGTGTGGGCTGTCTAATCGCTTGACGTGCCCTATCCATCTGTCGAGCGTTTCCGATAACCATAGACTGACACGTATGGATATATGCATTGACATGGACAGTTTTCATAGTACAGAGCATACATGATCATGCATTAGCATTTTCGTAGGGCTTACTGAGATTTTTATCTCATATGTGTCTTTATGGTGTAGTTGATTTCGAGACAGGTGAGGATGATGTCCCTCCGCCTGAAGTATGAGCACGTTGAGGAATGATGGCTCGCGGGAGTGCGCTGACAGTCGGTGCGTGATTTTGACCCGTGGGGACATAGGTAAATGTTTTGGGATTCAATAGAAAGAATATAGGAAATTTGTATAGATAAACATTTTAGGACGCTTGGATCTGGATAGGTAGTTTGTGGTGTTTTTCTTTTGGGAAATTGAAAGTATTTTGTAATGTTTTGGTATTTGTTAAACAGGAGAAAATGTTAAACTTTTAAACGGAACCACGCGGTTCATCTTCATGAAATTTGGTTATATTTTAAACGTATTTTGAGTTGGTGAGCGGATAGCGAGTGTAACATAGGTGGGTGATAGTGTTATGGTGTAGAAGTGTGTTTTTGAGGAATGTATGAAATGGTGTGATAAAGGAATGAGAAAGGTGATGAGTGTGTAGTGTGTGTGTTGTGTGTATTGGGTGTGTAAATGGTGTGCAGGGCGTGAAGAAAATAGAAAGAAGGAAGAGGAAGAGGAAAAGAGTGAAGGTGGGGGCGAGCCCTCTAGAAAGGGAATCCAGAGGGGCTGCCGAACGATCGCCAGGCAGGGCGATCGTTCGCCCCCGCTAAGTTACAACTTCTCTGGAATTTCCAGAGAAGCTGTCCAGCGATCGCTGGGCGATCGCTTGGCATAGGGAGCAGATCGCCAAGGGGGCGATCAGCCAGGCGATCATTCGCCTGGCGATGATCGCCACGGGCGATCGATCGCCGCCCATCATTTTTATGGGACAAAGTCCCTTTTTGCCCCTCCCTTCATTAGCCGAAGTATTTCAAGTTATTTTTAAATGTTTTTGAATATAGTTTCATTTGTTTCCAGTTTGAATTTAATTGTTTAAACTATATCCAAATGGTTTTCAATTTTCTAAAAGATTTTAACGAGTTTAATTCCGCCTAAACGTTTGAAAGTTTAAATCGAGAATTAGTAATCGAAAAAGAAAAATTTTATACGGGAAACTAAGGGTTACGGGTAAGGGTCGTTACAGTTATGGTATCAGAGCCCCCGGGTTTTAAAAATGGTTCTGTAAACTGCACGACTGCTCAGCCACTACGCGGACATCCTTCATCAACTGTAAGTACGTTTAATTGCTTTACTTAAATTCGATTTCTTAGGATTATTGTTTTAACTTTTATAGGAGTTTTAGAAAATGGTTCGCGGTAGAGACGCCCGAGACGATGCCATAGATAGACTGACAGACTTACTCGACCATCAATCCCAACACATGGATCGACAAGCGCAGCAAATCACGGACTTGGTTCGTGAGAATCGGAGGGCCCAAGAGATAGTTGTCCCTAATGGTCAAGGCATGGAGAGATTTCAAAAGCTAGGCCTCCGATATTCGACGGGCAATCTACGGACCCCTCTATTGCTGAGGAGTGGGTTCAAAAAATGGAAGATATGTTGGCGTATGCCAAAGTGGACAATGCCGAGAAAGTTGAGTGCGTCACATTCCACCTAGCACTGGATGCCCGGTCTTGGTGGGATTCAGTTAAGGCTACGATGGACGTGGCGCTGATGAGGTGGGAACGGTTTAAGACCGTGTTCTTTGACAAATATTTCAGCCGTACAGTGAGGGCGGCAAAGAGAGCCGAATTTACGCAATTGAAACAGACTAGCACGGTTGCAGAGTATATCAGAAAGTTTGAAGCTCTATCCAAGTTTGCACCGCGCCTAGTTAGTGATAATGAAGAAAAAGTGCAACAATTTATGGATGGATTGAACAGGGAGATCCGAAAGAACATTACAGTGTCGGGTATTCTAGATGTTCCATATAAGGAGATTGCAGCGAGAGCTCTGGAGTTTGAAGTTGCTGAGTTGACATGCGTTAAGCCTAGAGAACCTACTAAGGGCTTCTTTCGCGAGATTCAGCCTCAGGTACGGAATCGAGGCTGGCAACCCAGAGGACAACAACAACGAGGCGTCAAAAGGCCTCATGAAGGAGGAGGCGATCAAGGTAAGGGGAAACAAGTCCAAGGGGCTGCACAGAAACCTGTTTGTCCAATGTGCCAGAAGGAACATTATGGCACTTGTCGGTTGGGCACGAACAATTGTTATAGATGTGGAGAGATCGGTCATTTTGCTCAGAACTGTCCGAGAGCGGCTACCAATCAGAGAACAGTTATGCCGAGGATCTTCGCATTTATCGAGCCCGGAGATGTTGATGATGAGGCACAGCCATCTGTCATAGCTGGTACTATTCTAGTCATGGGTGTGCCAGTGTTTTCTTTGATAGATATAGGAGCTACGCACTCCTTCATTTCAACTGCTTACATGATTAGATTGGGGCTAGTATCTGAGTTGGCTGAGTGTGAGTATCGAGTGATGCTGCCTTCGGGAGCGAATATGCAGTCTGATCGGGTTTTCCAGGGCAACGTCGTCTCTGTGGGAAACAACACCCTCTATGCTCGGTTGATAGTTATGGGTATAGAGGTGTATGATCTTATTTTGGGAATGGATTGGCTTGCACGCCATTGCGCCACAATTGACTGCGGGTCTGGGATGGTGACTTTCCGCCCCCCGAACAAAGTTGAGTTCACTTTTCAGGCAATGAATAGGTTGAGCAGGCGACCTACTACTTATTCGATGATAGCCAGAGAACAATTTAAAGATGGGTGCTCGATTTTAGTGGCCACAGTGATTGATACTCGACTACTTGATAAATTAAAACCGGATGATTATCCGGTTGTTAAGGAATTCTCAAAGATTTTTCTCAACGATCTTCTCGGACTACCGCCTGATTGGGAGATCGAGTTCGTAATTCATGTTTACCCAAGTTCAGCACCTGTATCCAAGAATGTGTATAGATTGGCGCCTGCTGAATTGAAGGAGCTGAAGTCACAGTTGGAGGAATTATTAGACAAAGGGTTTATTCGACCCAGCTTTTCTCCTTGGGGTGCGCCAGTCTTATTTGTGAAGAAAAAGGATGGAACTCTCAGGATGTGTGTTGATTATCGAGAGTTAAATAAATTGACCGTGAAAAATAAGTATCCATTGCCCCGAATTGACGATCTGTTTGACCAACTGTAAGGTGCCCGAGTGTTTTCAAGGATTGACCTACGCTCGGGTTATTATCAGTTGAAGGTCCGAAAAGAAGATATTGAAAAGACAGCGTTTCGAACGAGGTATGGACATTACGAATTTCTTGTGATGTCATTTGGACTTACTAATGCTCCTACAGCGTTTATGGATATGATGAACCGCGTCTTCAAAGAATATTTGGACAAGTTTGTTGTAGTATTTATAGATGACATCCTAGTCTATTCTAAGACAAGGAGGAGCATGAGGAGCATTTACGGACTGTTCTAAGGACTTTGTGCCAACACCAATTATACCCGAAGTTTTCTAAGTGTGAATTCTGGCTTGATCAAGTAAGTTTTCTTGGTCATATCATATCTCAGGAGGGAATCTCAGTTGATCCAGCAAAAATTGAGGTTGTCAAGCAATGGCCACAGCCTAAGAATGTACGAGAGGTACGAGGATTTCTTGGTTTGGCTGGATATTACAGGAAATTTATCGAGGGATTTTCAAAGATAGCCGTCCCTCTATCCCGATTGACGAGAAAGAATGAGAAGTTTGTATGGTCGCCTGCGTGCGAGAAGAGCTTTGTGGAGCTGAAACAGAGATTGACTACGGCTCCAGTTCTGACACTACCAGTCAAGGGTGATAAATTCACTATTTACTGTGATGCCTCGAGAGTTGGACTGGGATGTGTATTGATGCAGGAAGGCAAAGTCATTGCCTATGCTTCTAGACAGTTGAAGCCAGATGAGTAAAATTATCCAACACACGACCTTGAGCTTGCAGCAGTCGTTTTTGCGTTAAAAATCTGGAGACACTATCTGTATGGGCAGCAGTGTGAAGTGTTCTCGGATCACAAAGGCCTAAAATATCTATTTACACATAAAGAGTTGAACATGCGGCAAAGAAGGTGGCTGGAGTTCGTTAAGGATTATGATTTTGAAATTAAATACCACCCAGGGAAGGCAAATAAAGTCGCTGATGCCTTGAGCCGAATGCCTACTACTAGCCAACCTTCACTTGCATCTATGTCGGTAATGTTGATGTCTAAGATTGAGAAGTTCGGTGTAGAGATTGTGGCAGAATTGTCCAGCATGCTTACTAACATTTCTCTTAGACCGACGATTTTGGACAGAATACGAGTAGCTCAACAAAACGATTCGGAGTGTGAAAGGCATCGGATGAGCATGACGTCTGAAGATTCATCTGATTTCAACCTGTCAGATGATGGAGTACTGAAATTTAGGCACAGGTGGTACGTGCCTAATGATGATGAGCTGAAAAATGAGATCTTAACTGAGGCACATTCCTCAGCGTATTCAGTGCATCCGGGAAGCACCAAAATGTATAGAGACTTGAGACAACATTTTTGGTGGCCTAACATGAAGAGAGAAATTGCCAGGTACGTGGAAACCTGCCTGATTTGCCAACAGGTTAAGGCAGAGCATCAAAGGCCAGTCGGAACCTTACAGCCACTGCCTATTCCAGAGTGGAAATGGGAGCAGATATCCACAGATTTCATAATTGAACTCCCGAGAACAACAAAGGGGCACGATGGTATATGGGTGATTGTGGACCGTTTGACAAAGACGGCTCACTTCCTGCCAGTGAAAATGACTTATTCTATGGATCAGCTAGCTGAGCTGTACGTACGGGAGATCGTCAGACTACACGGAGTGCCCATCTCTATTGTTTCAGATAGAGATGCCAGATTTACCTCGAAGTTCTGGAAGAGTTTAAATAAGGCAATGGGAACTCAGTTGAATTTAAGCACGGCATTTCATCCTCAGACGGACGGACAGACAGAAAGAACAAATCATATTCTGGAGGATATGCTTAGAGCTTGCGTGCTAGAGTTTCAGGGCTCGTGGAGCCGATATCTGCCGTTGATTGAGTTTTCATACAACAACAGCTTCCAGGCTACTATTGGCATAGCTCCGTATGAGGCGCTGTATGGTCGAAAATGCAGGTCTTCACTATATTGGGATGAGGTAGGCGAAGCTAGCATTGTTGGCCCAGATATTTTGCAACAAACAGCAGAGAAGATCACTGTTATTAGACAACGCATAGAGATTGCACAAAGCCGCCAAAAGAGTTATGCTGACACCAGACGGAGAGAATTACAGTTCAAGGAAGGTGACGAGGTGTATTTAAAGATTTCTCCGTTTAAGGGCGTTATGCGATTTGGAAGGCGAGGCAAATTAAACCCACGTTTTGTCGGGCCCTTTCCTATCCTGAAGAGGGTCGGAACTATGGCGTATAGATTGCAGCTTCCAGCATCGATGAAGGGTATTCACGATGTGTTCCACGTGTCTATGCTCAGAAAGTGTATACGCGATCCATCACACGTCTTTGAAACAAGGGAGATTGAAGTGCAACCAACGCTGACCTACGAGGAAAGGCCAGTACGAATCCTAGAGTCTTCCATCAAGGTGTTGTGAAATAAGGAGATTCCTCAGGTAAAAGTTTTGTGGAGGAACCATGATGTAGAGGAGGCTACTTGGGAGAGACAGCAGGATATGATGTTGAAGTATCCTGAACTGTTTGTGTAATGAAATTTTGAGGACAAAATTTAAATAAGGTGGGTGGAATGTAACCCCCGGCTTTACGGGATTTAATATTATTCCAATGTAAACGGCAATTTTGTAAATACGTCAGATTAAGTCCGTTTTACGAACGGAAGGTTTTAACAAAGCCGTGATAATAAATAGGAATTTATGGTGCAATATGAGAATTTTGGAAAATCGGACCGTTAGTTAAATAACGAAATAATCGGAGAAATAAATAGAAAATGAGACAAAGGGCGATTTGGTAATTGTCAAACAAAAATTTTAATTAAAATCAAATTCTCACTTTCTTTCCCCTCACCCACGCCAATTTCATTTCTTCCTCTCCCTCACCGCGATTCTTCTCCTCCCCTACGGCGATTCTCCTCTCCGTGGTCGAAGCTTGTCTTCCGGCGACTCGAGTCTTCACGTTTCTCTTCCGTCATCGCTCTCTAGGTAAGGCTCTACACTTTTGGAACGTTAGGTATTGATTTCTAGGATTTAAAACGAATAGGGTTCGTTAGGGTTTTCGTCGAAAACGTGAATCAATGTTTGAAATTGATAGGTTGAGCTTAGTTATGCCTCTAATGGACGTATTGATAGTTATCGGAGCTTAGTTTATCGATTTGTTGAGGTGTATTCGAGATTTGGTTAAGTTGGAGCTCGAAAAACCTCCATTAATGGAGATTTTTGAAATCTCGAGCGCGAATTGCTCGATGAAATGCCTCAACGAACTTAAATAGAGTTTAGGAGATTTTTCTTTAGTTAGGAGTTAACAATTTTTGGAGTTTGGTGATTTAGACTGGATTTAACTACGTGTATTGTGAAATGCATAGGTGAACAAACGCTCGTGGATGGAGCTCGGTGTGCAACGACGCGAGGTAAGTTCTCGTGACTTACTCTGGCCGATAGGCCTACACCATATGTCAAAGTCGTTTCGAGGAACCTTGAGGATTGTTTGTTTAAATTGTGTTGGGGTTTGGGTAGTTAGAATTAGTTGTTTTTATATGTTGTTTATTTATCGTCTTGATGGTACACATGTGATTGTTTACTTTATGTTATATTTGAACTGTTCATGCATCACGGTTTTAAAAACGACATGAAAATGATTTTACGCACGGATTTCATGAAAAGAACATGCATGTAAAGGCAAGTAAAGTATCATAGTAAACAACCATGACATGGGGTTATCGGGGATGAGGTTCGGACCTGGCGTTCCGTGGTGAGCGGGTTTCCCTCCCTTCAGATGGTGTGGGCTGTCTAATCGCTTGACGTGCCCTATCCATCTGTCGAGCGTTTTCGATAACCATATACTGACACGTACGGATATATGCATTGACATGGACGGTTTTCACAGTACAGAGCATACATGATCATGCATTAGCATTTACGTAGGGCTTACTGAGATTTTTATCTCATAGGTGTCTTTATGGTGTAGATGATTTCGAGACAGGTGAGGATGATGTCCCTCCGCCTGAAGTATGAGCACGTTGAGGAATGATGGCTCGCGGGAGTGCGCTGATAGTCAGTGCGTGATTTTTACCCGTGGGGACATAGGTAAATGTTTTGGGATTCAATAGAAAGAATATAGGAAATTTGTATAAATAAACATTTTAGGACGCTTGGATCTGGATAGGTAGTTTGTGGTGTTTTTCTTTTGGGAAATTGAAAGAATTTTGTAATGTTTTGGTATTTTTTAAACAGGAGGAAATGTTAAACTTTTAAACGGAACCGCGCGGTTCGTCTTCATGAAATTTGGTTATATTTTAAACGTATTTTGAGTCGGTGAGCGGATAGCGAGTGTAACGTAGGTGGGCGATAGTGTTATGGTGTAGAAGTGTGTTTTTTAGGAATGTATGAAATGGTGTGATAAAAGAATGAGAAAGGTGATGAGTGTGTAGTGTGTGTGTTGTGTGTATTGGGTGTGTAAATGGTGTGCAGGGCGTGAAGAAAATAGAAAGAAGGAAGAGGAAGAGGAAAAGAGTGAAGGTGGGGGCGAGCCCTCTGGAAAGGGAATCCAGAGGGGCTGCCGAACGATCGCCAGGTAGGGCGATCGTTCGCCCCCCCTAAGTTACAACTTCTCTAGAATTTCCAGAGAAGCTGCCGAGCGATCGCTGGGCGATCGCTTGGCATAGGGAGCAGATCGCCAAGGGGGCGATCAGTCGCCTGGCGATGATCGCCACGGGCGATCGATCGCCCATCATTTTTATGGGACAAAGTCCCTTTTGGCCCCTCCCTTCATTGGCCGAAGTATTTCAAGTTATTTTTAAATGTTTTTTAATATGGTTTCATTTGTTTCCAGTTTGAATTTAATTGTTTAAACTTTATCCAAATGGTTTTCAATTTTCTAAAAGATTTTAACGAGTTTAATTCCGCCTAAACGTTTGAAAGTTTAAATCAAGAATTAGTAATCGAAAAAGAAAAATTTTATACGGGAAACTAAGGGTTATGGGTAAGGGTCGTTACAAAAACATAATAACCTTTTCAAATGGCATTTCCAGATAAATGCTATCATCCATTTCATACAATCATTTTATATTTATATAATCCACATTAATCATAATCATAAAAAACATAGTTACTTAAACAGATTTTAAGCTAACACGGCCCCCCTCTTCGCGACCCGAACCCGACTCCGAAGTGTTGGAGCAGAGCTAACTTGTCTTCGACCCATTGAGCAGTCACCATAACCTGCTCAAGACCTGCCAGACGGAGGACAAGTAGCTCAGCCCTAATCTCCAGGCACAACCCCATGACAAACTGAGCTTCTAGAAGGTAGTCCAGTAGGTCAGAAAGATGCAACGCCGTCCTCTCAAACCTTTGCCTGTATTTCTACACGGCGGTGGTCTGCCTCAGCTGGAAAAACTTTTCTGACAGAGACCCCTCCAAAGATGATTGGAATCGGTCCAATGGGAGACATCGGAATTCGATCCAGCTGCGGAAAGGTCGCCAGCGTTCCTCCCACTAGAACCAAGCTAGTGCCTCCCCCTCCAAGTGGACCGCTGCCCAATTTATCTTCTCTCACTCGGACAGTGGCTGGAGAGTGAAAAATCACTTGGCTCTGAACACCCAATCATCCGGGTCGTCACCTGTGAAGCTGGGCATTTCCAGCTTGCGGTTTACATGGTCTTCTACCCACTTGTCCGTTCCTCCTCTGGTCTGTGACCCTTCACCAGGATCGCCATATTGGCTCCCCTGTTCTTCAGCCTCCTTCTACTTCCCCTTGTCCTACTCTCTGGGAAGTGCCGAGCTCCCAGTTTTTGCGAGGGAGTTCAGCTTTGCTAGAATCACTAGCATCTCGCTTTTCAACTCCGATACGATCATCCCCTGCTTCCCCAGCTCTTGCCACAGATCATCCTGTGTGCCCGATTCTTCCTGCAGATGCTGCTTTCTGGTCATTATTAACCACAAAAAAGTTATATCATTACACAAACCAAAAAAAAAAAACACTACGCTAGGGATGTTCGAGAGCCCCGCTTCTATCCATTTCCTCACAGATTCTCCATATCCCATTCTCTCTCTTCCGCTCCCCTATAACTGCCTTCTCCTAATCAGCATTCTAATTCCCTTCCCCTTTTTGTCCTTCCTCAGCATAACAAAATAACAACATAAAAACATAGTTAAGAAAAATAAAAAAAACATATCTATGCCCTGGTTGAGTTCTTCTTCCTCCTTGCGTATGTGAATTTCAAAGGTGGGTTCCTATCAGATTGATTCTTATGGACAGTCTGCCCATGTCATTGTTGGAAATGTACCTTCTTCGCTTGCAAAGAATAGAGACATTGATGAAATCCTAAGAGCAGCAGATGAAATTCAAAATGAAGATCCCAACGTTTCCAGAATTTGTGGGCTAATTCATTTATAAGTTTGATGTTTTAATCGCTCTCCTCATACCTTTTAACATCTAAGTGATACCTGTTTTCTACTAATAGATAAGAATGTCATTACTTTAGCAAGATGTTGCTAGAATTTCCTTGTTAAAAATAACATTTTTCAGCCTGAAACAAACAATTAATGTTGAATTTTGGCATTGAAAAGATTTTAAATAATATAGAAATATTTTATTATGGTAATCATCATTGCAGGTAAGTATGGCTTACGTCCATATGGTTGGGATTTTAATTTGGTTAAATAGACACATATTGTTAAGAAGGTTATTACTCACTGAAGCTTGAAGCACCCAGTTTGAATGTCTTAACAAAATTTCTAATTTCATATCTTAAGAAATATAGTTTGGAAGTATGTTTTTGTATAATAGTAGAAAGATGTTTTGGGGAAGCTTAACTTTGCTTTCTTTCTTTTTTTGTTGCCCCCGTAATATAGTCTAACATTTCTTTGTGACTTAATACATTAAATAGAATCTTAATTTTCAGTCCAATTGTGTATTTCTAAGTCTTCAAGGGCAAGAGAGGACTCAATGATTTTTTTTCTTCACTGTCGTTGTAATATACGCATGCATAGATTGATAAAAGGATTGTATACTCTATTGTACTCATTGTTTGTTCTAAATCTTGCCACTAAAATCTTTTCTTATTGAACAAATGATGAAAGGATTGTCTTGGTGTTGAGATAAAAGTGTCGATTATGCCATGGAAAAACCTTTTTAAGGCATATCTTGATGATATTCATGGTTAGATGGTATTTGTGGTTTGTAAAAAATAATCATTTAAATGTTGTGGACCTAATTTTTTTTTGTATTTATTTAAGCTGTATGAAACTGTTCACATGCTTGATTTCTTGATTCAATATTTGAGGTTTTGAGTGATTAAATGTGATGATTATGGTTGAACCTGTTGTCACGTTGTCCAATACTTTGTAGAAATTCTTAGTTTAATGATGGATAAAATGAATAGTATTGAAAGTTGAATACTCTGGAAAGTTTGCTGTTGGGTGTGTGCTAATTAATATGTACTATCTTTTTGATTAATGCTTCAATTGTTTTTTGGATTGATTTTATTTTTTTGGCTTGTATTTCTTTCTACTTGCAGTATGTGAGCATGCCTATTCGCTGGCTCAAAATCTTGATCCTAATAGTGAAGGAAGAGGTATCTTTTTTTCGCAATTAAAAGGAACTATACTAATGGGTAGATGTCAACTAGTAAGATATAAGCCCCCTTGTGCATCAATAGAGTATTTTCTTATGTCATAAAACTACATATTTATGAGAAACCAAAAAGTAATAAAAACTTCTTTTTTTTTGTTGCAAAATCCTCATTTTCTTGGTAGAGTTGCATCTCCAAATGCAATTGATTAAGGAAGAAGAAAGTTGATGAGAAGCATGCCATGGAGTATCAAATTCCTTAAATAGTCGAACCCAAAAATTTGTCTAGTGACTCTTTATGAAGAATGATTAGAGGCTCACACATTATTCTTCCAATACAGAACTAGTAAACAATGCGATCACTAGTGTCAACCTTGCTATGTACTATAATTCTAGTGAAAATCTGGACTTCAGTTGGAACTCCAGTTTTCTAGGAAATCAAAATTTTGAAATTTGAAATATTTTGCATATGCATGTGGATTGTTCTCATTGTGTCACTTTCTTAAGAGCATTTTTAACGAAGATTTTGCTGTGGGACCTCTTAGAGACTCAATTAAAACATTTCTTTTGGGCAATACTTTGTTATGACACGATGTATGGTTCTCAATTTTCATGGCAATTGAAGCATATTGGACACCTTATAGGATAATCTACTTTAAAATTCATTGTCAAAATGAATCAATCTAAAGTAGTTTTGCCTTCACTAGAGAAAGATTCTTTTTGTTATGTATTTGTGAGGTACTAGTGCAATATATTTTAAAAATAGTGAAGCGAAAGTTTTGTCTCGTAAACGAAACAGTGAATTAGGAAAAATTAGGGAAATAACGTTTAGGAAATTTAATAATTCAATAATAAAGTCTAATGTTTAATGTCTAACATGTACAAATTAATTACTAAAATAAAATAAAAGATTAAATAATAAACTACTAATAAACGAGTCAAGGGCTTGGGCCCGCCAGAGCTTGGGTTTGTATTGCATCAATATTCTCCCATTGAAGAAAACTCGTCCTCGAGTTATGTGGTTGCAAAGAAAGCTCATTGTGAGAAATAATACTCAAAAATGTTAGCTACATTGAAAGTATTGGAAATGCTCATGTCGGTTGGTAAATTGATCTTGTAAGCATTATCACCTATTTTACAAAGGATGCGGAATGAACCAATCTTTTTAGCCTTGAGTTTGTTGTGAGTATCAATAGAAAATCGATGCTTACGTAAGTGTATAATCACAAAGTCCCTTTCATTGAATAATTTAAGGCGTCGATACTGATATGTTGCTGACTTATAATGAGAATTAGACTATTCCAAGTTCTGTTCACATCTTGATGAATCTATTGAACTTGCTCTGCAAATTCTTCAGCATGTAGATTATCATCAGAAGAGAAAAGAAGACAGAGTAAATCAATAGTATGTCTTGAAGCACTAATGTAAACAATTTCAAAAGGGATTTTCTTGGTAGAACGATTAGGCATGCTGTTGAAAGTAAATTTAATCTGTGGAAGAGCGCAATCCCATTGTTTTGGTTTATCTCCGCAAACGGATCGAATCATATTTCCCAAACTACAGTTGGTCACTTCAGTTTGTGCATCTGTCTGGGGATGGCTAGTGTTGCTACATTTCAACGAGGTGTTAAAAAACTTCCATAGAGTTTTCCAAAAGTGACCGAGGAATTTGACATCCTGTTCGAAGTTATAGAATGAGGAACTCTATGTAAATGAACAACTTCTTGAAAAAATAGAGTAGCTATATAAGAGGCATCAAAAGTTTTCTTGCATGGGAGAAAATGAGTCATTTTGGAAAATCGATCAACAACAACCATAACAAAATCAACCAATTGTTGAATTCTTGGGAGGTTAAAAACTAAATCTCAGTCAAGTCTTGCCAGATCATATTAGAAATAGGTAGGGGAGTGTACAAGTCTGTGTTTTGTGCATGGCCATTCGCTTTCTAGCATACTGAGCAATGCTGAACGAAAGCGGCCGACATCTCGCTTGAGTTGCGGCAATAAAATTGATCTTCGACTAAGCTGATTGTTTTGTCTCAACCAATATGTCATCCTAAGCCGCCAACATGTAATTCTATGATAAGATGGTCTCGTAAAGAGGAACGATGAATACATAATTGAGGGTTCTTAAATAAATACAAGTCATGAATAAGAATGTTGGGGACAAATTTTTTGTTGGTGAGGCGAGTCCATATATCAGCAAAATCATCATCTATCGCATTAAACATCTTTTAAATATTCAAAGCCTACCACATCGGTGTTGATTGTTGCTAAGCAAGAAGCTCGGGGATTTAGGGCATTTGCTACCTCGTTTTGTTTACTTGATTTATGTTTGATGACGAATGTGAACTCCAGGACTTTGACCGCATGTCTGTTGAAGAATGAGTCGGCGACTCATAGGCAGTGACTTAGTTAAGGGAACCCACCGGAGCCATAGCGAAAGCGAGTCTTCATAGGGCAATTGTCACTGCTTATGCACCAAAACCTGAGTGATCTATCCATGACCAAGATGAAGCTTGGGTGAAACTAAGTGGAGGTCCAAACCTGTGATGACCCGAATGTGTAAGTATGAGTACAACTGCGGGGCAAACATCGGGTTTCAAGGTGGATCCCGGACTCGAGTATAGGCGAATCCTGAGTCGTAAAGAGGGGGTCGTCACAATTCCACATCATTTGGGTAAGTATATGGAAATGAAACATATGTAAGTAAACTCTCCCAAGATAGTAAGACATATTTTGGAGCACAATTGGCAACGGATCCCATAAGAACTCTGAAGTTAAAAGTGCTTCGGGGAGAGTAGTACCAGGTTGGGTGACCGACTGGGAAGTCCTCGCCAAACAAAGTCGTGAAGGAAGGATATTGAGCTATGACCCAATTCCCAGAGCGAACAATATCTTACTGGAATTACAAATGGTATCAGATCCTGTACCCAACCATAAATGTGGCCAACGTAGACGTTGGGCCCCCGAGGGGGGGTGATTATGATGACCCAAATGTGTAGGTATGAGTACGACTGCGGGCAAACCTCAGGTTGCAGGGTGGATCCCGGACTCGAGTATAGGCGAATCCCGGGTCGTAAAGAGGGGATCGTCACAATCCCACATCGCTTGGGGAAGTATATGGAAATGAAACATATGTAAGGAAACCCTCCCAAGATAGTAAGACACGTTTTGGAGCACAATTAGCAACAGATCTCATAAAAACTCCGATGTTAAAAGTGCTTCAGTGAGAGTAGTACCAGGTTGGGTGACCGACTGGGAAGTCTTCGCCAAACAAAGTCGTGAGGGGAGAATATTGAGTTACGGCCCAATCCCTAGTGCAAACAATATCTTACTGGGAAAAATGGGTCATTACAGAACCGATTGATGTTGAAGAATCAGCAAAAGAAGAGGCATCTTTTGCCCAATAGCTAATAATTTGAACCAAAATTTCCAGATGGAGGGGGTATGGTATTAACACATCTGACACATAATTAAAAGTGGGAATTTATCCTCTAAAAAAGAAAATATTGAATGAATTGATTGTAAATTATAAGATTTTGTGATTTTTGCTTCTTCTAAGGAAGATACTAATAGTCAGGAAAATGAAAATTTCCACAATTAGTACAAACTCTTCTGATAGAATTTGAGAATATAAATTTTGTTGTACCCCAAAAAATGATTTTAGTTATAATAATTAGTGGAACTAATCAAATGATTATGTTGATACATTCCAGATGGAAGAAGGTGATCCACCTGGCGTGCATGTGATTCATTGTTTTCTGAGAGTAGATAAATTTTAAGGCCTGATGATCTGAGAACAAGACAAACTCTCGTTGAATTAAATAATGCTCCAAGTGCTTCAAAGCGCGAACAATTGCATAAAATTCTAGCTCATAAGTGGTCCACTTCTGGCGAGGCTCACTAATTTTCTCATTGGAGAATTTGACAGGTCAACCTCATTGGGATAAAATTGTGCCAATCTCTAGCGCTGAAGCGTCACATTCAACTTCTCAAATACATTATCAAAATTTGGAAGTGCTAATACTCGAGTGTTACATAACTTGGCCTTGATGGAGGAAAAACTTTCCTCTTTTGCCTTGCCCCATTGAAATTGCCCCTTTTTAAGTCAATTGGTTTTGATGCCATTATTGTACCGAACTCTCGGATAAAACATCGATAAAAAGTGACGAGACCATGAAAACTCTGTACAGCACGCGCGGTTGTAAATGTCAGCCATTCATGCATGCCTTGTACTTTAGCACTATCAATTTGGGTGCCATCTTTTCTTACTATAAAACCAAGGAAAGAACGATGGTCGATCATAAAACTGCATTTTTTGAGATTGACGTAGAGCTTATTGGCCTGTAACATAGTCAACACAACTCTAAGTTGTGATAAATGTTCGGTATTGTTCTTGCTGTAAATAAGAATGTCATCAAAATAAACCACCAGAAACTTACCGAGAAAAGAATGGAGAACCTGGGTCATGAGTCGCATGAATGTTCTGGGAGCGTTCGATAGTTCAAATGACCTCACCGACCATATTTAGTTTTAAATGAAATCTTCCATACATTACCTTGTTGAATACGAACCTAGTGGTAACCGCTTTACAAATCGAGCTTAGAGAAAATCACAACTCCTGCGAGTTGATCAAGCATATCATTGGGCGTAGAATAACGAAACGATACTTAACCGTTATTTAATTGATAGCGCGATTGTCGACACAAATTTGCCAACTGTCGTATTTCTTTAGAGTGAGGATGTAGACATTGCGCAAGGGCTCATGGTTTCACGAATTAATACTTTATTCAGCAAATCATTGACTTGACGTTGTAGTTACTCGTGTTTTGTTGAACTTATTCGATAGTGCGGTAGATTAGGCACCCTAGGTACTAGATCAATGTGGTGTTGAATATCTCGCATAAGAGTTAACTCATTTGGTAAGTCTGCTAGGGACAAATCATCAAATTCAACAAGCATCTCTTGAACTCTAGGAATTGCGATTACCTTCTCCGATTGACCTTTCACTATGAGTTATGTTAGTAAATAAAAACTAACCTTCCTCAATAGCAGGGCTGACTTTGTTATGTTAGTAAATAAAGGCTGACCTTCCTCAATAGTAGGGCTATTATCTAGTTGTGGGGTTTGTGGCATCAATGCTATTTTCTTGTCAAACCACCAAAAGACAAATGTGTTGTCGTGACCTCTATAGGTAACATCCATGTCATAATGCCATGGACGGTCAAGTAAAACATGACACACATCCATATCGACCACATGACACGGTATCTCATCCTTGTAATATTTGTTGATAGATAATGGAACTTTGCACACATGGAGCACTTAAACTTCAAGACATTTCTTGATCCAAGCAATCTTGTATGGGGAAGGGTGTTTTTAAATTTTTAAGTTAAGTGTTTTGACAAGGGACGCGGAAACAACATTCTCAATGCTGTCACTATCAATAATCACATGCACACCTTGTTACAAATAATGCATTGGGTTCGAAAAATCTTACGTCGTTGTGAATGATCTGGCTTTTTGGGGCTAGCAGTAATCGCTGAACGATACATGTAACTTCTTCACCAAGATCATCTTTTTCAAATTAAGCTCTTTCATAAATGTCATCGTTCGGATCTTGTTCCTCTCCACTCGTCTGTTTTGACAATTATTAGAGAGATGACTTATTTGGTTGCATCTGAAACACTTGCCCAGATTAGGGTGTGCATAAGGATCGTTATGCGCTCCTTGTTGTTGTGGAGCTCGATTTAGATGTTAGATCGGGCGACAGGATGTCCACTTTTGTTCTGAACGGGTTGTGGTGCCACAGAGGCATCCTTGGGAACGGTGTCACTAGTAACAATTGATCCTCTTTGGTTGGAAGAATTTTCCGGCACTGAGCGTCAAAAATTATTTGAATTACGAGCAGTAGACCTATTGATTTGAGTTTCAATTTTCATTGCTAGATTCACAACATCAGTGATGGCCCATTATGATTGGAAAACTAATTGATCATGTATAATTAACTTGATCCCGCAAACATATCGAGCTATTAGTTGATCTTCTGTTTCAGATAAATTAACTCGCTCATTCAGTTTATAAAACTCCTTTGTGTATTCATTCACTGTATGATTAGCTTGTCGACAATTCTGATACTGCTGATACAAGAATTGCTCATAGTCAGGAGGGTGGAATCACCTTTGTAATAGTCGTTTCATTGTGGGCTAAGTTTGGACTTGTAATTCCCTTGACTATGTCGTTTCTGTCAATGTCATTTCTGTCGTCGTCCAGGCACATCACTAGTCACCGTAGTTGTTTGGTAGGTCGTGAATTGATCGATTTCACCTCTGGTACATGTGAAATCCCGCTGTTTCGTGGTCTGGAGGATTAAATAAGGGAAAATCGCGAGTTTCCCTTGGGTTCGTTACAGGCGCCTCTGCTTTGTGGCCGACAGGATACCATTGACGTTTGCTAGACGAAGCAAGGAGTGTCGGATCGTGGTTCACATTCGTCTATGTGAGTTTTGCGTATGCGCGGTGTTGTTCCAGGTCAGGCAGGGTTTGCCTCCTGGTCTAGCTATGGTTGGCAGCCAATTAAACCCTAGACGACTGGTAGTCACCGTCAATCAAATTAGGGTTTAAAAGATTTTGTTCTCGGTTGTTTTCTCATCATTGTTATTCGTTATCTCGATTTTCATTTGAATTGTAAAAATCAAACCTTTGGGTCCCCTGATTTTTTTTTTCGCTAGACAGTCATCGCAATCAACATTTGCGTAATTTTATCAAGAGTTTTGTCAACTCTATCAAACTTTCGATCGATTTTTTCGAATCATTGGTTAATGATTTAAAATTGCCGTTCATTGTCTGTGATTTGTTGTCAACTGGAACCTTCGTCAGCTATTAGGTCGATGTCAAATCTTTGCTCTGCAATCAATTTGGTGCACTGGAAGTTTTGTTTTGTAAACGAAACAGAGAATTAAAAAAATAACATATTGGGAGTTTAATAATTTAATAACAAAGTCTAATGTTTAATGTCGAGAGTTTTGTCAACTCTATCGAACTTTTGATAGATTTTTTCGAATCATTGGTTAATGATTTCAGATTGCCGTTCATTGTCGGTAGCAATTAAGTCGAGGTTAAATCCTTGCTATTGAAACTAATTTAGTGCACCAGAAGTTTTGTTTCGTAAACGAAACAAGAAATTAGAGAAATCACCTCTTGGGAATTTAATAATTTATAAACAAAATCTAATGTTTAATGTCTAACATCAACTATTAAATAGAAGTACAATTGAATAACTAAAATAAAATAAAATATTAAATAATAAAAGACTAATAAATAAACTAGTGGGTTTGGGCCTCTAAGTTTTGGCTTTTACTGCATAAAAAAAGATGGTTGTCTATGACTTTCAAATTTTACTTTTTTTTTTCATAAACTGTTTATTCCTTGTCAAAATATAGCAGTACTTACCTTTAGGCACTCTTGACAAAAATTTCTTAACATTTCGTAATGAGATTAAGTTGGAAAAATGAACTTTTATGTTTAGAATAATTGTTATTGTGGCTTGCTACTAAAAATGTATATTTTTTTAATGAAACAAACAACTATATGGATATTGTTTAGATTGTACAAGAACAAATCAGATCATATTATGAGAACAAGTCAAGAGAGTTACAATTTTAGAGATTGTTGTATCTATTGAAAGAAATGAATCCTAACTTTGTCTAAATATGTCAACTTTGGCAACGAGAAATCTAACATTAAGCACTCTTATCATGAGTCTCAAAAATTATATCGTGAGGAAACCAATAATCCAAATCCTTTAAAGAACGTTTGCCACTGTATGAGGTAATTTGAATAGAGTTAGGTTTTGCATCGTAAGACTTCTAGCCGTGTTTCCAATATTTTGCTAAGAGGGCAGTGACATTAAATTTGCTTGTCTAAGATCCCTTGTGACTTGAAAATTCTCTCTTGGCCTCCCATTTGATAAATACAAAAGATTACGATTGTTAAAACATCCAACAACGGAGTTGCAAAAAAATGCTTATCTCTAATGGCTAGAAAATCTTAAACACAAAACACTAGTACAATCGTAAAAAAGCTATAAAATTACGAGATTCCTCATAAAAATGCTTTTTTTACCTTTTATTCCAAATTTAGTAAAACGAGCAATGGTGAACAAACTTGGTCACTCTTTTCTCTTCAGCACACTCAAAAACACCTCCTATACAAATGAACGTACTCGTTACTTACATGGTTATCACTAAACAAACCCAGCTCCCATACACAAGATTGCGAAACATATGCCGTCTCACACTGGAAAAGAAGTTGGTTTACTTTTCCCCTTTCTTTATACGCAAAGTGCATCTTTTGGGATTAAAAACCTATTGTTTTGAATTTATGAGCAAAAAGTAGGGCTTCATGCCATGTAAGCTACACTAAGAATACTGCACTTGGAGGAGCTTTGGTTTACATGTCTTCTTTGACTTTGAGTTAACTGAATTATTACCTTTCGGCTCCATAGAATAGTACTTTACCAAGAACAAAACATCACTAAGACATAAACAAGCTATAGTCTTATGTTCCCCTTTGATGTCGCATTGTATGAATTGGTTGCCTCAAAGCAAAACAAAAAAAAAACTATTTATGCTTCCTTTAGTCATAAATATTGAAAATTTAAGATCAGTTATGTGATATCACACAAGGATCCTCGTGTGACACCGATTTATAGTGCAATGAAAGACAATATAAATATGCGGAAATAAATGACACAGGAGGTTGGTAACGCAGTTCAGTAACCAGCCTACGTCTGTGGGGCCACGCCCAGATATAAAAATATTTCTTTGAGTTCACGAAATTACAAGACAATCGGACTTAAACAAATAAAGACTCCCTCTTATCTTTGTCGCCGCCTCTAGCTAACTTCCCCAATGAAACTGTTTTTGCGAGATCCTCTCGACTTAAGATCAACCTCTCCCGAGATCTATATAACAACAAGATCTCCTTGTTGTTGATTCCTCCCGGAATCCGTGTTACGGCAAGATCCCCTCGCCCACGATCAAGGTGACAAGCTCCCCTTGTCAAAATAAAGAACTCCTCCCGAGTTCCAAAGCTGTCTCCTCCTGAGACTGATGTTCAATAAAGAATAAAAACAAATTGCCTCTTGGGACACCTCCTGGAACACCAGAACGAATTCTTCGAATGCAATACACAACACACTCAAGTAGAACGATGAAATCCACAAAATAGGTAGAGTGTGTAAAACAATCACAAACCAATAGGCAGAAGCGTAGGTAGTGAAAGAAAACCGACGGCTTAGAAAATGAGAAAAACTTTCTCACGCGTAAAACAAAACTCCGTCGTCTGCTGAAGAACAATCACCAATGACTCACAATAGGCGTGAATGAAAGAATTAACAATTGCAGAACACACGCAAACATCAGTGAAGAATAAAGTCGCCCGGAACGGAAAAATAAAGACTTTTAGCTCTCAAGAATAATGTCTTCAGCAGCATCAATTGTTCAGCCAGAATGCATAATATACTGTGCATCAAATATTCTTTTCAAACAGATCGCACAGAATAAGGAAAACTGAATCCCATGAAAATCAGATCTGTGACACCCTGTGCGACATTTATGGAAAGTCCATGCAAACATATCTGAAACGAATCCCAAAATATTAGGAACAATTCCTAACAGTGTTGTGATCTCGTATCAAGTTTAACAACACCATAAAATACAGACCTGCTTCCAAAATATTATTTCCATCTTAAAATCAACTTTCCAAATATTTAGGAATAAATCTCTCAGTAACTTTCACAGAAACGAAAGCTTAAATATCATTTGTAATATCCATATCTTCAATTCGTTCAGTTACCAAATCGGATTTAATGCCGCAAGAAATAAGGAAAACAAATCTTAACTAATTTGGTTGTGTGACACTCCGTGTGACACTTTAGGAAAGTTTCCATAACAACTCAGATATTCATCTAAAAATTCAGGAAAGCATCCCATTAGTCATGGGAACTCGAAGCTCAGCAAATCATACCAAATCTACAGCAAATAGGCTTTCCAAATAAAAGATTTCTAAAAAACAAGTGCCTTTAGCTTTTGGAAATAACTTCCCTAATATTCTTGTTTCCTTATTTTTCTCTTCTACAGAATCATCATTATTGCTCATATAATACCTTCCAATAATCTGAATGAGCTATTTCTTGATTGTCAAGACATAAATCACCAATTTGAATAATTGTGAATAAAATATTATTTACATAATAAATTGCCAAAAAATCAAATGCCAACTTTATGCAAATTGTTGCATTTACAATCTCCCCCTTTGGCATTTTTTGGCAAAATCAATATAATCGATAATATCAAGAACTCCCCCTGAATTAACTCCCCCAGAATAGTGGCTTCATTCATCATAAATATATCAATTAGAATCATATCAACATATGGAAATCAGAGAGCATACTCCCCAATACTCCCCAAAACTACTCCCTCTTTTTGCCATAAAACGACAAAAATATATATAAGAGAATAAGAACCACCATAAAAACAGCATAATCACCATAAACACCAGCAGCACCATAGGGAGATTACCAATATCAGGAAAATATATCATTCAGATGCAGGCAGAATAGTCGTCATATGAGTACCATAATATCCAAATAGTAAAAAGATTATCCAGGAAAAGAAATATCATCAGAAGAAAGACCAATCCGATTGTAGTTGTTGACAATAGCTCGCTAGTATTATTTTCCTTGGACAGATTCTTCTTCAACAAAAAATACTGGAAAATTCTCCTCTGCTCCTTCAGTGACATCAGTTGAAACTTCTAACTTTTCAACAATTTTGGTCTCCTTAACATTATCAACTTTCTTTCTCTAGAAAATATCACCAATAGCTTCCTTAGCAAACATTTTTCCGACAAGGTCATCAAGCTTCCAATAAATACTATCTTTTCATTTTCTATTTCCAATTACCATTTGCTGATCATTCAAAAATTTCAGTTCACCTTCAAGTATCTTGATAAAACAAGATAACAATGCGGAATCAGAATCAGAATTGCAATAAACATGATTCCCAATCAATTTCCAGAGAAGTAAGAGAACAATTTCTCATAGCAATCTTGTGCAGGTTAGCAAACTTAACAGTAAGTTGCAAGGCAGAAAAATCTTTACCAGGGAGCCACACACGTCTGACACTACCACTGACATCAGTAATTATCTTGATAAAATTGGGAGAGACTTCACATAATCAACCTAGTGGCAGCACATATGTATGATGAACACAATAGGGAAGAGCTCGAACAAATATCCATTGAACTATTGGAGATAGATAGATAGAAAATAGTCATTTGAGTTTGTGGAAATAAACCATAAATACTCACTCAAATTGAAAAATAAATACAAAATTCCACAAAATATCTCATACTTCTCATAAAGTTTGAAATAGAATCAGAATCAGAATCAGAATCAGAATCAGAATCAGAATCAGAATCAGAATCAGAATCAGAATCAGAATCAGAATCAGAATCAGAATCAGAATCAGAATCAGAATCAGAATCAGAATCAGAATCAGAATCAGAATCAGAATCAGAATCAGAATCAGAATCAGAATCAGAATCAGAATCAGAATCAGAATCAGAATCAGAATCAGAATCAGAATCAGAATCAGAATCAGAATCAGAATCAGAATCAGAATCAGAATCAGAATCAGAATCAGAATCAGAATCAGAATCAGAATCAGAATCAGAATCAGAATCAGAATCAGAATCAGAATCAGAATCAGAATCAGAATCAGAATCAGAATCAGAATCAGAATCAGAATCAGAATCAGAATCAGAATCAGAATCAGAATCAGAATCAGAATCAGAATCAGAATCAGAATCAGAATCAGAATCAGAATCAGAATCAGAATCAGAATCAGAATCAGAATCAGAATCAGAATCAGGGTTAGCAAACTTAACAGTAAGTTGCAAGGCAGAAAAATCTTTACCAGGGAGCCACACACGTCTGACACTACCACTGACATCAGTAATTATCTTGATAAAATTGGGAGAGACTTCACATAATCAACCTAGTGGCAGCACATATGTATGATGAACACAATAGGGAAGAGCTCGAACAAATATCCATTGAACTATTGGAGATAGATAGATAGAAAATAGTCATTTGAGTTTGTGGAAATAAACCATAAATACTCACTCAAATTGAAAAATAAATACAAAATTCCACAAAATATCTCATACTTCTCATAAAGTTTGGAAAATAAATCCTAAAGTCTTCAAATAAGTTGGGAAATAAACTCAAGGATATATCAACGATCAAATCCCATAAAAATCTCCAAATTTCCATAAAAATCGCCGAAAGCTTCATAGAACCCCTTGTGTCATGCAGGAAGTGACAGACCAACAATCTCAAAAAAATATTAGCAATAAAAGAAATCTCTTCTTTTTCTTTTCTTTTCTTTTTTTTTTATTTTTTATTTTTATGAAAGCAAATAAAAACTTACAACACAGAAGAACTTCTTCACATGACACATAGGCCTAAGGCAGACCTCAATTCTTCAAATCTCACACCATCTAACGCTTTGGTGAAAATATCGGCAATTTGCTTTTCGGTCACCACATGCTCCAAAGTAATAATTTTGTCCTCCACAATAGATCGAATAAAGTGATGTCGTATATCAATATGTTTTGTCCGTGAATGCTGAACAGGATTTGTAGAAATATTGATTGCGCTCAGATTATCGCAGTAGAAAGTCATGACACCCTCTGTGACACCGGGTGGAACACTAATGCCTTCATTGTTTTGCTTTCCGATTTGACATGGTCCACATAATTTTTCTTCATCAAACGTTAATACAGGAATTCCCCGGACAGCACCTTTCGAACTAATTTTTTCAAGCATTCTGAAATTAACATGTCCCCACTTTCTATGCCATAGAATACTGTCTTCCATACTCGATTCGAAGACATGTAGCCGAGGAACAAATAAGATAGCAATTTTCTGATGATCTAACTCCTTCAAGAACACACATGTTGTTTTGATCGGACACTACACATTTTTCCCGTGTGAATTGCACATTCAATTCTTGATCACAAAGCTGGCTAATACTGATTAGATTAGATTTCAGACCATTTACCAATAAAACATTACTCAACTTTGGTAAACCAAGAACATTCAGCTTTCCCCTGCCAATGACATCCGATGAGACACCATTGCCGAATGTTACTTTGCCCACGGATTCTAGTATAATTTCCTTCAAATATCTCTGTTCACCTGTCATATGTCTAGAACAACCACTATCAAAATACCATGCATTGGTTCCGATTGCCTTTAGTGAAAGATGTGTAACATTACACTTCAAACTTGATTTCATCACCCATTTCTGATAAGGGAATCTGTAAGAAGAGGCATTTCTAACAGTACCCAATCTTAAGTCAGCAAGATATTTGAAGCATTTAGGGAGAATATGACCACGGCGTTGACAATAATGACATACAAAAATATATTTGTTACCTTTACTGCTTGAGGCATGATAGGAGTTATAGGACCTTGATTTATTGCTTGAGGCATGATAGGAGTTATAGGAATTTGATTTTCTGTCAGTTCTTGGCATTCTGTTTGCAACTTGCTTTCCTTGGTAATAAAATCCCTTGTCTGACACCCCCTGTGACACCGAACTTGCCCTTACGAATTTCATCACAGAGCGATTTTCTTTTTCTGCAACAGTCTGTGCAACAGAGCTTTAACCTTTGAAACCCAAGTCCAGACCGATTTCCACTTGATTTGCTGACGTTTAGAATATCATCCAGTTTAGAAGACCCCGAATTTAGCATTTTGACATTCTTCTTCATGAGGTTTATCTCATTGGTTAGATCTTTAGCTTCATCCTGACTTGCTTTCAGCTTTGTCTCCAAATCATCAATAACATTTTGAAGATTGTTTTTCTTATCCTTCAAATTTCTAATCTGTCTGTGTAGAAGCTAATTTACTTTAACAAGTTCGGTACATTTCTCATGCAGAAACTTATATTCTCCAATAAGATCCTCTTCTGTGACTGGTGCTTCGTCTTCATCACTATTACTAGAAAAACCGTCTGTGACACCGTGTATAACACCACCATTTTCTTCTCGTTCTACCTTTCCAGCAAGTGCCACATGGTTGCACTGAAATTCATCTTCATTCTCTGACTCATCTTCACTCCAGGTTACATTCAGAGAATTCTTCTTTTTCTTTAAGGTATTAGCACATTCTGCTTGTATATGCCTGAATCCTTCACACTCTCTGCACTGAATGCCTTTATTCTTGAATAGTTGATCAGACACATAATTTTCTTCTCTGTACTTCTTGTTGCTTGAACAACCATTTTTGAAGTCTGTGACACCCTGCTTGGCACCGCGAGTATTTCTTCCAAATCTCATCATAACTCTGCTAAAATTCTTTGAAAGCAGGGCTAATGATTCCTCCAAGTCATCTTCATCATGTTCGTTGTACTTTTGTACCTCTATTTTTAACGCAACTCCCTTTGCCTTCTTTATTTCGATATCTCCTCCAAGATTCATTTCGAAAGTTCTAAGAGACCCCATCAACTCTTCTAGCTTCATCTTAGACACATCTTTGGCTTCTTCTATGGCAGTAACTTTATAGGCAAATCTTTGTGGCAAAGACCGTAGAGTTTTTCGTACAAGTTTTTCTTCAGAAATCATCTCACCGAGAGCAAACGCTTCATTTGCTATGTCACATAGTTTGGCGTTGAACTCGCCAATAGTCTCATCTTCCTGCATCTTTAGATTCTCAAAACGAGTGGTTAACATTTGCATTTTAGACAACTTTATCGTAGATGTTCCTTCATAGGTAGTTTGAATAATTTCCCATGCCCTCTTTGCGGATTCACATGTGGAGATGAGTCTGAACTGAATAGGATCAACACCATTGAAGATAGCATTGAGAGCCTTTGAATTATTATGTGCCAAAGCATCATCATTTATCGACCAATCTTTTTCCGGCTTGGGAGAAATAACACCATCTGCATCAGTATACATAGGAGGATTCCAACCTATTAAAATAGATCTCCAAGCCTTCTCATCAATGGTTTTAATGAATGCCCTCATCCTTGCCTTCCAATAAGCATAATTACTCCCATTCAATAATGGTGGACGCATTGTAGAACCTCCTTCTTTCATAGAGTCCATCGCACACGAACTATAATCTTGTCCCGCTGATCTCGCTTAAGAAACAAAAGCGACCCGCTCTGATACCAATTGAAAGTTTAAGATCAGTTATGTGATGTCACACAAGGATCCTCGTGTGACACCAATTTATAGTGCATTGAAAGACAATATAAATATGCGGAAATAAATAACACAGGAGGTTGGTAACGCAGTTCGGCAACCAACCTACGTCTGCGGGGCCACGCCCAGATATAAAAAAATTTCTTTGAGTTCACAAAATTACAAGACAATCGAACTTAAACAAATAAAGACTCCCTCTTATCTTTGTCGTCACCTCTAGCTAACTTCCCCAATGAAACTATTTTTGCGAGATCCTCTCGACTTAAGATTGACCTCTCCCGAGATCTAGATAACAACAAGATCCCCTTGTTGTTGATTCCTCCCGAAATCCGTGTTACGGCAAGATCCCCTCGCCCACGATCAAGGTGACAAGCTCCCCTTGTCAAAATAAAGAACTCCTCCCGAGTTCCAAAGCTGTCTCCTCCTGAGACTGATGTTCAATAAAGAATAAAAACAAATTGCCTCCTGGGACACATCCTGGAACACCAGAACGAATTCTTCGGATGCAATACACAACACACTCAAGTAGAACGATGAAATACACAGAATTGGTAGAGTGTGTAAAACAATCACAAACCAATACGCAGAAGCGTAGGTAGTGAAAGAAAACCGACGGCTTAGAAAATGAGAAAAACTTTCTCACGCGTAAAACAAAACTCCGTCGTCTGCTGAAGAACAATCACCGATGACTCACAATAGGCGTGAATGAAAGGATTAACAATTGCAGAACACACACAAACATCGGTGAATAATAAAGTCGCCCGGAACGGAAAAATAAAGACTTTTAGCTCTCAGGAATAATGTCTTCAGCAGCATCAATTGTTTAGCCAGAATGCATAATATACTGTGCATCAAATATTCTCTTCAAACAGATCGCACAGAATAAGGAAAACTGAATCCCATGAAAATCGAATCTGTGACACCCTGTGCGACATTTATGGAAAGTCCATGCAAACAGATCTGAAACAAATCCCAAAATATTAGGAACAATTCCTAACAGTGTTGTGATCTCGTATCAAGCTTAACAACACCATAAAATACAGATCTGCTTCCAAAATATTATTTCCATCTTAAAATCAACTTTCCAAATATTTAGGAATGAATCTCTCAGTAATTGCACAGAAACGAAAGCTTAAATATCATTGGTAATATCCATATCTTCAATTCGTTTAGTTACCAAATCGGATTTAATGCCGCAAGAAATAAGGAAAACAAATCTTAACTAATTCGGTTGTGTGACACTCCGTGTGACACTTTAGGAAAGTTTCCATAACAACTCAGATATTCATCTAAAAATTCAGGAAAGCATCCCATTAGTCATGGGAACTCGAAGCCCAGCAAATCATACCAAATCTACAGCAAATCGGCTTTCCAAATAAAAGATTTTCTAAAAAACAAGTGCCTTTAGCTTTTGGAAATAACTTCCCTAATATTCTTGTTTCCTTATTTTTCTCTTCTACAGAATCATCATTATTGCTTATATAATACCTTCCAATAATCTGAATGAGCTATTTCTTGATTGTCAAGACATAAATCACCAATTTGAATAATTGTGAATAAAATATTATTTTCATAATAAATTGCCAAAAAATCAAATGCCAACTTTATGCAAATCGTTGCATTTACAGATATGAATGCAAAATTATGCCTTTCATTTTAGTATTAGATACGACAACTTCATGCTTTTATTGAATTGAATTGAAGTCTTCAAGGTTTGGTTAGCTTTCAGTTTTGATGGAAAGCATATCTCATTTAATTTGCTCTATAACAGATTTCTCAGATTTCAATCTAACATCCTTAACATGTTTTTTACCTTTCTAGTGATTTTGCAGCAAAAGTTAGCAAAGAGGGTAGGTGAAACCATAGATAGAGGCCAGGACATCCCTCGCTTACAGGAATTTTATAAGAGTTACAGAGAAAAGAACAATATAGATAAATTACGAGAAGAAGAAATGAAGTTGAGGGAGTCTGGCGCTTTCAGTGGCAATCTAGGAGAGTATGTTTCCTTTGTCTTTTTTTTTGTTTTGCTCGTAGATGAAAAAATATAATTAATGTGGAATGCATTATGCATGTAAAAAACTCCTTTTAATGTAGAGTTTCTAGTTCTATTATCATGTACATTGCTTCTGCCTTAATAATCCAACCATTTATATCTACTGTAGGTTGTATTACCTTTTGTAGTTTTTCTTTAGCAAATTTCAGTTTGTTGGCAATCATTGCTTATCCTTTGTCCTTCTAAATTTTATTTTAGGTTGGAAAGGAAGACTCTGATGAGACAAAAAGTTTTTGCAACATTGAGAGTGTTAGCAATGGTTTTGGAGCAGCTGAATCAGGAAATTCCTGAAGAGGTTGGATGCCTGGGCTACGAGTAGTAGTGTCAATCATATTTTCCCATTTGCTGGTTATAAATGTTTTGGTTTTTTTTTTCACTAATAATTATTAAATGGAGCATTGATTCATTATTGGGAGGAGCAAGTCTTTACGTATTGGAAGGCAATAGGTAAAGACTTGCATGTATCTTGTCTTGGAGATAATCCACTATCCTCTCGTTTGTAAATTTCCTTTTCAATGTATCTTCTTTTCTCATTTAAAAAGAGTTAATAAAAACTTTCATTTTCGTCTAAGTATGACAAGGTTTATTTTTTTATTTTTTATTTTTCAGGATAAATTATTTTTGGTATTTGTATTTGATTTTAAAATGCAAAGCATTTTGCCCTGGTATTGAAAGAATTTACTGTAAAATACTTTATTTATTTGAAATTTTTATATTGTTGAATGATGACCTTGCAGCTTAAAAGAGTAATGGAGTCAGATGCAACAATGACAGAGGATTTAATTGCATAGAATATTATTCCTATTGTATCATTTCCAGAGGTTAAATTTTTTATAAATTAGTTTTCATATTTGTTGCCTAGACGTTCTTCTTTTTGTGATTTTTTTATTAAAACTTTCTTTTTTGATTAGGTGCAAGCATCTGTGTCTGCTTTGCGGTACTTTAGTGGCCTACCTATGTTGCCCGAGGATTTTACTGTTCCCGAGACAAGGAGTCCTGATATGCTTGACTTTTTGCACTATATTTTTGGATTTCAAGTATGATATTTGATTGCATCATGATTATTAATGACATCCAATAATTAAGAGCAAATATGTATCAATGAATTTTATTTCCGTTGAGAAAGAGAATGAACAGGAGAGAGGACAGAGAAGAACCCCTCCTGATTAAAGTGCTAGGGGTATCACTTAATGTACAACAATCAATTTAATAAGTTTGACTCTACATAATTGTTCTTGCACTATCTAGTAGACATTCTAACCTCATTAAATGTCAAGCTACTTCCCCTGCCCCCGATTAGAAGAAAAGTGTATATTGATGTATAATTTGATCAAAGAAGGATAAGAAATTTGTACCTTGTTAAAGGATAAAAAATTAAGATTTTCTGGTGTTTTTTCATCACATTTGTAAATTATAGCCTCTAATTCTTGAAGTTGTTCATTTCTCAGAAAGATAATGTTTCTAATCAGCGGAAACATGCGGTTCACCTGCTTGCAAATGAGCAGTCTCAACTGGGCTTTCCTGAAGAAACTGAGCCTGTGCGTACTATTTTCAATGTTGAACTTATTTTATTTGGTATATTTATCAATTGTTTATTGTTGTCATTTTTTTAACATCGTTATTATTGGGTATATTTATCAATTGGTTGATGAAAGAAACCCTATACTTTTTTCCTTGAACTTTTCAAGAAGAAAAATTGAAAGGAGAAACAATTTATTTTTGGAGATTTTATTTTGGCATTTATTAGGTTTACTATAGCACAATTGTTGGATTTTTCATATACAACGTGGAAATTTTAGGTTTTTGGTCGATAGGTAGTCTTATGCCCTATGCTTGAACCCTTTATTTTTGGACTAGCCAAATTTCAAAACTTCGTTCATTTCAGACTTTGATTGCTAGGGGAGAATGCCAATTTTATTGGTATATCTTAGATAAAATATTGGAGCTAAATAATTTTCTTACTCATGAATTAAAAAAAACGTGTACAGGGCTAACTAAATGCCTAGTAAATAGAATCGAATAAACTAATTTAGGAAATAAAATAATATACATATGCACAGATAAAATTAAATTCCTATAAATTAGGGTCACCTAACAACTCTAAGTTATCTACTAAATGCTGAGATATTAGCATATCTCAACACTCCCTCTCAAGTTGGAGTCAAAGATGTCAATCATGTCTAGCTTGACTAAAAGATCTTCAAACACTTGCTTGTAGAGCTCTTTTGTGAGAACATCGGCTAGTTGTTCAGAAGTTGGAACATATGACATACAAATTTCCACTTTTTCGAGTCTTCTTTGATGAAATGACAATCAATCTCCACATGCTTTGTTTTGTCGTGTTGCACTGGATTATGTGCAATGCTAATGGCTGACTTTTTGTCACAAAACAACTTTATTGGCTTATCAGTCTCGATCTTTAGTTCTTTTAGGATACTTCTAAGCCAAATAACTTCACAAACTCCTCGAGTCATTGCTCTTAACTCAGCTTCTGCACTACTCCTTGCCACAACATCTTGCTTTTTGCTCCTCCATGTCACAAGGTTGTCTCATACAAACGTGTAATAGGCTGATGTATACCTCATGTCAGTTTAGATCCTGCCCAATAAGCATCTGTAAAAACTTCAATCTGTATGTTTTGACTTTTGCTGAACATAATTGAAAGATTACGATTAGTTATGCAGTGTGTTACACAGGGTGTTACACGTGACACCGATAATGAATGCAATGACGAACAATATAAATATGCAGAAATAAATGAGACAGGAGGTTGTTAACGCAGTTTGGCAACCAACCTACGTCTGCGGGGCCACGCCTAGATATAAAAATATTTCTTTTGAGTTCACAAAGTTACAAGACAATCGGACTTATACAAATAAAGACTCTCTCTTATCTTTGTCACGGCCTCTAGCTAGCTTCCCCAAGGAAACTGTTTTTGCGAGATCCCCTCAACTTAAGATTGACCTCTTCCGAGATCTAGATAACAACAAGATCCCCTTGTCGTTGATTCCTCCCGGAACCCGTGTTATGGCAAGATCCCCTCAACCATGATCAAAGTGACAAGCTCCCCTTGTCTAAAAACAGAACTCCTCCCGAGTTTAGATGCAGTCTCTTCCCGAGACTAAGTTTCAATGAAGAACAAGAAAAATTACCTCCTAGAACACCTCCTGGAACACCAGATCGAAGTCTTCGGATGCAATACACAACACACTCAGTAGAACGAAGAAATGCACAGATTAGGTCGAGTGTGTAAAACAATCACTAACTCAAAAGCAGAAGCGACGAGAGTGAAAGAAAGAAGACGGCACAACAAACGAATAAACCTTTTCACGCGAGAATCAAAACTCCATCATCAAGTCGCTTTCACAGAGAACGAAAGTTTTAAATAACATTGGTAACTTCCATAGCATCAAATCAGATAAGTTACCAAATTTGATATGGTGCCACAAGAATTAAGGAAAACAAATCTAACCTAATTTGATTGTTTGACACCACGTGTGACACTTTAGGAAAGTAGCTCCAACTCATCAGATATTCGTCCAATAAATTAGGAAATCATCCCATTAATCATGGGAACCCGAAGCCCAGCAGATTTGACTAAATCTCCATCAAATCTCCTTGCCAAATAAAACTTTTCCAAAAAACAAGTGCATATAGTTTTTTCAATATCGTTCCTAATATTCTTGTTTCCTTAATTTTTCTCTTTCACATAATCTTCTTGATTGTTACTAGGACGCCATCCAATAATCAGAATGCATTATTTCTTGATCACCAAGAAATAATTTATCAATTTTGTAAAAACATATTATCTCCATAAAAAAAAATATATTGCCAAAAAATCAAATGCCAACTCATGCAAGTCGTTGCATTTACAATCTCCCCCTTTGGCATTTTTTTGGCAAAATCAATATAATCATGGAGTTTCAAAAACTCCCCTTGAATTGTAACTCCTCCTGAATTGTAATATGAAACATCAAAAACTTTCACTGATCATATAGTATCATAGAGCAGAGCATATCACAGCATATGCATCACCAATTACCAAGTACAATTACTCCCACTTTTTGCCATAAAAAGACAAATAGACATATAAGAGAATAGCCCTTAACATAATAGTAGCAACATCACCAGATAAAGATCAAAATAGTCAGAATAAAGACCAATAATATCATATGAATATAACCAAAATCAGAAGTATAATAGCCAATGGAGTAAAAGAAATATCCAGGTAGCCAAAAAAAGTCATAAAATATCATATCCAGATGCAAATAGAGTAAATATACGAGTACCATAAGAATCAAAGAAAATATTCAGAGAACACACACATCATTGAAATAGTTCAATGCTAAGCACTATCTGGCCCTCCTGTTGGAACATCCTCTGGGACATGTGATGGGCCAGCTTCATCCATTGTTCTGGTTTAGAGATCTGAATCTTCCAGGTGAGGATTTTTTTTGTAAATGTCATTTAATAACACAACAATCGTTGATCTCTATGTTTCCAACTCAAAAATTTGGATGCTGAGAGACTTGGACATACTCAACAAAAATTTTACAGAGCGAGCCAACAATGTTGAATCGGTGCTGGACTCGGAAATAGGCATTCCTTCAACAAATCCTTCCAAGTCATTAATGTGTTCACTCATTCGTAGTTTGTAACTGATTCGTATTTCTTAATTTTCATCATACAAAACTTCATTTTCTCTAATTATGGACTGTTGGGAGGACAATATGCCAAAAATTAGAGAGGGAAAGGGTATTGCTAACCGTGAATTGTTACTGTCCACATGCTTCATTATTTGGTCAAAGAAGAACTTTCCAAAATCCATCGGTATTGATTTCTGATTTGAAAAAGTAATGCTGCCATAGTTTTGTTTACCCCTGTACCATAGGATGTGGGAATCCAGTTTTGCATAGCAATTTTATAGAGAATGCTATACTTAACTGACAATTGAGCTGCAAGAAAATCTTTCCCATGGGGCCATATCCGTCTAACACCCCCCTGTGACATCGAAGATGATTTTGCTGAAATCGAGTACAAACAGGGGCGAAGCAGTGGTCTTTAAACCCAGATATTCATTGATGATCATTGGGGCAAAGTTGAAGATATGTCCTCTTACAAAAACTTGGCCAAAATCTGAATGAGCAGTGTCTTTCACATGCGAGTCAAGATTACGGTAAAATTCTTGTACAATCTTTGATACAAAAGGACAGAAACTTTCGAAAATTTTTCTCCAATCCCAAGCTAAGTAAATGATACACAACTGCTTCATATTGAGAAAAATCTCCTTCATGAATTTTTCTTTCGGGCCAAATATTTCTTTGCGAGAAATTTGGCCATCGGCTGGCATGGAGCCTAGACTTAAAGTCATCATTTGACACTTTTAAAGAAGACTTACTTTCTTTGGATTTTGATGCAGCTTTCAATGGAGATTTTGAACTTGGAATGCTTTTAGAAACAGAAACTTCACTTGTCTTTTGCTTTTTGGATTTTTGGTCAGGGGATGAAATTTTTCTCGATGTTTTGACAATCGTAGACTTTTGAGACTTCTCCATTGAGGGCTTTGTGGTAGTGGATTTTGAAAATTTTGAAAGAAGGGTTATTGAGGCCTTTGGTACATAAGCTTTGAATTTCTTCGGAGTAGTTAATCTGGAGGATCTTCGGGTTGGTTGTTCAGGTGATTTTCCCATGAAAATATTTTCATCATCTGTATTTACCTCTAAGATGGCTTCTTGAAGCCATGAACTGTCAGAAGATGATTCTTTTTCGATTCTAGGCCTTTTCCCTTTTGATTTTATAGAAACCTTTGAATTTCGAGGTGCCTTGGGCGGCACGGAGCTGGTCTTGTACTTGTCCCCGCTTGTTTTTTGAAATTTCTGTTTAAGACCAGAGAAATCGACCTGTCTTATTGGAACTGCATCAGTAATTTTTGAGCTAACCCCTTCAGTAACACCGAGTTTTACAGACGGTGAAGCAGGTGAGTAAATCACTATGGCCGACTTCAAACTTGGCATTACCTTGGGAGCATTTACTGGAATATGGCCGGAAATTTGCTCGTCGATAACTTCTTCAATAATCACCATTTTGAGAGAGAGAAAGAGAGAGAGAGAGAGCGAGAGAGAGAGAGAGAGAGAGAGAGAGCGATTGAAAACCCAAGAACCTGATTGAGGAATCGAGGAGAAGCAAGGGAAGATTATTCTGGAACAAATCTGACTTTGAAATATATTGTTATCCTTTCTCCATAAATGCCCATCAAATCACCAAAATAAAGAAAATCCAAGATTTTTGATAATTTTCTGAAAATTACCAAATTTCCTTAAATCAGAATGATGAATTGTAGAAGAATAATTTAGATCTCCTTGAGTTAGGAAATACACTCAAAATTATAATAATGCTCCAAACTTCATATAGAATAAAGATCTGACTTTTATAAGACTATCCAAATTATGCATGTCACACACGGTGTTGCTCAAATATAATATGAAAAAAATTTCTTCCAGCAGAGGATGAGCAATGTCAGTAGATTGCCAGAATAAAAATAAACGCCTAATGGAAGTGGGGAAATTTTTTTTAAAAAAAAAAAACAAAATGAAAGCAATAACCAACTGACATAACACAGAGGCCTAATGCAGACCTCAACTCTTCAAATCTAGCACCATCCAATGCCTTGGTAAAGATATCGGCAATCTGTTTTTCGGTCACCATATGCTCCAAAGTAATAATTTTGTCCTCCACTAAAGATCGAATAAAATGATGCCGTATGTCAATATGCTTTGTCCGTGAATGCTGAACAGGATTTTTAGAAATATTGATAGCGCTCAAATTATCACAATAGAGGGTCACGACACCCTGTGTGACACCATAGTCTTTCATCATTTGTTTCATCCACAGAAGCTGCGTACAGCTGCTACCTACTGCTATATACTCTGCATCAGCCGTAGATAGAGAAATAGAATTTTTCTTCTTGATGAATCATCAAACTAAGTTGTGTCCCACATAAAAACTTTCCCATGAAGTGCTTTTTAGATAATCGGAACTACCTGCCCAGTCAGCATCACAATAACCCACCAGATTTGCATTAGACTCGAAAGAATACCAGATGCCATAATCAGTTGTTCCACTAACATATTTTAGAATTCGTTTAACCGACACTAAGTGAGACTCCTTTCGATTTGCTTGAAATCGGGCGCATACACCTACGCTATAACAAATATCTAGTCGGCTGGCAGTAAGATATAAGAGACTTCCAATTATACTTCTATGCAATCGCTGATCAACTGTAATTCCCTTTTCATCTTTAGAAATTTTCTCATGTGTTCCAAGAGGTATTCTACTCGGGCGTGCATTCTCAAACTTCAATTTTTTCAATAAATTCTTGGCATATTTGGCTTGAGAGATAAAAATACCATTCTTCTCTTGTTGTATTTGACGGCCGAGAAAATAATTTAGTTCTCCAACCATACTCATCTGAAATTCGTCGGTCATTTGAGCTACAAATTCATCCACCATAACCTGTGACACCGAGCCAAATACTATATCATCAACATAAATTTGAGCAAGGAGGAACTGACCTTTGTCGCGACGAACGAATAGGTTTTTATCTACTCCCCCTCGCTCATATCCCTTGGTTAAAAGATATTGCGTGAGGCGTTCATACCATTCACAAGGGGCTTGTTTGAGCCCATATAATGCCTTCTTCAACTTATACACATACTCGGGATGATGATGGTCTTCAAAACCCTTTGGTTGAGTAACATAAACTTCTTCATTGAGAAACCCATTGAGAAAGCGCTTTTCATATTCATTTGATGTAGCTTGAACCGCATAACACAAGCTAGAGATAATAAAAGCCGAATAGATTTAAGGCGGGCAACCGGAGCAAATGTTTCATCAAAATCAATACCTTCAATCTGAGAATACCCTCGAGCAACTAGCCGAGCTTTGTTGCAAGTAATGTTACCATGCTCATCGGTCTTGTTCTTGTAAATCCACTTAGTACCAATAACGTTCACATCGGGAGGACATGGTACTAAGTCCCAAACTTGATTTCGGGAGAATTGGCTGAGTTCTTCTTGCATCGCTTCTATCCAATATTCATCTAGTAATGCTTCTTTCACATTCTTGGGCACAATTGTTGATGTAAAACAAGCCATTTGAATCATTTCACGATAATTAACACGCGGCTTATCTCTGGTTCGTATACCATCATTCAGACCTCCAATAACCTCATCTGCAGGATGATTCTTCTGAACATGTATAGATGGTGGCCTGTTGTGTAGGGTAGATACTTCTAATTCATTAACTGTCTCTGTTTGATCTGTGACACCTCCTGTGACACCGTCTGTGACACCGGATGGAACACTAGATCCTTCATTGTTTGAAATCTGATTTGCATCGTCTTTCGGATTAAATGTTGTGTCCAGAGAGTCGTCTACTTAAACATTTGCAGATTCAATAAAAGTTCGAGTACATTTGTTGTAAACTCGATAAGCACGACTATTTGTAGCATAACCGAGAAAGATAGCCTCATCACTCTTAGGATCTAGTTTCCCCCTGTGTTCCCTTTCATTCAACACAAAACAGATGCTACCAAAGGGGTGAAAATAATGAAGATTTGGAGTTTTACCTTTCCATATCTCATAGGGTGTCATAGAGGTGTTGCCGCGAAGATACACCCGATTTATGGTATAACAAGCAGTGCTCATAGCTTCAGCCCAGAACTTTTGAGGAACATCCCTTTCATGTAGCATTACTCGAGTCATTTCAGCCAATATACGGTTCTTCCTTTCAACAATCCCATTTTGTTGAGGTGTTTTAGGAGCCGAAAACTCATGAGCAATCCCTAGATAGTTACAAAACTCCGAGAAATCAGAATTTTCAAACTCTCTTCCATGGTCACTGCGGATGTAAATAATCTTCAAGATAACACAATCTTTTTCACGTTGGAGACGAGTACACATTGACTTAAAGGCTCGAAAAGTGTCGGACTTTTCTCTAAGAAATTCAACCCATGTGTAGTGTGAGAAATCATCAACAGTAACGAAGACATACCGTTTTTCTCCAATACTTTCCATCGGCATTGGTCCCATTAGATCCATGTGAAGTAATTCAAGTACCCGAGTAGTTGAAGATGACTGTGACATCGGGTGTGACACCTTGGTTTGTAACGCCCCGAGTTATCTGAACCCGGTTCGCTACTCATTACTTGATCATAACTAAGAAATTTCGAATAAATTTAAAACTTCATTCGACATTCAAAATTTGACATTTTCTAAACGTTCAAAACATTTGAAAACTTTGCAGCGGAAAATTATTTAAAACTACAATGGGGATTTAACTAGCTGTGAAAATATTGTTGGAAAGATTAATGGAAATGTTTAAAGTATTCGGTCAAGAGAAAATAAGGTTTTAAATGATGGACTACTCAAGGGATTACAAAAGTCGAATTCATCTGCCGACGACAAAGTCAACGGAAGGAAACGGAACGAGGTTCCTGCCGATGACGTCACGAGTTGAACTCGTCTGCCGACGACTAGTCAACGGAAGGAGCAGAAGCAGAAAACCAAAGGCTTCTGCCGATGACGTCTACACAACTTCACCCACAACTTCATCTGCCGATGAAATCATGGTAACTTCACATACCACTTCATCTGCCGATGAAGTTAACATAACTTCATCTGCCGATGAAGTCAGCGCAATTTCATCTCTCAATAGACAAACACACGTCATCTTCCGATAACAACAATATGACTCCACGCCTTCCGATTCGCTAAACGACAAACGAGTTTCTCCCTCTTCCGATGGAATGGACTACATCTGCCGACACGTGCTACTCACGAAACTCCTTAAAGCATCTACTGATAGACTTTAAAATTTACATCTTCCGATGGCTTTTCTGAAGACATCTTCCGATAGAATTTAGAATTTACTCAACATCTACCGACAGATATTATCTGTCGATAGAGAGCAAAAAAACAACTCTAATCGCTTCACTTGCAGATCCAGTAATAAACCAACAGAATACTAAATTCAGAGAAAACTAAGAATACTTTTGAAAACTTCAAGTAACTCATTCTTGCTAAAAACTAACCAGAGACAATCCAAACCTTTGTGTCACTAGAAACTCATAAGTACTAACTTGAAATCCCAACAGAATATCGTTATCAGAAAAGAAACTCAAAAGCGAATTCCAAAACATTAGAATTTCTACTGTCATGAAAGCTCAGTATAATAAATTTGAAATACTGTCAATTAATCTTTGTTAGTCAATGACACCAGTCAAACCGCCCCATCAGATGCCTGACCGTTGCACAGCCATGCTCCACCAACCTCATCTACTCAGTTATGCTCTCAGGGAAATCACCTGCTGTATCCTCAACACCTACATCACAAAACTCATCTATTAGCCTAATGCTAAGCAAGTAAAGCATTAATGAAATGTATGCTGAAACATAAACCCTGATCATGCAGTTTCTAATTTTCTCAACTCAGTTATGCATCGTTCATAAACTGGTCTGATCCCTAAGTTCCCTTGGGAGTGGGATCGGTTCTCCCAATGTAATAAATCCTCTACTCAGTTAAGGGGCGGATTACTTCCCTTAACAGCTAATACAGATCCCTTAATTCCCTTGGGAGTGGGATCGGTTCTCCCAATGTAATAAATCCTCTACTCAGTTAAGGGGCGGATTACTTCCCTTAACAGCTACTCTGTTTCATTCAATTCATACTCATCATAACCTTGCACATAAATTCATTTTCGTAATTCTTCAAAAACTTAATGCATGACATAAAGAAAAGAAACACTCAAACATGCATAAACCTACTGTTTTGTGATGTAGGCCCGAAGGCTCACACATTACTTTACTTACCTGGCTCCTGGAAATCGCTCGGCTATATGCTACTCCAAAAATCTGCTCACCTAAAACCATTGACAGATTATGGATTAGATCTCCACTAAACTTTATCTAACTACTGAAGTCTAAGGAAGCCAGTTTGGGGCTCTACTGATTAAGCATTCCCGATACATCACTAAACCCCAAAAACCCAAATCTCTCACCCGCAGCTTATCGAAGATACATACATTGCAATCCTTCAGCTACCCTAGCACTAGAACGGCAAGTAGTTGATTCAAAACTCACCTTGGTTGGGGAAAACCGGAGGGGAAATCGCCCAGAGGTAGTCTGCTTGAGCTGAGAGGTAAGAGTAATAAAACAGTGGCGGCTAAACCTCACTAAACCTTTCCTTAAATACCTTATCCACAATATAAATTCGCAATTACCATCTTGCCCCTGCCTAGTCATTTACAACCTAATCAACATTTCACTAAATTTTAACCTTAAAAATTATATACCACCGTTTAATAACTTATTTTGATTTATTGAAACCGGGTGCTACAGATGAATATGATCAATGACTATGAATGATGAATATGATCAATGACTATGAATGATGAATATGATCAATGATTATGAATGATGATTTTGATCCATGACTATGAATGATGATTACGAGCAAAATGGACATGAACAAGAAAAGCTTCTGAGCATGTGCTTTCCCCATTATGCCATTCAATGCATCCATTTTGAATGCCATGATTATGAGGTGAATTTTGATCCATGACTATGTCTGCATAACTTTTTTGTCGGCTTTGAGCTGTCAAAATTCTCTGTCGGATGAGGGCAATCTTCTCCACTGTTTGCTGCACGATATCAGGACCTAGTATTGTGCTTCACCACTTCATCCCTACAAAGGTGATCGGCATTTTTCGCCTATTAATTCCTCAGACGTCCTTCCTATTGTCGCCTGAACGTTGTTGTAAGAGAACTCTACCAATGGTAAATACTTACTCCAAGATCCTTGAAAATCTAATATCACGCTCTTAGCATATCCTCTAAGTCTGAATATCTCGCTAGGATTGTCCATCGTTTGATGGTGGACAGGCTGTGCTAAAGTTAAGTTGTGTTCCCATAGCCTTATGCAAACTTTTCCAAAACTTAGATGTAAATCTAGAGTCTCGGTCTGAAATTATAGTGCTTGGAACTCCATGCAATCTAATGATCTCTTGCACATACAACTCTGCTAGTTGATCCATCGAATATGTTTAATAGGCAGAAAATGGGCGGATTTGGTCAAACGATCAACTATTACCCAAATTGCATCGTGTCCTTTTGCTGTTCTAGGCAATCCTGTAACAAAATCCATTGTCACTTGTTCCCACTTCCATTCCGGAACTGGTAGGGGTTGCAATGTTCCTGCAGGCCTCTGATGTTCAGCTTTGACCTGCTGGCAGACCAAACATGACTCCACGTACTCCGCCACACATCTTTTCATACTTGGCCACCAAAAATGCTGCTTGAGATCTCTGTACATCTTAGTACTTCTAGGATGAATAGAGAGTCTAGAAGAATGAGCCTCGGATAGAATTTCCTTTCGAAGCTCGACATTAGTTGGAACAAACCATCTATTTCTAAACTTAAGGATTCCATCAGCCGAGCAGTTGAAATCTGTCTTGACAGTAGAATCTATGTACAGCTTATACTTATTGCATTCAGCGTCATTCATTTGAACTTCCTTTATTCTCCCCAAAATAGTAGGCCTCAAAGATATGGCCGAAAGCATGGCTGACACGCTAGATACTGCTTCAAGGTTAAACCTTAGGAATTCAGTCTCTAAGGCTATCGGTATGTCTAGAATCAACGTAGAAACCGATGGAGTCACCCTGCTCAAAGCGTCTGCCACTACATTTGCTTTGCCGGGATGATACTTAATCTCAAAGTCTTAGTCTTTTACGAATTCCAACCATCTACGTTGCCTCATGTTTAGCTCCTTCTGTGTGAAAATGTACTTCAGACTCTTATGATCTGAAAATATTTCGCAAGTTTGTCCATATAGGTAGTGCCTCCAAATCTTTAATGCAAAAACCACTGCAGCTAATTCTAAGTCATGAGTAGGATAATTCTTCTCGTGCACTTTTAATTGCCTAGATGCATAAGCTATAACTTTTCCGTCTTGCATCAAAACACAGCCAAGTCCAATTTTGGAAGCATCGCAATAAATACTAAACTTACTATTTTCAACAGGAAGGGTTAGTATAGGTGCATTGGTCAATTTCTGCTTTAAGGTTTGGAAACTGAACTCACACTTATCAGTCCAAATATACTTTACATTTTTCCTTGTTAACATAGTGAGGCGTGTGGCAATCTTCGAAAACCCATCAATGAACTTTCTGTAGTACCCTGCTAGTCCAAGAAAGCTCCTGATATCTGTAACATTCTTCGGTTGGGGCCATTCCTTAACTGCTTGAACTTTAGCTGGATCGACAGATATTCCATCACCAGAGATCACGTGACCAAGAAAGTGAACTCTGTCCAACCAAAATTCACACTTGGAAAACTTAGCATAAAGTTGGTGCTGTCTTAGTAACTCCAACACCAAACCCAAATGCCTTGCATGCTCGTCCTCAGTTTTAGAGTAGATTAGGATGTCATCAATGAATACAATAACAAACTTATCTAAATACTCACGAAACACCCTATTCATGAGATCCATGAAGGTTGCTGATGCATTTGTCAAACCAAAAGACATAACCAAAAACTCATAGTGTCCATACCTTGTACGAAAAGCAGTCTTTGGGATGTCTTCGGATTTAACCTTCAATTGGTAATAACCGGACCTTAAGTCAATCTTAGAGAAAACTCTAGCACCCTTAAGTTGGTCAAATAAGTCGTCAATCCTCGGTAGAGGGTACTTATTCTTGACAGTTAACTTATTCAATTCTCTATAATCAATGCACATACGCATTGATCCATCCTTCTTCTTGACAAAGAGGACAGGTGCACCCCACGGTGAGAAGCTTGGGCGTATGAATCCCTTCTCCAACAAGTCCTCCAACTGTTTCTTTAACTCTTTAAGTTCTGTTGGTGCTAGTCTATATGGATTTTTAGACACAGGCTCGGCTCCGGGGTAAACATCTACAACAAATTCGATTTCTCTATCGGGTGGTAAACCAGGAAGGTCATCTAAAAACACTTCAGGAAAGTCTCGGACAGTTAGGACATTCTGAGGATTTGCCTTTCCTACAAGCCGTGCGTCTAAAACGCTAGCTAAGAAGCACAAATACCCTCTACACAGGGAAGGTCTAGTGTTAATGGAAGTCATCACAGACATCACCTCACTCTTCCTTGAGGCCTGAAGGTATGTTTCAAATTACCAGGGGGTTGGAAACTAACTATTCCAGTCCTACAATCAATTGTGGCATAATGTTTAAACAACCAATCCATTCCTAGGATTACATCAAATCCCATTATGTCCATAATAATGAGATCGGCAGGTAAATTCATGTTCCCTACCAATACATTGCTATCAGGAATTACTTGGTTAGAGTGCATATGTTCACCAGAGGGTAAGGCAACATCAAATACATGCACAGTAGAGGTAAGCTTTACATCTAACTTATCAGCAAATGTCAATGCTACGAATGAATGTGTTGCACCAGAATCTATCAATGTAAAAGCGGGTAGGGAATTGACCAGTATAGTACCTGACACCACAGCAGGCTGCTCATCATCGCCTGGCTCAACCATGGAGAATATTCTTGGCTTAATCACAGCAGGGCCATTCTTCAAGGCCGGACAGTCTCTGTTAAAGTGACCAACCTTGCCGCAGCTGAAACACCGAGTGACTCTGGGTCTCGGGCAATCTCTGAAAGCATGCCCAACTTCATCGCAATTGAAACACTTTCCCGATCCAAACCTGCATTCACCCAAATGACTTTTCAGACACTTCGGACACTGGGGATACTTCTGACTATCCGGTACCTTCCTCCTTGATCTTTGGCTATTCTGGCCTTCATTCGGCCTCTTCATCCCTCTCTGTTGTTGTGGTTGAACAAACCTTTGTGGGACTTCCTTTGTTCCAGCACACATCCTTTCAGCCTCTTCCACTTCCAGAGCAGTGGACACTACTTCACTTAACGCCAAACCTTTAATACCGCAAAATTTAACTCCTCGGTAAATTTCATGTTTCAGTCCATGCACAAACTTGAACACCTTATCCTCGTCTTTGTGAGCAAAGTGTCCAGCAAACCTGGACAGGGACTCAAACTGCCTACTATACTCGGCCACAGACCCTGTCTGCTTCAAGTTCAGAAACTCCAACTTCTTTGCAGTTTGGACGGTGCTATTGAAATACTTCCCGTAGAAAATGTCTTTGAATCGTGACCATTGCATTGTCAAAACATCTGTGGTGGTCTCTATTGTCTCCCACCAGAGCTGAGCTTCTCCAGCCAAATGAAAGGTTGCCAATGTGACTTTCTCTTCTTCTCCTATGTTGGCACACCTGAACATACTTTCAATCTTCCTAAGCCATCCCTCAGCAATGACTGGATCGGAGGAATGTCCATCAAATGTGGGTGGTCTCAGTCTCCGGAATCTATCTCCAGAATGTTCACTGTTAGAACCTGAGTTAGCACTTCCTTGTGCTTCCCGATTCAACAGCACTCCTAATTGATCAGATTGTTGACGCACAATATCAGTCTGCTGACGCATTAATTCTGTCAGCTGCCTAATTACACTAGAGTCCTCCTCACGTCTAGGACTTGGTATCTCTCTTGGTATTCTTGGTCTTCCTGGGCGCCTAGCCATTTTACTAATTTCCTGCACAGGGTTAACTACTCTCATAAACATTTTATAACTAAAGCTAACATAAACACTTACAGTTGTTGGAGTACTTCCATGCAACGATTGGCACTGATGAGTAATCTTTTGAACGGTTTAACTGAATGTCTCTGATACCATACTGTAACGCCCCGAGTTATCTGAACCCGGTTCGCTACTCATTACTTGATCATAACTAAGAAATTTCGAATAAATTTAAAACTTCATTCGACATTCAAAATTTGACATTTTCTAAATGTTCAAAACATTTGAAAACTTCGCAGCGGAAAATTATTTAAAACTACAATGGGGATTTAACTAGCTGTTAAAATATTGTTGGAAAGATTAATGGAAATGTTTAAAGTATTCGGTCAAGAGAAAATAAGGTTTTAAATGATGGACTACTCAAGGGATTACAAAAGACGAGTTCAACTCGTGACGTCATCGGCAGGAACCTCGTTCCGTTTCCTTCCGTTGACTTTGTCGTCGGCAGTTGAATTCGACTTTTGTAATCCCTTGAGTAGTCCATCATTTAAAACCTTATTTTCTCTTGACCGAATACTTTAAACATTTCCATTAATCTTTCCAACAATATTTTCACAGCTAGTTAAATCCCCATTGTAGTTTTAAATAATTTTCCACTGCAAAGTTTTCAAATGTTTTGAACGTTTAGAAAATGTCAAATTTTGAATGTCGAATGAAGTTTTAAATTTATTCGAAATTTCTTAGTTATGATCAAGTAATGAGTAGCGAACCGGGTTCAGATAACTCGGGGCGTTACATGGTTTGCTTTCCGATTTGACATGGTCCACATAATTTCTCTTTATCAAACTTTAATTCAGGTATTCCTCGGACAGCACCTTTCGAAATAAGCTTCTCCATCATTCTGAAATTAACATGCCCCAACTTTCTATGCCATAGGATAGTGTCTTCCATACTCGACTGAAGACAGTTAGACGAAGAATGAATAAGATAACAATTGTCTGATGATCTACCTCCTTCAATGACACAATTTTTATCTTGATCCGACACAACACATTTTTCTCTTGTAAATTTCACATTCAGATCTTGATCACAGAGCTGACTAATACTGATTAAGTTGGACTTCAAATCATTTACCAATAATACATTACTCAACTCTGGTAAACCAGGAACATTCAACGTTCCCCTGCCAATGACATCCGATGAGACACCGTTGCCAAATGTTACTTTTCCCACTGATTCAGGTATAATATCCTTCAAATATCTTTCTTCACCTGTCATATGTCTAGAACATCCTCTATCAAAATATCATGCATTGGTTCCGATCGCTTTTATGAAAGAGGAGTAACATTGCACTTTAAATTTGACTTCTTCACCCACTTCTGATAAGGAAATCTATAAGAAGCAACATTTCTAACAATACCCAATCTTAAGTCAGCAAGATAAGTAAAGCATTTAGGGCGAATATGACCACGGCGTTGGCAATAGTGACACACAGAACCATAAATGTTACCTTTTCTGCTTGCAGCATGATAGTAGTTATAGGAATTTGATTTTCTATCAATTCTTGGCATTCGGATTGCGAGTTGCTTTCCTTTATAATCAAACCCCTTGTCTGACACCGGCTAAGACACCGGACTTTCCCTTACGAATTTCATTACAGAGCGACTTTCCTTTACTGCTACAGTCTTTGAACCTGAACTTTCACCTTTGAATCCCAGTCCAAACCGATTTACGCTTGATTTGCCGATATTTAAAATATCATCTAGATTAGACGAACTTGAATTCAGCATTTTGACATTCTTCTTCATGAGGCTTATCTCATTGGTTAGATTATTAGCTTCATCTTTACTTTCTTTCAGCTTTGTCTCTTAATCATCAATAACATTTTGAAGATTATTTTTCTCATCCTTCAAATTTCTAATCTGAGTATGTAGAAGCTGATTTACTTTAACAATTTCTATCCATTTTACATGTAGAAACTTATATTCTCCAATAAGATCTTCTTCTGTGATAGGTTCATCGTCTTCATCACAACTATTAGAAAAATCGTCTGTGACACCGCATATAACACTGCCTTCTCTTCATATTCTGATTTTCCAACGAGCGCAACACGATTGCTCTGAAATTCATCTTCCTTCTCTGACTCATCCTCACTTCAGGTTGCATTCAGAGAATTCTTCCTTTTTTTCAAGGTGTTAGCACATTCTGCTTGTATATGTCCAAATCCTTCACATTCTCTGCACTGAATACCTTTATTCTTTAATGGTTGATCAGACACATAAGTTTCTTCTCTGTGCTTCTTATTGCTTGAAGAACCATTTTTGAAGTTTGTGACACCCTGCTTGACACCGCGAGTATTTCTTCCAATTCTCTTCATAACTCTGCTGAAATTCTTCGAAAGTAGGGCCAGTGATTCCTCCAAGTCATCTTCATCAAACTCGTTGTAATTCTGTACCTCCATTTTAAAAGCAACTCCCTTTGCTTTTTTACTTTCGGTCTCTCCTCCAAGATTCATTTTGAAAGTTCTGAGAGATCCCATCAACTCTGCTAGCTTCATTTTAGACACATCTTTGGCTTCTTCAATGGCAGTTACTTTATAGGAAAATCTTTGTGGCAAAGACCGTAGAGTTTTTCGCACAAGTTTTTCTTTGAAAATCATCTCACCGAGAGCAAACGCTTCATTTTCTATGTCACATAGTTTGGCGTTGAACTCGCCAATAGTCTCATCTTCCTGCATCCTTAGATTCTCAAAACGAGTGGTTAACATTTGCATTTTGGACAACTTTACCGTAGATGTTCCTTCATAGGTGGTTTGAAGAATATCCCATGCCCTTTTTGCAGATTCGCATGTGGAGATGAGTCTGAACTAAATTGGATCCACACCATTAAAAATAGCATTTAGAGCCTTTGAATTGCTAAGTGCCAAAGCATCTTCATTTACGTTCCAATTCTCTTCGGGTTTTAGAGATATATTACCTTCTGCATCGGTGTTCACAGGGTGATTCCAACCTATTAAAATCGATTTTCATGCCTTCTCGTCAATAGCTCTAATGAATGCTCTCATCCTTGCTTTCCAATAAGCATAATTACTTCCATCCAACAATGGAGGACGCATTGTAGAACCTCCTTCTTTCATAGAGTCCATTGCATCGAACTATAATCTTGTCCTGCTGATCCTGCTTAAGAAACAGAAGCGACCGGCTCTGATACCATCTGAAAGATTATGATTAGTTATGCGGTGTCACAGAGGGTGTTACACGTGACACCGATAATGAATACAATGACGAACAATATAAATATGCGGAAATAAATGAGACAGGAGGTTGTTAACGCAGTTCGGCAACCAACCTACGACTGCGGGGCCACGCCCAGATATAAAAATATTTCTTTTGAGTTCACAAAGTTACAAGACAATTGGACTTATACAAATAAAGACTCCCTCTTATCTTTGTCGCCGCCTCTAGCTAACTTCCCCAAGGAAACTGTTTTTGCGAGATCCCCTCGACTTAAGATTGACTTCTTTCGAGATCTAGATAACAACAAGATCCCCTTGTCGTTGATTCCTCCCAGAACCCGTGTTATGGCAAGATCCCCTCGACCACGATCAAAGTGACAAGCTCCCCTTGTCTAAAAACAGAACTCTTCCCCAGTTCAGATGCAGTCTCCTCCCGAGACTGAGTTTCAATGAAGAACAAGAAAAATTGCATCCTGGGATACCTCCTGGAACACCAGATCAAAGTCTTCGGATGCAATACACAGCACACTCAGTAGAACAAAGAAATCCATAGATTAGGTCGAGTGTGTAAAACAATCACTAACTCAAACGCAGAAGCGATGAGAGTGAAAGAAAGTCAACTGCACAACGAACGAATAAACCTTTTCACGCGAGAATCAAAACTCCGTCGTCAAGTCGCTTTCACAGAGAACGAAAGCTTTAAATAACATTGGTGACTTCCATAGCATCAAATCAGATCAATTACCAAATTGGATATGGTGCCGCAAGAATTAAGGAAAACAAATCTAACCTAATTTGATTGTGTGACATCACGTGTGACACTGTAGGAAAGTAGCTCCAACTCATCAGATATTCGTCCAATAAATTAGGAAATCATCCCATTAATCATGGGAACCCGAAGCCCAGCAGATTTGGCTAAATCTCCATCAAATCGCCTTGCCAAATAAAACTTTTCCAAAAAACAAGTGCAGATAGCTTTTTCAATGTCTTTCATAATATTTTTGTTTCCTTAATTTTCTCTTTCACAGAATCTTCTTGATTGTTACTAGGACGCCATCCAATAATCAGAATGCATTATTTCTTGATCACCAAGAAATAATTTATCAATTTTGTAAATACATATTATCTCCATAAATAAAAATATATTGCCAAAAAATCAAATCCCAACTCATGCAAGTCGTTGTATTTACAATAATGTCCTTGCCCGGACTTCCTTCGAGGTAGTGTAGAATTCTGTAGACAGCCTTGAGGTAATTTTCAGCTGGACAATGCATGAACCGACTTACTAAGCGTACAACAAATGTTATATCAACTCTTATATGAGCTAAGTAAATCAGTTTTCCCACCAGTTTCTGATATCTGACTTTGTCCACAAGCACTTCATTCTTACTTCGATTGAGCTTCTGATTAGGATCAATAGGTGTTGAGGCAGACTTGCATTCGAGGAGACCTGTCTCTTTGAGGAGATCGAGCACATACTTTCTCTGAGATATAACAATCTCATTATTTGATCTAGCTACTTCCATACCTAGGAAGAATTTGAGATTTCCCGAATCCTTAACCTCAAATTGATGAGCTAGAGGATTCTTCAATGTTGCTAGCTTCATCTCATCGTTTTCTGTCATTACTATATCATCCACATACACAATCAGAATAGTAATTTTACCTCATGTAGTGTCTTTATAGAATAGTGTATGATCTAATTGAGCTTGTTAATAGTCATGCTCCTTGACAGCCCTCGCAAACCTCGCAAACCAAGCATGAGGGATTGCTTTAGGCCGTATAAGGACTTCCTTAGTCTATAGACCTTCTCTGCTACACTCGCATTATCAAAACCTGGAGGCACTTGCATGAACACATCTTCTTCTAAATCACCATTAAGAAATGCATTATTAATATTAAATTGTAAAAGAGGCTAATCCAGATTAGCAGCTAGTGAAAGTAAAATCCTGGCAGTGTTGAGTTTGACAACTGTGTGAGATTGATTGCAGATAGAAGGTCTAGTACATACCTAGGAGGTAATTTAGTAACATGTATGACTAAAAAGCAAAATATAGTGGCAAGACTGACTATTGAAAAAATTGCGAGCATTGGATTTATAAATGACTTTCATGCAGGATCATTCTCAAAGATATTATGATTAGATTTATTGTTCCCATCAAATTATATAATGATAATAAGTTACCTATTAATATTGAAAATAATCTTATTCAACATGACCATATAAAACTTATTTCCTTTGTTCCTTCAACATTACGACTCGTAGATGTATTAGAAAGAACTTTCATATGCACTGTTTCAAGATGCTGTCATCAAGCGGGGTATAATCATCCCTTACCTACCAACTTGAGGGCAAGTGATAATTATCTATTTATTTTACTATGTTGAATATTTTTTGGAAAGTACAAATTTCCCAATTTAAGGGATCTTTTTGAATGTTTAGATTCCTAATTTTGGTTATCCTAGATATTATAAACTTCAAAAACACTTTTCATTCTTTCCTAACATAAAAGATTTGTAAGAACTGATTTTGATGCATGTCAATTATGATAGGATTAAACAATTATACGAAGATATTCAAACAAGTATTGTGAAAAGAACTTTCCATTCTGACTTTCGCATGGATAAGCTTCCTCTTGTGATTTCTAGAGTTACTGCCCTCATGGGTATTTTGGTACGTACAGATCTATTTTGTGTTGCTTGATGAAATGCTTAATCTATCATATGGAACTTATATTTTAATGGTTTTATTGTAGGGTTTTTTTCAAAAAAAAGCCCTGAACTAAGGGTTGGCAGTGGAAAAACCCCGAAAAAACACTGTTCATCAAAAAAAACCTCAATCTATTGAAAACATTCAGTTTAAACCTGGCAGGGGGGGTGAGGAGTACGTACTCGCTTATCGAGTACGGCCAGTCCAGATGGAGCGGCCGTACTGGACTCGTTTGCAAATTTTTTGCACATATTTGAGGTCGAGTACGGCTGGTCCGAGGACCAGCCGTCCTCCGTTGGGTAAAATCGGTGACAAAAGTCACGGGTTTTGTCCTTTAGTGCCGAGTATGGCTGGTCCAAATGGACCGGCCGTACTCCCACCGTTTAAACCCGCGACAATAGTCACGGGTTTTTTGTCCTCTAGTGCCGAGTACGGCCGGTCCATTTGGACCGGCCGTACTCCCACCATTAAAACTCGTGACTATAGTCACGGGTTTTTTGTCCTTTGTGGCGAGTACGGCCGGTCCATTTGGACCGATCGTACTCGCACCGTTAAAACCGGTGACAAAATGTCACAGGCCGCATCCTCTAGTGGGGGGAGTACGGCCGGTCCATTTAGACCGGCCGTACTCGCCCCACTAGAGGACAATACCCGTGAAAAGGGGCACCCGACGTTTGAAAAAAACACGCCTCTCCCCTTCCCTTCTCTCTCAATTCTCTCGACGCACTCTCTCTCATCTCTCTCGAAGCTCTCTTCATCAAATTTCTCTCTTGTTATTTCTTATTTCGACAATATTCTTCCGTATTCATCTACAGGTATAATATTTTTTTTTTATTATTTGAATTTATATTTTGGTTTATTTTATCCATATTTCTAATACTATTTTCTCGATTATCGACGACTATTTTCCCGCCCCAACGATATTTCTAATACTATTTTCTTCGATTTTATCATTTACCATATATTTATATATTATACTGTAAATAATTGAATTGTATCTATTTTTTTAACGAAGGTTTTATTAGCGACGAAAATGGAATCCAACTCAAGTAGATCGGTTGATTTAGATGAGCGATCAACTGGTGATGCCGAAATGGATTGGGATTTGGACAACACGCCTACATATGGTGACGTACGAGAATTCGATAACCCACTGGCAAATGAAGAAATATATGTCTATTTGACCTCCAAAACGTTAGACGATGAGCTTCGGACACCGGTCGGCTCAGATGACGACGAGGTGGAAAGCATACCGGTAAGAGAACAAATTTCAATGAATTTTATAAGGGTAGAAAATATGGTTCTTTGCAGGAACTTAAAAACGAGATAGACAAATATTCCATAGAAAATGGTTATGGTATTACATACAAGAAATGTGAAAGAAGTCGACTGACGGCTGAATGTGGAGATGGATGTGGGTGGCGATTGCATGCTTCATTGATGCAAAATGAGCGAACGTTCCAAATAAAGAGCTTGATTGACTCTCACTGTTGTTCGAGGCAAGTTGAAAATCGATGCGCTTCAGCAAAATGGCTGGCGAACCATTACCTAGACAGGTTCAAAAGTCACCCTATCTGGGACATCCCATCTATTATGGAGACAGTGAGGAATGACTTCACCGTCAACATTTCATCAAGTCTTGCCACAAGAGCAATAAGCATAGCTCGAACCCTCAATGAAGGGAAGTGCGACGAACAGTACGGGCAACTGTGGTCTTACGCAGCCGAAATATTCAGATCAAATCTGGGCAGCACAGTGAAAATTGATGGAAACCCAGTGGGCCGTAATCAATTGGGATTCCAAAGATTCTATATGTGCATGGCTGCTTGCAAGACTAGGTTGCTGGAGTGCGGGAGACCCGTTATCTGCTTAGATGGCTGTCATCTAAAGGGGTCGTGTGCTGGCCAACTACTCACAGCCGTCAGCATCGATGGAAATGATGGAATCTACCCTGTTGCAATTGCCAACGTCGAGTCTGAGTGTGCAGACTCATGGACATGGTTTTTGCATATATTAAAGCAAAACTTCAACACTCAGCATGGCCACGGTTGGACACTTATTTCAGATCGACAAAAGGTATGATATATTTCTATAAGTTTATTTAAAATTTTGTGGCTTTGGCCGATTAATATTGTTTTATTAACGTCATTGTTTGTGCAAATATCAGGGGTTACAGAGAGCTATTCGAAATCAATTCCTATATGCTGAACACCGCTTCTGCCTCCGGCATATGTATGCGAATTTTAAAAATCGCTTTCGGGGCAAAGCATACAGAGATGCGATGTGGAATGTGGCCAGAGCACTCACTGAGGCCCATTTCGAGCAAGAAATGAGGAAACTACACCGGCTATGTCCGGAAGCCCACGAATGGCTTAGAGCAGAAGAGCCGAAATTTTGGGCTAGTCATGCCTTCTCTGCGAATCCCAAGTGCAATCTAGGATTGAATAACTTGAGCGAGTCATTCAATGCACTTCTTTTGCCAGTCAGGGACAAACCAATCCAGACCATGTTCGAGATGATCCGAACACGCTTGATGACTCGCATCGTCAAGAAATATGAGAAGCTATTTGATTCAAATGAGATCATGTGTCCAAAGATCCAAGCAAAGCTTAACAAGCTTAAGAGTGCATCTGGAAACTGGCATGCAACGTTTTCGGCAGCTACACGATTTCAAGTCAGCAATGGATACGACCAATTCGAGGTGGACATGACTTTGGGTGTGTGCAACTGCACTCGGTGGGAGCGTACAGGAATCCCGTGTGTCCATTCCATTCCTTGCATGTACTGGATGAGAGTCGCGCCAGAAGACTACGTGCATGCATGCTATTACAGAGGAAGATACCTGTAGATGTACTCACACTATATTCGTCTGATAAGTGGCCCAATAATGTGGCCGATCGTACGAGATATGAACGAAATCCTCCCGCCAGAAAGACTACGTCAACCTGGTAGGCTGAAGAAGACAAGAGTGCGAGATCCCGAAGAGCCGTCAAGCTCTAGAATCAGTAAGAGGAACTCAACCGTGCGTTGTTGTATATGTCGGCAGCAGGGGCATAATACTTGCACTTGTCCTAACCGGGGATCAACTTCAGGCGCTGCTTCGCATGACACATTCATGGGCTTTAACACATTTGATGGGACGCAAGAATCTTCGACAGGCGGCCGTGGCAGGAATTTGTAAATATTTTTAATATAACATGTATTAATTTTTTTTATCGTATTGTTTATTCATTGTATATCATTTGATAGGTTTTGGCATTTTCTTCTCCTTCTCCTCCCTCTTTTTTTTCTTGATGATAGGGTAAGAAAAAACATATATAATTTCATATTTAATTAGGGTTTATCTTAAAATAAACCTTAAAACCTTAAAGTTTTGGTTTTTTTAATTCACGAACCTGGGTTTTGCGAAAGCTCAGACATTTTGAAATCAGTGACTCTGGAGTTTCGGCGTCTTGAGAAGACGAATCTAAGCTATGGAAAATACAATCGCAACAAAGGGCAGCCTTTACAAAGTAATCAAAGCGATAGATGACACCAAGGAGGATAGAATAGAGAAACATACATCATCATTAGTGTAGTAGCCCCACAAGCGTTTGACATTATTTGTTGGGAACCACGACCTTGTACCGCTGCAGCACCGAAGAGGAAGAAATCAATTGGTTACATAACATGAAAATATTTTTTTTTTTGCCATCTAAAATCAAATCAAATAGCAAAATTTTAATACACCTACCTAGATCTAGCGAAAAGTCATTCATTTTGAAGGCGATGCTTCTAGAGCTCTGAGAAGACGATGCTCCGAACTATGGCGTCAGCGGAGTTGATGTTTTTTGCCATCTAAAATGAAAGTAAATAGAAAATTTTAATACACCTACCTGAGTTTTGCGAAAAGTCTTTGACTTTGAAGACGATGCCTCAAGAGCTCAGGCAACTGGAGAAGATGATGTTTCGAGCTCTATCATTGGTGGAGCTCTTATCCAAGCAAGAGAACCTTTATGAAATAATGAAAGTGAGAGATGACAAAACTCTGGGTAAAATAGAGGAGAATTAAAAGCACACGTCATCAGTTTAATTTATTTTCAATTTATTTAAATGGCAGGAGAAATTAACAACAATCTCAGTTTTAAAGAATGTTAAGATAGATTTGGGAGTTCAAATTTTTAAGCATTTAATTCAATTTTTTCAACACAAATATTCATTTAAAAAACATGCGATGGGCCACTCAGAAACTTGTTCTTCATGCACATCCTCTGCTCACCATCTCAGACATACGTGGCTGTTGTTACTCTCTTACCCATCGGCGGTACCCTGCTCAGAACCTCTCGTCAGAGTTAGAGTCTGTGGCGTTGTTCGCCATCCAAGTCTGTAACCTCTCGTTTATCTCTTTATAAGATTCATCGAGATAATGCTGAGCAGAGACCAGTTGCTGGATGTCTCGTTGCTGGCTTTGCTGTGATTCCAGCAATTGCTGCAGCTGCTGCTGGTGTGTTCGCTGCATCTCATATATTTGCTATTGTTGCTGGTACTGTTGGTGGTGGTGCATTCGATGCATATCATTTATCTGCTGCTGTTGCTGGTACTGTTGCTGGTGCATATCATTCAACTGCTGTTGATTCGTCTCTTGCATCTGATATAGCTGTTGCAGATATCGCCTTGTATCCCAGCCGCTTCTCTCATCCTCTTGAGGGGCGTTTGGTGGCGATGTAATCTCATCCATCGGCACTGCCCTAGAGGTGGATGCCCCCTGATTTCTCCTCAGCACCCACTCGCCATCGACTTCGACGATCCCCATCCGTATCAACTGGGTCGGGTCAAATACGTCGGTCTATCTACGAGATATTATCTGCTCTCAAACCGGTATGCGAATACCAGCTCGCATGACGAGCTTCATAATCAATGCCCCGTATGAGAAATTAGTCGTGGGTGCCCTCCCGATCTCACGCATGTGATTTAAAATCAAGAAACCGGGGTCAAAAAGCTTCCCATTGCATAGCTTCTCCATGACATAGAGGTCCATGCAACTGACGTGATTTCGATGGCCCTCTCGCGGCAGAAGGGTATGGGCGAGCATGTTTCGGAGAACCCGACCTCTAACATTCAGCTCGTGCGCTCTTGGCTTCACAAACACCTCAATATTGGGGTTGTAGTGAATTTGACGAAGGAACTCTACTCCCTCGGGCAATGTAAAAAAAGGGCAGTCTCGGGAAGCATGGTAATATCGCTCCACCCCTTATATGTTAAATCCCAGGACATCATTCACCTGCTCTGCCCATATCATAAAATCAAACCCAAGAATGTACGCCCTAAAACTAGTTAAAACTCGTTCTCAGGTTGGCGTAGAATAAGCGAACTATTCTCTCGCATGTCTCGTCTGTCAATGCATTGATCCCGTTTAGGCCGATGTTCTCCAACATCTGTTTGATGCCCAACAACTCCCAACCACTAAAGTCTACATGCATGCAAAAGTTTAGTGAGCGTTTTCGCAGATCTTGCTCAAACTTTCTTTGGCAATCTTGGGACAAAAATTTCATGGTAAGATCCTATCAAATTCACGTAAAAAAAAAATTTATTTTTAAAGTTAAACCGTGTAGACTACACTAAATGAGAAAAGAATTATCGATAATTGAAAAAAGTATTACAAATATTTATTATTTAAATAAATAAACATTAGAAATATTTAAAAATATTAAAAAAGTTTTAGAATTATTCGAAATTATTTAAATAAATAATCCTAAATTCAAATAATTATACATTCACATTTGTGATATAAACAATAAAAATATATATATAAACAACAAAAATATAATGCATACATTTTGACATTTGTGATATAAATAATAAAAAAAATAATACCTGGAAGTGGAGAAAAATAATATTGGAAGGGGAGATAAATATTAGTGGAATTAAGAGAGAGAGAGGATTGTGAGTAATAAGAAGTTGAAAATGGGAGAGAAGTGGTGTGAAGTTGAAAATGGGAGAGGAGTGGTGTGGTTTCAAAATCGCCGGGTGGGGGATTTATATAGCGAGGTCGAGTACGGCCGGTCCAGCTGGACCGGCCGTACTCGGCCTGCTAGAGGACGCAAAACCCGTGACCAGTCACGGGTTTTACGGCGGAGAGTACGCGGCCTGTGACAAAAGTCAAGGGTATTGGCCCGCGGAGTACGGCCGGTCCAAATGGACCGACCGTACTCGGCACTAGAGGACAAAAAACCCGTGACTATTGTCACGGGTTTAAACCATGGGAGTACAGCCGGTGCATTTGGACCGGCCGTACTCAGCACTAAAGGACAAAACCCGTGACTTTTGTCACGGGTTTTACCCAACGGAGGACGGCTGGTCCTCGGACCAGCCGTACTCGGCCTCAAATATGTGCAAAAAATTTGCAAATGAGTCCAGTATGGCCGGTCCATCTAGATCGGCCGTACTCGGTAAGCAAGTACGTACTCCTCACCTCCCCTGCCAGGTTTAAACTGAATGTTTTCAATAGATTGAGGTTTTTTTCGATGAACAGTGTTTTTTCGGGGTTTTTCCACTGCCAACCCTTAGTTCAGGGTTTTTTTTTTTATGGGAAACATTGGGGCGATGGTAAAGTAATTCAATAGGAAAAATCTGTGGGTAGAACTCAGTTTGAAAATGTACAGAGGATAAGGTAGTCGAGGTTTGAATTTCAACTTCTCATTATAGCTATAATATACTCAATTTTCCTATCTTTTATGTTTTGAATCTTCAATCTAAACATTTTCGTTCTTGTTACTTGCATCTTCCTCTTTGATTTAAAAACAGTTTCTTCTCCGTTATAATAATTTATGCAGTTCCAGTGAATGATTGGATGACAGTTATTTTATGTTTCCCATTGCTCTTTTGACATGATTATCATAAGAGACCTTTTCATGGTTTGGCTAAATGAAAAAGTTTCCTTTAAGAAGAACTTTTAGTCAGTCAATCCTTCTTATAATGATTCTGAGAATTAGTATTTCATGCATATCATTTTTTATAAAACTGCTGAATGATCAATTTGAAGTGTTTATTTATTTTCCTGCAAGGAAATTTTGGCTTTTGTCCAAGTTTTTTTCCTCGAAATATAATTCACATATATATAATTGTGATTTGAACCGACTATGTCATGTACCTTGGAACATTATTTTCCTTCTAGAACTTGTTTATCTGATTTAACTTGATTAATTATGCATGTGCCTCTTTATATCATGGGTTCTCTTTGTATATAACTTTGACGCAAAAAAAGAGACTGGAACTTTGGAGTTGGAGAAGTGAGCTGTCAAGTCTATTCAAGATCTATATGATGTTGAGCGCCATGATGTCCTTTCAATTGACTTGAGGTTTGTTTAAGTTTGCTCGTGGAAGTTTTTTTTTAAACAATGTTTTTTACTACATTCTAGCTTCATTTCTGACATATATGTTAGGGAGCACTATGAAACATGGAACTTATTGTCGAAAGCTAGGAGCGAAGGTCGGCTATTTACAAAGTTGAATTGGCCAAAAGGTTCTGAAATGGTAATTGTTATTCGCATTTTAATTTTTTCTTTCGTCTTTATATGCTATTTACTAATTCTTGAACTACTAACAAAAATCACAAGTCAAACGATTGTATTCATTGTTGACTATCAAAGATTCAGCTTCTGATATTCCAAAGAATCTGGAGGCAAGGCGTAGGCTAGAATTTTTCACAAATTCCCTTTTTATGAAAATGCCAACTACAAAACTTGTGCGCCAGATGCTGTCCTTCAGGCATGCCTAAGCTATCTTGTTATCTTTTTATCTTGTGTCATTTTTTTTGCAACCCTTCAGAGGAGTGTTTGATGCTTGATTCTTTTTAACAATATTCTTCTATTTGCTTTTGCCGTGTTTTCACTCATTATTCTGAGATTGTGCTTTACAATATGTCTGAACTTCTGAAAAAAAATGAGGACGAAATATCAACCTTGTTTTACCTACAAAAAATATATCAAGGTACTCTTTCCTATGTTCCACTGTTGACATCCTTATTATGATATTCCTATACATCCGATTGTGACCTTTTTCATTTAGTGTGAGCTGGCATAAGTTTGTGGTCTTCAGTGTGGGCCGGTTTTGATGGGCAATTCCTCAGCCGAGTAGTTGTTTTTTGCTACAAAGAAAGGGTTTGGGGTGTTCAAATAAGAAAAGAGTGATCAAGCTTGTGCCATTGGTTGTTCTGATAAATTTGGAACATTAAGGAATATGACGACTTGTTTTATAATTTAGAGGCTCTTTTTGCAAATCTAATTTTTTTTTTTTTTTTGTGAGAAAATGTTTGGTATTAGGCTTTCTTAGCCCTTGAAGGTATTAAACATTTTTTGACAGCTTTCTTCTCTTTTGATTGTTGTTTTTCAATATATTTTTATTTACCAATGAACAATTTGTATTTAATATTGAGGTGACCAACACCTTGATGTTTCTAGATTTGATAGCGTTAGTTTTCTTCTAAGAATTTTAAAAGTTGTGCTTTTGCTTTGGTTCTTTTGAATTAGAAGAAAATTGTTATTCACTAATTGTAATTTCCTAGCACTTTGTTATTAATGGGTTCTTTCCCTCCTTTTCCCTTGTACATTTTCCCTCTTATTAAATGGAGGGTTGGTTGAGAGTTAAAAAAGTGTGACATAGATCAATTGTCATAGCTTTTTTTTATGCTTTATAATGTATAAAAATTACCATTAGTCTTATTTAAGGATTTTTAGTGCAATTGAAACTTTTTTATATTCAATGATATTTTTCTGAATAAACACTAACGTTTTCCGCCTCAGATGAGTGGAAGAACTTTCTTGCTCGAATTGGTCGTGATGAAAATGAAGTTGACTCGGAGCTTTTTGATAACCCCAGAGATATCTTGGAACTTTGATTTTGGGCTTCATATCGTGCACAAACATTGGCAAGAACAGGTCAAGACCATCCACTTTGTGCACTATGTTTGATTTAATTGCACCTCAAAGTTAAGGAATGAATTTCATTAAAATGGTTTATAAGGAAAGAGAAGATAAGAAATTCTCTCAAAAAGTAAAACAGCATAAAGTGATGTTTTTTTATATAAAAAATGAAGTATATTGAAAAAAAAAAAAGAAGAGAAATTGCAATAGAAGAAATAAGAAAAGCTCAACTCAAGAAAAACAGAAAAAAAAAGCGCTCAATTTAAAACAATGTTTCTTCAATTAGAGAAAACTACTATAAAAGAATAAATGCTAAAGAATTCAGAACAATATGTTCACTTAGCAATAGTGAAATTAATATTATTTCAAAGATCGACAATAGACTCTTTGTCCTCGAAGAGAATTGCATTGCGATGAAGTCAGATAACTCAAAAAATAGCCAAAACACTTAATCTCAAAATTAGTTTTTGCTTCTTAGTGAGATTTCTCTTCTAAATAATGTGAGATTTCCCTTCTAAATAATGTGAGATTTCCTTCCCACGATTTGATTGAAAAGAGATAGCAAATGAACCCAAATGCCTCTAGCAGACTCACAATCAATTACAATGTGAGTGTTAGTTTCAGAACAAAGCCAAAAAAAGATTTCTTTTATGTATATGATCTTAAGTATAGAGACAAGTTTTTATTACGAGACAGATGATAAATGCCGGGAAACGAGCACAAAAATCAAGAATTTGTTGCTTTTAAAAATTTAACAAAAAAAGTACTTTGTTATTTGTCTTTTAATCATCAATAAAGAATTTTTTGCTTTTAAAAAATTTTTTTAAAAAAAAAGTCCTTTGTTATTTGTCTAAGTTTTTTGCTTGAAAAATATATTATTTACAGTTCGAGGAATGATGTATTATCGGAATGCTCTTATGCTGCAAGCGTATTTAGAGAGAATAATGTCGGGAGGTTAGTATAGTTATCTTTTTTATGTTTTTCCATGCTTCTAAGAAATCTAATCATAAATGAGCAATCCTAGATTTGGAAGTTTTTGTTGCAAACATTGATGTATCTGATACACGAGGTTTTGAGCTATCTCCCAAAGCTTCAGCGCAGGCAAAATCATAATCTTTGACAAACTCTAACCACCTACGTTGCCTCATATTCAGTTCTTTCTGCGTGAAAATGTATTTCAGACTTTTATGATCCGAAAATATCTCACAAACTTGTCCATACAGGTAGTGCCTCCAAATCTTTAATGCAAAAACCACAGCAGCTAATTCTAAGTCATGTGTGGGGTAATTCTTTTCGTGTACTTTTAACTGCCTAGAGGCATAAGCTATAACCTTTCCATCTTGCATCAAAACACTACCGAGTCCAACCTTGGAAGCATCACAATAAATACTGAATTTACCATTTTCGACAAGAAGAGTTAAAATTGGGGCATTGGTCAGTTTTTGCTTTAAGGTCTGGAAACTGGATTCACATTTATCAGTCCAATTATACTTCACATTTTTCCTTGTCAACATAGTAAGGGGTGTGGCAATCTTTGAAAATCCCTCGATGAATTTCCTATAATATCCTGCTAACCCAAGAAAACTCCTGATATCGGAAGCATTCTTTGGTTGGGGTCATTTCTTAACAGCTTGAACCTTGGCTGGATCGACAGATATCCCATCACCAGAGATCACATGACCAAGAAAGTGAACTCTGTCCAACCAAAACTCACACTTGGAAAACTTAGCATAAAGTTGGTGCTGCCTCAGCAATCCTAACACCAAGCTTAGGTGTCCTGCATGCTCATCCTTAGTTCTAGAATAGATTAAAATGTCATCTATGAATACAATGACAAACTTGTCCAAATACTCGCGAAACACCCTATTCATGAGATCCATGAAGGCTGCTGGCGCATTTGTCAAACCAAAAGACATAACCAAAAACTCATAATGCCCATACCTTGTGCGAAAGGCAGTCTTTGGGATATCTTCAGATTTAACCTTCAACTGGTAATAACCGGACCTAAGGTCAATTTTTGAGAAAACTCTTGCACCCTTAAGCTGATCAAATAAATCATCGATCCTCGGCAGTGGATACTTGTTCTTGACAGTTAGCTTATTCAATTCTCTATAGTCTATGCACATACGCATTGATCCATCCTTCTTTTTGACAAAAAGGACAGGTGCACCCCATGGTGAAAAGCTAGGGCGTATGAACCCCTTTTCCAACAAGTCCTCTAACTGTTTCTTCAACTCTTTAAGTTCTGTTGGTGCTAGTCTATATGGATTCTTAGATACTGGCTCAGCGCCGGGGTAAACATCTACCACGAATTTAATTTCTCTATCTGGTGGCAAACCAAGAAGGTCATCTAGGAATACTTCTGGAAAATCTTGGACAACTAAAACATTTTTGGGGCTTGATTTTCCTACTGTTTGTGTGTCTAAAGCACTGGCCAAAAAGCACAAATACTCTCTGCAAGGGGAGGGTCTTGTGTTAATAGAGGTCATCACAGACATTTCTTTACCTTTCTTTGAGGCTTGAAAGGTGTGTTTCAAACTACCAGGGGGTTGGAAGCGAACTATTCCAGTCCTACAATCTATTGTGGCATGATGCTTAAACAGCCAGTCCATTCCTAGGATCACATCAAATCCCATTATGTCCATAACAATAAGATCAGCATGCAAATTCATGTTCCCTACTAACACCACACTATCAGGCATCATTTGACTGGAGTGCATGTGCTCACCAGAAGGTAATGCTACGTTATACACATGCTCAGAAGGAGTAAACCGTACATCTAACTTATCAGCAAATGTAGAGGCTATAAAAGAATGAGTTGCACCTGAATCTATCAAAGTAAAAGCAGGTACAGAGTTAATCAATATAGTACCTGACACTACAGCAGGCTGGTTCTCACCACCTGACTCCATCATGGAGAATATTCTTGGCTTAATCCTGGCAGGGCCACCCTTCAAGGCTGGGCAGTCTCTGTTGACATGGCCAACCTTGTTGCAATGGAAACATCGAACGATCCGGGGCTTTGGGCAATCCTTGTACAAATGTCCAACCTCTTCACAATTAAAACACTTACCCGATCCAAATCTACACTCACCCGAGTGATTCTTTGAACATTTCGGGCATTGAGAAAACTTCTACGTATTCAGTACCCTCTTTCCAGATCCTGGGTTACTTTGGCCTTCACTTGGCCTCTTCTCTCCCCTCTGATGGTGTGGCTGGATACACTTTTGCGAAACCTCCTTTGGTCTAGCACACTTCTCTTCAGCTTCTTCCACTTCCAGAGCAGTGGACACAACTTCACCGAACGTTAAACCTTTAATGCCACAGAATTTGACTCCTCGATAAATCTCCGGCTTCAGTCCATGCACAAATTTGAACACCTTATCCTCGTCCTTATGAGCAAAATGTCCAGCAAACCTGGACAAGGACTCAAATTGCCTACTGTACTCGGCCACGGACCCTGTTTGCTTCAAATTCAGAAACTCCAACTTCTTTGCGGTTTGGACCGTGCTATTAAAATATTTCTCATAAAAGATGTCCTTAAACTGTGACCAAGTCATAGTCAGAATGTCACTGGTGGTTTCAACTGTTTCCCACCAGAGTTGAGCTTCACCAGCCAAATGGAACGTGGCCAACGTGACTTTGTCCTCTTCTCCAATATTGGCACACCTAAACATACTCTCAATTTTTCTAAGTCAACCCTCAGCAATAACTGGATCAGTTGACTGACCATCAAACGTGGGTGGTGTCAGTCTCCGGAATCTATCTCCAGAATGTTCACTGCTAGAACCCGAGTTGGCACTTCCTTGTGTCTCCCGGCTCAACAGCACTCCTAATTGGTCAGACTATTGACGTACTATATCAGTCTACTGACGCATCAATTTTGTCAGCTGCCTAATCACACTAGAGTCCTCCTCCCCCCTCGGACTTGGTATCTCCCTTGGTAACCTTGGTCTTCCTGGTCGTCTAGACATTTGCTATATTCCTGCACAAGGTTAATTATACTCTTAAATACCTAGTAGCTAAGGTTAAGGTAAACACTTACAGTTGTTGGAGTACCCCCATGCAACGATTGACACTGATGAGTAATCTTTTGAACAGTTTAACTGAATGTCTCTGATACCATACTGTAACGCCCCGAGTTTTCTGAACCCAGTTTGTTACTCGTAAACTCGGATATTACTAAAAGGAAAAAAAAAAAAAAACTTGGATCGAAATTTAAACTTCCTTCGAAATTCAAATTTTAACGTTTGATAAAACATGAAAACTTGCAGCGGAAATCTTTGAGCAAAATAGAGTTGAGCAAAACTATGTAACAGTGTTTGAATGATCACATAAAATATTAAGAAAATAATTCAACCGAAAGGGATGAAAGTTTAGGCGTGAAATACTTGAAATCTATGAAAGTCAAACACATCATCCGAAGAACGAAGTCAACCGGAAGGAACTGACGTAGAGAACAGAAGGCTTTTCCCTGATAACAAAACGACAAAGTTTCGACTACATCATCCGGTCAAAAACGACAAAGTTTCAGCTACATCATCCGGTCGCAAAACGACAAGATACATCCTACATCTACCGGTGACGTCAGCCGGATGATTTCCTCATCCGATCGACTTTACTCTATATCCACCGGTGACGTCAGCCGGATAATTTCCTCATCCGATCGACTTTACTCTATATCCACTGGTGACGTCAGACGGATGATTTCCTCATCCGATCGACTTTACTCTATAACCACCGGTGACGTCAGCCGGATGATTTCCTCATCCGATCGACTTTACTCTATAACCACCGGCCGCAAAACGACAAAAGTCCTACTTATGTCTTCCGATAGACGACAGAACAACAACTCAACTACTCCATGCTACGCAAACACAACTCTAATTACAGAAATGAAATTACTCACGTTACTGAAATCATTCAAATACAATTCTAACAAATGCATTACTTAAAACAATCCAGCAAGTGCCATCGTCAAATCTCAGCAGAATACCATTATCAGAAAAATTCAAAACATTTTCAAAACATTGAAACAACTACTGTCATGAGGACTCAACCTATTCAAATCAAAACGTTGTCAACTTCACCTTTACTCCAACAGACATCAGTTAAACTGCCTCATCAAATACCAGGTCCGTGGGATGAGTGTGCTCCCCCAACCAGCCTATCCTTCAACGAACTCAGAAGGCTCACCTGCTGTAACTTCTCCACCTACATCACAAAACTGATCTATTAGGCTAATGCTAAGTAAGTAAAGCAGTAATGGAATGAAATGCTGAAACATAAATTCCTAAACATGCAATTTCTACTTTCTCATCTCAGTTGCATTCACATACGTTCATAAGCTGATCTGATCCCTCGGTTCCCTTGGGAAGTGGATCAATTTTCCCAAGGTCATACATCCTCTACTCGATTAAGGGGCGGATTAGTTCCCTTAATAGCTGAACTGATCTCTCTGTTCCCTTGGGAGTGGGATCAATTCTCCCAATGTCATACATCCTCTACTCTATTAAGGGGCGGATTAGTTCCCTTAATAGTTTGTCTGTCACATACAGTTCATACTTCACTATTCTTACATGGAAATTCATTTTCGTAGTCTTTCAAAAAAAACATGATGCGTGACATACAAAATCATTCTCAATATGCATAACCCTACTGTTTTGTGATGTAGGCCCGAAGGCACATGCATACTTTACTTACCTGGTCTCCTGGAAATCGTTCGGTTTCAACTACTCTGGAAACTCTGCTCACCTAGCGTCATAAGTAAAAATACCGATTAGACCACCACTAACCTTATCCTAAATCGTTCTGAAACCTAAGGGGCTCTTTTGAAATCTCTAATCATCATACACTCTCGGCTCAGTACTAAAATCGAACTCAACTCACTCGCAGTATTATCAAAATACGCGCATTACACTATCTCTGCTATCTAGCCACTAAAACCTCGAGAAATAAAATGGAAAACTCACCTAGTTTGAGGAATGAGGATCAGAGAGGGAAATCGCCTGGAGCTCTGCTGTGCTTGAGCTGAATACCGAGAAGGAAAATGAGGGAAACAGTGGCGGCTAAACCTCATTAAACCCTCCATTAAATACGTTATCCATTTATAAAATTGCTAATTACCCTTTTGTCCTTACATAGTTATTAACTAACCTAATCACTTTCTCCCTCAATTCTTCCATAAAATTAACACATTATAATTGGCAATTAAATTTGGTTTAATAGAGCCAGGTGCTACAACCCGTGTTATGGCAAGAACCCCTCGCCCACGATCAAAGTGACAAGCTCCCCTTCTCTAAAAACAAAACTCCTCCCGAGTTCAGATGCAGTCTCCTCCCGAACTGTGTTTCAATGAAGAACAAGAAATATTGCCTCCTGGAACACCAGATCGAAGTCTTCGGATGCAATACACAACACACTCAGTAGAACGAAGAAATCCACAGATTAGGTCGAGTGTGTAAAACAATCACTAACTCAAATGCAGAAGCGATGAGAGTGAAAGAAAGTCGACGGCAAAACGAGCAAATAAACCTTTTCACGTGAGAATCAAAACTCCGTCGTCAAGTCACTTTCACAGAGAACGAAAGTTTTAAATAACATTGGTAACTTCCATACCATCAAATCAGATCAGTTACCAAATTGGATATGGTACCGCAAGAATTAAGGAAAACAAATCTAACCTAATTTGATCGTGTGACACTTTAGGAAAGTAGCTCCAACTCATCAGATATTCCTCCAATAAATTAGGAAATCATCCCATTAATCATGGGAACCCGAAGACCAGCATATTTGGCTAAATCTCCATCAAATCGCCTTGCAAAATAAAACTTTTCCAAAAAACAAGTGCTCTGCTCCTATCGTAAATAGGATTGACTACGGATTCGAGCCATAGCACATGGTTTCATAAAACCGTACGATTTTCCCGATCTAAATAAAGCAGGTTTTACATGAAGCTTTTTCAATATCTTTCCTAATATTCTTGTTTCTTTAATTTTCTCTTTCACAGAATCTTCTTGATTGTTACTAGGACGCCATCCAATAATCAGAATGAATTATTTCTTGATCACCAAGAAATAATTTATCAATTTTGTAAATACATATTATCTCCATAAATAAGAATATATTGCAAAAAAATCAAATGCCAACTCATGCAAGTTGTTGCATTTACAATCTCCCCTTTTGGCATTTTTTTGGCAAAATCAATATAATCATGGAGTTTCAAAAACTCACCCTAAATTGTAACTCCCTCAGAATTGTAACATCAAACATCAAAAACTTTCACTGATCATATAGTATCAGAGAGCAGAGCATATCACAGCATATGCATCACCAATTACCAAGTCCAATTACACCCCCTTTTTGTCATAAAAAGACAAATAGACAGATAAGAGAATAGCTCTTAACATAATAGCAGCAACATCACCAGATAAAGACCGAAATAGTCAGAATAAAGACCAATAATACCATATGAATATAACCAAAATCAGAAGTATAATAGCCAATGGAGTAAAAGAAATACCCAGGTAGCCAAAAAAGTCATAAAATATCATATCCAGATCCAGATAGAGTAGATATACGACTAAGATAAGAATCAAAGAAAATATTCAGAGAACACACACATCACTGAAATAGTTCAATGCTAAGCACTATCTGGCCCTCCTGTTGGAACATCCTCTGGGACACATGATGGGCCAGCTTCATCCATTGTTCTGGTTTGGAGATCTGAATCTGCCAGGTGAGGATTTTTCTTGTAAATGTCATTTAATAACACAACAATCGTTGATCTTTGTGTTATGTAGCAAAAAAAGTCATAAAATGTCATATCCAGATCCAGATAGAGTAGATATACGAGTACCATAAGAATCAAAGAAAATATTCAGAGAACACACACATCACTGAAATAGTTCAATGCTAAGCACTATCTGGCCCTCCTGTTGGAACATCCTCTAGGACACGTGATGGGCCAGCTGCATCCATTGTTCTGGTTTGGAGATCTGAATCTGCCAGGTGAGGATTTTTCTTGTAAATGTCATTTAATAACACAGCAATAGTTGATCTCTGTGTTTCCAACTCAGAAATTTGGATGCTGAGAGATTGGACATATTCAACAAAAATTTTACAGAGCGAACCAACAATACTGAATCGGTGCTGGACTCGGAAATAGGCATTCCTTCAACAAATCCTTCCAAGTCATTAATGTGTTCACCCATTCGTAGTTTGTAACTGATTCGTATTTCTTCCTTTTCATCATACAAAACTTCATTTTCTCTAATTATGGACTGTTAGGAGGACAATATGCTAAAAATTAGAGAGGGAAAGGGTAGTGCTAACCGTGAATTGTTACTGTCTACATGCTTTATTATTTGGTCAAATAAGAACTTTCCAAAATCCATCGGTATTGAATTTTCGATTTGAAAAAGTAATGCTGCCATAGTTTTGTTTACCCCTGTACCATGGGATGAGGGAAGCCAGTTTCGCATAGCAATTTTATGGAGAATGCTGTACTTAACTGACAATTGAGCTGCAGGAAAATCTTTCCCATGGGGCCATATCTGTCTAACACCCTCTGTGACATCGAAGTTGATTTTGCTGAAATCGGGTACAAACAGGGGTGAAGCAGTGGTCTTTAAACCAAGATATTCATTGATGATCATCGGGGCAAAGTTGAAGATATGTCCTCTTATAAAAACTTGGCCAAAATCTGAATGAGCAGTGTCTTTCACATGCGAGTCAAGATTACAGTAAATTCTTGTACAATCTTTGATACAAAAGGACAGAAACTTCGAAAAGTTTTCTCCAATCCCAAGCTAAGTAAATGATACACAACTACTTCATATTGAGAAAAATCTCCTTCATGAATTTTTCTTTCAGGCCAAATATTTCTTTGCAAGAAATTTGGCCATCGGCTAGCATGGAGCCTCGACTTAAAGTCATCATTTGACACTTTTAAAGAAGACTTACTTTCTTTGTATTTTGATGCAGCTTTCAATGGAGATTTTGAACTTGGAGTGCTTTTAGAAACAGAAACTTTACTTGTCTTTTGCTTTTTGGATTTTGGGTCAGGGGATGGAATTTTTCTCGATGTTTTGACAATCGTAGACTTTTGAGACTTCTCCACTGAGGGCTTTGTGGTAGTGGATTTTGAAGATTTCGAAGGAAGGGTTTTTGAGGCCTTTGGTATAGAAGCTTTGAATTTCTTCGAAGTAGTTAATCTGGAGGATCTTCGGGTTGGTTGTTCAAGTGATTTTCCCATGAAAATATCTTCATCATCTGTATTTACCTCTAAGATGGCTTCTTGAAGCCATGAACTGTCAGAAGATGATTCTTTTTCGATTCTAGGCCTTTTCCTTTTTGATTTTATAGAAACCTTTGAATTTCGAGATGCCTTGGGCGGCACGGAGCTGATCTTGTACTTGTCCCTGCTTGTTTTTTGAAATTTCTGTTTAAGACCAGAGGAATAGTCTTGTCTTATTGGAACTGCATAGGTAATTTTTGAGCTAACCCCTTCAGTAACACCGGGTTTTACAAACGGTGAAGATGTTGAATAAACCACGATAGCCGAATTTGAACTCGGCATAACCTCTGGAACACTCACTGAAATATTGCCTGAAACTTGCTCATCGACGACTTCTTCGATTATAACCATTCTGGAAAGAGACAGAGATAGAAAAACCCTAGAAGAAGATTGTTGATCAAGGAGAAGTGAGAGAAAGAGTGCTCTGGAAATTCCTTACGATTTGAAATATATCAAACTCCCCTTCCATAAATAGCCATCAAATCACAGAATAAAGAAAGTCCAAAATTTTTGGTAAATTTTCAGAAAATAAATCCAAACAAAATCCACCAAATTTCTATAAATTTGTATAATGAATCTTTGCATAATAGTTCAGATCTCTGTAGGTTGGGAAAGAAACCCAATAGAATAATGTTGCTCCAAACTTCATTAAAAATAAACTTTCAAATTTTCATGAGAGTAGTTCGAATTGTGCATGTCTCATACGGTGTTGCTCCATAAAATCTCATAGTATCACAAAGGATCATTTCCAGCAGAGAGTGAGCAAGACACAATAGATTACCAAAATAAAATAAAAACAAACACCTAATGCAAGTGGCGATTTTTTTTTTTAAATAATTGCGATAAACGACTTACATAATACAGAGGCCTAGGGCAGACCTCAGCTGTTCAAATCTTTCACCATCTAACGCCTTAGTGAATATATTGGCAATTTGTTTTTCGGTCCCCATATGCTCTAAATTAATAATTTTGTCCTCCACGAGTGATCGAATAAAATGGTGTCGTATATCAATATGTTTTGTCCGTGAATGCTGAACAGGATTTTTAGAAATATTGATTGTGCTCAAATTATCACAATAGAGGGTTATGACACCCCGTGTGACACCACAGTCTTTAATCATTTGTTTCATCCAAAGAAGCTGCGTACAGTTGCTACCTGCTGCAATATATTCTGCCTCAGCAGTAGATAGAGAAATAGAATTCTGCTTCTTGCTGAACCATGACACTAAGTTGTGTCCCACATAAAAACATCCAACTGAAATGCTTTTTCAATCATCGGAACTACCTGCCCAGTCAGCATCACAATAACCCACCAGATTTGCATTAGACTCGAAAGAATACCAGATGCCATAATCAGTTATTCCACTAACATATTTTAGAATTCGTTTAACCGACACTAAGTGAGACTCCTTCGGATTTGCTTGAAATCGGGCGCATACACCTATGCTATAACAAATATCTGGTCGATTGGCAGTTAGATATAAGAGACTTCCAATCATACTTCTATACAATCACTGATCAACTGCAATTCCCTTTTCATCTTTAGAAATTTTCTCATGTGTCCCAAGGGGTGTTCTACTAGGGCGTGCATTCTCAAGCTTGAATTTTTTCAATAAATTCTTGGCATATTTGGCTTGAGAGATAAAAATACCATTCTTCTCTTGTTGTATTTGAAGGCCGAGAAAATAATATAGTTCTCCAACCATACTCATCTCAAATTCACAGGTCATTTGAGCTACAAATTCATCCACCATAACCTGTGACACCGAGCCAAATACTATATCATCAACATAAATTTGAGCAAGGAGGAACTGACCTTTGTCGCGGCGAACGAATAGCGTTTTATCTACTCCCCCTTGCTCATATCCCTTGGTTAATAGATATTTCGTGAGGTGTTCATACCATGCACGAGGGGCTTGTTTGAGCCCATGTAACACCTTCTTCAACTTATACACATACTCGGGATGATGAGGGTCTTTAAAACCCTTTGGTTGAGTGACATAAACTTCTTCATTGATAAACCCATTGCGGAAAGCGCTTTTCACATCCATTTGATATAGCTTGAACTGCATAACACAAGCTAGAGATAATAAAAGCTGAATAGATTCAAGGCGGGCAACCGGAGCAAATGTTTCATCAAAATCAATACCTTCAATCTGAGAATACCTTGGAGCAACTAGCCGAGCTTTGTTGCGAGTAATGTTACCATGCTCATCGATTTTGTTCTTGTAAATCCACTTAGTACCAATAACGTTCACATCGGGAGGACAGGGTACTAAGTCCCAAACTTGATTTCGGGAGAATTGGCTGAGTTCTTCTTGCATCGCTTCTATCCAATATTCATATAGTAATGCTTCTTTCACATTCTTGGGCTCAATTGTTGATGTAAAACAAGCAATTTGAATCATTTCACGATAATTAACACGCGGCTTATCTCTGATTCGTATACTATCATTCAGATCTCCAATAACCTCATCTGTAAGATGATTCTTCTGAACACGTATAGATGAGATCCTGTTGTGTAGGGTAGATACTTCTAATTCATTAACTGTCTTTGTTTGATCTGTGACACCGCCTGTGACACTGTCTATGACACCGGATGGAACACTAGGTCCTTCATTGTTTGAAATCTGATTTGCATTGTCTTTCGAATTAAATTATGTGTCTAGAGAGTCGTCTACTTGAACATTTGCAGATTCAATAACAGTTCGAGTTCGTTTGTTGTAAACTCGATAAGCACGGCTATTTGTAGTATAACCGAGAAAGATAGCCACATCACTTTTAGGATCTAGTTTCCCCCTGTGTTCCCTGTCATTCAACACAAAACAGATGCTACCAAATGGGAGAAAATAATGAAGATTTGAAGTTTTACCTTTCCATATCTCATAGGGTGTCATAGAGGTGTTGCCGCGAAGATACACCCAATTTATGGTATAACAAGCAGCGCTCATAGCTTCAGCCCATAACTTTTGAGGAACATCCCTTTCATGTAGCATTACTCGAGTCATTTCAGCCAATGTACGGTTCTTCCTTTCAACAATCTCATTTTGTTGAGGTGTTTTAGGAGCCGAAAACTCATGAGCAATCCCTAGATAGTTACAAAACTCTGAGAAATCAGAATTTTCTAACTCTCTTCCATGGTCACTACGGATGCGAATAATCTTCAAGATAACACAATCTTTTTCACGTTGGAGACGAGTACACATTGACTTAAAGGCTCGAAAAGTGTCGAAATTTTCTCTAAGAAATTCAACCCATGTGTAACGTGAGAAATCATCAACAATAACGAAGACATACCGTTTTCCTCCAATACTTTCCATCGGCATTGGTCCCATTAGATCCATGTGAAGTAATTCAAGTACCCGAGTAGTTGAAGATGATTGTGACATCGGGTGTGACACCTTGGTTTGCTTTTCGATTTGACTTGGTCCACATAATTTCTCTTTATCAAACTTTAATTCAGGTATTCCTCGGACAGCACCTTTCGAAATAAGCTTCTCCATCATTCTGAAATTAACATGCCTTAACTTTCTATGCCATAGGATAGTGTCTTCCATACTCGACCGAAGGCAGTTAGATGAAGAATGAAGAAGATAACAATTGTCTGATGATCTGACTCCTTCAATGATACAATTTTTTTCTTGATCCGACACAACACATTTTTCTATTGTAAATTTCACATTCAGATCTTGATCAAAGAGCTGACTAATACTGATTAAGTCAGACTCAAACCATTTCCTAATAAAACATTACTCAACTCTGGTAAACCAAGAACATTCAACGTTCCCTGCCAATGACATCAGATGAGACACCGTTGCCGAATGTTACTTTTCCCACAGATTCAGGTATAATATCCTTCAAATATCTTTCTTCATCTGTCATATGTCTGGAACATCCGCTATCAAAAAACCATGCATTGGTTCCGATCGCTTTTAGTGAAAGATGAGTAACATTGCACTTTAAATTTGATTTCTTCACCCACTTCTGATAAGGAAATCTATAAGAAGCGACATTTCTAACAATACCTGTAGCGACCCTTACCCGTATCCTAAATTTACAGTACAATTTTTTTTTTTTTTTTTTTATAACTCTAAGAAATCTTTATAACATCACGTCGTAACTTAAACCATTGAAGTCATTCAAGGAATAAAAGAAAAACCATTGAAAACCATTTAAGAAAACATTTAAATAAAAATGTTTAAAATATAGGAGGGATCGGCCAAAATGCTGAGGGCAAAAAGGGACATTCGTCCCTAAAATGCATGAGGCGATCGATCACCCAAAACAGGCGATCGATCGCCTGTTGGAAAAGCTGAGGGGCGATCGATCGCCCCGTTCCAGGCGATCGATCGCCCTTCGGCGATCGCGTTTTGCCCAACGATCGCCTCCACCAGGCGATCACTAGGCACACGCTCTGGAATTTCTTCCAGAGCGTGACCAAAGTGGGGCGATCGATCGCCTTCCTTGGCGATCGATCGCCAAGTCCTCTGGAATCCGATTTCCAGAGGACTTGCTTCCTTTTCTCTTTTCCTTCCCTGCACACATACACTTATATTTTTTTCTTCCTAAATTTACATATAATCCCTACCTGCATTTCAACGTAAATCGTTCGACACCCATACATCCATCATAATCTCACTAAACCGACTCAAAATACTTTTAAAACAAAATCAATTTTCATGAAAACAAACTGCGTGGATACGTTCGAAAACTATACAAAATCCCTACGAAGTAAAAAATCCAACAGTTCCATTAAGACTTCAAAATCACCAAAATGTTTATGTATCAACTAACCAGATCCAAACATCCTAAAATGTTCTAACTATACAAGTATTCTATCTAGTCCACCGTCAGCCCAAAACATCCTAATACCCTCAAAACACATACGTACATTCCCACGGGTCAGGTTAAGCATCGCCTGCGCCAGCACACTCCCGCGACCATTCTCCCATCAACTGTATCATTCCTCGGGCGGAGGAACATTGTCCTCACCTATGTCAAAGTCACCTACACCATACAGACAAACTATGAGCTAAAGGCTCAGTGACTTTCGTAAATGCGAATGCATGCTGTGCATATAAGTTTCAGAAATCGTGCAGATTACTTAACATAACATATCGTGCATATAGAATATCACAGAGATCTCAACAGTAGAGTAGAGGGCCCGTCCAGCGGTTAGACAGCCCTTTCGTTCCACCGGGGGGAGCATATGCTTACATCCGTAAACAGTCATGCCTAACCCCACCTCATCGTGACCAGATTACGTACATTTATTTTTTTAATTCATTTCTTTTCTTAAAAGCGTGCAGAAATCTGTTTTCTTGCTATTTTAAAATATGTGATGCATGGACAGTTATATACATAAAATAAAGGGTAAAGTGCAATTTGGCCCCTACAACTAGGTGAAATGGGCAATTTACACCGTAAACTTGCATAATGGGTAATTTAGCCCCTACAACTAGGATAAAGTGCAATATGGCCCCTACAGTCACATTTTCCGTTAAAAAGTCACATTTTTTGCACATGTTCATTTTTTCTTCCGAAAATACCCTTGCCCTGCATTTGTTTTTAATTAAGGTGGACTTAACAGGTTTTTGCTGAATGGTTCAGCTTAACCTTCAGTTAATTCAAACTCTGAACTTCGGAGTTCAGAGTCTGAAAATTGAAGCTTCCACTCAAGAACTCAAGTGCAGGATTGTCGACTTCCAGCGACTGCCGACTGCCGACTAGCGAGACCTGAAGTTCGATTCGCAACTCCCGAGTGACTCCCGTCCCCAGCGACTAGCGTCCTACTCCCGACTCCTGTGGTGACCGAGTCCTCCGATTCGCAAGACGGAAAGCTCCGTCTCCGGCCCCGTCTCCGTCTCCGTGCTTTGTCTCCATCCTCACTCCTCACTGTATGTACTGTATTGTGTAATTTTTGTGGAAGTAAAAATTAGGGCTAATTGTTTTTTACTCAATGTTTGAATGTTGGTTGATAAATTAGAGTTAATTTTTGTTGATTAGTTAGTTGATTAATCAAAGATGATAATGGTTGTTTGGGTTAGAACAAAAAAACCAGAGAAAGTAGTTTTATGTTTTTTTTTTTCTGGATAGTGTTCTGTTTAAAAAAAAAAATTGCTTGCTGTTTTGATGAATCAATTGCATGTTTAACTTGGCATATAAACTGTTGCAAGTTGATTTTGAACCTCAGTAATTGTGTTCTGTTCTTGGATGCAATTCTGTTTCTGTTTGGATAAAATTGTTGCATAATTCAATTGCTATAATCTGTTGCAACATATCTTGTGTTTGACACTTCTGTGAATTGGCTAAGGTTGAGAGAATATGTTGAATTCCATGTCCTGTTTTTCACACGGTTAGCTTGCCGTTTTGGTTAGAAGAACATGCTGCAACTTTGCTTTTCCATGATAAATTGTGTTGAGAAAAAAAAAATTTGTTCGGATAGGCTGAGCATGTTAAGGATGTTGGCTGTTTTCTATTGAGTGATTTTTACCAAATTGTTCCACTGCTGGTTTGTATTTTGTTCCATGTTTCTAAGGGATTTTACAGATTTTAAATGGCTAAAAATCCAATACCAAAAATCTGTTTTGATTGCTGAATCTGTGCAATTTCTAGTTTTGCAAAATCTAGTTTTCAAATTGCTGAAATTTTGTTCCTGAATGGTAATTGATTTTCTGTTTTTCTGCGTATTGCTTGCTTACTTTGCTGAATTATCTACTTAAGTCTTTAAGCTGCAAGCATATTTGAAATTAAACTTTGGTTGTTGCATTACCTTTCTCTGTTTTGATTTGCTAAAACTTTTCAAAATTGGTTTGCAAATTCTGAAAATCTGTTTGCTCTTTTTCTGCATATCTAGTTCACATTTGAGTTGTCTAAAATCCTGTTATGTGCTGAAAATTGAGGAACAATTGGGAACTTGTTTGCTGGACGGAAGAATCATGGACTAAAGTTTTTTACTTGTCTGAAGTTTGAGATAAATTTTTATTCGTTGTCATAATTGATGTATAAATTTCTACTGTAAATAACGATTGATACTTTTTCAGGAAAGCGTAAGAGGATACAATTTCTTTTCCTGATACGACGAACCACTAGCAAAGAGACAGAAGAATGTACTTAACATTTTACGATCTACACTCGAAGAGGATGAAGCAAGAGTCGCAGATGCTGAATCAAGACTAGAATCAAGACTCGAACAAGCTGCAAGAATACTCGAAGAAGCTAAATCAATGTGCAGCTGCTTAGGGATAGAGTATAGTTATTGGTATTATAGGGTCTCACTACTGCATTATTATTGATCAGTTTGTATTAATTGTTTTAGTAGACTCGTATGGTAATAATTATACTCTTTATCAACTGTAATGACATTTTCCATGATATGTATGTACTTTTTTAGATCATCGTTACAAAATCATCATATGCGAATCCATGATATGCAAATCCAATTATACACAAAATGTAATAATATCCAGTTATATATGTAAATCCAGCTATGTAAAATTACATATCCATAATTTATATCCAAATCAAAATTTTCTTGAAAACTTTACTAGTGGTTGGGTAGGCGCAAGAGATTAAAATGCTCATCTTTCAAACCTGAAAATGGTCGATCTCTCAAATCGTCTCAAGCTTTACAAACTATGATCGCAAAAACAATTTCATTTCTACGCAAGCACATCATCTCCTTCAAACACCCTTTTATTCTTTCTTTCAATCTGATGAAAAACTAAAGGGTGAGAAGTCTCTATTGGGTAAGAAGTCGGTAAGATGGTAGGTCTTCCAGCCGGGTTACACCCTCTTGCAAAAGCTCTTTTTTCAGTTCCCGGCGAGTGGGTTTCATGACCGTTTGAAATTAACAATTACATGACACATGATATATGTAACACCCGAGAATTTCCTATCACGTGCGTAGCTTAGATTAACCGGTTAGGAGAGTTTAGGATTATTGTTAAGCGATTAAGAGTATGGGAATAATGTAAAGCCAAGAGAAAAGAGAAGAGAAATGATTGACAAGTCAAACCAATTAGAACCAATAGAAGGTTAGTGTTAATGTGCATTAAAGTGGTGATTTATGAGAGCATTTCACGTTGGATGGAATTGTTGGAGTAAAGTGAGGGAGGGAGTTTGACAAGTCAAACTTATTAAGTGATTGGTTGAAACTTGTTGAAAAGTCAAATGCAATAACCAATTAAAACTTAGTAAAAATTTGAATGAAAAAGTGATGAAGAATGGTATATCACGTTGGCTGCCAAGTGGAGGAGAATGTGAGGGTTAAATTGTAATTTTACTTGGAATTAAATGCAATAAAGAGAAAGAAGAAAAAATGGTTTGACAATTCAAACCAAAAACATTTGAAAAGTCAAAGAACCAATAGGAATTAAGTAAAAATATAAATAAGTGAAATAAATGAAGGAAGAATGGAAAGGAAAAGGCTTCATTCACGTTGGAGGAAAAAGAGAGAAAGGGAGGGGGTTAATTGCAATTTTAGAAATTTGTGTGGAGGAAAATTAAAAGAAGGAAGAACTTGTGGATTAAAATGGAAGCTCTCCCTTCTCCATCACCACATTCACGATTTCAGCCATGGCTAGGGTTCTTCAAGCTCTCATCCATTGATTTTGGCAAGGCATCAAGGTAAGAATGAATGGGTTTTAGTTATAAACATATTAAGTGTTAATTTTTTTGAAGGTTTAGTGTGTTTTTGGTGGAAATCGATTAGGGTTTTGGAACCCTAGATGGAGAGCTCCGAATTTTGAGTTCATTGGCTAGTTTTCTCTTTAGATTTGAGGATTTAATTGTTAGATGGATTGGTTTAGGTTGATATTAGGGTTAGATTGAGGTTTGGAGTTAAGTGTGTGAAAACCGATTTTGGAGAGAATTTGGCCGAATCTGTTGAGGGGTTTTCGGATTGGCCATGGTGTTTGGATGGTTGTTGTGAGTGTTTCAATGGATAGTAGACGTGTAGAGGTTTACAGATTGGGGTGGCACGTCGAAATCCGTTGAAAAACGAGGGAGTTACTACCGTTTGAAGTTTGACGGTCAAAATGGTGCATAATTCGGGTTTTGTGTTTTGGGGAAGGAAGTTTGTGATAGTTTTAGTTAGTTTAGGTTAAGAATTTCTTTTGAGTTCATTAGTAAATTTCTAAGTTGAGTTTTTGTTATTTTAGGTAATCGAGCGAGTGATTTGGTTGGACGATAGAAAATCTAGGAATTTTGGGTTTTGTATGTTAGGTTGAAAAGTTGGTTAAAACCTACGGTTAGTGTATTGCTAAGTGATTTCTCTTTTATTATGTTAGGTTGACGAGTGAACGATTTGGCTAACCGGGCATATAATTGCGAGCACGCACAAGGAATCCAGGTAAGTAGCGGATGTGTGTGGTTTGCCTTCGGGCCTACACCATGGAACGGTAGGGAATTGATTGTTTGCTTTGTTTGATTGTTTTGTTTAGTTTTGTGTTGAGTATTGCAATTGTGTGACACGCATCACGGTTTTCAAACTACGAGAAACGAGTTTTATGCATGGTTTTGCATGGTGAGCTTGAACCGTAAGGGATGGTGTGAGTTGAATCGTGAGGTGGTTTGTGTGGAGTCGCCTAGTCGCGTTAGGGTAGCACCTGCGGGAAACTCCATGGGAGTTGTCCAGTCGCGTTAAGGTGGTACCTGCGAGGAGCTATTGTTGAGTCGCCTAGTCGCGTTAGGGTAGCACCTGCGGGAAACTCCATGGGAGTTGTCCAGTCGCGTTAAGGCGGTACCTGCGAGGGACTATTGTTAAGTCGCCTAGTCGCGTTAGGGTAGCACCTGCGGGAAACTCCATGGGAGTTGTCCAGTCGCGTTAAGGTGGTACCTGCGAGGGACTATTGTTGAGTCGCCCAGTCGCGTTAGGGTAGCACCTGCGGGAAACTCCATGGGAGTTGTCCAGTCGCGTTAAGGCGGTACCTGCGAGGGACTATTGTTGAGTCGCCCAGTCGCGTTAGAGTGACACCTGCGAGGGACTCCAGTGGAGTCGCCTAGTCGCGTTAGGGTGACACTTGCGGGGGACTTTGTATGTGTTGGACACCTGCGAGGGACTCCAGTGGAGTCGCCTAGTCGCGTTAAGGTGCGGTGTTAGCCTGTGTGACGAGCTTCGGTTACGGTTATGTGAATGAACAATGAAAAGCAAACAAAACAAGAGTAACTGAGCGAGTAGAAACTTCATGTGTTAGGGGTTGTGTTGCGTTGAGTTTGTTGTATGCATTATTCCCTACTTACTAAGCATTAGGCTTATGTTTTGTGTTCCGTGGTGTAGATGTAGACGGGAGTACAGGTGAGGGCCTAAGGAAAGCTAGGATTGGAGCGCAGTTGGTGATGTACAGGGCACGCCGGTGCAGGCAGTTGTTGGGGCGTCTCGATCATGGTCTTCGGGGAGTTGTGAGTGATGGTTATTTTGGTGTTTTTGATGTATCTGGTTGGTGATTGGGAGATTTAATACGTGTTGGCATGTTGTTTTTATAAAGCTTTTCGTGATGAATTTTTAAAGATTTCGAGTCGTTGGGTTGTTGAGAAATGGTGGTGGTATTTTGGGAGTTTAAACTATATGTTCTCGGGTTTTATATTGCAGGTTTTGGTTTTAAAGAATTTAGGCGTTATGTCGTCCACATTGAATTTAAAATAAACGACGTCGGGTTTTAGTTCGCTATTTTTATTAATATTCGGTTGAAGTCGGTTTTCTAAAATTTTTACGGGATTTGATGGTTCGTGTGTCGGGGAGGTATGGCTAATGTTTCATGATTTTTGGAGGTGTTCGGGGTGGTAAAACATGAGTAAAAGTGGGGAAAGGTCAAAAGGGGTCAAAATGGAAGTTTTTTTGGTGTTTTGGGTCGAGAAAACCCGAGGGAGCCCGATCGGTCGGGCCCGGGGCGCGATCGGTCATGGTCGGGATGATTTTGGGTGAAAAATGGCCGAGCCGGCCCGATCGATCGGGCACGGGCCGCGATCGGTCGAGGTGAGGCGTAGTGGGGCGCGGTGGGGCGCCCCAGCGCGCAGCGCGCATGGCGCGCGCTGGCACGCAGAGCGCAGCGCGTATGGCGAGCGCTGGCGCCCTGCTGGGCGCGCGCGGCGCCCAGGGCGCGCGCCCAGCACTCACACACACACAAAATTGATTTTTTTTAAATTTTTCCCGATTTCTAAAATGTTTTGACCCGACATTTTCCGACGTATTTTAAAAGTATTTTGAGCCCGTTTTCCAATAAATTTCGAGGGTTCAAAAAACCCGAAAACCAAGTCGAAAAATTTACGAAAATTAGTTTAAACGATGTTTTAAACGCGGGGTTGGTTTGCAAACGTAGTGCACCGAGCCGGGGCGGTTTCGGGGCGTTACAATATAACACCATAAATCAGGGATAATTCCATTTTTCTTCATCTACAATAGCACCTCAAGGACTTTCTCATGCTGACCAGTGTTTGTGTATAGGCACATAATGTCATTGTACGTAAGGGGGTATGAAGCAAAACCCATTTCCTTCAATTTCTGCAAATGCAAGAGAAATTTGGCGCTCCCTGACGTAAGAATTAAGGAGAGCTCCATAAGTTTTTTCAGTCTTGTTCTGATCATTCAATTTCTCGAAATAATTTTCAGTCGAAAGAAATCCCTGAACTTTCCCGATTAGATCCAACTGCACAGCATGCTCGCTAGGTGAAAATACGCAGATTCCATTTTCTTTCATCCACTCAGAAACCTGAGCACACAGTCACACACAAACTATGGTCACAAGTTCTTCATGATTAAAGGTATAAACAACTATCCTACGAGTAAATGATCATCAGGAAATGGTATTATTTAGTTGAAATTCATTAAAAAAAGAAGCTACCAGTTCTTTACAATCGCTAAAAGAAGCAAAGAAAAGAAAAGGTATGAGAAGCGTAAAACTGCAGAAGAAAACGTAATTCATACCTCGAGAGCTTGAGAAAACCGTTTGCGCTTGCGAAAATCGTGAACAATGCACAGAATCTTTTACCAAAAGCTTTTATGGCTTCTTCTAGCAGGGTTTCATCCGGGTCTCAAGAAAACAACCTCCAGCAAATCATGGATCAAAGAAAGAGAAAGAGAATGATATCCAACAGAGAATCGACGCGTAGATCCAGATGCGAAAACAGAGGCACCTCGACGATCTTGCTACTCAGGTGGCCCAGATCAGAGACGAGAACAACTGAATCCTTACCAATATAAACGTTACAGACTTACAGTCCAGCTATATCTCAACTTCGAGGCAGAAAACTCGATCCTCAGAGCTCACATGGCGGAAATCAGCAGTAGAGTCGTTAAACAAAATAATAGGGTTTAACTTAGGGTTTTTTTTTAAATCTGATTAGTGAACCGAACCGATTTGTTCTGGTTCTGAACCGGTTCTGACTCAAGTGCAGGGGCATTTCGGGAAAAAAATAGACATGTGCAAAAAACGTGACTTTTTAACAGAAAATGTGACGGTAGGGGCCATATTGCACTTTACCCTAGTTGTAGGGGCCAAATTGCCCATTATCCAAGTTTACGGTGTAAATTGCCTATTTCACCTAGTTGTAGGGGCCAAATTGCACTTTACCCTAAAATAAACACGCAACATATATACCATCAAGACAATAGAAAAACATAACTTATAAACAACTAAACCTAACTACCCAACCAAAGAAATTTAAACAAACAATTCACTAATAATCCTCGATACGACATCGATATACGGTGTAGGCCAATCGGTCAGAGTAAGTCACGAGAACTTACCTCGCGTCAGTTGCTCTTGAAGCTCCGTCCACGAGCATTGTTCGTCTGAGGCAAAATACAACAATGTCGTTAACACGAATTTAAACCGTTAATGTCCGAATTAACGAATTCCTTAACTAAAGAAATTTCCTAAAGCTTTAATTCAACTCATTGAGGCACATTATCGAGCAATTCACGCTCGACGCCTTAAAACCTCCATTAACGAGTTTTTCCAAAACCTCGAAAGTAAAAAATCCTTAATATTCCACAACGATTCGACTAAACATGTCCAATAATCGCTATTACGTCCATTATACGAACTAATACGGCAAACCTATCGATTTCTAACCCTAAATCACGTTTTTAATGAAACCCTAATTGTATAACTTCGTGAAAATTGAAAACTAACGCTTCGAAACTATAGATTCTTACTTAGGGCGTTGACCGGAGGAGAAATCGTGAAGAACCGGCCGTCGGAAAGGGAAGAATCGCCGGCGTTGAAGGAAGTCGCCGTTGAGAGGGGAGAAATCGCCGAGAGGGTTGAGAGAAAAGGAGAAATCGTGAAGTGTTCTGGAGGAGAAGAAGAAGAATTGTGATTTTTAATAAATTTTGACTTAGCAAATTACCATTTCGCCCTTCCTTTGATTTCCTATTTATTTCGTCCTTCGTTTCATTATTTCGCTAACGATCCGACTTCTCCAAATTTCCTTATTTCGCCAATAACTCCAACTTATTATTAGGGCTTTATTAAAACTGTCCGTTCGCGAAACAAACCTCATTTACTATTTTTACAAAAATGCCTTTTACATTACGAGAAACATAATTATCGTAAATTAGCGTTACAACTCTAAAAATTTCTGAAATTTTCCTAAAATCCATTTTAATAATTAGGATCCTAATAACGCTTTCCGTTCGTGAAACAGACATAATTTGACATATTTACAAAAATGTCATTATATATTTAATTTACAAAATCCTGAAAAAAGCCGGGTGTTACATTCTTCCCACCTTAATTGGAATTTTGTCTCCAAAATTTGACTTAGCTTATAGTCCTTGATATTAATGTCTCATGTCTCGCGGCCCCATGCTTCGATTTACATTCGCTCCGTTCTCTACAAGTCTCTTTCCTTCATCTCTCCAAAATTTTCAAATTTCCCAAACAAGAACTCCGATTCTATCCCTACTTAGGATCAACCTCTATGGTTCTAAACCAAACTCCCTAAACCAAATGACGCAACGTTAGGTTCCTGACCACCTCCACTACGTTTGACTTGGTTAATCACGTCCTTGGTTATGCATCGTGCGTTAACAATCCCTAAGCCTCCATTTTGAATAACTTTACTGCATTTACATGCACATAAATGATTTACACATACGTTGGCTTCCACTTAATCATCCATAAGTTAAACTTCCTTACCCATTTGACTTGGCTTATATTCGGGCTTCCCCGATCATAGCTTAAGTCAAGTCCTCAATTTTCTAATGAAGTGACTTCAAAATTTTCTTCCATTGAAGTTTCTCTTAGTTATTCCTTTTTTTTTATCATATCTATGTCCAAACTTCCTAATGTCAGTTAGATTGAATATCGTCTAAAAATTTCTTCTCACCCTTAGGTCGTGGCCCAAGCTTCTACATAATTTTCCGACTTCGTTCGCAATCGGGACGCACACCCACTCAATTCCTACATTAGCCTCGTAACCGTACTCTTTACTTTCAATCGGCCTAAGCACGTCACCGCAACGCATCGAGTCTTACCAAATCTCCTAAGCCCTCAATCAACAATCTCTAACTGTGCACTAGACACCTAACGACCCGAGCACGCGTTGGTCTATATTTAATCACCCAAAGCGTTAAACCTTCCAACTTATCAATTGGTCTCTACCAAAAATTGTCTCTTATCCTCAATCCCCGAAATATCCTCAACTTCCCAACGTCATTTGGGTTGACTATCGTTCCATTTTATTTTAACTTCAACTCATCGAATTAAGTTCCTTTAGTTTCTAACTTTCTTAACCCCGAGTCTATCGAATACGCACCTAACCACTTCACGCCCTTAAAGCCTTCTCAAACTATTTACTCCAACGCTAAATCTCAATTACACTATGACCTTATCCACTTATCGGGTATAACAATTTCTATATATATATATATATATATATCGGAGCTGTAAACTAAATTTGTGTATAAGTTCGTTGGCCTTAACCTTAGTCACTATTACGACCATCCGAGTCCACATTTCCCTAGTAATGTTCCCATAGAACATCTCCGTCAACAGTGTCCAAACTGTACACTTCCTTGGGCACCTCGCGGGTCTTAACAAAGATTCTCGACTAAGATTTAAATCTCTAAATCTCACAAACTATCTCATCGAGATTACCCTGAGGCCTCGACGAGTCCAACTGGGGATAAAGTTACTACTCGCTTAGGATTCCGATCCCCTTGTAACTAAGATGTTATAAACATCATACTTTGTTCTAAGCTACCACAACGAATTCTATCGCTATGTCCTTAACTAATTTTCCTCATACTATATATAGATTACGCTCATTTGTTTAGATCAATTCCTTGTTAACTCCAAGTACAATGGAATCCCCAGGTTTTATCATAGAATTGCCTTAAATTATTCCTTACAACCTTAAGTCATTAATGCGTCCATCGGTCTCGACTTGTTTAAATACGAGTTGAATTCCTGAAAATTTCTAACTTAGCCTCACTTCTAAGTTCACTTAGATGGTTTCCCCGGGCAAATTTTCGTCCTCCTTATTCAATAAATTGCGACCCTAACAATTAGCACTACTTTCGCCACTGAGTTAAACTTCTAATCTTAACTCTTCATTTAATCTAACAATTCCATGCACTTACTTCTAATATCGCGAGGACATCTTCAAAGTTACACGATGGTCTGTCCTCTTTCGTTCCTCCTAGTCAGGTTCAAATATTCTACTTGAATCCCGTACAACGATTCATCCAACTATCTTCTTGTTTGCCAACTTGTTGTAAATGAGTTTACCTCCTTAATCCAAACTTCTTCAACTCACAAACCTTACTCTTCTATTTTCGAAAGAAAAATTTTGAAACGTCCCTTTATTAAGGTTTTCTCCACTTACATTGCACCAACTATATACTCTCTCTAGTTGAACCATCACTCCATACATGGTTATGCTAGTTGCTTTAACCCCTAAACACGTCTTCCAATTTAAAGTACTAGACTTTTCTCTCATTAGTTAATGCATCTAGGTTCTAAGATCTTTCTAACTCCTATATTTTAGCTTCATAATATTCTAACCAAGCAACACCAAATGCCTGGCGTGCCTACTACTCGTCGACCATTCTTAACTTTCCTAAGTCTCCCCCTTACAGCATGTCGGTCGTAATCTTCTCGCGAATCTATAATCGTCCTCCACTGATTATTCTTCTTAGACGATACTTATTCCCTGAAGATCGGCCACTCTTGAAATCTCTAGTCCTATCTTTCGTACAACCCTGATCCTTTATTATCTGGAAATTTGTTGACCTTCAAATTTCGAGTAATTCTTCTTATCTTCTTCATCGATTCGGTCGATACAACTCTCCTCTACAATCACCTTGATCCCTCAGCTACTTCACTGCATCGACCCACCACTCCTTTACAAACGATATCGGTACATTGCATACTCTCTCAACAATAATTCTGAATTCATTTCTGGAATATTACTTTAGTCTAGATTCGTCTATCTAGATGCACTAATTATACCTTGTCAATCTAGAGCATCCCTCAGCACATTCTATATCTAAGCTTCCATCTTTCTCTTTGACTAGTCGTATCCTAAAATTTCAAAGGTTTGTTCATTAGGGTTCAGTTTCTATCTGCTTAAATCTTATATCTTATAAGTTGTATCCCTCTAATGGTAACTAAATTCTAAACGTACAACTTATTATGGTTAAGTTAGGCTAATCCTATTAATGCATACCTCCCTTGCTATAAGGCACATTTCATCATGTATTTAACCTACCGCATTCTCGTCGAGGTTCACCTAGCAATCCTTCTTACCCAACTTCTAATATTCTTTTACCTCTCTATTTTCTACCTACCCTAATCTATCGCATAATTATTACTTTCAAACTCTCACTCTATGCTACATCCTTATTCTAATGTTCCTCATTCCATTACCCGTTGAGATAAAACTATACCTGAAGCGACAGAGGGTTGAGCAAATTCCTTGTCCTCGACCGGGGCAATTATCCTCGGTGTAACCCTCTCCTGATCAGTGCCCTGTTTGCCTCGGCCCAGTAGTGGGCAATCCTTGACGTAGTGGCCCGCTCCGCCGCATCGGTAACACCTATCTGTGCCCATTCTACAATCACCACAATGCTTTCTCCCGCATTTAGGACATTGGGGTCTTTGAGAAGTTCCTTGTACGCGCTTTCGTTGGCTTTGTTTGACTCCTGCGCCCATCCTCTTTGTATCGTGGTTATTGGGAGCGACCACCCCTTGGGTCCTAGGGTTCTCTCGGTTTGCCAATATCTCGAGCTGACGAGATTGCCTATCTATAAGCTGTGCTTGTCGGTTCATATGTTGCGCTTGACAACCCAATAAATCAGTTAGCCTATCCAAGGCTTCATCCCTAGCGTCTCGGCCTCGAACCATTTTATATAACTCCTATAAAAGTTAAAACAAATAATCCTAAAAAAAATCAAAATCAAATAAAGCATATAAACGTACTTACAGTTGAGGAAGGATGTCCGTGTAGTTGCTGTGCAGTCGAGCAGTCTACATAACCGATTTTAAAACCCGTGGGCTCTGATACCATAACTGTAGCGACCCTTACCCGTATCCTAAATTTACCGCACAATTTTTTTTCTTTTTATAACCCTAAGAAATCTTTATAACATCACGTCGTAACTTAAACTGTTGAAGTCGTTCAAGGAATAAAAGAAAAACCATTGAAAACCATTTAAGAAAACATAAGAAAACATTTAAATAAAAATGTTTAAAACAGAGGAGGGATCGGCCAAAACGCTGAGGGCAAAAAGGGACATTCCTCCCTAAAATGCATGAGGCGATCGATTGCCTATTGGAAAAGCTGAGGGGCGATCGATCGCCCTGTTCCAGGCGATCGATCGCCCTTCGGCGATCGCGTTTTGCCCAGCGATCGCCTGGTGAGGCGATCGCTCGGCACACACCCTGGAATTTCTTCCAGAGCGTGACCAAAGAGGGGCAATCGATCGCCCTCCTTGGCGATCGATCGCCAAGTCCTCTGGAATCCGATTTCCAGAGGACTTGCTTCCTTTTCTCTTTTCCTTCCCTGCACACATACACTTCTATTTTTTTTTTTCCTAAATTTACATCTAATCCCTACCTGCATTTCAACGTAAATCGTTCGACACCCATACATCCATCATAATCTCACTCAACCGACTCAAAATACTTTTAAAACAAAATCAGTTTTCATGAAAACAAACTGCGTGGATACGTTCGAAAACTATACAAAATCCCTACGAAGTTCAAAAATCCAACAGTTCCATTAAGACTTCAGAATCACCAAAATGTTTATCTATCAACTAACTAGATCCAAACATCCTAAAATGTTCTAACTATACAAGTATCTTATCTAGTCCGGAGGCGATCGCATGGCACACGCTCTGGAATTTCTTCCAGAGCGTGACCAAAGAGGGACGATCGATTGCCTGGAACGGGGCGATCGATCGCCCCTCAGCTTTTTCAACAGGCAATCGATCGCCTGTTTTGGTTCGATCGATCGCCTCATACATTTTAGGGACGAATGTCCCTTTTTGCCCTCAGCGTTTTGGCCGATCCCTCCTTTGTTTTAAACATTTTTATTTAAATGTTTTCTTAAATGGTTTTCAATGGTTTTTCTTTTATTCCTTGAACGACTTCAACGGTTTAAGTTACGACGTGATGTTATAAAGATTTCTTAGGGTTATAAAAAGAAAAAAAAAATTGTACGGTAAATTTAGGATACGGGTAAGGGTCGCTACAATACTCAATCTTAAGTCAACAAGATAAGTAAAGCATTTAGGGCGAATATGACCACGGCGTTGGCAATAATGACACACAGAACCATAAATGTTACCTTTTCTGCTTGTAGCATGATAGTAGTTATAGGAATTTGATTTTCTGTCAATTCTTGGCATTCAGATTGTGACTTGCTTTTCTTTATAATCAAATCCCTTGTCTGACACCGACTGAGACACCGGACTTTCCCTTACGAATTTCATTACAGAGCGACTTTTCTTTACTGCTACAGTCTTTGAACCTGAACTTTCACCTTTGAATCCCAGTCCAAACCGATTTACGCTTGATTTGCCTATATTTAAAATATCATCTAGATTAGACGAACTTGAATTCAGCATTTTGACATTCTTCTTCATGAGGCATATCTCATTGGTTAGATTATTAGGTTCATCCTTACTTACTTTCAACTTTGTCTCTAAATCATCAATAACATTTTGAAGATTATTCTTCTCATCCTTCAAATTTCTAATCTGAGTATGTAGAAGCTGATTTACTTTAACAAGCTCGGTCCATTTCACATGCAGAAATTTATATTCTCCAATAAGATCTTCTTCTGTGACAGGTTCATCGTCTTCATCACTACTATTAGAAAAACCGTCTGTGACACCGCATATAACACTGCCTTTTTCTTCACATTCTGATTTTCCAACGAGCGCCACATGATTGCTCTGAAATTCATCTTCCTTCTCTTACTCATCCTCACTCCAGGTTGCATTCAAAGAATTCTTCCTTTTCTTCAAGGTGTTAGCTCATTCTGCTTGTATATGTCCAAATCCTTCACATTATCTGCACTGAATACCTTTATTCTTTAATGGTTGATCAGACACATAAGTTTCTTCTATTTGCTTCTTATGCTTGAAGAACCATTTTTGAAGTTTGTTACACCCTACTTGACACCGCGAGTATTTCTTCCAAATCTCTTCATAACTCTGTTGAAATTTTTCGAAAGTAGGGTCAGTGATTCCTCCAAGTCATCTTCGTCAAACTCGTTGTAATTCTGTACCTCCATTTTAAAAGTAACTCCCTTTGCATTCTTACTTTCGGTCTCTCCTCCAAGATTCATTTCGAAAGTTCTGAGAGATCCCATCAACTCTGCTAGCTTCATTTTAGACACATCTTTGGCTTCTTCAATGGCAGTTACTTTATAGGTAAATCTTTTTTGGCAAAGACCGTAGAGTTTTTTGCACAAGTTTTTCTTCGGAAATCATCTCACCGAGAGCAAACGCTTCATTTGCTATGTCACATAGTTTGGCATTGAACTCGCCAACAGTCTCATCTTCCTGCATCCTTAGATTCTCAAAACGAGTGGTTAACATTTGCATTTTGGACAACTTTACCGTAGATGTTCCTTCATAGGTGGTTTGAAGAATATCCGATGCCTTTTTTGCAGATTCGCATGTGGAGATGAGTAGATCCGCACCATTAAAAATAGCATTTAGAGCCTTTGAATTGCTAAGTGCCAAAGCATCTTCATTTACGTTCCAATTCTCTTCGGGTTTTAGAGATATATTACCTTCTGCATCGGTGTTCACAAGGTGATTCCAACCTGTTAAAATCGATCTCAATGCCTTCTCGTCAACAGCTCTAACGAATGCGCTCATCCTTGCTTTCTAATAAGCATAATTACTTTCATCCAACAATGGCGGTCGCATTGTAGAACCTCCTTCTTTCATAGAGTCCATTGCATACGAACTATAATCTTGTCCCACTGATCCCGCTTAAGAAACAAAAGTGACCAGCTCTGATACCAATTGAAAGATTACGATTAGTTATGCGGTGTCACACAGGGTGTTACACATGACACCGATAATGAATGCAATGACGAACAATATAAATATGCAGAAATAAATGAGACAGGAGGTTGTTAACGCAGTTCGGCAACCAGCCTACGTCTGCGGGGCCACGCCCAGATATAAAAACATTTCTTTTAAGTTCACAAAGTTACAAGATAATCAGACTTATACAAATAAAGACTCATTCTTATTTTTGTCGCCGCCTCTAGCTAACTTCCCCAAGGAAACTGTTTTTGTGAGATCCCTTCGACTTAAGATTGACCTCTCCCGAGATCTAGATAACAACAAGATCCCCTTGTTGTTAATTCCTCCTGGAACCCGTGTTATGGCAAGATCCCCTCGCCCACGATCAAAGTGACAAGCTCCTCTTGTCTAAAAACAGAACTCCTCCCGAGTTCAGATGCAGTCTCCTCCCGAGACTGAGTTTCAATGAAGAAAAAGAAAAATTGCCTCCTGGGACACCTCCTGGAATACCAAATCGAAGTGTTCGGATGCAATACACAACATACTCAGTAGAACGAAGAAATCCACAGATTAGGTCGAGTGTGTAAGACAATCACTAACTCAAACGCAGAAGCAATGAGAGTGAAAGAAAGTCGACGGCACAACGAACGAATAAACCTTTTCACGCAAGAATCAAAACTCCGTCGTCAAGTCACTTTCACAGAGAACGAAAGTTTTAAATAACATTGATAACTTCCATACCATCAAATCAGATCAGTTTCCAAATTGGATATGGTGCCGCAAGAATTAAGGAAAACAAATCTAACCTAATTTGATTGTGTGACACCACGTGTGACACTTTAGGAAAGTAGCTCCAACTCATCAGATATTCGTCCAATAAATTAGGAAATCATCCCATTAATCATGGGAACCCCAAGCCCAGCATATTTGGCTAAATCTCCATTAAATCGCCTTGCCAAATAAAACTTTTCCAAAAAACAAGTGCTTATAGCTTTTTCAATATATTTCCTAATATTTTTGTTTTCTTAATTTTCTCTTTCAGAGAATCTTCTGGATTGTTACTAAGACGCCATCCAATAATCAGAATGCATTATTTCTTCATCACCAAGAAATAATTTATCAATTTTGTAAATACATATTATCTCCATAAATAAGAATATATTGCCAAAAAATCAAATGACAATTCATGCAAGTAGTTGCATTTACAACTTTCATTTATTAAGTTTTGTGATTGGAAAGCTGAAACTATACTGTGGATCTTGTAAGTCACTGCTTAAAATACTAGTATGATCTTTAAACTTTATGATAGGAATGAAGCTCTACGTGTTGCTTTTATTGATGACGTTGAAACTTTAAGAGATGGTAAAATGCATAGAGAATTATATTCAAAGCTTGCTAAGGCAGATATCAATGGGAAAGATAAGGTGAATTCCTTTTATTTTATCATGTTTTATTACTGTATTTGAGACTTTGACTCTTTATTTGATGTGTTTGTCAATAAAAAATGCGTGATGCTTTTATGATATGCGCTTGTCTTTTTTTTTTCCAGTTAGATTTTTATAAAAGAATTTTTTTTAATTATTTATTAGAATATATAGTTATGTCTTCATCTTTCTAAGATAAGATGCAAGTGTATTGGAAAGTGTGAAATGTATACGAGAGTGCAGAGGAGAAAAAATATTCCCTGCTTTAAGCAATGAGTACAAAGAAAGTTACAAATTTGCAAGTTTGCTATATGCATCCAAAACGGCAAATCAAAAAGACATGAAATGTTTTCAAATGTAACCTCATTTTTAGTGAGTGTTCTGATGTTGTGTCAAAAAATACTATTATTTGGTTGTATAGCCTAAAAAAATCACATTATGAGGTACCCAATTTACTCAAAGAGTTGGTAAAAGTATTTTCATTCTTAAGAGAATCTTCATTTTCTTCGTCCATAACAAAAAGTAGTAATGCAATTATGTGGCATCTAAGTTCTTCCAGACTCCAAGAAAGGATTCTCTCAAATACTTCTACTAAACTCAAAATGGATCATAATGTGATTATTAGTCTCATATCAAGAGTCTCTCCTACTAGACCAATCCTTGGTTTTTTTTTGTAGATGTTAATTAATATAAAGCTTCGAAATCAGTTTGCTTCCTATTGGATGGATCATCTCAAAATGTTCTTTTAGAACTTATTCATTTTCTTTATTTGTTAATAATAGAGCTGCAAAGAAGTAATCCGAAGCTCACTAATGTGGTGGATATTGGGACAAATGTCTTCCTCATAAAAGTTGTATTTTGTAATATTCTAGACTTGGGGTCTCTTAGCTATTGCTGGTGTTTGAATATTTTTTGGTTTAGACATTTTGGCCAGGACTTACTAGACTTCTTCGGATCAAGTGTATTAAATGTATTAAAAGTTGATTGAAAGTTTGCATTCAGCTCTTATCGAACGTTTTCATGTAACATTATCCTAATTCTTGTGCCAAAGAAAATAGTTTAATGAGAGAAGCAATGATATTCAGAATTCTCTCTTTTAATCAAAACTATTGCACTAGAAAACATTGAAATTGTTCTTAGAATTTTTCTCGGGAGGGGATTGCTGTCCTCTTGGGCATTCTCTTTGTTTCTTATAAAAATGGAAAACATTGAAATTTCCCTACATAACAAATAGCCGTTGCATTTGAAGTACTTAGATAACTGAGGCCACCACTATTTGGGCATGGTGTGGTGCACTCAATTATTATTTTTTCCGCCACGAGTTTTACTTTATCTCTATGAACCCTGATATTGACATCATTAGAATACATGTTGCCTCGAGCACCTCATTTGGAGAGTTTGCAAGGTAGTACATTATTAAGCTGCAGATCATTGACTGTTTGGACTCAATCCTGTCATGTTCATCTGCCCTAGTTTGTAATTGTTGCTGGGTTTTATTCACATTACTATGGAGAAGAAGTTGGATGGCAATTTGCTTGAATTTTTCATTCTCAATTACGTTTTGCTTTCTAGTACTTTTACCAATTTAATTTCTATTTATTTTTTCCTCACCTACTCGCATTTCAACTCATACTTGTGTCTCCTTTTCAATTGTTTTTTCTGCGTTTATTGTGTTTAAGCTTCTCTGAGTGAGGTTTATGATATATAGGACAATTATTTTGAAGAAGCATTAAAAATGAGAAATCTTCTTGAGGAATTCAACCGCCATCATGGAAGTCGTTATCCTACTATACTAGGAGTCAGGGAACATGTATTCACGGGAAGGTGGTTTGTGATGCATCCTGATTTTTGGTGGTTATTTTTTATTGTGTTTTATCTCTTTTTATGAATTTATGATTTGTTGATGGGCAGTGTATCTTCCCTCGCCTCATTCATGTCTAATCAAGAAACTACTTTTGTGACTCTTAGCAGACGGTTTTGGCAAATCCTTTAAAGTAAGCTTTTTCAACCACAGGTTTCAACATGGTAATATGTTACTTATTTTATCTGTTGTTTTATATATCATGCCATTAATTGCTCAGGGTGCATATGCATTATGGTCATCCCGACGTTTTTATAGAATATTTCACATAACTCGTGGTGGCATAAGCAAAGCTTCTCGTGTTATCAACATTAGATTTTGTTCGTAATGTTTACTAGTACTCTTCACCTCCTTTTTACTTTTATGGTTTTATAACAAATAATTGTATTGAGATGTTGTTGTGCAAAATATTTAAGAATGGAAATTAAATGTGTCAACAATGTTGGAAGAAATACGTATAGAATATAATTAAACGAAGAACATAAAAACAAACATCGTCTGGCTCAAATCCTACATCATAGCCAGACGATGTTTGTTTTTATGTTCTTCGTTTAATTATATTTTATACGTATTTCTTCCAACATTGTTGACGCATTTAATTTCCGTTCTTAAAGCCTGTAAATCTCTAACCAATCTTTACTTAATTTTTGGGATATTTTGAGACTGAGAGGTAATAAATATTTGTGCACTGAAATTAATGTCATGAATATACGTAGGCTAGAAATAGTTACGGTATTGGTGTGATCACTGTGATTTCTTGATTGAATTGTATTTGATTAATGTAGGATTTAAGACTGAGAAGTGATAACCCATTAATCAGATAAACTACGCAATGCTCGAGAAAGATTGTACTAGAATTTAGTGAAATCAATCATCAATATAGAAAGAATATTAATGAATATAATTGCGAATGACTGAAACAAATATTGTCTTGGTGAAATCGTAGTACCTAGGCTTTTATTAATTTGATTTAATTTGATTTTATCTGTTTTGTTATTTTACATTAGCTTATTTCAATTGTTTTAATTGTTTATTTAGAATTCAATCCTTGAAACCATTAAACGTGTGTTCATTTTAAAATTAAAATTAATTACTTTGATTATTAATTAACAAGTCCTCGTGGGTTCGACACTCTCTTTATCATTGTATTACTTGTTGCGACTCGTTCACTTGCGAAATATTTTGCACAACAAGTTTTTGGCCCCGTTGCCGGGGATCGAACCCGGGTCACCTGTGTGATAGGCGGGAATACTTACCACTATACTACAACGACGTAATGCTTTAGAAAGAAACACCTGACAAAGGAGTTGCTCTTGATTTTGACCATCTCCTCCAAGTTTCCCTTAATTTAGATAAATATCCCCGTGCTCAAAGATTAAGGTAAGAGAAATATATATAAGGCTAGGCTAATTTCAGGTGACAAATGAATTGTAAATAATAGGCTCAAAAGGGTGACTATGGGTGTCATTAAATGACACGACAAGGTAGGTTCAGAAAGCTCAAACAGTTCAAAGACAGCCTAAATCATTCCCTAAATTTTTGAAAAATTTCAATTGGCATTCGAGGGTATTGAGAAAAACTAAGAAGGATTTTCCTCGCAATGGTCTCATTCAACGTCTTTGACTAGAGTTACACTCCCTTACCGTGTTTGTTCTCATTTACTCCCTTACAGTATTTGGGTTGCACTCTTAGTAGACTACACAAATATATTACCAACAAATAGTTTCAAACAAGAATAAAACGTGCTCAGAGTTGTGAAGAAAACTATGTAATCTCTAATCAATGCAAGCTAAAACAAATCACTCTTCTACTCAGCATTTCCCAAGGAATTAAAGCATGAATCAATCATTTAGATCATCATCGACATCTCAACCAAGATCAGAATGTCTAACCATATCATATATCATATATCAGCATAGCAAAGAAAGAAGTGAAGCTAACAAAACAACAAAACACCCCCAAACTTAAAGCTAACATTGTCCTCAATGGACATAAAGCACACAAGAGAAAAAGAAAAGATATTAGAGGACCTTATGTGTCGCCCGATATGTCATCATCCTCCTCATCGCGTGGAGAATCAAATGGCTGCAATAGATGCTTGGGATAAGTAGGAAACGGGGGATCGGATTGAGTAGAATATCCATGATGATCATTAAACGCTGCAATATACTAGGCCATAAACTGTGACTGGTCCATCCATCTCTGTTCCATGCGGGTTTGTCTAATGTTAAGTTGTCCAACCATGCGTCCCACGTCATCAATGGTATAAGAAGGAGGCGGCATGGATGAAGAGGACGCGCCATGGGTGGATGGTGCTGTTGACTGACTTTCATACCGGTGTTTTGTGCGAGCCTCTTGACGAGCTTGTCATTGTGCAGCGTAGGTAGCATTGTCTCGTGAGAGGAAACGAGAATTAGGCAGACGCCGCACACGAGGTATAGGCACGGGCTGTGGAGGAATAGGGGCATTGGCGTCCAATTCGTCAAAGCCTAGCCCATGCGAGCCTCTCGACGAGCTTGTCGTTGTGCGGCGTAGGTAGCATTGTCTCGTGAGAGGAAACGAGAATTAGGCAGACGCCGCACACGAGGTATAGGCACGGGCTGTGGAGGAATAGGGGCATTGGCGTCCAATTCATCAAAGCCTAGCCCATTGTAACGAGAGCGTCTATAAGGCCAATCTGCTATTCGGGCAATATTGGACAAGCCATATACTGCCTGCTGAATCCACGGCTCGTCTGTGGAACTCATAGGGACGTTGGCGGCAGCGCATAGTTGGGTAATTAAAACCGGGTGGATATGCCCACCAGTCCCAGATCTTTTGCTGTAGGAGATAATATTGTGATGGACAAACTGCCCAACATTTATAGGACGTCCCGTGAGAATGCAATAAAGTGCCACCACCCGCTCTTTCGTCAGTTCTGATTTTTGAGAGGTGGGCATCAGGTTGCCCCTAAGAAATTTGCACTATGGTTGAGCGTACTTATTTAGACAGCTTGATATGATGTGTAGTGGCCTAGCATGGTCTTGCGTCGAATAAATCCAAGTAGAGCCCCGGTGACCCATCTCTCGGAGAATCAGCTCATAGTCTGGTCCAGCATCCATCATGGTTTGAAAATCATTGGGTGTGTCGTTATCGAGGCCCAGATGAATGTTGATGGCCTCGACTGAAAAGTTGATGAACTTATTCCGTACTTTTACGGACATCATTGTTGCGGCCTTGAGGTTGGCATAAAATTCGCGAACGACATTCACGTTCGCATCCCCTCCTAAAACGGCAATGGACTCCCATCTTCGCTGTTGAAGCATGGCCAAAATGCCTCCATCGTCTATATTGGGCTAGAATTGGACTTCGCATATAATGGCCTTGTCCTTCATCATAAAATCCTGAAAATAATTAGTCGCGGCTGGACTGAGGAAAGAGTGCTGGATGGGACTAAATGATACGGAAAAGGTGTTGGCTCTTGAACGTTTCGGTGGCATGGTGAAATGACACAAAAATATGTATCCTGTTACTACACACAAAAGAGAAACACAACCAATCCACCATACACACCCGTAGAATAGTTAAGCACAATCAGATAGTCAAGTAGGAAATTGAAAGAGCAACATGTATAATTTATAGGTTCACATCTTTCGGACAATAAATCAAATAGTTGGTGGGCGTTCATGAGAAAGGTTGAAACACACTGGACGACACTCTGCCTACCCTTAAAAATGCAAAGAAATGTGAACTGAACGATTATAGCATGAATATAATGAACTCAATCTCAAAATTTCGAAGTGTAACTAAGCAGAGTCAAAGCGAAAAGAAGGACCAACAATCTCAAAAGCAAAAATTATCCCAGTGCAAAGTGAAGAAAATAGCTCAGGAAGAAGGGTTACTTGGTGTCGTGGGACGAGCTCGTGAGTAAATCGCTGAAGAAGGTAAGAAAATGAGAGGGACGCGGGTGCCGATTGCGCAAGGAGAAAGGGGTGAAATGTTTAGGGTTCAGCAGTGGAATCAGGAAAAATGAGAGCGGCGAATGTTCGCCAGGGTTAAAAAGTAAAATAGAGGTGGCGATCGATCGCCTCAAGAAGCGAACGGTCGCCACATCTTTTGTTTTGAAGAAGCAAACTTTTTTTTTTTTGGGAATAACTAATAATATAAACTATTCATAACAAGGGCAAATAAAGAAATGAAAAACGAAAAATAAAAGTACGAAAAATGAAAATCCGAAAAATGAAATAAAAAGAAAATAAAATTAAAGATAAAAATAAAAATAAATAAATGACTAATGGGTTATCTCCCACCGAGTGCGTGTTTTTACGTCATCAGCTTGACGATGTGCTGCGTCGTCATCAGTTAAGAAGGTAAATGGATTTGGCAGTATCAAATGTACCGTCCCAATACGGTTTCAATCTTTGTCCGTTGACCTTGAATGTAGATTGGTCTTCACCTCGAATTTCAATAGCACCATGAGGGAATACTTTAATAACCGTGAACGGACCTGACCATCGTGATTTTAGTTTTCCAAAAAATAAACGAAGTAGAGAATTAAATAATAATACTTGCTGCTCTAGTGTAAATTCCTTCAGTACAATGTGTTTATCATGCCACACCTTCGTCTTCTCTTTATAAATCCTCGAATTTTCATAAGCTTCTCGCCGAAATTCAGCAAGCTTGTTTAACTGTAGTAGTCTTGCTGTGCAAGTTGCATGTGACTCCATATTTATTTTCTTAATAGCCCATAATGCTCAATGCTCTAATTCCACCGGAAGATGACATGCTTTCCCAAAAACCAAACGATACGGTGACATACCTAATGGTGTTTTAAAAGCTGTTCGATATGGCCAAAGAGAATCATCGAGCTTTCGGGACCAATCTTTACGAGATGAGCTGACCGTCTTTTCTAGGATTTTCTTGATCTCTCGATTTGAAACCTCAGTTTGACCATTAGATTGCGGATGATAACCGAGAGCTTTGCGATGCTTGACTCCATATTTCAATAATAGTGCCTCAAATTGCTTATTACAAAAGTGCGTACCTTTATCACTGATAATAGCCCGAGGAGTTCCAAAGCGTGTGAAAATATGTTTTCGCAGAAAATTGAGCACCACATTACCACCATTAGTAGGGGTGGAAATTGCCTCCACCCATTTCGAGACATAATCGACTGCTAAGAGAATATATTTATGATTGAAAGAGGTGGAAAATGGACCCATGAAATCGATTCCCCAAACATCGAATAATTCTACCTCCAGAATATTAGTCAACAGCATCTCATCGCGGCGTGAAATATTACCGGTACGTTGGCAGCGGTCACAGGACATAGCAAATAAGTGAGCATCTTTGAAAAGTGTAGGCCAAAAGAAACCACATTGTAATACTTTTACTGCTGTTCTCTTGCCCCCAAAATGGCCTCCGCACTCTAGTGAATGACAATGCCGTAATATATTTTCCATTTCATCTTTCGGAATGCACCGCCTTATGACCTGATCCGCACAGTGCTTGTAAAGAAAGGGATCATCCCAATAATATCTCTTAGCATCGGTAAAAAATTTCTTTCGTTTGTGAGCTGAAGGCTCTATGGGTAGAACACCACTAGCCATGAAACTAACAATATCTACATACCATGGTGTATTGTCGACGCTAAAAAGTTGTTCATCCAGGAAAGTACAACAATAGGTATTCCGTCATCTTTCATATGTTCTTGAGGTTCAAGTCTTGACAAGTGATCTGCCACTAGATTTTCTATGCCCTTTTTATCTCTAATTTCCAAATCGAACTCTTGGAGTAATAGAACCCAACGAATGAGGCGAGGCTTGGCATCTTTCTTAATCATAAGGTATTTAATAGCTGAATGATCAGTGAAAACTATTACCTTATTGCCAATAAGATAAGGACGAAATTTGTCGAAGGCGAATACAACTGCAAGTAGTTCTTTTTCGGTGGTAGCATAATTCAACTGGGCGTCACTAAGGACTCGGCTAGCATAGTAAATAGTATAGAATGTCTTATCTTTGCGTTGTCCTAACACTGTGCCAATTGCAAAATCACTAGCGTCACTCATAACTTCAAATGGAAGATCCCAATCCGGTGCTACAACAATAGGTGCAGAGGTGAGCTTCTCTTTTAATAAGTTGAAAGCGACTAAACACGCATCATCAAAATGGAACTCTACCCCTTTTTCCAGCAAATTACATAACGGCTTGGTGATCTTGCTGAAATCTTGAATGAAGCGACGATAAAATACGGCGTGTCCCAAAAAACTACTCACACCCTTAACTGAGATAGGTGGCGGTAGCTTCTCAATTGTATCAATCTTGGCGCGATCCACTTCTATCCCCTTGGATGATACCCGATGGCCTAATACAATACCATTCACGTACCATGAAATGACATTTCTCCCAATTCAAAACCAGATTTGTCTCGGCACAACGTTGAAGGGAATATGAATTTATCCACTTTTTCCATATCGGCACATCTTGATCTTCTTCCATATCGAGCACAATAAAATCAGCAGGGAATATGAATTTATCCACTTTCACAAGCACATCTTCAATAATTCCTCTCGGGTGTTTAAGAGAACGATCGGCCATCAATAATGTAACTCCGGTCGGCTTTGCTTCACCAAGATTGAGTTTCCTGAAAATAGACAAAGGCATCAAATTAATGCTCGCCCCCAAATCACATAAAGCCCTAGTAAATACAGAATTGCCAATTTCACAAGGTACAGTAAAACTTCCTGGATCTTTTAATTTCTGAGGTAACTTTTTCTGAATGATAGCACTTCATTCTTCTGTAAGAGCTATAATACCACACTCTATTTTGCGCTTGTGGGAAAGAATATCTTTCAAAAATTTAGCATAACTCGGCATTTGTTCCAAAGCGTCGGCAAACGGAATATTAATGTGGAGCTTTTTGAAGACTTCAAGGAATTGAGAGAATTGCTTATCAAGCTTCACATTTTTCAATCTTTGTGGAAATGGTACTGAAGGTGGGTTGGTATGAATTGGTGGTGACTTTTGAACTGCATCTGCACTAGACTCTTCATTCACCACTGTAGGCATATTTTTCTCTTGTTGCATTGGTTCAATTACTGTTCCTTTTCGAGTGGTGATTGCATTACACTGATCTTTCGGGTTCACCTCTGTGTTACTTGGTAGTGAGCCTTGAGGTCTTCCATTAATGACATTTGCGAATTGTCCAAGTTGATTTTCAAGACTGCGAATTTGGGCTAATTGGTTTTTCATAACAGTACGAGTCTCGGTCATAAACAGCATAATGGCTGATTCAAGATCATTTTTCTTCTCGACTTGCTGAGACAGACCAGGTTGAGATGCTTGAGGAGGTTGCATAGCATTTTGAGAATTTCTCCATGAAAAATTCGGGTGTTGTCGCAAGCCTGGATTGTAAGTGTTAGAATTTGGATTGCTTTGATTTGAAATTGCCCATATAATTAGCTTGCTCTGCGGGTGTATTCAACATGGGATTTCCCTCTTGAAATTCTTCACTCAAATGCGACCCTTGACACCACTGACAGGTAACTCTAGATGTTTTACCAATACTCACTGCCACATGAGATTCTTGTAGGTGCTTCGTTAATGAGGCCACTTGTAGAGTTAGAGCTTTCATAGCCTCGAGTTCTGGAGTTCCCGATGTGCGCTTCATAATCGATCTCTCCACTAAACACTGGTCATTATTAAGTGCTAACTCTTCTAATAAATCATATGCAGCTTCTTCCGTTTTTCGCATTAAAGCACCACCTGCAGCCGCGTTAACCAGAGTTTTTGTTGATGCCGATAATCCCACATAGAAAGTCTTAATATGCATTCATTTCGGTAATCCATGGTTGGGACATTTTCTCAACATATCTTTGAAACGTGCCCATGCCTCATATAAAGTTTCCCCATCGAATTGACTGAAGTTAATGATATCATTGCGGAGCTTTACAGTCTTTTCGAAAGGAAAGAACTTAGAAAGAAATTTCTGGCATAAATCCTCCCAAGTATGAATAGAATTAGCTGGCAAAGAATTGAGCCAACTCTTTGTACGATCCCGTAATGAAAATGGAAATAGTCGTAATCTCACAGCATCATCACCCACATTGTGAAATCGAAAAGTATCGCACACTTCCAAGAAATTTGCAATATGGTCTTTGGGGTCTTCAGACGGTAAACCACTAAATTGGGATTGTTGAATCATATGTAATGTGCCCGGCTTAATTTCAAAATTCGCAGCGATGGCCAGTTTGCGGATAGCTGAATGCACTCCAGAAACAGTAGGTATAACATAATCCAGCAAGGTGCGGTTGTCAATATGTTCTTCCCCGTTATCCCCCATGATGGCACGCGTTTCTTGAGTAACTTCTCTTCTCTCTCTACGGTTTTGTCGACATGTACGTTCGATTTCAAGATTTAGCGGGAGAAGATTAGTGTCTCCTTCCTTACGCATGCACCTGAAAATAACACGAAAGGAAATAAAATAAATATAATTCAAAATAAAACTAAAAATAATTAATTCGATATTAATAATTAAGTCCCCGGTAACGGCGCCAAAAACTTTGCGTTATCCCCCATGATTTGAGCGTATCTTAGCATTTTGCTATATTTTGGGATTGCAATACCAAAATATAGCAAAGTGCTAAGATACGCTCAAATCACCCTCAAACTTAAAACAAACATTGTTCTCAATGCAGAAAATAAAAATAAGGTAAACGTAGCGTACCTCATACATCTCGGGCTGGTCATGGAGCTTCAGTCGAAGGAGCAATCTATCAGAGAGTTCTTTTTTTTTTTTTGAAACAGAAAAATAATAATAATAATAATAATAATAATAATAATAGAATAAAAATAAAAATAAACAAAACTAATACAAACAAAAATTGAAATAACGAACTAAAAAGGATACTAGGGTGAGTTGCCTCCCACCAAACGCTTGTATTTATTGTCGACAGCCCGACATCATACTTCTTCATGTTGGGTCGGGATATATGATTGGCTTTGCACTTTCAAATGTACCGTCCTAATATGGTGTCAATCGTTGCCCATATACCAACTTATCATTTGCCAGAAGCTTTTCGTAGTCGGGTGGTTTCTTAATAGGTGGTAGGATAAATAATAATAATAAATAGAATAAAAATAAAAATAAACAAAACTAATACAAACAAAAATTGAAATAACGAACTAAAAAGGATAAATGGCAACTCCCCCAAATTTTCAACGTACTACTGCCAATTAGGCTCAAGAAAGTAGCTTGGTTGATGTAAAGCTTCATTTGTTACAGTGTTAGGGAGTTCCACCCGAAATATGTCATCACTAACTATTAGGTACTCCATTGATTTATACACCTTGAATATCACATCGTCATCGTGTACCTGCAATTTAAGCTCCCCCTTTCTAAGATCAATTACAGCACCTCCTGTTGCTAAAAATGGACGACCTGATATTATCGGGATGCCACAGTCTTCTTCCATATCGAGAACCATGAAATCAGCTGGGAAAATAAATTTGTTGACTTTGACAAGTACATCTTCAATCACCCCATATGGATGCTTAATAGAGCGATCAGCCATCTGTAGAAATACACTTGTGGGCGTTGCTTCACCAAGACCAAGTTTACGAAATATAGATAGGGGCATTAGATTTATGCTAGCCCCCAAATCACAAAGTGCCCTTTCAAATACAGAATTCCCAATTTCACATGGAATAGTAAAACTTCTTGGATCTTTAAGCTTTTTTGGAAGCTTCCGTTGAATAATAGCACTACATTCCTCCGTCAAAGCGATCATACTGCCGTTTTCGATCTTACGCTTATGAGACAAAATATCTTTTAGAAATTTGGCATATTTAGGCATTTGCTCGAGAGCCTCTGTGAATGGAATGTTGATGTAGAGCTTTTTGAAGACATCAAGGAACTTAGAAAACTGATTATCAAGCTTCACATTCTTTAGTCTTTGTGGAAACGGCACTTCAGGTGGAATTGCTTGTATTGGCGAAGGATGAGATGATAGAGACCTTTGTGCTTCACTGTCACTTGAACCCCCGTTATCCAATTTAGGCACACTTGGCTCTTTTTGCACCGGTTCAACCACTGTTCCATTTCCAGTGGTAATGACATTACAATGCTCTTTCGGATTTACTTTAGTATTGCTAGGTAGTGTACCTTGAGGTCTTCCATTAATGATGCTAGCAAATTGGTCAAATTGATTCTCAAGACTTCAAATTTGGGCTAATTGATTCTGCATCACCATACGAGTTTCGGTCATAAACTGCATAATAGCTGCGTCTAGATCATTTTTCTGCTCAACTTGTTGAGATGGATCCGATTGCGATGGTTAAGGCATAGACATAGTATTTTGGGAATTTTGCCATGAGAGATTTGGATGTTGCCGCCACCCTGGGTTATAAGTGTTTGAGTTGAGATTTACTTGCCGATTAAAATTCCCCATCTAGTTAACTTGTTCTACAGATTTATTCGGCATAGGATTTCCCATTTGGCAGTCTTCACTCTTATGCGATCCTTGACACCATTGACAATTAACCATCGGTGCTTTCCCAACACTAGCAACCATATGAGATTCTTGTAACTGTTTAGCCAATGAGGCAACCTTCAATGTTAAGGCTTTCATAGCTTCGAGCTCTGGAGTACCCGTTGTGCGTTTCATAATTGTTTGCTCCACTGGACACTGGTCATTGTTAAAGGCTAATTCCTCTAATAGATCATAGGCTGCTTCCTCAGTTTTTTTCATTAAGGCACCACCGGCAGCTGCATTCACCAGAGTTTTAATGGATGATGAAAGTCCCACATAGAAAGTTTGAATATGCATCCACCTCGGTAGGCTATGGTGTGGACACTTTCTCAGCATATCCTTGAAGCGTGCCCATGCCTCGTATAACGTTTCTCCATCAAATTGACTGAAGTTGATGATATCATGCGGAGTTTGGTAGTCTTCTCAAAGGGAAAGAATTTAGAAAGAAACTTTTGGCATAAATCTTCCCAAGTACTAATAGAGTTGGCTGGTAGAGAGTTAAGCCAATTTTTCGCATGATCCTGTAATGAGAACGAAAATAAGCGAAGCCTTACTGCATCATCCCTCACGTTGTGGAATCGAAAAGTGTCGCATATTTTCAAAAAATTCGCAATATGATCTTTGGGGTCCTCAAAAGGTAAACCGCTAAATTGTGACTGTTGAATCATATATATAGTCCTCGGCTTGATCTCAAAATTGTTACCTTGAATTATGGGTTTACGAATTGCAGATTGGACACCGACCACAGATGACATCATATAATCTAATAATGTTCGTGTCTCAACTTCTTCAATATGTTCAAGATCCATAGCTGTTGTCCTCGTTTCCTTTCGATTTTTATGACAAGTCTGTTCAATTTCTGAATCGATAGGAACTAGGTTGGCAGCACCGTGTTTTCGCATACACCTAAAAAGAAATAAAATAAAATAAAATAAATTGAATTCAAATATAAACTAAAATTATTTAATCTAATAATAGCAAAATAAAAATTTCCCGACAACGGCGCCAAAAACTTGTTGTGCAAAATAGTTCGCAAGTGTACAAGTCGCAACAAGTAATAAAGTGATAAGTAGAGTGTCGAACCCACGAGGACTTTTTAATTGGTAATCAAATCAAATTAATTCTAGTTTATAATGAATATGAGGTTTTGATTAATTTGAATTTAAAATAACAAAATAAAGTAATTTAATTAAATAACAGAAATTAAATGAGTTTAAAAATATAATAAGAAAGATCTAGGGTTTTCGATTTCACCTAAATTAATCCTATTTAGTTTTCCTAATCCAAATAATTAATTTCTATTTCTATGTATTGATGGCAATTTCACAAAAAATATTCATCAATCTCTCTTGAGCAAAGACAAACTTATTCAATTAACGAATTATTACCTCTCGGTCTCTAATCCTGAGAATTAATTGAATACATTAAAAACGAGAAATTTAAAATACCACATTAACGCCTTAGCTATCTCTAGCCTAAGATCTTTTTCGTGGCAAAATATTCAGTGCATGATTATTTATCTCCTCTCGGACTCAAAACAATCCTACGAATATGCTTTTGGTGATCAGGCAATTGCAAGCATTAAGAACAGAATAAATTACTCAATACAATATTGAAACAGAGAATCAATAATCTGAATTAAAGGAAAAACTAAATAATCATAATTCGGTTACATCGTAGCCCTAGAAAAGAAAATTAGTTCATGCTAGGAAGAATGAAAACAACAAAAAAATAATAAAGAAGTTCATAGTTCAGAAGAGAAAGAAAAAGAAAAACTATGCTGAAATCCCGTCCCGAAGCTCTCGCTCCGTTCCGGTCTCCGTCTCTGGGGCTACTCTCTCCTCTGAATCTCCCTAAGTCTGAATGAATAGCTCCTCCTATTTAATTAACCCAATTCTTAATTGATTTAAAGCTCAGCCCATAATCATCTTCAACGGCTGAGATTAAAACAAGTTTCAATGGTTCAGATTCAAACAATTAAAATATCTGATCGATCAACGGTTGAGATTAATCAGTGAAATTATATAGCCGATCGATCGCCTAAGATAGTCGATCGATCGGCACACTTTCTGTTTTCTTCAACTTCACCACTGATATTTTTATTTCATTATTTTTATTCGTTATGCACTGGATTTATTCTTTGTTGATGCTTAACCTGTTAGATTTAATCTTATCTGCACACTTACACCAGAAACGTTAAATTCATTCAAATGCTTGAGAAAAACTTATCGAATCAAGATTAAAAAGTATGAATAAGTGTGTAAAATACACACTTATCAGATGTTAGCTTAAGAATTATCCTTACTATAACCAAAAGAGCAAGGCAAATTACAATTTAATAGTTTGTTGTGTTTATCTAATTGGAGAGGACCAAGATGAAAGGAACCTTCCTAAATTATTGGGCAAAGAGTACTTACAAAGCACAAATATTTGTCTCCATGTCTTCTAAAATGGTGACATGCCGATGAGGTCAAATAATCGAAAACGTTGTTGGAATTGCATTGCTTTTGAGATTCTTAATTTTCTTAGATCCTTCTCCCTTATTAAAGTACAAAACAAAAAACATTGTGAGACAATTATATGGCGTTACCTACTAAACTCATAATGACTTATAATATGATTGGTGTTGTGATATCACTTGCTAATAGGATGACAATTCGATAGTAGTTTAAAGCAAGGGCTCTTTTTTTGGATTTTATCACAAGCTTTCTCATTGTTAAGATCCAAGAATATTTATTCTTAATTTTTTTTTTGGGAGAAACAAAATTTATTAAGAAAATCATATATAAAGTGTTGAGAAAGAAGGATATCCTCCCTGACAAAGATCCCCAAGAAATGAGGCGACTTGAATAGAAACTTGAATTATTATCATCTTGTGCATGAAGAATTGTAAATTGGACTCTAGAAAATTCCTTCATTTTATCCAAGATAGTGGGTTTTCAGTATGGGGCAGGCCATTGAATTTCAATTTTTGACTTTGTATCCCACAACTAGTGAGGCTGGCAAGTCTCTCTATCAATATTTCACTAGTGTTTATTCTCATGTTGTCACTCTGGTTGAGATTCAATTCAAGACTTCTGGCAAAGCGTAAAAATCATGACCACATCGTCCATGTTTTGAATAGTCATTTCATCATCCACACAGAAAAGGTTGGATCGATGCAAATTGCGAATGAGAAACATAGATGCTATCATGATTTATACTAATATTGAAACATGTTTTAATATTGGTTTACCTGGTGACCTTGGCCCATTACTTAATGATATCATGCTCCTTTATGCTGAGATGTCCTAGGATCATGGTTTTGAAGTTTGAGTTATTTAGTGACCTTCTCCGTGTTGAAGTTAGTTGTCCTTTATAATGGACCTCTCATGATGTGCGTGTTGAAGTTAGTTGTCCTTTATAATGGACCTCTCATGATGTGCCTTTTACACTTGATATTAGCTATGCTTTTCTTTTTATGTAATTAATAAATGGAGCAAAACTATTCCAGTGGTATTCAAAATGAGCAAGAATTTGTTCTGTCTCAGGATTTAATACAACTCTACGCCAAGGGAATGTTACTCATCATGAGTACATTCAGGTTTGATTGCCTATTTCTTCATTCTGTTACTTATGCTGTGAAGTGTGAGCTTATGCATAAATTGCAACAGGTTGGAAAAGGTCGAGATGTTGGGCTTAATCAAATTGCAGTTTTTGAGGGAAAGGTTGCTGGTGGTAATGAAGAGCAAGTTCTTAGTCGTGATGTATACCAGCTAGGGCAGCTCTTTGATTTTTTCCGAATGATGTCATTTTACTTTACCACGGTCGGATACTATTTTTGTACAATGGTACGATACTTGTACTCTTACTTCTCATTGGTTTATTTTGTATTTTAAGTATGGAATCAATTTCTTTTTTACAGAATTTGTCGCCAAACAATTGTTTGTTGTAATGTACTGTTTCTTTTAACTGTTATTATTCATTTTTACTGTGATTCCTTTTTGCTCGACCTTTTTGTTTTTATGCCAATTTTCTATTCGATCAATGGACATGTTCAGCATTCATGAATATTTGTTAAAGTTAGCATTACTTTAATTGTTTTGATTATTTTCAATACTGGTTATGGTTTTATTTATGTTTCATAAAATTCACAAAAAATAAAACTTGGAAAGATGGATCTTGATAAAAAATATAATAGGGTTGAAGGCCGAATCTCTAGATGCTGATCCAGAGATTGCCTATCAATAAATAGATTTAGTTCTTGTAAAAACAAAGACAATAGAGTTGGATCTTTTCGGTATTTTTTATTATATCTCACTTCATTAATTTATTTGTGCTGCTGTTGCATCATTATTAGGACATGAGGTGTAACAAGTGTTTATTTGTCTGTGCAGTTAACAATGCTGACTGTGTATGTATTTCTTTACGGGAAGGCATATTTGGTGAGTGGAACTCGATTCATCTCTCCCGTCAATGAGAATTTTATTGACTAAAAGTAGTCTTGTACATTTTTAATGATGATGGTCTGGAAAGTTCTGTTATAGTTCTCACCTGGCATTATATTTTTTGGATCAACAGAACTTAAATCTCATTTATATTAGAAAGTAAATAATCAAAAATAAATAATATCTTCCTAAAGGATGAAAAAATTTCAACATAAGAGGGAAAAACAGTGATAAGTCTGTTATATATGTAGGGATTAGAGTTTGAATTGTAGATTGCTTTTTGAATTGACAATAATGACGAGGTTATAAGTGTTGAGAATTAAACTCAAAAGAAGCAGTTTTTTTTAAACGAAAATTGAAGGGTCCTAATGACATTCATTTCTAAGGTGTAACCTATGGATTTAAAGCCCTTAAAGTCATTTGAGAGTTTCTTAGGAGAAGTTATGACTAGTATTGAAGAGTCAAGAATAAATGCTAGGAATAAATGTGATGTTTTATAGTATTTAATTATATTTATGTTATGAATGTAAAGAGTCAAGTATGCCTCTATAAATAGTGCAATATGTTTGAATGAGAAATAGAGAGAAGAAAAATAAAAACTTCATTTGTGAAGATCATTGTTTGGTGTCTATTTTTTTTCTTCCTCTCCAAAAATAAACAATATTCGAGTATCAAATTGGTATCAGAGCATGGCAAACAATAGGAGCACATCGTTGGGACAAATGCCGCTGCCACGACTCACCAAGACAAACTACGACAATTGGAGTATTCAAATGCGTGCATTGCTTGGCACACAAGACGCATGGGAAGTTATCGAAACCGGCTTCACGGAGGTGGAAGCTATTGATTCTTTGACGGCGAATCAATTAAAAACGTTGAAAGAAATGGGAGTGAAGGACAAGACTGCTCTCTACCTTTTGTTTCAAGCAGTAGATGAGTCAGGTTTTGAGAAGATTGCTAATGCATCAACTTCGAAGGAAGCATGGAATACCTTGCAAAAGGTGTTCAAGGGTGCCGACCAAGTTAAACAAGTGCGGCTTCAAACACTTCGAGGCGAATTGGAAGCCATGAAGATGAAGGAGTCAGAAGACATATCAACCTATATCACACGTGTGCAAACGGTGGTGAATCAACTCAAACGCAATGGAGAAACCCTCACGGATGCAAGGGTCGTGGAGAAAATTCTTCGGTCATTGACTGAGAATTTTGAGAATGTTGTATACGCAATCGAGGAGTCAAAGAATTTGGAAGAGATGACTATCGATGAACTCGCGGGCTCTCTTGAAGCACATGAACAAAGGAAGAAGAAGAAGACACAAGAAGTCTTAGAGGAGGCCTTACAAACGAAGGCGACTCTCAAGGAGGATAAAGCAATGTACGCGCAACACAACCGAGGAAGAGGACGAGGCCGTGGTGGTCATGGTTTTGGTCGCGGTCGAGGCCGTGGTCGCAGAAATAATCATGCAGAGAAGGGCGAGATCAGCCAACAAAATTGGCGTGGACGAGGACGCGGTCGTGGAAGAGGTGGTCGGGCATATCGTTCAAATATTGAGTGTTACAACTGTGGTAAGTATGGACACTACGCAAAGGAGTGCTACTCTGAGAAGAAGGTGGAAGAAAACGCGAATCTAGTCGCGGAAGATGAGACAAAAGATGACGGCGTTCTCATGATGACCCAAAAAGGTTCCACTTCAGATAGCGACACGGTATGGTATCTCGACACTGGTGCTAGCAATCATATGTGTGGACACAAACATCTGTTTGTTGATATGCAAGAGATAAAAGATGGACATGTGTCTTTTGGAGATGCTTCGAAAGTCCAAGTCAAAGGCCAAGGAAAAATATGTTTTTCCAAAAAAGATGGAAAGGAAGGAACAATGGAAGATGTTTACTATGTGCCCGACTTGAAGAGTAACATTCTCAGCATGGGTCAATTATTGGAGAAGGGATGTTCGGTCTTCATGAAAGATCGGATGTTGCACTTGAAGGACAAAGATGGTCGCTTGCTCGCACACGTGGAGATGGCAAAGAATCGAATGTTCAAAATCAATTTGAAAAACATGCAAGAAAGATGTTTACAAGTAAATATGGAGGACAAAGCATGGTTATGGCATTTACGGTTTGGACACTTACATTACGGGGGTCTAAAAGAGTTAGCAAAGAAGGAAATGGTCCATGGGCTACCTGACATGGACTACACTAAGAAATTTTGCTAGGGATGCGTACTCGGCAAACAAGCAAGGAGTACATTTCAAAAGAAGGCAGAATATCGTGCAAGGAGATCTCTTGAGTTGGTACACACCGACATATGCGGCACAATCACACCGAAATCTCTTAGTGAGAAGAGGTATTTCATTACTTTCATTGATGATTACACAAGAAAGACTTGGGTTTATTTTTTGAAGGAAAAATCGGAAGCATTTGAAATATTCAAGAAATTTAAGGTGCTAGTGGAGAAGGCGACCGGTCTTTACATCAAAGCTTTACGGTCTGATAGAGGCAGAGAGTACATGTCAACCGCCTTCACAAGCTATTGCAAGGAACAAGGAATCAAAAGATTCTTGACCGCACCTTACTCTCCTCAACAAAATGGTGTGGCCGAAAGAAAGAATCGAACAATTCTCGATATGGTTAGATCGATGTTGAAGAGCAAAAATGTGCCGAAAGAGTTTTGGGCTGAAGCGGTGCAATGCGCTGTATATGTTCAAAATCGATGCCCACATACGATATTGGCGAATTAAACACCGCAAGAAGCTTGGAGCGGCCATAAACCAACTGTATCACATTTTAAGGTGTTTGGTAGTGTAGCTTACGCACATATACCGGACCAAAGAAGAACCAAACTTGATGATAAAAGCAAGAGGTATGTGTTCATCGGGTATGACGAGAAGGCGAAGTCTTTCAAGCTGTTTAACCCAACTGACAAAAAGGTTGTGGTTAGCCGAGATGTATATGTGAATGAAGAAATGACATGGGATTGGAAGAACAACCAAAAAGAGGTAACACAAGATAAAGAAAAAGGAGGACCATCAATCGCTGCACCAATAATCACACCGTCAATCTCTCAAGCATCCGACGACGAAGAACAGCCGAGACAACCAAGAATGCGGAGTCTACAAGATTTATACGACTCGACAAGTGAAGTGCATTTGGTTTGTTTATTAGCAGACACGGAGAATATTTCTTTTGAAGAGGCCATGAATGATAAGAGGTGGAAAGCTGCGATGGATGAAGAAATAAAGGCAATCGAAAAAAATGAAACATGGGACTTGGTGGAGTTGCCGGAAGGATGTCCACCCATAGGAGTAAAATGGGTGTATAAGAAAAAGATGAATGCCAAAGGAGAGATTGAAAGACACAAAGCACGCCTAGTTGCGAAAGGCTATATACAAAAGGAGGGGATCGACTATGATGAAATTTTTGCTCCAGTTGCAAGATTGGAGACGATTTGACTTCTTATATCTCAAGCGGCGCAATTTGAGTGGCCAGTCTATCAAATGGACGTGAAGTCTGCATTTCTAAATGGAGTAGTTGAAGAAGAAGTCTATATTGAACAACCTCCTGGATTCATGAAAGTCGGAAAGGAGAGCAAAGTCTTGAAATTAAAGAAGGCATTATATGGACTAAAGCAAGCGCCTCGAGCATGGAACACCCGAATTGACACCCACTTCAAGAAGAACGGATTCATACAATGTCCCTATGAACATGCGTTGTATGTGAAGAAAGAAGAAGAGAACTTGTTGTTTGTTGCTCTTTACGTTGATGATCTTATCTTCATGGGGAAAAATGAGAAAATGATAGAAGATTTCAAAGAAACCATGATGCGAGAGTTCGAAATGACGGACTTGGGATTGATGAAGTATTTTCTTGGTCTTGAGATTAGACAAGAAAAATCTGGAACTTTTTTGTCACAAGAAGCATATGCGAAGGATATTTTGAAAAAGAGCAAGATGGAAAATTGCAAGCCGGTAGCAACACTGATGGAGCTCGGTACAAAACTCTCTAGGTTTGAGGGAGGAGATCGAGTAAACGCAAGTGACTACCGTAGTTTGGTTGGGAGTCTATGATATCTCACATGCACAAGGCCGGACATTGCATATAGTGTCGGCATAGTGAGCCGATACATGGAGGATCCAAAACACTCGCACCTAAAAGCTGTCAAGAGAATTCTTCGATACATTCGAGGAACGGAGTCACTTGGATTACTCTATACAAAGACAGACGAATACAAGTTGATTGGTTACTCTGACAGTGATTGGTGCGGAGATGTAGATGATCGGAAAAGTACAGCGGGATTTGTATTTTATATGGGGAACACAGCATTCACATGGCTCTCGAAGAAACAACCAATCGTGACTTTGTCAACATGCGAGGCGGAATATGTGGCAGCATCTTGGTGTGTTCGCCACGCAATTTGGTTAAGAAATTTGCTACATGAATTGAATCTCCAGCAACATGAGGCAACTGAAATACGAGTTGACAACAAATCAGCAATTGAGTTGGCAAAAAATCCAGTTCACCATGAAAGGAGTAAGCATATAGATGTTCGTTTCCATTTTATTAGGGAACATGTGAAAAAAGGAGAAGTGCAAATGAGTCACATTGCGAGTCGTGATCAAGTTGCAGACATGTTTACAAAGCCGCTTCCAAGAGTTCTATTTGAAAACTTGAAGGAGATGATCGGAATGAAAGATCGAAAAGGTTTGAGTTTAAGGGAGGAATTTGTTGAGAATTAAACTCAAAAGAAGCAATTTTTTTTTAAACGAAAATTGAAGGATCCTAATGACATTCATTTCTAAGGTGTAACCTATGGATTTAAAGCCCTTAAAGTCATTTGAGAGTTTCTTAGGAGAAGTTATGACTAGTATTGAAGAGTCAAGAATAAATGCTAGGAATGAATGTGATGTTTTATAGTATTTAATTATATTTATGTTATAAATGTAAAGAGTCAAGTATGCCTCTATAAATAGTGCAATATGTTTGAATGAGAAATAGAGATAAGTAAAATAAAAACTTCATTTGTGAAGATCATTGTTTGGTGTCCATTTTTCTTTCTCTCCAAAAATAAACAATATTCGAGTGTCAATAAGATCAGCAGAGTGTTAGGATTTTGTGGAATTTTCGGAATAGGAATTGGATACTGGTTTTTATTCAATTAATTTGCAAGTAGATCCTTATCACAAGCTTGGTATGAAGAATATCTTCAAACCAGCTGAGGGAGAGTGTGGAGGAATCGGGAAATCAAGGCAAAAAATTGAAAAATTTTTAAATAATATAAAATCTAACCAACAACATAGAGTTTTTGAGTTCTCTATTTGGTTAGGACAATCATACATTATGGATGTCTACCTATTTTGTAATCTTTCTACCAGCATGATAGGATTATATTGGGATATTACTTAGGTTATAAAGATTACTTATTGAATACATTTAGTTGTTTTCAATTTCAAATTGCACTATGCATATCTTTCTTCACTTCTGTGTATCTAAATTGTGTGTTTGTCTAGCGACTACTTTCTTAGTTCGTTGATCTCTTGTTGTGCACTAGTAATTGATATAAAGATTTCCCATGTCTGGAGAAAAATACTTTTTTTGCATCAAAAACTCTATCGAAAAATGGTTGTGTTTTAGGCATTGTCTGGTGTTGGTGAGGGGATCGAAGTGCAAGCTGAAGTATCAGATAATACTGCTCTCACTGCTACTCTAAATACGCAATTTCTCATTCAAATTGGTATTTTCACTACTATCCCAATGGTTCTTGGATTTATGTTGGAGCAGGGGTTTTTTAGGGTAATACCAACCTATATCTTTATGTGAGCTTATCTTGAGTTTTCACCCTGTGAAATAGAGTGTGGAAATGATATTTATAACTTTATTGCTACTGAAACTAATTATCTTTTTAGCTCATGCAATTAGAGGTGTTAAACGAGCTGACCCTAAAAAATTTTCAACTCGAGCTGGCTCGCGAGCCACGAGCCTAACGAGCCGAGCCGAGCCAGCCCAACGAGCCTAACGAGCCGAGCTTAACGGGCCGACCTTACATAAATAATATTATTTTATGTAGTCGTGTAAATAATAGAAATCTTTAATTAATATAAAAATGACATTTAATTATAAAAAATAGAATAACAAAGTATAAAAAATATAACATTCATTATAAATTTGACATTTGGATCACTACAAATTAGACACATCCCAACTAGGTTAGCACCTATTTAATTGTCAATCATGTGTAAAATGTCAAAAAAAATTACAAGTTCAAAAAATACTTCAAAATTTAGATTAAAATATTAATCTTCAACATCTAAATTTTTAAAGTCTTCAAGTATTTCGTTCTCTCGTTGTTGGTTCCTCGTAATGACGTCGTTTCAATCCTTCATGCAAATGAGTGCCTCCACAAGATCGGGTGCAAGTCGTCCTCGGCGTTCATCGTACACACGTCCACCTGCACTAAAAGCAGACTCTGATGCTACGGTAGAGACCGGAGGTGTTAGTAGTTCACGTGTCATTATAGAAAGAATAGGATATGTGGTGGAAAACATTTTCCACCAATCTAAAATATCAAAGTTTTCTTCACGAGAAAATTGATATCGAGTGCCAAAATAAATATCTAGTTCATTTCGCATGGAACTAGAGTAAACATCTATATCTAATTGATTCCAAATATCATGAATACCAACACCAAATTGTGAACCTACAACATTTCCACCACCACTAAAACTAGCATGTGAAGAAACACGTGAACGACTAACATTAGAATATTTAGATTCATAAGAAGAATATAAACTAGTAATTCCATTTGTTATTTGATCCATAGAAATTGAAGAAGTAGTTTGTAAATTATTAGAGATTTTATTAATCATTAGACATACTTCTCTTAATTTATATCTAGGATCCATTATTCATACATACAAAAAAATAGAAGGAATGTTGATGTGCCCCGTAGGCCCATTACACGATCCCAGATCCGAGTCCACAATTTTACTAATACATTTGTCTCTTTTGCAGGTCATGGTTCGTGTGAAGACTTGGAGGACACCGTGGACGACTTGAAGTGGGAGATTAAAGCTGGGGACGTTGACCAACCAAAGCATCTACTCATGTGGAAATATTAAAGAGGCACCTTAATGCTCACATGAGAATTTGTCTTCCCGAGATTGGATATTTGTTGTTTTTTTTTTTTTGAAATTTCGAACTTATTGGCAAACGTTGGCTTCTTGTTTAAACTTTATTAGATGCATGTTAGGATTATATGGATGTTAAGATTAGATTAATGATAGGATTAGTTGGTGGCTTGGTTTGGCCTATTGAAGTTGAAGACATGGAAGCCCACATGATGACCCATCATTCCCCTTCCAAGCCCAAGCCCAAGCCCACCATTAGGTCTATATATTCATGGCATTGGTGTTTGTATGTTTTTTGGTTATTTTATGAGCACCCACGGATTTCTCTCTCAATAGTAGAAGAAGCTTCGAGCAAGGAGCTTCCAAGGTAAGCTCAGTTGACAACAACCGAGGGGTTGCACCCCCGAACCATTCTTCTAGCTTGGTAGCTAGTTGGAGTGGATTTTGCCACCCCCTTCTCCTCTCTTTTGAGAGCGGAAAACAGCAAGGAGTGACCATAACCAATTCCTTGAATCGAGTTATCTTCCTTGGAAGAAACTCTTGCCGGAAGCTACATTGAAGCACTCACCGGCCGATTCTCAAAAAAACAGTCCATAAATCCTTCATCTTAATGAATCTAGACTACAATTTTCACCAGCACACACCTCACTCACTTCACAAGATTCACCTAAAATTTCATTAAATTTCGAGCACGTTTGATATTTTTTTTACATTTTTCATTCTTGGATTTACTCGGATTTGTGTCACCCGAAGCTAACGGTCTTCTTCGAGTTCTTGAGTCCTATTTGCAGGTCGGAGCTCATCAAATGTCAAGCCAATATTTTTTAAATTTTGCTTCCACTTTATCAAGTATTTGTTTAAATTCATTTATTTGTCGATATTGTGCAAAATTACTCGTTAAGTTTATAAAAATTGGGAGAACAAGATGAGAAGTGGGATAATAAATTCCTGAACACTCATTTGTAGCATTATAAAATAATTTTAAAAAATCAAGAAATATATTAGCTATATCACAACCAGATTTATCAAGATTAATATTTGGTGTTTTCTCATGAATAAAAGCGCAAATAACTTGCCAATATGGCTTGACATTTTCCAACATTAAATAAGTAGAATTCCACCTATTATCTACATTAGTTTTAAATTTTTGTGGTTTAAGTGGAGCAGCTTTACAATAATCTTTATATTCTTGTTACCTCGAATTAGATCCAATTATATAAGAAATTACGGATCTAATTAATTCAATATGAGGCGCAATAAATGTCATACCATCTTTAACAACTAAATTTAAAATATGACAAACACATCTCATGTAGAAAAGAGAATCGTGAGTAGTATCTAATTGAAAATAATTTTTAAAATGAGAAACAGGAACATCGTTAGCACTAGCATTATCAAGTGTTATACTAAATATTCTATCTCGGATAGAATATTCTTGCAATATAGTTACAATAAATCTATAAATAGTAATATCAGTGTGAGGATATTCACAATTACAAAATCCTAAAATTCTTTTATTTAATTGTCAAAAGTTATCAATAAAATGAGAAGTTACAACGATATAGCCTATAGAATTACGTGCACTTCATAAATCAGAGGTGATACAAATAGACATTGAAGGGGCGCTTGAAAAAAATGAAATTAGTTCATTTTTCATATTATTAAACATTTTAATAAAATCATTTCTAGTTGTACTTCTAGGAATACGTTTAAAATTAGGAGTAGCATACTCTTTCATAAAATTTTCAAATTCATCACTATCGGTGAATGATAAAGGCAACTCACATTGTGCTACAAGTTTTGCTTTTCCTTCTCTCATTTTATTTTGTGAATATAAAAAAGTGTCACTACCACTAGCATTAAATAATCTTTGTGTAGGGTTTCTAACTTGCTCGTTTAAGTGACATTTTTTATAATGCCTAAGGAGTGTGCTAGTTGAACTAGCAGAAATATATGAATAATTTTTAATACAATAGTTGCATTGACCTCTAGACTCTACTTTTCCACCAATTTTAATTTCTTTCATTGTAAAATGTTTCCATACTTCAGACGTTTTGTTTCTTTTTTTTTTTAAGGTGATGAAGTGGATGCTTGTGCAGATGATGATTGTCCCACAGAAAATGTACGAGTAAATTCTCTAATCTCTTCTACATCATCATTATCATCAATAATATAATTACGAATATTCATACTAAATAAACTAAATATAAAATTAAGATTTGAATAATAAATTGATACCACAACGCTAATGTCCAACAAAAACTTGTAGGTGGTGTGAATTTATCATCTCCACGTATATAAAACCTAAACAAAAAATAATTTTGTTAATATAATAAATTATAATTAAAAATTATGTACATCAGTACATACATGTAAAAACATTAAAACAATAAAAATATACCTTGTTAGCTGTTTGTTGAACGCGAAAAGGATCAAAGGAAACAAATTGTAAAAAGAGAGAGATTGAGAGATTGAGTTGAGAGATTGAGAGAGTAAGAGAAAATTGTTGGTGAAAGAAAAAGAAACAAGAGTGTTGTATTTATAGGAAGAGGAGGGGACTGTTGCAGGGAGAAAGTGTAACACCCGAGAATTTGTTTCCTCAACTTTAGATTTAATTGGAAATTAAAATTGGAGAGAAAATAAATGGATAAGGTAGTTGTTTAATAAAATAGTGGTGTTAATTAATTTAAAGAAAAGTGAATAAATTTGGTAAACGGTTTATTAATTTATGTTCGGGGTATTCCAAATGGAGAACTTAAGCCGGGTACGGGGTGAGGCTCAGTTTACGAAAAATTTATAATTAAAGAACGAGATTTAACGAAATTCGAAATGACCGAAAGTATGGGAGGGGCAAAATGGTAATGTTAGATTTATTAATGTTATTATTATTATTATTATTATTATTATTATTATTATTATTATTATTATTATTTAAAAAAATAAAAATAAAAACAAAACAACAGAATGGCTTCGCGAATGCCCGACGGCCGAGAGCAGAGCAGGGGAGAGGGAGAGGCGAGCGACGATCGGTGAGCGGTTCACCATCGATTTCCGGCGTTCTCCGGCTAGACGACGGCGACGAGCGAACTTCTGGTTGTCTCCGCGCACGATCCGACAGGTTAGACCGATTTTGAGCCTGGTTTTCGGTTCTGTTCGTGGCCGAGGGTGACGAGCTGGTTTGAGCTCCGATCGCCGGTCGAAATGGGTCACCTCCGGCGTGGGTTTTCCAACCCTCAGTCCGGCTATGGCCGCCTGGCCGTGATGTGCTCTGTTAGGGCAAAAATCAGAAAGCCCTGTTTGGGCATTTCGGGTTTTGGGTGTGTAGCCTCGGGATTTTGATTAGTTTAGGCTAATTGAGGATAAATGTTGTTGATTGGTGAGGAAAAGGGTGAGAATTGATGGAAAACCGAGAGTGGTAAAATTTTCGGCTTAGGGCAGTTCGGGTTTTGCCAGTTTTGACCTAGCTAGGGTTGTTTGTTTTGAAATTCCTTTTGGCAAGTTAAAATAGGTTATTAGAGGAGTACGTGGCAGCTGGAATCGTTTGATTCCGATATCCGACACGAAAGTTATGCACGTTTGAAGTTTCGGGTTGGTTTTTACCGAACCCAAATTAGTGGCCCGTTTAGTTAAGTTTTAGTTGGGTTATGCTAAAAATAGTAGTTTGAGTGTAAATTGGTGAATATAAGCTGAATTTTAATGAAGTTTGAATATTGGTCGTAGGTCGAGCCGTAAGTAAACAGGGAACCGAGTATCCTCAGCAAGCTAGGATGCCAGGTAAGTAATGGATTGTGTGTTTTGTCACCTTCGGGCCTACACCACGGAACGGTAGGATTTACTGTTTGTTAGTTGAGTTGTGTTGTTTTCTTTTCTATGGAGTAGTGTGGGAAGGAGATGTGTAATGGTTGTTTTCTTTTGAAACGAAAGAATGAGTTTATGCATGAGGTGAGTGCTAAGTAAGAAACATGTAAGAAAAGTACCAGAGAATTAAATGCCGAATATTGTGTGTTTGGTTGTTGGTTGGTGTTTGAATATTGTATGCTTGGTTGTTGTTAGGTGTTGAATATTGTGTGCTTGGTTGTTGTTTGGTGTTTGAATATTGTGTGAGTGGCATGTGTAATGTTTAAGCTACGAAATTAAGTGTTGGGGCTTGATGTGAATGGTAAGCATGAAATGTGTAAGAACAGCACTAGAGAGTTAAATGCCTCGTCGTTAAAGTGCAGGATGCACTAGAGGATTTAACGTCTTATCGTTAATGTACTAGAGTATGCACTAGAGAGTTAAATGCCTCGTCGTTAAAGTGCAGGATGCACTAGAGGATTTAACGTCTCGTCGTTAATGTGCTAGAGTTTGCACTAGAGAGTTAAATGCCTCGTCGTTAAAGTGCAGGATGCACTAGAGGATTTAACGTCTCGTCGTTAATGTGCTAGAGTATGCACTAGGGAGTTAAATGCCTCGTCGTTAATGTGTAGGATGCACTAGAGGGTTTAACGTCTCGTCGTTAATGTGCTAGAGTATGCACTAGGGAGTTAAATGCCTCGTCATTAATGTGCAGGATGCACTAGAGGGTTTAACGTCTCGTTGTTAATGTGCTAGAGTATGCACTAGGGAGTTAAATACCTCGTCGTTAAAGTGCAGGATGCACTAGAGGATTTAACGTCTCGTCGTTAACGTGCTAGAGCATGCACTAGGGAGTTGAACGCCTCGACGTTAAAGTGCAAGAGGAGCACTAGAGGGTTTAACGTCTCGTTGTTAACGTGCATGAGCTAATAGTAGAAATGCAACGTAAGAATGAAATGAATCAACGGAGGGAGTAGAAACTATATGTGTTAGGGGGGGTGTGTGTGCATTGTATATGTTTGTATTCGTTATTCATTACTTGCTAAGCGTAAGCTTACGTGTGTGTGTGTGTTCTGTGGTGTAGGTATCGACTGGAATACAGGTGAGGGCTTATGGAAAGCTAAGATTGGGAGGCAGTTGGTGAGGTACGGGGCATGCTGGTGCAGGCAGTTGTCGGGGCGTCGCGACCATGGTCTTCGGGAGATGTGGGACTTTTTATTTTGTTAGTTTATTGTAGATGTCTGGTTGTGGAAGTGATGGGAATGCATAAGTCTTTTTGGTTGATGTTTTGATAGCTATTTGTATTTGTTGTATATAGTCATAGCTAAGGGTGATGTGTCGCCCTATACTGAGGATTTTCTTCACTTAGGGATGTTAGTATTTTAGTTTCTCTCTTTACTGCTATTTGGAGATTTTGTATGCTGGATAGTTGGGTAAAGGTATTCTGGATTTGGTTGAGAATTGATTTGTTTGCAGGTACCTAGCATTTTGGAGGCGCCATTTTCAAGCGTTACTTTGTCAAAAATTTTGGGGATTACGCCGTGGTGCTTAGTGGTTAGGATTAAAGGAAATTAGTAAGTCTAGGTAGCTAAGAGATCTTCGGGAGATTTAGCTTTAAATTCCACTGGGTCCGTTTCTTTATGTATTTGGGGTTTATAAATTATTTTAAATGTCATTTTCATCGGGATTAGAGTGAGCCAAGTAGCGCACCGAGCCGGGGTGGGTTCGGGGGCGTTACAGAAAGAGCTGAGACCGAGAGCATTCAACATAGCATATGACCGTTGCTGCAACGTTCATTGCCTGAGGCCCTGACCTGCTGGGTGTGGCATTTGGCAACGGTCATATGACCGTTGCCTAGAACCTGCTCACTAGAGTCAATGACTCAATGGCGCAGGATGATAGAGAAAGCAGTGAAAGCAGAAACTGAAAGGGAGTCTGCTTTGCCTTTAGCAATAACACCCGAGTCCCCGACTCGGTGTGCGAGTTGCCTCATCTAGCTCCGCTGTCCTTCTGATTTCTGAACTCCGCCTCCGGTTCCATTCCTCCTCGGCTCCTCCTGCTGTTACTCAGTTACTGCTAAGTGCTACAGTTCAGTAGTGGCGAACTGGCGTCGGCGATGATGAAGAAGGGTCATTCTGATTTCTGCCGACTACCGAGTGCTGACTTCCGAGTGCAGACATCCGACTGTCCGAAGAGAGGGGTGGTGCCGGCATGGGTCTGGCCAAGGGGCGAGGCAGCGAGCCCTGTCCCGTGGGATTTGTCGATTTGGGAAGGGGGCGTCGGCGTCGGGGCGACGGGCGAGCATGTCCTGACTCTCCCGAGCTAAGGGGCGAGCCTGGCTCGCCCGGCCAACGAGCCGGCCCATTGACTGGCTCGTTTGGCTCGCTCGCTGGAGGGCTCACGAGCACAAAATATTGGCTCGGCTCGGCCCGCCTAGCGGGCTGAGCAGGCGGGCTAGCGTGCAATGCTTTCCCCTTATTGCTCCAAGCTATTGTCAGTTTTGTTACAATGCAATTTTAGCTTTGCTCCGTCTTTTTCGCTTTCTCATTGGGCACAAAAACACATTTTTTTGGGAGAACAATTCTTCATGGTGGTGCAAGGGTTTGTTATTCTTCTTCTCTCAATTTTTACTGAATTTTCTTTTTGCTTTGATAGTTTGGTAATGAATTATATATCAATGTAGTATTTATTTTTATACAGTATCAAGCAACTGGTAGGGGATTTGTGGTACGGCACATTAAATGTTCTGAAAACTACAGGCTTTACTCGCGCAGCCATTTTGTCAAAGGGTGTGTGTCGATCGTTCTCTTTTTCACCTTCATTTTGATGTCAATTATGGGCTTCACTCTTGATTTGATGTGTTTATCAAGTTGTATAACTTTAATATGAGACCCTCTTATCTTTTGTTGAACGTTTTTTTTTTCTCATTCCAACCAACTCATTCCAACCTAAAATAAGTTATATTTGGTCAAAGACAATGTCATCACTTCAACTTTCATTATGTGTTATATGGGTGCATCACTGATAATAATCACTTTTACATTTTCAGCATGGAAGTTGCCCTTTTGCTAATTGTATATGCTGCATATGGATATAATTCTGGTGGTGCATTTGCCTACGTTCTTATTACAATTAGCAGTTGGTTTATGCCAATATTGTAAAATCCGTCAAATTTTAGTGAATAAAAATTTTTGAATAAATTTTTTTGCGCAAAATAAGTAGTTTAAATTCACGAGGGTAGAACATTCGAAGTTGTCGATCAAAGTTATTTGAGAGTTTTAACTTGGAAACTGAAATTCTACCCAATGAGTTTAATAGGTTTAATATAAAATTTAAAAGAATGAAAATAAAATTTAAATAAATTAAATTAAATAAAATATAAGAAAATAAGGTTAAGAAACCAGAAACAGAACAGGAGAGAAGAGAGAGCTGTCGCGAGGAAGAGAAATCGTCGACGCTAGAACGACCTCCGATCGGTAGGGTTTTGGTATCAAACTCTTCGTCTCGAAGAGTAGATAAATGTTTGCAAAGGGAGTTTTTGAAGGTAAGCTCTTTTTCTCCCGATTTTGGCCCGAGAAGGTTTGGGATTTTTAGGTTTTCTTAGATCTGAAATTTTGGAACCGATTGCTAGTGTCTTTAGCAGGTTTCAATAGGAAAGGGGATATGAAACGTGTTGGAAACGAGTTCGGCGAAAAACAGGTAAGAAAAATGTGTTTGTCGCGATCTCGAGAAGTCACCGGCGTGTCATCGGCGTTCGGCTGTCGACGGCCGAGTCAACTCGGCAGTGGGCTGAGTCAACTCGGGCATTGTTCTGAGTTGACTCGGGCCCAAGGCCGAGTTGGGTCTAGGTTGGGTCAGGCCGAGCCAACCTGGGTTTAGGCCTTAACCAGCCCGAGTCATTTCAGGTCCGACCCGAGATCAGATGGGTTCGGTCCGACCCGAACTGGTCCAACCCGAACCGGCCAGACCTTTGACCGTTAACTAGTCAAAGTTAATTGTTCACTGTTGACCGTTGAATTTTGACCGTCGATTTTTGACAAAAGTCAACTCGAGCCGTTTGGGACCATTTTAGCCCTGGCTCCCCGTTTGTATTGTTTATAACCCCAATTAGATTTTAACGGGGTTCTTTTCTTGTGTTGACTCCCAGATTCGGAGGATTTTGCGGACCTCGAGACGATCGCCGAGCAGACACGGACCACTGAAGTTAGGAGGACTCGCCTCAGTAGTATGGGTTATTATATTTTCTGCGATATACATACATAACATGCATATATGTATTATTTTGGTGGATTGCTCCTGATATTGAGGTCGGTTGTTTTAAAAACATAATCATATTGCATTAAATAGACATGTATACTTTTGACTTGATTTGACTTCCTAATGCCATGTTTTCTTGTCTTGCCGACGGGTTTGAGTTGAGATTGATCATCATACTATGCTGTTGTGTTTTATTTTGAATTGGTTTTCTGATGCATTGCATAGTATTTGTATTGTCATTTGGAGTTGATTCTGGAGATAATCGTTTGGCACTCTTAGCGGGGCCCAGTTAAGAGTATCATGGGATTTTGCCCAGATGCACCCGTGTTTGAGGGTTGTCGTGGTACTCCCCACACTTGTTTGGATAGAGCTCCGGGATGAGTGGTTGTTGATTCCCTCCGAGCTGAGTTCCCTCTTGTTAAACTTCTTGCATGTGGAGTTGTGGGCTCGGAGCTTTGGCTAGCCCGGGGTTCTGAGCTACGCTAGCCCTGTTACCTGACCTGATCAGTGTTTGTTCGTTGTTACCCCTGGTATGATAAGTCCCTTGTGCGGTGTTCCCGAGGGCTCAGGGTAGAGTGATCGTTGATTCCCTCCTAGTGAACTACCATGTGATCTACGAGGCCTAGGGTATGCTGACCGATCGAGAGGGATCGTTGATTCCCTCCTGGTGACCTACCGTGTGATCCACGAAGCCCAGGGTATGCCGACCGTGATTCCCCTGGTGGTTGACTATATATATCCTCTTTATGAGATTTTGTCTAATGTTATTGCTGCCTTTCTATGTGGTGTGTTTCGGAGGATCCTTGTGTGGTCTTCTTTTTCACGGTGCACTTAACTATGTAGTACGGTATGGATAGTGATGGCGTAGTTTGTATCAACTTTACTTTAAAAGTTATCCCGATCGATCTATCTCAAAATGAGAAGAGTTTTAATAACATAGAATTTATTTTGAGATTTAATACTCATTCATTGATATTATAATTGGCATGCATCTCATACTGAGTTTGTCACTCACCCCAACGACTCCCCCTCCACAAGTAAAGGAAGAAGGAAGCAAAAGTGAGCTAGATCGGAACCAATCGATTTGGAGTCGTTTTTATTTTTATTTTGGTTTTTTGTGTAATGTAAGAACCTATTCTGGATATTACTACATTTTGGGTTTGTAACTAACTTTATTTTTCCAGTATTTCTATTATTGCTTGTTTCTCGTATTTGTTACATTAAGGAGTCTTTGATCATTGCAAAAACTTCCACACTCAGCCTTAGGTTAGATGGTGGACCTCCCCGAGATTGATCGTTTAGCTTGGCGTTTCTGTCCGGCCCCCTCCCGGGTCATGACAGAAAGTTATTAGTATCAGAGCACAAGGTTCGTTAATCCTCTTTGTGACAAATGTTTGAGAACAATTATGAGCAGTTGGTAGAATACATGGATTAATAAGGCATTGATAAAATGCTAATGTAGTGCAATCTTGTGTGTTCAGAAGTGTCAAGATGCCGCCACGAAAGAGAGTTCTTCGAACCCAGAGCATGACCCTAACTCGATTGCTGCTCTAGTGGAGGCTGTGCGAAATTTGGTGAGCCGCACCCCTAATCCATCTTCGGCCCCAAATCTACCTCTGACTCCGGTTACTACCACTGATCAGGTTCCAGTGAGCACCCATGATCCGATACGTGATCCAACAATTACTCAGACGACCTCCGGAGTGGTTCATTTCTGAGAGTTTAACCAACTCAACCCTCCTATTTTTGTTGGCGGTACTGATACTGCAGAGGCAGAGAACTGGCTCGAGGGGATGGAGCTCAACTTCGAGACTCTCCAGATACCAGTGGAGTCCAGGGTTACGCTAGCTGCTTATTTTTTGAGGGAGGTAGCTAGGCGTTGGTGGAACACGATCCGCAGTCAGCATAACGTCGACACTATGAGGCGGAGCGAGTTTATCTCTTTGTTCCGAGGTCAGTTTATCAGCAGGGAGTACAGAAGTATCATAACCAGGGCGTACAATGAGCTTGTCCAATGGTCTATGTCAGTGACCGATTATTACAATTGTTTTATCCAACTGGTGCCTTATTCTGGTGTAGTTGACTTGGAGGCATAGGCTATCAAGTTCGTTCAGGGGCTGAACTTCAACATCAGGCAGATTGTGGCGGTTAACCCATATGATTCTTTGCTTGGAGCGTATGAGGCCACCTTGCGTATAAAGAGGATGTGCAACTTGGGCGGTGGTACCTTCCAGCATGGGTCAGACAACCGACCTTCCGGGAAGAAGATGACCAGGAGAAACCAGCGGCAGGGGTCAGACCAGAGTTTCAGTACAAGTCGCTTATTTGTTTCTAGTGGGGGCTCATCTGGGGGTAGCAGATACTTTCCTTACAACTGCTACACCTGTGGCCAGCCGGGTCATGCCATGAGGAACTGCCCGCTTAGCCAACCACAGGTGCAGCAGCCACGACCTTCATTCTTTCCTTCTGCATCTACTGGGTCATTTTCTTCGCCAGGTCAGAACCGGGGACAGCCTCAACCCTCTTCTCAGCAGACACGGTTTAAGACTCCCCAGTGCTAAGCAGAGGATAGGCCTTTCAGTATTACTCCTTCTTGACCCACCGGGCTGCCCTTTGTTATGAGTCCACTTCCTCAGCAGCAGAGGACAACTGGATTTTGAGGATCTACTTCCAAGGGTGGTGGTCGTGGTCGCGATTATAAGGGCAAGGGAGTTGCTTGCCAATCTTATGCAGTGGACCAGACCGATTATTATCCAGTGCCTGATCAGCCGACAGTTGTTGACGGTATGGTTCTTATCTTTCACACTTTTGCTCGGGTGTTGTTTCACACTAGGGCGTCGCATTCTTTTATTTCTACTGTCTTTGTTGAGGCGTTGAGGTTACCCATCGAGAAGATGGAGGTTCCCTTCTTTTTAAACACTCCGCTGGGCGACAGGAGTGGAGTTACTGATATATGTCGAGCAGTCTGTGTGGTTATCGATGACTGTAAATTTTCAGACGATCTTATTAATTTGCCCATGAGTCAGTTCGACGTCATTCTGGGTTGCGATTGGCTAATGAAGTATAAGGCTTTGATTGATTGTCATGTGAGGCGGGTCACTCTTAACTCAAAGACTGGTAGAGTGGTTGCTTATAAAGAGGTCTCTATGCGGGAATTGTGAACTCACTCTTTAGAGTATGCTTGGGAGGCAGGAGCGGACTAGAACGGTATGAAGGACTTTGGTCGATGAACCTCGATATTGAGACCGCGGTGCCGTGGAGGGATATTTCAGTTGTCAGAGAGTATGATGACGTCTTCCCCGAGGATCTACCGGGTTTACCACCAGACCAAGAAATCGAGTTTTGCATCAATCTCGTTCCGGGAGCCACTCCAGTTTCTATTCCCGCGTATAGGATGTCACCCGCTGAGTTGGTTGAACTGCGTAAATAGTTAGATGATCTGCAAAGCATAGGGTTTATTCGAGAGAGTATGTCGCCATGGGGCTCTCCCGTCTTATTTGCCAAGAAAGCAGATGGATCGTTGAGGTTGTGTGTCGATTATAGGAGGCTGAACCGGGTTACTGTGAAGGATAAGTACCCACTGCCACGTATTGAAGATCTCTTCGATCAGCTCGGAGGTTCACGGTATTTCTCAAAGATTGATTTGAGAACAAGATATCATCAAGTGAAGATTTGCGTGGCAAATATACCAAAAACCGCTTTTCGAACCAGATATGGGCACTTTGAGTTCTTAGTGTTACCGTTCGAGCTGACTAAGGCTCTAGGGTGTTTATGGATCTTATGAATAGAATCTTCCGACCATATTTAGACCGGTTTATGGTAGTCTTCATTGATGACGTCCTAATTTATTCGAAGACCCGCCGTGAACATAGTGAACACCTCTGTATTGTCTTGCAGACTTTGTGGGAGCACCAGCTGTATGCCAAGCGAAGTAAGTGTGATTTTTGGCAGACTTAGGTAAAATTCTTGGGTCATGTGGTTTCGCGAGAGGGTATTTCAGTGGACCTTGCGAAGATTGAGGCCGTAGTCGATTGGAAACCACCCAAGAACGTTTCTGAGATTTGCAGCTTCCTCTGTCAGAATGCATATGAAGGAGTTGATGTAGCATTCGGTAATTGTCTGACTTGATTTCTTAATAGCTGCATTTTGTGATTTTTATTGCATGGAATTAAGTGAATTTAATTGGTTGTTCAATTAGGTTAAAGTTGGTTAGTCAAGGGCAAATGCGTAATTTTGCAAAGGTTAGTGTTAAAAGCAGCTAGCTAAGGGTTTTAGCCGCCACTGTTTTCATTTCCTGGTTTAGTATTTAGCTCACTCAACAGACTTCCTCTCGGCGATTTTCTTGCCTGATTCTTCATCAGCGTAGGTGAGTTCTTCTTTGAGTTCTTAGTGTTACCGTTCGAGCTGACTAAGGCTCTAGGTGTTCTGGACTTATGATAGAATCTTCCGACCATATTTAGACCGGTTTATGGTAGTCTTCATTGATGACGTCCTAATTTATTCGAAGACCCGCCGTGAACATAGTGAACACCTCTGTATTGTCTTGCAGACTTTGTGGGAGCACCAGCTGTATGCCAAGCGAAGTAAGTGTGATTTTTGGCAGACTTAGGTAAAATTCTTGGGTCATGTGGTTTCGCGAGAGGGTATTTCAGTGGACCTTGCGAAGATTGAGGCCGTAGTCGATTGGAAACCACCCAAGAACGTTTCTGAGATTTGCAGCTTCCTCGGTCCGGCAGGATATTATCAGCGTTTTGTGGAGAATTTCTCTTCTATTGTTGTGCCTCTTACCAAACTCACTCACAAGGATGTGCGGTTTGTTTGGGGTGGTGATTGTCAGAATGCATATGAGGAGTTGATGTAGCATTCGGTAATTGTCTGACTTGATATTCTTAATAGCTGCATTTTTGTGATTTTTATTGCATGGAATTAAGTGAATTTAATTGGTTGTTCAATTAGGTTAAAGTTGGTTAGTCAAGGGCAAATGCGTAATTTTGCAAAGGTTAGTGTTAAAAGCAGCTAGCTAAGGGTTTTAGCCGCCACTGTTTCATTTCCTGGTTTAGTATTTAGCTCACTCAACAGACTTCCTCTCGGCGATTTTCTTGCCTGATTCTTCATCAGCGTAGGTGAGTTCTTCTTTGAGTTCTTACTGCTGATGGTTTAAGATGAATGTAGATTATGCATTTGGTGATTTGCTTACGATAGAATGAGTGTTCTAAGAATGCTGTGAGTGTGAGCTGAGTTCGAGTTTTGGTGATGAATCGGGAATGCTCGAGGAACCGAGCTTCCAACTAGTTTCCCCTAAAAATTTCTGAATGGTTTAGAATGAAGTTAAGTAATGTTGTTCTTATGTTTTAGGTGAGCCAACTCTCGAAGTAGCTTTTAATCAGGAATCTCTCGAGGAAAAACCAGGTAAGTGAAGTAATGTGTGTGCCTTCGGGCCTACATCACAAAACAGTAGGTTTATGCATGTTTGAGTGTTTTTGTATGTCATGCATTATGTTTTAGAAGAAATACGAAAATGAATTTATATGTAATGTTATGGTAAGGTATGAACAGATTGAAACAGATTAGCTATTAAGGGAATTAATCCGCCCCTTAATCGAGTAGAGGATTTATTACTTTGGGAGAACCGATCTCACTCCCAATGGAATTGATGGATCAGATCAGCTGTTAAGGGAACTAATCCGCCCCTTAATCGAGAAGAGGATGTATGACTTTGGGAAAATTGATCCACTTCCCAATGGAACCGAGGGATCATATCAGTGAATGAACGAAACATGCAACTGAGATGTGAAAGTAGAAACTGCATAATTAGGATTTATGTTTCAGTATTCCATTTCATTATTGCTTTACTTGCTTAGCATTAGGCTAGTAGATGAGTTTTGTGATGTAGGTGTTGAGGTAACTACTGAAGAATTCTCTGAATTTACTGAGGAATAGGAGAAGTTACTGAAGCACATTCATGTTTCGGTCTGGTAAACTGATGAGGCGGATTAACTGATGTCTGTAGTTGTGCGTGTTGGTTGTCAATGGTACAATTTAAACATGCTGAGAATGTTGATGGTAGTAGGAGTTTAATGTTTCTTATATACTGTCTGATGTTCCTCTGATGTGAAAACACAAATTGGTTTTAGTCGTAGTCTACTATTCTGGATTTTTGAAAATTGTGGATTATGTTGTTTTGAACGATTTTTAGTAAAATGCTCAAGTTCTTTTGGTAGTCGGAGTTTTCTTTGTTTATAGTGAAAATTGTTGTTAAATGGTGGAGGTTAAATTTTGTCTATCGGTGGATGTAAGTCCACCGGTGGATGTTGAATTTTGTCTATCGGTGGATGTAAGTCCACCGGTGGATGTCGTATTTTGTCTATCGGTGGATGTAAGTCCACCGGTGGATGTTGCATTTTGTCTATCGATGGATGCAAGTCCACCGGTGGATGTCGAGTATTAGATTTTTGTCGTTTTGTGACTGGTGGATGTCGAGTATTAGATTTTTGTCGTTTTGTGACCGGTGGATGTCGAGTATTAATTCTATCGGATGATGTAGGAAGTAATTTGTCATTTTGCGAATTGGTAGATGTAGGCTGAGAGTATTTTGTCGTTTAGTGATCAGTCGACGTGTTTTGTTTTCTTTTTCTCTTTTAATCAACTTTGTTGAATATTTTAGTTATTTAATAGACATTGATATTATACGATGAATTTTCCGCTACAAGTTTTTAAATGTTTTGAGATTTTAGCAAATGTCGAATTTTGACTTTCGAGCGAAGTTTTAAATTTGGTCCAAAGTTTCTTAGTTATGTTCGAGTTTTGAGTAACGAACTGGGTTCAGATAACTCGGGGCGTTACAGTTGAAGCGGAGATTGACCAGTGCTCCGATTCTGATAATTCCTGATAGGGACGTTCCATATGCAGTCTATACGGATGCTTCAGGTGCTGGCCTGGGTTGCGTTCTTATGCAGCAGGACAAGGTAGTGGCGTATGCTTCCTGACAGTTGAAGTCCCACGAGCTGAACTATCCTACCCACGACTTAGAGCTCGCCTCCATTGTCTTCGCTTTGAAAATGTGGAGGAGTTATTTATATGGAGTCAGCTTCCAGGTTTTCTCTGATCATAAGAGTCTGAAGTACTTGTTCACTCAGAAAGAGCTCAACTTGAGGCAGCGCAGATGGATGGAGTATTTGGAGGATTATGATTTTAGCTTGGAATATCATTCCGGCAAGGCTAATGATGTTGCTGATGCATTGAGCCGATATCCTCGTGCTTCCATAGCCTGTCTGATTCGAGATGAGTGGAGGTGATCAGTGACCATCGGAGATTTCGAGTTTCAATATCATGATTCTGGGAGCACGGCTTATATCTGCCATGTAGTGGCTACACCTTCGATGCTTATTAGGGTGAAGCAACTACAGCAGCAAGATGAGGAACTTGTAGCGAAAGTGGGACAGCTTCAGAATGGGGAACAACTTGAGGGTTGGTCAGTGAACGCCGATGGTGATTTGTTCTACCATGGTAAGGTAGCAGTTCCCAACCTCGTCGATTTGAGACAAGCCATCCTGGATGAGGCTCACAGGTCCAATTTTGCTATTCATCCGGGCAGGACAAAGATGTACCATGATCTGAAGCGTCAGTATTGGTGGGTTGGCATGAAGAGAGAGGTAGCCAGATTTCTGGCTCGGTGTATGACATGCCAGCGAGTCAAAGCGGAACACCAACGGGCAGTAGGGTTGCTTCAGCCATTGCCTATTCCAGAGGGGAAATGGAAGGGAGTCACCATGGACTTCGTTACTCATCTTCCGATGACTCCTCAGTATCTGGATGCTATCTGGGTTATTGTGGATCGGCTGACGAAGTCGGCACATTTCATTCATGTTCGAATGAATTTCTCGGTTGCCAAGCTCAGTCGATTATATATGCAGCACATTGTTCGTCTTCATGGGGTACCTTTGAGTATCTTGTCTCATCGTGATCCTCGCTTCAATTCGGAGTTGTGGAGAGGATTGCAGAAGAAGCTTGGTGCGGAGACTAAGTTCAGCACTGCACATCACCCCCAGACAGATGGGCAGTCAGAGAGGACCATTCAGATATTAGAGGACATGCTGAGGTCTTGTGTTCTGGATTTTGGTAACAGTTGGACCAAACACTTGCCATTGGTAGAGTTTGTGTACAACAACAGCTTCCAGACCAGTATCGGAGTCTCTCCGTTTGAGGCATTGTATGGGCGGCCATGTCGTTCTCCTTTATGTTGGGCAGAAAAGGAGAAACGACTTTTGCTTGGGCTTGATATTATCCGAGATACCACTGAGAAAATCCACCAGATTCACGAGAGACTAAAGATTGTGTAGAGTAGGCAGAAAAGCTATGTGGACCTGAAAAGACCTGAAGTGGAGTTCGTTGTTGGGGACTTGAAAACACCAGATTCATGCATTCTCTTTCTTCTCTTTAAATTGCCAATCCAGCTTCGTCCACTTTCTGTTTTTCCCAGTCGTCCACGCTTTCTATCTTTCCCAGCCAAGTCCGCAATTTATTCATCCACGCTTTCTATTTTTTTCAGCTTTCCAATCATCCACGCTTCTTTCTTTGTCTTTTACTTCTTTTTGTCGTTTAGCGCAATCTTAGTCGTCCACACTGTTCAGTTGTCCACTTGCATTTGTCGTTTAGTGCTCACTTTTCCTCATCGTCCACCGCTGCTTTCTTTTAATACTAACTTTTTGTCTTTTAATGCTTCTTTTTGTAATGTCACTTCAGCTTCTACCACTTTTTTCCATCGTCCAAACTTCCAGTCGTCCAAACTCCTAGTCGTCCAAACTCCCAGTCGTCCAAACTCATTTATCGTCCACAGTTGTTGTCCATTCTCTGTCTGGTTTTTGTTCCACGTGCTTCAATAATTTCCAAATTTCTTTCTTCCAATTAACTCTTCCTTCTATTTTCCAAACTTCAATTAATTTGTTTTATTTTTCCATGATTCCAGCACCCTTCTCTCTCATCATATTCAGAGCAACAAATTTCCTTATTTTTCTTGATTTCTCCCTTGATCTGCTTTCCTTTCTTCACGATTCTCCCGCAATTGAATTGATCTTCCTACTATTAATTTTGCATTCAATTACGAAAATTTAACATTCAAATTATAGAGAAAAATCTGCTAAAAATAGAAAATATGCATGGAATATATTAAATTAAATCAAAGTACTGATGTTGAAGCATAATATAGAAATTGTAATAAATTTCTACCAATTTATTCTTGCTTTCACTCAATTAATATAAGTTCTTTTAACTAATAACCGTATAAAATAACTCTAAATTAAGAGTTATCAGGTATGCCACCGTGATTCCCTTGGTGGTTTGACTATATATATCTTCTTTATGAGGTTTTGTCTAATGTTATTACTGCCTTTCTGTGTGGTGTAGTTCGGAGGATCCTTGTGTGGTCTTTTTTTCACAATGCACTTGACTATGTAGTACAGTATGGATAGTGATGGCGTAGTTTATATCCACTTTACTTTAAAAGTTATCCCGATCGATCTATCTCAAAATGAGAAGAGATTTAATAACATAGAATTGATTTTGAGATTTAATACTCATTCATTGATATTATAACTGGCATGCATCTCATATTGAATTTGTCACTCACCCCAACGACTCCCCCTCCACAGGTAAAGGAAGAAGGAAGCAGAAGTGAGCTGGATCGGCACCAATCGATTATGAGTCGTTTTTATTTTTATTTTGGTTTTTCGTGTAATGTAAGAACCTATTCTAGATATTACTACATTTTGGGTTTAACTAACTTTATTTTTCCAGTATTTTTATTATTGCTTGTTTCTCATATTTGTTACATTGAGGAGTCTTATATCATTGCAAAAACTTCCGCACTCAGCCTTAGGTTAGACGGTGGACCTCCCTGAGGTTGATTGTTTAGCCTGGCGTTTATATCCGGCCCCCTCCCGGGTCATGACAAATATCTTGGTTGTTTGCCCCATACTTATTCAATTCATCTGGATTTGAGTGGCAGAAGTGAGTGAAGTTCTATGCATCTATTTTAATGTCAATTTCTGCTCATAACATTTAATTTACAAGTGGATATGTTGGTTTTTCAGGATCGTGGAGGATTTTCGAGATTGGACTAATTGGCTTCTTTACCGAGCTGGAATAGAAGTTAAGGGTGAAGAAAGCTGGGAGGAGGCTTGCTGGGAGGAAGAACTAGTTATGCCCGACACCTTGATTTCTTATTGGTCAAATTCGTTGATGTTTCATTTTGACATCATATGATTCTGTTTTGTAAATGTTCTGCCTTTCTTATTAGAAAAAAGTACATAAATAATCTGATCTTTACAGGTACATATTCGCACTATCAGAGGAAGGATAGCAAAGATATTTTGAGTCTCAGATTTTTTATTTTTCAGTATGGGATTGTTTACAAGCTAAATTTACAAGGATTAGACACATCATTGTCGGTAATAATTTTATTTTGTATTTTTTTGTTTCACTGTGCATTCCTCAATCCCAACTAAATTTTAATTTTAAGTAATTTAAATTTTTTTTTTAACTTAGATTTGAACTAGTTTAAATTATACTTCATTTTAACTAGTAAAGCAAACAGATAACTCTTCCTTGGTCAAATCTCATTGAGTTTGGTCAGTTTCAAATTTAAAGTTATCTATTTACAATAGAATGAGAAGATTTTTTTCCAATACGTGAGGCAAACAGTTGTCATACGACACTTTTAACACTTCCAAATTTTAAATGGGAGCTTACCTCTTTAAATCTGAAAACATTTGATTGTCTGAGGATGCATGTCATGAAAATATTAAAGGCCGGTGGAATAGTAGTAATCCAAGTAGATAGGAAGGTTTCATTTTTATAAAGAAACTAGGAGTTCAACTGTGTTTGAAAATTTAGAATCTTTCCACTTTGGGGATTGTAGAATTGAGAAGAATGCTATCCAAAGTAGATTACAACTCTTGGATACATGATGTGGATGATGGTTGGGCTGACATTCAAAGGCATAAGCAATTTAGTTTCAAATAACAGTGAAGAAATCCTTACCTCAAAAGTCATTTAAAGTTTTAGATGGCCCACGTCCCTGTAAGTGGGTCTCGTCTCCAGAGTAATCTTATCCACAGCATTTCAAAACTTACCTGTCTTTTCTTTGATCTTATTTCGAGGAATGAGATGCTGAGTGTTCTCTTAAATCTTAGTATATAAGAAGCTTTAGATGGGTTCCAAAAGAGACTCCATAATTTCATTGTCAACAATTTGTTGCCCTCTTGCAAAGAGTATAAGGAAGCTAATAATCACATTATAATTCAATGGGAATTCAATAAAGAGATTTGATTGAGACTTTGAGCAATGTGTTTGGCGTCCATGGAAAGGAAGAAATTTAAGTTTAAGATTTTTTAAAAAGATGGCGTTTTGACATCTGTTCAAGTTATTTGATCTTTTTGTAATGCTAGTCTCTTGGAGGACGTGTTGCCAGATAATAGTAGAATAATATAATTTTATGTTGTGAAGTAAGAATACACTTGCAAGCATTTCATGAGTTATCTTTTTCTTTTTTTTTTTCCTATTTGGATTAATACTGAAAAATCCTAAAAATATATAGTTCTATATTCAAAGGGTGAATTTCTTATCTACTATTGTCGATGTTAAGGGTGGACAGAACCGACTCGGAACTGTAAAATCGGGCCGGATCGGCGGTCCGGGCCGGTTCTTGGTCGGTTTTGCCTGCCATGGAACTAGTCCTGGTTCCATGGATTGGGGAACCGGGGTCCGGTCCCCGTACCGAGACCGGTAATTTTCACGAGAGAATCGACCCATGGTTCAGGCTCGGTGAATTATCCGACCCATGGGTCGAATAACTTAATTAAAAAAAAAACTAAAATCAGCTACTACCTAGGGGTGATCGTGGTCTGGGTCGGTCCAATTTTTGGAGAGATTAAGGCCGGACCACTAAATTCGGTTTTTAAATTTTTGTACCAAAAACAATTCTAGGACTAGACTAGAACTGGACAAGATTTTTGGTCTCGATTCTGGTCCGGTTCTGGTCCTCCTAGTTTTTTTTTTTCTCATTCATCATACTTGGCTTCACAAGAAATATGCTTCCGAAACAGAACAAAAAAATACACAACAATTGCTAAAACGTAATTTACACAATCTAATTACTAAACAGAATGCACAGCAATTGCTCAGAAAAATCTGGTCTCGGTTCATGCTGTAAAATTAAAACAAAAAAGACAACTAAAAAACAAAATATGTCAATTAAACATGAAACATGCACGGTTAAACAGAGAACACAAAATGGAGGGTCGATACTGCAAGCAGAAGCCTAAAACAGAGAGTCGGTACTCTTTCGGTTAAGTCGAGAGAATACCCCAAAATCCAGAACGAAATATCCCAAAAACAGGTTCAAAAATGTCTGAAACAGAGTAAGGGGCGAACCTGTAATCGAAGAAACAAGAAACAAGAAGTGTGCGACGGAGGATGAGGGACGGCGAGGGCGAGAGACTTGAGAGTCGTCTGTTGAAGAGAAAAGGCAGACGAGGGAATAACTTCTTTCGTCTGAGAAGAGTCGTCTGTCGAAGAGAAAAGGCATCGGCAGATGGAAACTGGAAAGTGAATTAGGGCGGTTTCAGTGGTCTTCTCTCTTTAGACTCGAGAATCGAACCAATAACTGCGATTCTTGGAAAAAAAATTGATTTCAATTATTTTTTAAGGCAAAACTGACCAGAACTGAACCAAAAGGCTCGGTTCTGGTCCGATTCTCGGTTTTAGTCGGTTCTTGCTCACCCCTACCACTGCCAGCCCTCAGTTCACTCCTCAGCACCGACGACCCGACCGCAACCTAGCGACCTCATGTCTTAGACTCATGCAGCTCCGACCATTGCTCGTCGACCAGCGACTTTTGCAGTTCCGACCTATGACCTGACCAGTGAGCAGTGACCATCTCTCCCGATTATGCATTCTCAACTGAACAAGTTTGATTTGAAAGGTCAGTTTTCATTCCGCCACTCTTCTACTCCTAGTTCTCAACTCTCTCACACTGTCACACGAATAAGTCAGTCTATTTTGTCTATTTTGTCTTTACTTATCTTCCTTCCCCTAGCCGGATAAGTGAATTTTGTTGCCCTAGCCGAATAAGTCATTCGTCTGAAATTGGTGTTATATAATGCTTCCATCGCTTTTCCCATCTTCCCTTTTTCTCTGTTTCATCTTCTTTCAGATTGTTAATTTCACAATTCCTGATCACAATCCTTGTTACCGACTTTTCGTCTTCTAAATTCATATTCCAATTTCAGAAATTTCTGCATCTAGGTCAAAGTCGGGCTTTCTGTTCTAATTTTTCCGAGTTTGAGGGCGAGGTGAGGCAGGACTATGGTGGAACCGATCAGTCCTTCTAGGGCTTTAAATTCGCGATATCAGGGGGCTTTCAACGGCATCTGTGTTTTGGTGCTACTCTACTTTTTCCATAATAGGAATTTTTCTCGGAGTAATTTGCCTTCTTTTTTGCCACGTTCTAAAAGGAGCTTCGCCGGGAATCGTGTTGGAGCTGTCCACGGAAGAATGGCCGAAGTGAATATTGCTGCATCATGGGAGGGAACCGGTACCGAACTGGAACTGGACCGCAAATTCGGTCCGGCTCTGGTTCGGTACTGGTTCCACTAGGGACTGGTTCTGGTTTTGGGAAAATATTTCTCGAAATGACTGGTCCAATCCTGGTCCAGGACAGAACCGGCCCAGACCGGACCGTGCCCAGCCCTAGCTGATGTTCTATTTGTGAAGTTCTACACAATTCGTTTCTTAGAGGAAAACAACTTGATTAGGATATCTTTGGACTTGCAAAATGAATTTATAATTGTGAGTTTTGTCCAGATATATGGTTTCTCTTGGGTTGTCCTGGCTGTTCTTATAATTCTTTTCAAGTTAAGAGAATATCTTATGAATATGCAGGCTTTTCATTCCCAAATTCATCAATGCCATCTGATTTTTTCTTCACTTGCTACGTAGGTGTTCACCTTTAGCCAGAAAATATCTGTTAATTTCCAGCTTTTGTTGCGCTTCATCCAAGGAATGTCCTTTATTCTGGCGCTAGCTGGCTTAACGCTTGCCATAATATTCACGAATTTGACAGTTCCAGACGTGTTTGCCTGCATCCTAGCATTTATACCTACTGGATGGGGAATTTTATCTGTAAGTTTATTTTCTCCTTGTTCTCAATTTATTAACCGGACTAATTTCTGTATATATCCCCTAAATGATGTTCATGTTAGGGGAAATTGTATCTTTTTAGGAAATAAAATCCTTGAAGTTCTCTTATCTTCATTTTATTAAGTAATAGATTATGTCTTAAAAAAGAAGTTAGAAGGGATGGTGATAAATTCTTTCAAGAAAAAGATTGAACTATGCATTAGCTCTGGCCCTAAGTTCTTTTAGATTACTAACCGTTTTATGTTGGCTATTTGAACTTCTATTATGGCTTCTTTTTATGTATAATTTTATATTTACCTTCTATTTTACTTCTTAATTTTTACTTATTGACGTGTCCTTCATTAATTAGTACAATTAATATAATAGATTAACAATGAATTGAAATAAGTCATTAACTGCACCAATTAACTAGTGCTGCGTTGGTAGGTGGGAATTAGAAGATAAATTTGAAGGTAAATATATCATTAATTTTTTTTATATGATAACAGTTGGGGCTTTTTCGACTAGTGGAAATTGTCATGGAATAACATTACTTTCTCTTAATTCGAATCAACATCTTATTGCAGCTGCATGGAAGCCTGTGATGAAGAAGTTGGGGATGTGGAAATCAATCCGCTCTATTGGTCGGCTGTACGACGCCGGAATGGGGATGATTATTTTTGTCCCAATTGCATTCTTTTCATGGTTTCCATTTGTGTCCACATTTCAAACCCGCCTCATGTTCAATCAAGCTTTCAGCAGAGGATTGGAAATTTCCCTTATCCTCGCTGGAAACAACCCGAATACTGGCATTTGATGATAGCGTTCAGCCAGTTCCCCAGTTGGTCTGTGAGGTCTTTCCATCTTTGATATTTAAACTCTGTTTATTTTGTTAGATTTTATGGTGGATATTGGATTAGTTGAGTTGTATGCCCACTGATTTGAAAGTCTATTGTTGTAAGACAAGTTATATGATCGATTGTTTTTGTTGAGAATTGAACAAGTTTTATTGCTTAATTTTGTCCATATTGTGAGCTTATGTGATCGATATTTTTGTGAGAAATGAATAGGCAGATATTTCACCTGTGTCTTTACACTGAGTGGAATTCAAATATACAAGTGGTTTGGTAGATCTCTGATTTCTATGGCCTTTTACTAGTTTCTATAGCCTACAAAAGTGATGTACATGCAGAAATATAGTTCTGAAGCATATAATAAAAACTATATGTTAGATTTTTGTGCAGAATTGACAATTCAATCAATACAATATGATCTTAAATTATTAATACCCAGGATTAGATGATAGCTATGGCTCTACTTATTTTAAGAGTTTAGTGTTAAAACTTTTAAGCATGATTTAAAAAAGAAAACAAAAAGATTCTAGACCTTCGTGCATCAACTCTTGCGAAGGAGTTTTGAATGTTGGTAAGTTTTTTATTCCGTTTTTGATGTTTAAGTTAGGGTTTTATGAGAAATTGGATTCGAGCTCGGAAATTCAAATATGTGGTTTTTTTTATGGTGTATTTGAGTGTATTTAAAGTCTAGCTAAGTTTATTTGTCAATGGAAAGTGAGAAACGGCGAGGGAGTGCGATTTGTGCGACTTCCCGTCGCTAAAAATTGCCCAAGTGTTGGCTGATGTGGAAGTCGATCGACAATTCAAACCCTGCGCTGGAAATAGGGAAGTACAAGTGCCTCTTGAAGGAAGTGTTGACCGCTTACATTTTTATTTATGATAGGTGACGACATTTTAGAAGAAAGTGTTGACTGCTAGTGTATTATGCGCTGAAACTCGAGAGTTATGAAGTGTCGATCGATAGGATGAAGGGTCGACTTTGGTAAAATCTGATTGTTCTAAGTGTCGACTGGTGGGTGGACCTCTACTTAGAAGTGTCGGTCCCCCCCCCCCCCTAAAGTGTCAATTGTGTAGTGTTATTTTTGAAAAAAAAATTGTCGTCGAGGCGTGCGGTCATTTATAGTGTTCCAGATTGGGTTCATCTTTGTGTTTTCCTTTAGTGTTAAATCAGGTCTTCTCTGAGAATCGGGTCGGCCGACTGATGTGCTAAGAAGAGCCATCACGTGAACCTGGGCTAAATCCTTGGCCTTGGCGGAGTCATCAACTAATGAGTGTGCTCTTTTTGTAGATGAAGCATCCTATAAGTAATTGAGGTCAAAGCCAAATGCACAAGACATGGGAGCACCCTCGACCACCCGAGATTAGAACAAGGAAAATGTTGTTTTTCCTTGAGACAACTTAGTGTAATTTTAGCTTAATCTTTCTCTTTGAATTTTTGACATTTTAAATGTATGGCTGAACATGTAACTGAGGGTTTGTGGTTGCATTTTGAAGAAGAAAGAACCACTTGATAGTGACCCTTGGAAAGAGAAGAAGTTTGCCAAATTTGGCAATACAAGGTGGTGTCCTCGGCTTATACCTTGGGCGAACGCCACCAATTTTGGTGTTGATCTTTGAATAGTTGAAACCTTAATTTTTGTAAAGAAAGACATGATATTTAAGCCATCTTTAGCCTCTCTTCAGGAGAGTTTTGGATGAATAGCAACAGCTGAAGCTTTGCCTTCGTTTTTCCTCCCTTCATTTTGGTAAGTCATATTCGAGAGAGAGTTGAGTGAATGTGTGATTCGGTTTCCACTTTGTGAGAGCCAAAGTGGTTTCTTTGTTATTGCAACCTTCATCCATCATTTCTAGGCGTGGATAACTAAAGCAAGGTTGTATTGAACTTGGAGTGCTATTCTTAAAAAAAAAAAAAACCAAGACTCGAAGGTGCACACTTAACACCTTTTTAGACCAGCACACACCATATAAACCATAACTTTTCATCCCCATCGATTTATCCTGAAATTTAGAGGGTATTTCATCCACTTCCTGAGTAAGTTCGTGTTAAAATTTGAACTTTATTAGAGTCATAAATCGAAAGTTCTATATTCTGCAAGTTGGACTAATTTTTGGCTAAAAACTATTTCATCCGAGGAGGTAGTATTTGTTGAGTTCGTGCTTCCATTTGTTCCCTAAGTTGAAGCACGCCACCGACCTGGCATTTTGTTGGGCCCGCCTCTAAGTCGTGACAACTCTCATTGAAACAAGATTGGAGAGCTTCCTTCCAAAGAAGTTGAAGAACTCGATAGGTGCAGTTGTCGCTCCTATTCGACAAATTTGCACTCATATGCACATATCTTTTCATCTCCATCGTTTCTGCTCATTATTTTTGGAGGAAGCCCTTCTCACAAATAGAGCAAGAAACTGTCCAAGCATCTCCTCAAGAAGACGTCCAAACATCTCCTCAATAAGTCTTCAATCGAGCGAGTTACCTTCCTCAAGGAAGACCATTTTTTGATTCAAATCCTAAAAGGCAATTCTGATTCTTTGAACACCTTTGAACCCGTTGATGATCGCTTCTAGCAAGAGCTTTTAGCATATGATAATGTCAAATCTAAGACTGGTGAATACGAAACTACTGATGTTTTTTTGAACAAGATAGTTAGAGTGTTGAGCAATCCAACTGATATTTTCGACAAGTGGAATGACTTTGTCCCACCCCAAAAGCAGATGTCTTTACAATAACAAAAAGTTGAAGACAAACATGGTAAAACAAAATTATATTTCTTTGAGCAATTTAAAGAGTCAAGCTTTATTATTTTGTTCGAGGAGTACGAGTAATCTGAAGTTACTATCGTGGTCTCTATCGAGGTTCAAAAAAGAGTTTTATGGTAATCATTAAATTTAATTTTTGAAGTAGTAAACATCAAATTTGTATTCAACCCAGGAGGAGTTTTCTTTAAGATGAGGAGATTGATGACGTGCTTCAAAATGAGGGATGGAAAGCACAAAGCTGCCTCAGATTTTTACTGCTTTGGAAACTCGAGCAGCAACTTCAAAACAGCATAAGTTGCTCGTCCCTTGAGCTTTGGAGCTGAAATTTTAACAAGAGGTTGTCTGATGTGTGAGGATCATTGTGTCCAAAAATGAGGAGCTCAATCGATGGGGATGAAAAGATATGGCTTTTGTGGTACACGTTGGTTTGGAAAGTGATAATGAGACACCTTCTTTGGCTCCCCTTGAGGAAGAACTCTCTAACTTGTTGGGGAGAGAGTTTGATACGCACTTGCTGGATGTTCTACCTTCAGATACCTTCAGAGGGAGAGGTAGAGAAGGGAGCAATATAATGAAATCCACTACACTCGCAAAAATGGAAACAAAAAACACACACACTCGCTGGATATGAATCACCGAGAGGAGGCGGCTACTTGATGCTCGGAAGCTTCAAGTTTGAGAGAAGTTGAACTTCAATTTTTCTATTCAAAATGTGCTACCTTCCAGCTGCCCTAATGGTGGTTTAAATATCACTCCCTTTTACAAATTAGGGTTCAAATGATCAACCAACAAAAGGTGTCAAAGAAAGAGGTGTTCAGCCAAGGTACAAATCGAATGTTACTTTCAAGTGGTCTCTTCTTCTACAAAATACAACCATAAGTGACATTTTGAATGCACGTGTTCGGTCATCACAATGCATGCTAGAAGAAACAAATAAAAGTCTAGAAAAAAAAAACTAAACTTAAGGATCACATCCATTTGCTCGAAGGAAGACATTGGTTCTTTCTTCTAGCTCGATTCGGTCATGAGGTTGCTCCCATGTCAACAAGTGAAATGACATGTCCTTGTTTTGTGTGCTAGACTCTAGCTCGAATTGTTCTCCAAATGAATTTCCTATAAAATGAGCACACAAGTTAGTTAAAGTTTTGACTCGAGACCGAGTGGTTGCTCCTATTGGCACATCAATTGATGTAGGACATGACTGTAGCCCTAGCTCATAAGCTCTAGATCTTTTAAGATCCACGATCTTTTTAATATTTAATCTTATCTATTATTTTCATTTGATTTTATTCATTTTAACTTTTTAAATAGATTTTATCTTTTGAAAAGTTTTCGTAGAGATATATTTTATTTTTCTAGAGATTTATTAGAGATTTTAAACCATAAACAAAATTATATTAAAAGGGTTGTGGTGAATATTAGAAAGACTTTTAGACTTAGACAACTAATATAATTTTTCATATTTTTAGAGTTTTTTTTATCTATTATTATTTTATTTCTCTGTTTCGATTGCGAAACAAAACTTTCACTGTACCAGCATTGTAATTGGAGAAATTATTGATTGATTCCCGAGTTGGAAAAATTTTGTTGCTGTAATTTTGAAACGTTACAATAAACTTTCAAGAACCCTAATAGATCCAATTTTTTTCCTAATTTTCACTCTCTCTTCAAGCGGTTAACAAATTAAATGAAGAAGTCGTAGGATTTTTTTTATGGAGGAAGAACGAGCCCAAAAAATATTTGGATGGTTATGATGATATAAGCAAGTACTTCATACATCACCTTAACAGTAAGTAAATTTAGATGCCATTTTAATTTTTTTTACACGATCGATTTATCATTTGTTTATTAATTCCATATTTTAATATAGATTAATACTACGAGGAGTACCGTCTATTCTTATATTTCATAATTTGAAGCTCAATAATTATATAATTGATGTATCAATGACTATTTATAATTTATCTTAGGTAAAATTAAAATATAAAATTACAGCAAATTACTCGTTAATATAATTATTTCAAATAAGCATATTATCCTAACATACAAATAATATATATATATATATATATATATCTTTTTTCTAACTGAGACTGAATTTTTTAAATTATTTCATATAAAGTTCTCTCACCAAGCAGACTTTTAGATAAAAGAAAGTATTCTCTTTTTGAACAGAGTAAATATCATTATCACCTCAACATTTGTTGGTAAAAAAATCAGTTAGTGTGCAGGTCTCCATGTGTGGAAGTTGTGGTCAATGCCAAACCCTTTGGCTCTCCTTTATCCTTTATACATAGCATTGAAATGAGGGTTAAATTTCTTGACTTGTCTTCAATGGATTTAGACTTCAAGTCATCAAAGAGAGAGGGACCCAAGTTGATCTATGAGGAGTTGCATGTTGGAGAGATGGTTAGGCTGAATTCCATGCCTAAGCTCCAATCACCTGAATGCTTTGACTTCTCTTTGTATGTTGAGTTAATATTCTCCGCAAAGCTAGCTAGAAGAGAGAGTCCCACAAAATGAACAAAGGGAGTTGAAAAACTTCTTGGTTCGGGGTTTTGAGAGGGGTCCCGGGCTACATCATTCACCCTAGGTGATTGAGGATTTGTCCTCAAACTCCAAGGAAGCTTCTCTTCGAGACGATCAACTCCACTTGGACAAAATACATCCTCTTCATAGAACATAACCCCAATGTTGGCGCTATATCCATTCTCCTTTTCCTTGGTTAAATAATCAAGGAGTGTTTCAACAATATGAATAGTCAATCTCAACGCTAATCCAAAGCTACCAATCATAGGCTCATGAGCCAAGACATATGTAATAAGCCATATGTTTTCATCCTCAAGGCTAGTGTTCAATCTCTTATTATTTCTCCTCTCCTCCCTTATCCCACAAAAGGTCACGCCACAAATCGTGATAAACAAACTAAATAGCTCTATCATGAGTCAACGAGCAACTCTTGAGAAAAAATAATAGCTTGCCTTAACTCAAGAGAAAATCAAATTTTCAGAATCTATTTGAGGGTTACCACATATTGATAATACAAAATCAATCCTCATTCATGATTTTTCTCAAATAGGCATCCAATATAAAGTATACTTTTCCCATGCAAGTAGTAAAGGACCAAGGATAGGAAAAAAGTATTACCGGTTGTGTTGTACTCAAATTGATTACCAAGCTTCCAACAATTTGGAAATGTGGTACCATACTTGTTGAAAAGGATGATAACTCAAATGACCACACACCAACAAATAATGTTTCCTTTAAGGACATTGCAAAAGTAGAAAAGCCAAAAGTGATGCTAAGTTGACATCATTCGGTAGATTTGCTTTCATTTCACTCTCCAAACCGCCATGGTTGTTACAGCCGACCTTTTCATGACATCCATGTGATTTTTCATACCACCAATATAGTAGGTTCCTCTCTAGTTGCTCTAGATATTTCCAAAACAACACAAAGTTTGGTTTGTCCTAAGGAAACCTTGGAAACCGCATAGGATCACAAAAACAAAGAAGATGAAATCGACCTCTAGCCCTATTGCACTAGCTATAATCTTCCATAAATTTGTGTATAGCAATCATCAAGTAAATTTCTTTCACACCCCAAAGCATATCTTCATCACAAAATAAGTTTTATATTCTCCATGAAGAATCACTCCAATCAATAAGATTTGGGTAAACACCAAATGGTAACCGAAGTTTATGAATGGTAAAATCATCACTTTCATAATGTGTATGCCAATGAGTGAAAACTTTATCAATAGATAAAATATCCCAAGAACATACCAATTAAAATCGAATAGTAATGAACTCGATTGTGATGGCATTCCTTCCTAATTAGATGTCATCTTCCTTATTGCATGCATACAACCAACCCTTGGCTTTTCCTTTCTTAGTTTCATTCACTACCACAAATCCAAAACTTGGAAATAGCTCTTGACATTATTAAACAAATATCCATTGAATATAGCTAAATCATTCACGACCTTGTTGTCATAAATGTCTTGCCAAGGAACCAAATCTACATGAACATCATATGCATCTTAATCCGAATAATTCTATGAAGCATATCATTCAATTCAGGATCTAACACATACCTCTTTGAATATTCTTGGACTACTTGGATGCCTTCATTGTCACAAATTTCTCCATCAATAAAAAAAGAGCACACTTCATCCTTCTGTAACCATAGATCATGGAAATCTTGAACCCTTATATATCTCTCTTCTTGGGTTAGGGGATTTGGAGAAACTTGAGTCGTCATTAAGAGAAGTGCCTCTTGAGTAATAATAACCTCTTCAACTTTGTTCTCTCCTTCAATGATTGATGCAAAGGGCTCACCTACATGCTCCACTATGTATGTTTCCTCCACTTTGTAAGTCTCCTCTTGGCAATGCAAAGTGAAAGGCTTTCTATCTACTATGTGATGTGATTCCTCCAAAGCCAAGGGTTTTTCCTCTTTAGGAGGAGTTTCTTCTTCATTCTTTGGAATGGATAGCTCCAAAATAGGAGAGAAATCATCCAAACAATCTGAATTAAGTAAAGAGTCAATAGGACAACTTGGGGGTGGAGGCTCTACATAAGCTTCTCCCAATAGTTCACACTGATTGTCAACCATTTACTCACAAGGTTTAGTAATGGCTATTTCCTCTTGCATAATAGAACAAGGAGGCTCTTCATAACATTTAGATAACCTTTCAAGCATATGGTCTGTTTTGAGGAAGGTTGTAAGAATCTCATCAAATCGTTCTTCAGAAATGGTTGTGAAATTTTCAACAAAATGATGACTTGGTTTTGACATATTGCAACAACGACTCTTAGAAGACAAAGAATAACTTTGTACCATTATTCAAGGGCTTAAAGTATACAAGGTGCTCTTGGCCGCCCATGCCCCACTATACCTCCCCCCATAAAGAGTAATCCAGACCACCTTGGACCTGGCAAGAGTGTACATGTCATGTAGCCGAGGAGTCACCTTGCCTCAGAATTACAATTTTGGGACTTTTTTTCCAAACCAATTTTGCAACTTTAAATAAGAAGAGTATATTGTGAAAGTTTCAAGATTTTTAAATGACATATGTATTTTTAATAAATTATTTTGTCAATGTATATTTAAAAAAATATAATAAATCTTACAAATATTGAAAAGTCACAGAACTTTGCTGAATATCTTCTCATGATATGTTGCTTATGTGTTTAAAATTCCAGGCTAATCTGATATCGTTTATTATATTTTTCGGGTTAGCCAACCTCGTGCACTGCTGAAAGCAAGGCGCGCCCGCATGCTGGGCTGGGCGTGCCTCCATGCCTTGCCTCGTAACCCTTAGACCACCGTGCCATGGCACAGGCAGCCATGCCTTGGCTCGCCTAGCGTGCCTTGGCATGCAACCAGCTTGGCTACACACGCAAAGCATAAAGGGTTGGGCGCGCCCACCGTGCCTTGCCACCGTTGCCACGCCAATGCACTATTCAATGCCACGCATTCTATCATAATGCAATAATGCTCAAGCACAATAGCCATCCCATCGCAAGCATACCACCTTTTAGACCATTGTACCTTGCCACGCCAATGCACTATTCGGTGCCATGCATTCCATCATAATAAGATAATGTTGTAGCACAATAATCATCCCAATGCAAGCATGCCACCTTTTAGACCACCGTGTCTTGCCACACCAATGCACTATTCGGTCCCACACATTCCATCATAATGCAATAATGCTGAAGCACAATACCCATTCCAATGCAAGCATGCCACCTTTTAGACCGTCGTTGTGATGACCTAAATGTGAACGACTGCGGGGCAAACCTCGGGACCTAAGTCGAGTGTAAGCGAATCCCAGACTCGAGTATAGGCGAATCCAGGGTCGCAAATAGGGGGTCGTCACAATCCCACATCGCTTGGGGAAGTATGCGGAAATGAAACATATGTAAGAGATCCCTCCCAATATAGCAAGACGCGTTTTGGAACACAATTGACAACGGATCCCATAAGAACTCCGAAGTTAAAAGTGCTTCGGCGAGAGCAATTCCAGGTTGGGTGACCTTCTGGGAAGTTCTCGCCAAACAAAGCCGTGAGAGGAGGATATTGTGCTACGGCCCAATCCCCAGAGCGGACAATATCTTGCTGGGATAAGGGGTCGTTATAGTCGTGCCTTGCCACCATTATCATGCCAATGCACTATTCGGTGCCTTGCCTTGCCATTTGCCACCGTGCGAGGCAATTGCCCTTCCTTCCCTTGTGACTCGGGAAGCATTGCCACCTTTGCATGTTATGCCTTCGTGCCTTGGGAACTTACCTTGTTGCGACTCGGGAAGCATTGTCATTGCCTTATTGAGTCGAGCATTTGGGAGGGGCATTTGGGGGCATTGTGGTGGGTTGGTTGTGCATTTCTGTAGCACCCGGTTTCAATTGCAATTTCATGGTAGAATTAAGAGAGAGTTATTGGCTAGGTTAACGGGTGGCTAAGCAAGGGCATTTATGTAAAAGGGCAATTTAAAAGTGGATAACGTATTTAAAGAAAGAGAGATTGGGTTTAATGAACTGTAGCCGCCACCATTTCACATTTCTTTTCTCTTCCTCTTCGGGTTTTCAGCGAGCAGTAGAGCTCTCTTGGCGATTTTCTCGCTCGATTCTTCTTCAACCTAGGTAAGCTCTCTTAGTTTGTCTGTGAGTTTAACAACTAGATAGCTGAGGGAGTACAATGTGTGAAGTTTCGAGGAATACTGTGTGAGAGTCGAGCTCGGGTGTAGTGTTGAATCGGAAATGCACAATGAACTAAGCTTCCAAGCTAGTTTCCCTTGATTTCCCGAACAGATTAGAATGAGGTTTAGTAGAAATCTAATTGACATCCTTTCTATGACCTAGGTGAACAGACTTCTGAAGTAGATTGAAACTGTGCATTTCCAGAGGGGCCAGGTAAGCAAAGTTTGTTTGTTTGCCTTCGGGCCTACATCACAAAACGTTAGGGTTGTGTTTACTTGGATGTGTCTGTGTGTGTGTGTTATGCATCATGTTTTAAAAGTATACGAAAATGAAATTTGAATGCATGTTGGCATGGTAAGGAATGAACATATTGAAACAGTGAATCAGCTTTACTGTTAAGGGAGCTAATCCAACCCTTAATGAGACAGTGGATATTTATACTTTGGGAGAGTTGATCCAACTCCCAATTTCACAGGGGGATCTGAACAGTGAATCAGCTTTACTGTTAAGGGAGCTAATCCAACCCTTAATGAGACAGTGGATATTTATACTTTGGGAGAGTTGATCCAACTCCCAATTTCACAGGGGGATCTGAACAGAAACAACGCATGAACAACTGAGAGGAGAAAGTAGAAATTGCACGTCTAGGAATTTATGTTCCAGCATTTCATTCTTTTCTTTACATCATTTCTTTGCTTACTTAGCATTAGGCTAATAGATGAGTTTTGTGATGTAGGTGAAGAAGTGACAGCAGGTGATTCTTCTGAGTTCATTGAGGGATAGACTGGTTGGGGGAGCACACTCATGCCTCGAACCTGGTGAACTGATGAGGCGATTTAACTGATGTCTGTTTGGTGAGAAGGTTTAGTTGACAGTGATTAAAACTTAGAAATGCTAAGTTTCCGTAGCAGTAATGGTTTCAGTATTTTAAACACGTTTTGAGATTTTTCTAATAACGATGATCTGTTGTGTTTTAAAGGTTATTTTACTGGATTTGATTAATGTAATGGGTTGAGCTGTTTTCTGAATGGTCTTGGAAAGGTAAGCAAATTCCTTTCTGTAATCAGTGTTGTGTATGTTTTGTGAAGAGTCGTTGAGATGTACTCAGTTTTCTACCAGTAAATGATGAGTTATGTTGTCTATCGGAAGATGTCTTCAGAAACGTCACCGGTAGATGTAGGTATAAATCTATCGGCTGATGTCTCAGTAAACTCATCGGTAGTATAAATCTATCGGCTGATGTCTCAGTAAACTCATCGGTAGATGCGTGCTGACGTCATCGGTAGATGTAGGTATAAATCTATCGGCTGATGTCTCAGTAAACTCATCGGCAGATGCGTGCTGACGTCATCGGTAGATGTAGATTTAAGTCCATCAGTTGATGTCTCAGTAAACTCATCGGCAGATGTGTGCTGACGTCATCGGAAGATGTAGGAAGTAAATTGTCATTTAGGCATCGGCAGATACAGTCTACCGAGAGATGTCTTTGGTTTTTCATTCGGGTGACGTCATCGGCAGGAGTCTTCTATTTTTCCTGTTTTCTGCTTCTTCCGTTGACTTTACTCATCGGCATGTGCGTTTGACTTCTACAACTTTTAAAGTGTTTTCACGGTCCAAACGTCTATTTCTTTTGTCCGATTATTTCTTAATATTTCAAATGATTTCCGCTGCAAGTTTTAAAAATATATGGTAGAAGTTTTAGTCATGTACGGGCTTTTGGGTAACGAACCGGGTTCTGATAATTCGGGGCGTTACAATTTCGTGTGGGGTTGAGGGGCACGGTGTGAGCAGCGAGTTGGCACATGTGGGCCTAGGCACGCTAAGAAGCGAAGCCATGCCTTTGCCACAACGCAACAAGGTAGCTACTCGTAACATTAGACCATCATGCCTCGGCTGGCAACCGTGTTGTGGCATGTAGCCCTACCTTGGCTCCGTGGCACGCCACCGTGCCTTGGCTAAATCAAGGCACGCGAGCAGGGGAAAACCTCATTGGGTACTTAACTTACTTGGCACTTGAGCATTTTTCGGAAGGAAAAGGAAATGTCGGGCGAATCGAAGCAACGTGAGGCTGAATCTCAATGGATCATGGCATCAAGGCCACTCTGCCACTTACAATACCTCATCGTGTATTTAAGTCATCTGCAAAGGATTATACCTACCGTCCAGTGGAAATAACACCTCAAGGCAACCCGTAAAACGGCTCAATTGCAAGGGTTTTGCAAAAGACGTGTGCCTTTAGGGGCTGAGGACCCCTAGTGCTGGTTAGCGATCGGGCAACGAGCATGCGCGTCGCTTTTAGCCCGAATTCTGACTTAGAGGCGTTCAGTCATAATCCCACGCACGATAGATTCACGCCACTGGATTTTCAATCAAACACAATGACCAATTGGGCGAATCAACGGTTCCTCTAGTATTAGGTTGAATTACTATTGCGACACAGTCATCAGTAGGGTAAAACTAACCTATCTCACGATGGTCTAAACCCAGCTCATGTTCCATATTGTTGGGTGAACAATCCAACACTTGGTAAATTCTGCTTCACAGTGATAGGAAGAGCTGACATCGAAGGATCCAAAAGCAACATCGCTATGAACGCTTGGCTGCCACAAGGCAATTATCCCTGTGGTAAATTTTCTGACATATCTAGCTTCAAATTTCAAAGGTATAAAGGATCGATAGACCACGCTTTCATGGTTTGTATTCGTACTAGAAATCAGAATCAAACGAGCTTTTACCCTTTTGTTCCACACAAGATTTCTGTTCTCATTGAGCTCATCTTAAGACACCTGCTTTGTCTTTTAACAGATGTGTCACCCTAACCAAATTCCCCACTGGATAATGTCTTCTGCCTGGATCGACCTGCCGAGGTGGGCCTTGGGTCCAAAAAGAGGGGCATCGCCCCACTTTCAATTCACGAAATAAGTAAAATAACATTAAAAGTAGTGGTATTTCACTTTCGCCATTTTTGATTCCCACTTATCCTACAGAATCTTTAGTGCAATGATAATTACGTAGCTTATTAACTTACTATTTGCTTGCATATCTATAACTTTCAAGGGAAAATGTTCTGCAATTTGTTTCTGTAATTTGTTTATTTTTACAGGTCTCTATAACGCATTTCCTATATATTATGTCGCATAATTTAAAATGGACATTGTAGAATTAGAACTTCTTAGTTTCCAAATCTTACTAATTCCTATTGGATGTTTCCTGGTTTGTAGAAAATTATGTATTGAACTTTTTACCGTTTTCAATATATTTTCCCTTAAATTAAGTTGTCATGCCTTTTGTTTTTAGACACAAAGGGAGGATCATAGAATCATCTTCAAAAAGAAGGTGTAGATCACGAAGTCAAAGTCCTCATCCAAGGTGAGACCGATGCGATTGCAAATTATGAACTTTGATGATGATTTGTAGAATTGGTTGCTGCCCATTATTTATCAGAGCTTAAACCTTCTCTTAGTTTTCTGTTTCCAGTATGTGCATTTTACTTGGATGTGCTTACTTAATTTACAGTCATATACTGTTATGAGACAAAATGTTTAATTGCACAGGGACTTGCCCTTTTTCCTTGAGTTGCCATTTCCTAATTCTTTAGTGTGTTTCATATGTTAATTTGGATTTGTTACTTAAATAGAATTCCTAGTAGTTGGTGAAAGTCATGTTGTTGATTGAGAGATTTAGTAGCTGTTCATGCTGTTATTGACTCAATGAGGGGTTGATGTCGTTCCAGCTGGTTGCAGTCTGGAAAGTTATATTCTGCTTTGATGATAATATAATTGGTAAGATTTGAAGAATGACTTCACATTATCTTTTGTTTTTCACTGCACTAATTTTGTCCCTGAAAGCTAGTGTTGATTGTGTGACGACCCCCGACCCGATCGGGGTCGGCTAGCCATCACTCCGGACATTTAAAAACGTGACATATATTTTTTTTTGAAACTTTTATAAAACTTTATACAGAGTATAAATCTTCTCTGGAAATGAAACTAGAAGACATATTTAAAACTGGATGACAATTAAAAATCGGACTACAAAAATAAATGACAGAAGAAAACAGGAAGACTGAAACACTTAAAAATTTGGACGTAAACCTTCTATGGACGAGTGACTTTAGACAAATACTCTGGACTAGAGCAGAAAGACAGGGAGGTGTGAAAAATAGGAAAAACAGAATATTTTGGACGTTTTTAAAAAGGAAAGCAGAATGGACGACAGACATGAAGTGGAAGACTTAATAAAATGAGAGACAGAAACTGGAAGTCATATCGTGGACGTTTAAAATAAAAAGCAAAATCTTTGGACAAACAGAAGCCGTGGACGTTTAAAATCAAAGACAGAATCTCTGGACAAACAGAAACCGTGGACGTTTAAAATCAAAGGCAGAAACAGTAGACAACAGAAGTCTGTGGACGTTTAAAAATCAAAAGCAAAAGCAGTAAACGACAAAAGCCTGTGGACGTTTAAAAATCAAAGGCAAAAGTAGTAAACGACAAAAGCCTGTGGACGTTTAAAAATTCAAGGCAAAAGCAGTAAACGACAAGAGCCTGTGGACGTTTAACATCAAAGATAGAAACAATAGACCATAGAAGTCCGTGGACATTTGAAATAAAAGACAAAAACAGTAGACAACAGATTTACACCAATAATTTGGACGACGTTATTGTGGACGATAACTTTGGACGTTTAAAATAACAGGCAGACTTTGGACGTTTAAAATAACAAGCAGGCTTTGGACGTTTAAAATAACAGGCAGACTTTGGACGACGTTATTGTGGACGATAACTTTGGACGTTTAAAATAACAGGCAGACTTTGGACGTTTAAAATCAAAGGCAGAAACAGTAGACAACAGAAGTCTGTGGACGTTTAAAATAACAGGCAGACTTTGGACGTTTAAAATAACAGGCAGACTTTGGACGTTTAAAATAACAGGCAGACTTTGGACGTTTAAAATAACAGGCAGACTTTGGACGTTTAAAATAACAGGCAGACTTTGGACGTTTAAAATAACAGGCAGACTTTGGACGTTTAAAATAACAGGCAGACTTTGGACGTTTAAAATAACAGGCAGACTTTGGACGTTTAAAATAACAGGCAGACTTTGGACGTTTAAAATAACAGGCAGACTTTGGACGTTTAAAATAACAGGCAGACTTTGGACGTTTAAAATAACAGGCAGACTTTGGACGTTTAAAATAACAGGCAGACTTTGGACGTTTAAAATAACAGGCAGACTTTGGACGTTTAAAATAACAGGCAGACTTTGGACGTTTAAAATAACAGGCAGACTTTGGACGTTTAAAATAACAGGCAGACTTTGGACGTTTAAAATAACAGGCAGACTTTGGACGTTTAAAATAACAGGCAGACTTTGGACGTTTAAAATAACAGGCAGACTTTGGACGTTTAAAATAACAGGCAGACTTTGGACGTTTAAAATAACAGGCAGACTTTGGACGTTTAAAATAACAGGCAGACTTTGGACGTTTAAAATAACAGGCAGACTTTGGACGTTTAAAATAACAGGCAGACTTTGGACGTTTAAAATAACAGGCAGACTTTGGACGTTTAAAATAACAGGCAGACTTTGGACGTTTAAAATAACAGGCAGACTTTGGACGTTTAAAATAACAGGCAGACTTTGGACGTTTAAAATAACAGGCAGACTTTGGACGTTTAAAATAACAGGCAGACTTTGGACGTTTAAAATAACAGGCAGACTTTGGACGTTTAAAATAACAGGCAGACTTTGGACGTTTAAAATAACAGGCAGACTTTGGACGTTTAAAATAACAGGCAGACTTTGGACGTTTAAAATAACAGGCAGACTTTGGACGTTTAAAATAACAGGCAGACTTTGGACGACGTTATTGTGGACGATAACTTTGGACGTTTAAAATAACAGGCAGACTTTGGACGTTTAAAATAACAGGCAGACTTTGGACGTTTAAAATAACAGGCAGACTTTGGACGTTTAAAATAACAGGCAGACTTTGGACGTTTAAAATAACAGGCAGACTTTGGACGTTTAAAATAACAGGCAGACTTTGGACGTTTAAAATAACAGGCAGACTTTGGACGTTTAAAATAACAGGCAGACTTTGGACGTTTAAAATAACAGGCAGACTTTGGACGTTTAAAATAACAGGCAGACTTTGGACGTTTAAAATAACAGGCAGACTTTGGACGTTTAAAATAACAGGCAGACTTTGGACGTTTAAAATAACAGGCAGACTTTGGACGTTTAAAATAACAGGCAGACTTTGGACGTTTAAAATAACAGGCAGACTTTGGACGTTTAAAATAACAGGCAGACTTTGGACGTTTAAAATAACAGGCAGACTTTGGACGTTTAAAATAACAGGCAGACTTTGGACGTTTAAAATAACAGGCAGACTTTGGACGTTTAAAATAACAGGCAGACTTTGGACGTTTAAAATAACAGGCAGACTTTGGACGTTTAAAATAACAGGCAGACTTTGGACGTTTAAAATAACAGGCAGACTTTGGACGTTTAAAATAACAGGCAGACTTTGAAGTTCTGTGTGTTCGGTTTACGTTTCTGTGATGTATTTTTTCTGCTCTGCCTTTAAAACAATGTCTTCTGCTTACATCCACCGCTGAGTCTTCTGTCTATATCCACCGCTAGGTACTGTTCATCCTTGTCTTAATCACTTCTACTGCTGCCCGATTGAAAATCATATCCACCGCTAAGAGTAAAATCCAAGTCTACTGCTGCCCGCTGCCCGTTTTAGAAATTTCATCCACCGTTGCCTTTAAAACCATATCCACCGCTGCCCGTTTCTCCTTAAAACTATATCCACCGCCAGCTTTTATCTTCCGCCCAGTTTAACCTCTTCTACCGTCTGACGTCACTCAACCTCTTCCGCCTAGTTAACCTCTTCTACCGCCTGACGTCAACTGTTTTGTCTTATTCATATCCACCGGAGAACAGTGCATTACTGTTTGTATCCTTCGGTGCCTTTATAAAATCATATCCACCGCTACCCTTTTTAAACTACATCATCCACCTGACGTCACCCATATCTACCGCCCAGATTACTGTTCACATTTTGTCGTATTCACGTCTTCCGCCCAGTTTAATTATGTCTTCCGATTTCATTATCCATCTCACATCCACTGTTTCGGTTTATTTAAACCCTCTTTGGTTTATTTACACTTGCTGAACCATTTGATTATTTATATTTCTACCTACGTCTTCCGATTCTATTTACTATTTTCCCGTTTTACCTTTAAACATAGTGAATGTCTTCCGCCTACGTCTTCCACCCAGTTCTGCTCTCTGTTCCCCCATTTTCTTCTGTTATTCACTTCTGCAAACCATTTTTGAATTACCTCCTGGTTGTTATTTCCAGAGGAAGTTTATACTCTGTGAAATGTTTCAAAGTTTTGTTCATTTCTGCTTCTTGCTTCATCCTTTGCTTCTGTCATTCACTATGTCCTTCGGATTTCAATTGTTTCCTGTTCTAAGTTCAACTCCAGAGAACTCTCTCTCTGCGAAGTTTAAAATGTTCTGTTCACTGTTCTTACTGTCCTGTTTTAAAAGAAAAATATATACTCCGACTTCTGTAAACTGTCCCGGAGTGATGGCTCCGACCTCGGACCCCGATCAGGTCCGGTTTTGGGCTGTCACAGTTGTGGTATCAGAGCCAGCAGGTTTTAAAAGCGGTTCTAGGTAAATGTCTGGTTGCGCAAACTGCCACGTGAGATCGCTCCACCAACTGTAAGTATTTAGGTTCACGTAAAGTTTTCGTTTATTAAATTTAGTTATTGTTTATAGGGTTTTCTTAGAGATGGTGAGAGGACATCAGGATGAAGCAAGTGATAGTGCCAGGGCCATTGACCGATTGACTGAGCTAGTGGGTGTGCAGTCCCGCATGGTGGAACGTATGATGGCCTAAGAAGACAACGCGAATAATAATAATAATCACGGGAATGCTCCACGTGACACTAGTGGAGATAGATTCAGGCGACTTCACCCGCCTACATTTGATGGACTATCTACGGACCCGACTCATGCAGAGGAATGGATCCGACAAATAGAGAGGATGTTCAACTATACGGAGGTGGAAGAAAGCAAGAAGGTGATATGTGCCTCATTCCATCTCATCAGGAATGCAGGATTTTGGTGGGACACCATCCAGACAACAACAGTAGCATTAAGCTGGGATGGATTCAAGAAGATCTTCTACGAAAAGTACTTCGACCGCAGCGTGAAAAAGAAAAAGTTGCTTGAATTCTCTCGGCTGCGGCAGTACGGATCGGTGGCCGAATATGTCCAGAGGTTCAAATCATTATCCAGATACGCAACTCATTTGGTGGACACCGACGAGAACAAAGTGCACCAGTTCATTCAAGGCTTGAGGATGGAACTCTTACGGGGCATCACAACTGGAGGATTCGATGAGGCACCGTATACAAAGGTGGTGGCTAAGGCTTATCAGTTGGAAGCCCTAGAGACAAAGTTCCAGAGACGGAGGGACTCATCAGAAAAGTTCCATCAGGATGTTCCCCAGCAACAACAGCAAGGTCGTGATTGGCAATCACAACAGCAACCGAACCGGGGCGTGAAGAGGCCTAATGAACCAGCTGCATATCAGGATAGAGAGAAAAGACCAATGGGAGCTCCTCAACTACTTGCATGCCCGCATTGCCAGCAATATCACAGGGGGGAATGCAGGCTCCTCACCGGCCATTGTTTTCGATGCGGCAAGGAGGGCCATCATGTCCGGGATTGTCCAATGCCCAACACGAGACCGAATCATGCCGTGCCAAGAGTTTTTGCATTAACAAAGGAGAATTATAATGCTCAGCACACAGCGATCACAGGTACGGTCCTAATATAGAAGTTAAAGAATAAATAACCTTAGATTGAAGGTAGAAGGGACTGAGGGGCCCTTAAGTCTAAGCGAATTTTAAGGACAATATTCCTGTTAACGTGGGTGGAATGTAGCACTCGGCCCTTTTGTCTGTAATTATTTCCCGAATCATTTTGCGGGATAGATTTAATATTAATACAATATGTGTTTTGTTGGGAACCAAACTAATGTGTAACTAGACAAAACACTAAGTTTGAAATGCATGGAAGGGAAAATTGGAGAGGAATTAAGGTTGGTGGGAGGAAGCCAATGGATGAATGCCAAGTGGCAGCATGTTGAAGAAGCTATGTCTTCTTCCTCCTCTTCCTCTCTTCTCTTCACTCTTACGTGAAGCTCCTCTCTGTTTTCTCTCCTTCAGGCGACTCTGACAAAGTTCCAACACTTTGTCTCTCCAGTTTTCTTCTGTTTCCTCCAGCAAAGGTTCGTGCATTTCCTGAGGCGATCAAGAACATCAACTTGACAGCAAATAGGTAAGTTCATATCCGTAGGTTGGCCCTTAAGGGCCCTACATCTCGGAGGTACTAGGTTTTACAGCCTGTGTGCTCGGTTTCGGGTAGAAGGGTTAGAGTTAAGTTCTGTGTTTCCGGTTTACGTTTCTGTTGATGTATTTTTTCTGCTCTGCCTTTAAAACATGTCTTCCGCTTACATCCACTGCTGAGTCTTCTGTCTATATCCACCGCTAGGTATTGTTCATCATTGTCTTAATCACTTATACTGCTGCCCGATTGAAAATCATATCCACCGCTAAGAGTAAAATCCAAGTCTACCGCTGCCCGCTGCCCGTTTTAGAAATTTCATCCACTGTTGCCTATAAAACAATATCCACCGCTGCCCGTTTCTCCTTAAAACTATATCCACCGCCAGCTTTTATCTTCTGCCCAGTTTAACCTCTTCTACCGTCTGACGTCATTCAACCTCTTCCGCCTAGTTAACCTCTTCTACCGCCTGACGTCATCTGTTTTGTCTTATTCATATCCACCGGTGAACAGTGCATTACTGTCTGTATCCTCCGGTGCATTTATAAAATCATATCCACCGCTGCCTTTTTTAAACTACATCATCCGCCTGACGTCACCCATATCTACCGCCCAGATTACTGTTCACATTTTGTCGTATTCACGTCTTCCGCCCAGTTTAATTATGTCTTCTGATTTCATTATCCATCTCACATCCACTGTTTCGGTTTATTTAAACCCTCTCTGGTTTATTTACACTCGCTGAACCATTTGATTATTTATATTTCTACCTACATCTTCCGATTCTGTTTACTGTTTTCCCGTTTTACCTTTAAACATAGTGAATGTCTTCCGCCTACGTCTTCCGCCCAGTTCTGCTCTTTGTTCCCCCATTTTCTTCTGTTATTCACTTCTGTAAACCAGTTTTGAATTACCTCCCAGTTGTTATTTCCAGAAGAAGTTTATACTCTGTGAAATGTTTCAAAGTTTTGTTCATTTCTGCTTCGTGCTTCATCCTTTGCTTCTGTCATTCACTATGTCCTTCGGATTTCAACTGTTTCCTTTTCTAAGTTCAACTCCAGAGAACTCTCTCTCTGCGAAGTTTAAAATGTTCTGTTCACTGTTCTGACTGTCCTGTTTTAAAAGAAAAATATATACTCCGACTTCTGTAAACTGTCCCGGAGTGATGGCTCCGACCTCGGACCCCGATCGGGTACGGTTTTGGGCTGTCACATAACCGATACATTACATTCAGATTTTTATTTTTCTTAACTTCAAACCGTGTACAGAAAACCTTTACATGACTTTCAGGAAAACGTGTATGCATGAACATTCACTGTGCAGAGATTTAACATGCTGTAAAACAGTTCAAAACACACATGAATAACAAGACATCTAAACCATGCACCGAGCATGGCAAGAAACTTACTTATGGTCGAATCATCGACCAAACTACCCAACGATAACCCGACAACATTTTTAACCTAGTATCTCCGTGATGTAGAGCCTTATGGGCCTCCATACGCGTATGAATTTACCTGTTGTCCGTGAAGTTACAAGCCTGTTCGTAAGTCCTCGACGATCCACGGATCTACATCATGCACAATAAAAATATAAACCAAATAGCAAAATGCTTACTAATGACTTAGTAAGATATGCTCCAAACTCTATTCAAACCTTTAGAAAACAAACCAACGTGTTTTCATACAAAAACAGTGAGTTTTCTCCAAAATATTTTAACCCTAAATTTCAACAAAACTCACATTTTAACTTGTCCAAACTCGTTAACTTTAGTAGATGCTTACCTTAGGCAGAGAAATAGAAAGAAACTGAGGAGATCGGAGGAGCTTCGATGGTCGTTTGTCGTCTGAAAGAGAGAATGCAGAGAGGAGTGGAAAGAAACAGAGAAGTGAAGTGTGAAAGTGGAAAGCTTAACGTGGAAGAGAAGAGAAAAGTGGGATTTGGTTTCTTCCATAAGATTTGGACAAGTGGCATGCTCTCATTGGCTCACTCCCACTAACCTTAATCTACTTCCTAAATTGCCCCCTTTGGTTTCTAACTAAATTGTTATTTAGTTCGTTTTTTCGGTTACTCCTTAGTTTGGTTTCCCCCACTAAACATCCCACAATTCCAATAAAATATTTACTATATTAATAGCGAAATAATCCCGATCAATAATTCAAGGGATAATTACATGGCCAAAAATGCTGGGTGTTACAGATTGCTTGAAGATGTTTCTAATTAATTATTACAATGCACCCAATTTGTGCTATTTACATTATTTATCAATATTTTATGTGAATTTTGTAGTATTTATTCGAAGATAATGGTAAGCTTATTGTTTTATTACGAGTAATGTTCAGTTTATCTTCTCACTGTTATCTCTTAATGTATCATTTATTAATTGGTGCAATTAACATAATAAATTACAATAAATTAAAATAAGTTATCCAATTGAAATGTCAAAGGTAACAATCAAGAGTTAAAAACTGAGGATAAATGTAATATTATTCAATTATTATTATTGTTTTAGTTTGGCTATGAGTACGTAAAGAAGGTATATAAATTTCAATTTTAATGTACAAAGCATTCTATTTGAATAATCATCAAATTATGCATTTCTATTTGCATATTAGAAAAATAATTATTAATTTATTATATTCAATTTCATTAATATATTTTCTAAAAACATTTTTTTATCGCATTCAACTGTCATTTACCTTAAGTCTAACCATTAATGACTTGAATATAAATTGTATCTTTTTTTTTATTTGAAATGAAAATAATAAGATTAAATTCAGAGTATTAATTTAAAAGTACAAACTTAGTGTTATATTTACTCGAAGAACAGTGATATATTTGTTTTCTATTTTTATTTTTTTAATTTTTATAAATATTGAAGAGTGAAATTAATAAAATAGATTATAAATAATTAAAATAAATTATTAATTGTATCAATTAATATTTATTATGTTAAAAAAATAAAATTAGAGAATAAATATAATATTATTTTTATTTAAATAACCAGTAGAACAATTTGCAACAGCACTCTAATATCACTCAGACTTAAATTCTCTTTAAGAATTTTATAAAAGAATAAATTATCATTTATTTTGATTCTATGGTGATAAAGAGAAAGGAGGTGCAATAAGAGTATTTAAAAAAATAATAAAATAACATATAAATAATATTTAAATTTATAAAATTAAAGAGTAATTACACATTTATATTCTATTTTTGTATTTTATGTTTTAACTTTTTATATATCATTCATTAATTAGTATATTTAATATGATATATTATAAATAATTAAAAGAAGTAATTAATTAACTCATTTAATGAGTGTTAAGTGAGAAAGTAAAAATTAAAAAGTAAAATGAAAAACTAATGGTAATATTTTTTTAAACTTAAAATACAAAACAAATTTGAGATGAAATCTAATATATTTCTATCTATATACATATTTGAAGACATTAATAGTCAAAATATTTAAAGCTTTTCATGCTCAACTGCAAACTTCAATGGAAGACGGACCAGAAAAAATGGAAGTTTTGTTGATTTGCTTTCGTTTATTACCATCTCTTCCAGCTTTGACTCCTTGATAATGATTCTCCGGTCAGCCCTCCGACGATCCATGTCTCTTTCACAACATTCGATGAAAATTTGTACGAATCTGGATCGTAATTTGCTGTCAACGGTTTCTTTTTCTTGATTGATTTGTTGTCTTCTTCCATTAACGTCCTCAAGCTCTTGCTTTTCCTTCCTTCTCTCTCTTTCTCTTTCTCTTTCCCTTCTTCTTCTTCTTCTTCTTGCCATGTTTTTGCAGGAGCAGACCTACAGCGCATGAGCAAGAGAGCATTTGCAGGTGGAGCTTTCTGTTCAGACCCATCGTCAAAAGACCCACTATTTTCTTTCTGATTTTTTCGGGAAAATTCATTCTTCTGATTTTCCTGCAAAACCATGAACCATTTGGAGAAACTATTTCTCAAATTTTCGTTTGATGTTATTGCTGTTTCTTCAGCTTCTTCTTCTTCATCGTCGCTCGTAATATCTGATTCAGGAAAAGCTCTGAAACACCCGAAACGAAATTTAATGCTTCGCCAGCACGTAAGAAACTGCAAACTATCTTTTTTCAATCCGACGACGTCAACCGATCCGACTCTCTTTCTGTTCTTCCCATCCTCATGAATTCTTCGAATTTCCTCTATAACTGACTGCCAGCTCTTGCAGGAGTTAGCTGCCTTCGGCCGGACCTTGATCTGACCGGCGCATGTCACTTTCGGCGAGGTGGGTTCGGCAATCTCAGACTTCATTGGCTTGGTTCCGGCCAACAAGAGTGGGCTCCTATGACTACCACTGGTTGCCGGTTTTTTCAGCAGGCGGTGCTTGTGGTGGCGCTTGGTCGGCTCTGACCTTCTCGCCGGGCTGCATATAAGCTTAGGCATTGGACTCAGATGGGCTCGGGAAGGAAAACAGACGAGCAGATCGGCCGGAGGAAGCCCGCCTTTTGGTTCTCTTCCCTTCATCGTCCTTGTTTCCGATCTGCGATTCATCCTTTTTCTTCTGGTTTTAACCAGTGAAGTTTGATCTTTCTAAGATCTGAGAGAGGCTTAAAAAGAAGTGGAATTGAATAGTTTACAATATTATTTGAAAAAAAATAATATTAATCTTAGATTAATTTCCTTAAAAGGCAAATATTTTTTCTTAAATCAATTATTTTTTCAAATTTTAATTATTAAAAGAACTTTTTTTATAAAAAAGTCCACCGATGCATTTTCTCTATAATTCTAGTAACTAACATTAATTATTACAATCAATATAATAAATTAAATTTAATAAAATAATTCATTAATCGTATCAATCAATATTTAACATGTCAATATGTAAGATTAAAGAATAAACGTAATATTATTCAAATCCAATTATATAAATTATACAACCAAAATTATTGAATTTAAATAATAATATTCTAATGTCATTACCATCTGTATACTTTTTTTTAAAACACTCCTTTTTGCCTCCTTTTGAATGGGGTCACAGCCCACGAGCGAGGGTCTTTGGCTGTTTCGTAGCCTTTACTTTTAGTTGGAATTCTTGCCTAACACTTCATGAAACTGATGAAATTTTAGTGGAAAAGTTGAATCCCACGAGCCTTGTTTCTTCATCCAATCATTCTTTCAAGTGCTGAGCCTCAACCAATTGCTTAATCCCCCTCACCTTCCCATAGATTGTATTTCTTTATTAGGTATGTTGTTCCACAATTATTTAGAAGATAGCTATGCAAGTAGGAGGTAGGAACGTGTTGTCATGACCCCTGAGCGACTCTAACCCAAATGGGAAGATGCGTGGAATCCTACAGTGTTCATAATACAATATTGTTTGATTTAGGCCGTACCCAACACAAATTTATTTTTTGTATTATTCCAAAACGCGTTGTACTATGTATGGAGGGGAATTGCTTATAAACGGCTTAATCTTCACTCTCTCAAGCAATGTGATATTATGCACATTCATTGGTATGGGCTGAGCCGATCCTCACAATAAACAAAATTTTAGGTCGTCTTTATCTTCACAGGACATGCTGTCACAAAATGGGTACAACCATCAAAGGAGATTTCGATCATATGACTCGGGTTTGCAGCAGAAAATTTTAAAGCGTTATAGCTCAAATAGTATGCCTTCAATCAGATGAATTGGGCATATAAAAGTTAAAAGAGGAGGAAAGGTAAGAGAGGAGAATAATGCAGAAGGGGTTATGCACTCGAGCGCATGGGGAATGGCCCATTCCCAACCACTACACCTTAGGTTAGGACACAACTTCTTTGCTTTGGCTTGTGGCCCCTTTATTGTACATTTTCTATTGTTATCGTCGATACCCTTCCTTATGTTTGCATGCATGGGTATGAGAGAGAGAGTGAGAGAGAGAGAGAGAGAGTGAGAGAGAGAGTGAGAGAGAGAGAGAGAGAGTGAGAGAGAGAGAGAGAGAGAGAGAGAGAGAGAGAGAGAGAGAGAGAGAGAGAGAGAGAGAGAGAGAGAGAGAGAGAGAGAGAGAGAGAGAGAGAGAGAGAGAGAGAGAGAGAGAGAGAGTGAGAGAGAGAGAGAGAGAGAGAGAGTGAGAGAGAGAGAGAGAGAGAGAGAGAGAGAGAGAGAGAGAGAGAGAGAGAGAGAGAGAGAGAGAGAGAGAGAGAGAGAGAGAGAGAGAGAGAGAGAGAGAGAGAGAGAGAGTGAGAGAGAGAGAGAGAGAGAGAGAGAGAGAGAGAGTGAGAGAGAGAGAGAGAGAGAGAGAGAGTGAGAGAGAGAGAGAGAGAGAGAGAGTGAGAGAGAGAGAGAGAGAGAGAGTGAGAGAGAGAGAGAGAGAGAGAGAGAGAGAGAGTGAGAGAGAGAGAGAGAGAGAGAGAGAGAGAGAGAGAGAGAGAGAGAGAGAGAGAGTGAGAGAGAGAGTGAGAGAGAGAGTTTAAAAACCAAAGCAACAATCAATTGGAATACGATGGCATTGGTTGATACATGATGAAATAATGGGTTTACACATGAGCATCACAAACTCTTTACCCATTTCATAATGAAATGTAAAAATAATTTTCCTCGTCTCAATAATATCCAATTTTACACAAATGTAACAAATGTTTTAAAAATTTTCTCTTGTTATAATATATAGTAACGGTAGATGTATAAGCTAATGTTTTAGCCAAGCTGATAACATGTAATAGATGAAGTACTAAGTGCCCCTAACATAATATTGTATGTTTTAGACAGTAGCTTGCATGATTTGTTATTGGGATTAACCCAAAACGTGTTGTGAAAGACAATAGGGCTCTGAATCCGACCATAATCGAAAGATATAACGAGGGTTGTCGTGCCTTTTCAGCTTCACCTCTTTCAAAAAATTTTCATTCTTGAAATCATAATACTTCAACGACCAGGACCCTCTTACCACTACGATATCAGAGCCGTAGAACACCATGGGAATATACGTAAATATGTACTTCATTCTTCTTTCGTATTTACAACAAATCTCTCTTGCCATACCATGATTATGTAACTTTCCAATACCCACGTGTGCATGTAACCTTCCATATCCATGCAAATTAACATAAGCTTCTCTTCGTATTCAACTGTATATACGGATCTGTAGTCATCTTCTACGATTGGTAGGCCAATGGTTTTCCATTCCTCTTTTTCTATATCCAATGAGAAAATTAAATTAGGGAACAACAACCAATGAAAGGCTCCACAAGCTGTTACTACAGACCTCTCACTCCATAAGCAAACGTCACAGGGCAGTAAGATGTCTTTTAATCTCTTTCACTTCCAAGCTTCTGAGTTGAAAACCTCGACTATTATTTGTTGACATTTCTTTGCAAATGCTTTGGGGGATGAAATTCTAAGAATCTTATGAGTGAAAAACAGATATTGACATACCTTTTGGTAAGAATCTTGTCCTTGGATTAGGAATCTGTTGAAATAATTTGATTTGGGGTTTACATACAAAGAAGAAATGAACCTTATATTGTCTGAAATTTTCCAATGTGCAGAAAATAATTCCATTATTTGCAGAAACAGCTTAAATGCGAACAACATGGCCTGGTATGAAATCAATGGTGTAAATGCAAATATATTGCAAATATGTTGACATTAATTTTTTGACAAATAAACATTTATGGAAATAATATTTTATTCCATTGATTTCAAAGTTAGTAGTTTGTTTCTTGGAAATCAAGAAATAATCTATTCAAATTATTGAATGGATGGATATTGGAAATCAAAAAGATATTGATGAAAGGTAAATTAATAAAACTTGAGGATCAAGGAAAGTAGTTGAAAGGCTTTAGCTTTTTGGAAAACTTTGTTTGGAAGGCCGACTTGAAAGATATTTGATGGATTATATCAAGCCCTGAGATCACATTAATTATGAGATACTTTCCTAAGTCTTCGGGATCTGACACGATTCCGCCTCCAAAGGGGTCGTGTTTCTACCCACAAAAATAGGTTAGTAAAGAAATCGAAAAACAGAAGAACAGAAAATCCAAAAACTTCCAACTATGATTTCACCAACCAAACGTTAACCAAATTAAAGAAAATTTTAAGGGGTTCTTCGATAATGAGATAAGTTTATGTCCTCAAAATTTCAGGTCAAGAAGTAGAGTAAATAGAAAGTTACGAGCAGAACATCAGTTGCTGTCCGGTAAGCAATATTTTGTAAGCTTCCGGCATACACTCCTCCGTAGAAGAATGGCAGCAAGTGGAACGGGTTAATGGCCACCTTCTTCGTGTATCCTACTCTGAAAAGAGAGGGAATAAGCGTGGAACAATAGCTATTCAAGCAACTGTGAGCTTGAAAGCGTAAAGGAGAAAACTCTCCTCGGTTCTTGACCGAATCGAGCCTTACCGTTCACCGGTCTTCAAGCTCCAAGCACTTAGCCGAAATTAGGTTATTCTCATAGCATCAACAACCATTACAAGCACCAATAACCATGCTTTTATAGACCTAGGGTGGCTGAAAAAGTGGGCTTCGAAATGGGCTTCAAAGGGGCTTCAAAATGGGCCAAAGTCTTGGCCTAGTGTAACAGCACACTCTTCATTTGATCCATCTTCCAAACCACCATCTAACAAGCATTCTTCTAATCTTAATGCCTAAGGATGCATGCAACTATAAAATATTACATGAAAGGCCAATGTTTGCCAACAAAATACAAGGTTAAAAGTTTGTTAAAACAACAAGAAAAAATATAAGCGTTCGGTTACAACTTTAATCCCAAGAGAGACAAAATCCCTTCTTCAAGTGCCTCCATCTTTGTTTCCCAAGTTAGCAAGTGCACGAGTTGATCCAGTTCCCTTGTGCTCGGCTCCCAATCCAAATCTGTGAAGAGGCCTTCAAGTCCTGCAAAAGAATTAGGCTTGTTAGTAAATAGAATAGATAATGTTTGGGCCTTGGTTTGCGATCGAGTGACGGCCCTCTAGGGCACATCATCCTCCCCAGGTGATTGAGGATTTGACCTCAAATCCTTTAATTGGAGCTCCTCGATGTCATCATCGCTACCCTTGTAAGGAGAGAGATCGTGGACATTAAAGGTGGTTGAAATTCTGTAGTCTCCAGGTAGCTCAATCTTATAAGCGTTATTGTTGATTCTTTCCAACACCTTGAATGGTCCTTCAGCTCTAGGCAATAATTTGGATCGTCTCTTGGCGGAAAACCTTTCTTTTCTCAAGTGTAACCAAACTAAGTCTCCTTCGTTAAAGATAACTTCACGGCGTCCTTTGTTGGCTTGTTTGGAAAATCTTGCATTAGTCTTTTCGATGGCGATACGTGCAGTCTCATGCAATTTTTTAACTCGTTCAGCCTTGTCCGCTCTGGATGGATTAGCTAAGTCTTTTAAGGGTAAGGGAATAAGGTCTAGCGGTGTATATGGATTAAACCTGTAGACAACCTCAAAAGGCGATTGCAGAGTAGTGGAATGAAGGGTGCGGTTATGGGCAAACTCCAAACCTGGAAGTACTAGATCCCAGTTAGATAGTTTCTTACCTACAACACTGCGTATGAGGGTACCCAGGGTCCTGTTGACAACTTCCGTTTGACCATCGGTTTGGGGATGAAACGAGGTACTAAAACACAATCTAGTCCCCAACCTTTTCCACAATGTGTTCCAAAAGGCACTTAAAAATTTAGTGTCCCTATCTGACACTATGGATTGCGGAATTCCATGCAGGCGAACGACTTCTTTAAAGTAAAGGTCAGCTATGAAAGCAGAATCGTCGGTTTTGGCACAAGGAATAAAATGTGCCATCTTGGAGAATCGATCGACAACTACCATTATGGAGTCCTTACTTCGTGCAATTCGTGGTAGTCCTAAAACAAAGTCCATACTAACCTCTACTCAATGGTGGGAAAGAACAGGTAAAGGCATGTATAAGCCTTGAAGGAGAACTGTGACATCCCGAAACCAGATCCGATCGGGGTCCGAGGTCGGAGCCATCACTCCGGGACAGTTTACAGAAGTCGGAGTATATATTTTTCTTTTAAAACAGGACAATCAGAACAGTGAACAGAACATTTTAAACTTCGCAGAGAGAGAGTTCTCTGGAGTTGAACTTAGAACAGGAAACAGTTGAAATCCGAAGGACAGAGTGAATGACAGAAGCAAAGGATGAAGCAGGAAAGCAGAAGGAATGCTAATAAACTGGGGCGGAAGACTTGGATACCGGCGGATGATGTAGTTTCAAAGGTAGAAACGGGAGATAAATTTTAAAAGGAAATACACTGTTCACCGGTGGATGTGAATAAGACAAAACAGATGACGTCAGGCGGTAGAAGAGGTTAACTAGGCGGAAGAGGTTGAGTGACGTCAGACGGTAGAAGATGTTAACTAGGCAGAAGAGGTTGAGTGACGTCAGACGGTAGAAGAGGTTAAACTGGGCGGAAGAGGTGGATGACGTCAGACGGAAGATGTAGTTTAAAAGGGCAGTGGTGGATATGATTTTATAAAGGCACCGGAGGATACAGACAGTAATGCACTGTTCACCGGTAGATATGAATAAGACAAAACATGAACAGTACCAATTGGTGGACATAGACTATAAGCAGAAGACAAAAGTGAACAGTACCGGTGGATGTAAATAAACAAGGGGTCGGTGGATATAATAAAACAAAAAATGAACAGAACACCAGCCCCCACCTAGGGGAAACCGGCGTAACAGAAATCAGAGCAGAACACCAGCCCCCGTCCCACACTTAACCAGTACATTACAGTCAAATTTTATCCTTCTTAACTTCAAAACAGTGTATAGAAAACTTTTGCATGTCTTTCGGGAAAATCGTGTATGCATGAACTTTTACAGTGCTTAACTTAAAACAGCTGACAACGGAATAAAACAGCAGATTACAAAGGGGAAAACAGATAACTTAGAACATAAATCTAACTTTTCTACCAAAACAACCCGACAGAACTGAAAACCTAGTACCTCCGTGATGTAGGGCCTTAAAGGCCAACCTACAAACATGAACTTACCTGTTTGCTGCAGTGTTAGAAGCCTTGAACGTCTCGGTTTTAGTAGTTTGTGAACCTAAAACGTGATTATATAGTCATTAACCCTAAACTTCTCAAAATCAGCAAATAGTGTAGTTAAACTTGTTAACCATCGACGAGGATTACCTTCACTGAAGGAAACAGAAGAATGCAGGAGAAACAAAGTGTGAAACTTTGTTTCAGTCGCCTGGAAGAGAGAAAACAGAGAAGGAAGGGGAGAAGCAGAGAAGTGAAGTGAAGATTTCACATAGGAGGAAGAACTTAGCTTCTTCAACAAGTTGTCAAGTGTCAACTATCCATTGGCTATCTCCCACCAACCTTAATTCCTCTCCAATTTGCCCTTCAATTGATTTCTAACTAAATGCTTTGTTTTGGTTACTCCATAGTTTAGTTCTCTACTAAACATTCCTACAATTTCACCAAAACATACATTGTATTAATGTAAACTTAATCTCGTTCGATAATTAAAGGGATAATTCCCCGGCCAAAAATGCCGGGTGTTACAAGAACCTTACTTTTAGCTTTCTTGCAAATTATGCATGTCTCCAACACACGATGTATATCCTTCATCATGTGGGGCCAAAAGAAGTGTTCCTTAAGCGTGTCTAGGGTCTTTTTCTCTCCAAAGTGACCTGCTAGGCCTCCACAATGAGCTTCCTTTACAAGGCTTTGTCTTAAACTGCCTTGAGGAATGCACAACTTTCCCGCTTTAACCAAATAGCCATCCATGAAACAATATTCTCCTTCGGCTTTGTCCAAACATTTGATGTAGATGAGTCCAAAGTCTGGGTCGGTTTCATAGTGCTCCTTACTCCAATCGAAACCAAAGAATCTAGTCCCTAACTCCGTAAGTAGAACGCATTTCCTAGAGAGTGCATCAGCCACGACATTATTCTCCCCTTTTACATACTTAAGGGTGTACGGAAACCTCTCTAAAAACTCCACCCACGTGGCGTCTCTTGTTTAATTTATGTTGACTCTTGATATGTCTCAAGGCTTGATAGTCGGTATTGATAATGAAATCTCGAGACAAGAGGTGTTGCCAGTGCTCTAATGCTCTTATGACAACATAAAATTCTTTATCATACGTGGAGTAATTTAAGCAGCTCCTTTCAATTTTTCGCTAAAAAATGCAATGGGTTTCCCCTCTTGCATGAGTACGGCTCCTATGCCTACTCTAGAAGCATCACTCTTAATTTCGAATACTTTATTAAAATCCGAGGAGTGCAAGTACAGGTGAGTGGCATAACTTGTCCTTGATTAGCTCAAAACTCTTTTGACAGGCTGAGGTCCTAGGTAAACTCTTGGTTTTTCTTCGTGCAATCCGTAAGTGGTGAGACTATTGAGCTAAAGTCCTTGATAAACCTCCTATAGAAAGAGGCGAGTCCGTGGAAGCTACGTACCTCGGTTATAGAATTAGGTGTAGGTCAATCCTTAATGGTCTTGATCTTATCAATATCAGCTTCCATTCCATCCTTAGAAATAACAAACTCTAGAAAGTAAACCTTGTCTTGTGCGAATGAGCATTTACTTAAATTTCCATACAACTGAGCTTTTCGTAGGGTTCGGAAGAATATACTTAGATGGTTAAGGTGTTGGGAGAGGTCTAGACTATACACCAGTATATCGTCAAAATAGACAACTATAAATTTTCCTAAGAATTCCTTATGTACATGGTGCATAAGTCTCATGAATGTACTCGGGGCATTCGATAATCCAAAGGGCATGACCATCCATTCAAATAATCTATATTTTGTCTTGAAGGTCGTCTTCCATTCGTCACTTTCCTTCATTCTAATTTGATGGTATCCACTCTTGAGATCTATTTTAGAGAAAATGGTGGCCCCACTGAGTTCATCTAACATATCCTCGAGCCGAGGAATGGGAAATCTATATTTGATGGTAATTTGGTTCACAGCTCGACTATCGACACACATCCTCATGGTGCCGTCTTTCTTGGGCACTAATAAAGTGGGTACTGCACAGGGGCTCATGGACTCTCTTATGTACCCCTTGTCCAACAATTCTTGTACTTGATCTTGTAGATTCTTTGTTTCTTCAGGGTTCATTCGGTAAGCTGGTCGATTAGGTAGTGCGGCTCCGGGTTGAAGATCAAGTTGGTGTTCAATACTGCGTAAGGGGGGTAAACCTTTAGGTAAATATTCCGGAAATACATCTTGGAACTAGTTGAGTAAAGTCTTAACATTTTCAAGAATAACTCCTAGTTCCATAACTCTATCGCGAAAAAGTATCAAAATCAAGGGATCTTCTCTACGTACAGACGCTTCCATTTGCTTCCTAGTGATGAATAGGTTAGCCTTGTTCTCGACTTCTCTTCTTGCAACGTCATCTTTAGCAATTTTCTCAGGGGTCATGGGGGCAAATTTAGAGGTCTTTCCTTCAGATTTAAGGGAAAAATAGTTAAAATGTCCATCGTGGTGAACTCTTCGATCAAACTGCCAAGGTTGGCCTAGGAGTAAGTGGCTCGCGCTCATAGAATTATAAAAAAAGACCTTTGGATATACTTGAAACAATTAAATAAAACTTAAAACAATTATAAAAAACAATTAAAAACTAAAAGAAAACAATTAAAAACTCATTATTTACATTCGGCTAGCGAAGCGGGGCAGAACAGGGGGCGATCGCTGCATTTGCACAGCGATCGCCACCTAGGAGATCATTGATCGCCGCACGATCAATGAATGGCGATCGATCGCCACACGCTCTGGAAAAATTCCAGAGCGTGATCCCTAGGCGATCCTTCACCGTTGCCGATTGCCACTCTTGGCGATCAATCTCCACCCCTTCTGCCTCCTCACTTCCTCTTCCTCTTCTTCTCTTTCTCTTCACGCTCTGCACACACCATATACACACACACAACACACACTACACATTCTCCTCACCTTTCTCATTCATTCATCACACACCATTTCATACACTTCACAAAAACACACTTCTACACAATAACACTACCACTCACATACATTTCACTCGATACCTATCACCCGTTCACCGACTCCAAACTCGTTGAAAATATAACCAAATACCTTCAAATTTTCAAAACGTTTAAAAACTTCAAAACATAATTTATCAACTATCCAGATTTCCAAACATCCTAAAATGTTTAACTATACAATTACCTATACTCTATCTATCAATTTCCCGAAACCTTACCTACGTCTCCACGGGTCAAAATCACGCTCCAACTGCCAGCGCACTCCCACGGGCCATCCTCCTTCAACTTGTTCATACTTCAGGCGGAGGGACGTCTTCCTCACCTGTCTCAAAATCACCTACACCATAGAATTAAACACGTGAGCTAGAGGCTCAGTAAATCTAAGCGAATGCAAATGAATGCTATGCGTATGCTGTTTTAAATCATGCATCATTTTCATTTCGTTCCTTACATCACATATATGTCACCGGCGCTTCTCTCTCACTAGATAGGAGCGGCACATCCGGCGATTGGATAGCCCCTCGTATCTAACCGGGGGAAAGACATGCTTCATCCGACAGCCATATCTGAACCACCGCCACCGACATGACCATCATTCCATTCATTTACATTTTCGTTTTACAAAAAACATGCGTAGAAATTCCTTTTCATGCTTTTTTCGAAAACAATGATGCGTTAACAATTGTTATACCATGAACGAAACATAAACATACAAACAATAGTTTAAACAATTAACAACCTAACCAAACCTAAAACGAACTACCCGTCCTAATTACCCAATACAAACAAGCATCTCTAATTTCCTCGATCAACAACCATTCTTACGGTGTAGGCCAATCGGCCAAACAAATCACAGAGACTTACCTGTCGCCCGTAGCTCGTTGGTTTTGGCTCATCACGTCACCAATGGCTCGACTTACGACAAACATTCAAGCCTTATTAAATTAAGCTTACATTCACCAATTTACTTTCAAACTACTATTTCTAGCCTAATCCAACTAAAATCTAACTAAACGGCCACTAATTTGGGTTCGGTAAAAACCGACCCAAAACTTCAAACGTGCATAACTTTCGCGTCGGTTATCGAAATCGAACGATTCCACCAGCCACGTACTCTTCTAATAACCTATTTTAACTTTCCAAAAGGAATTTTAAAACAAACGACCGTAGCTAGGTCAAATATCAGAAAACCTGAATCTGCCCTAACCCGGGATATTCCCCCTTTTCGATTTTCCATCAATTCTCACTCATTTCCTCACCAATCAATCACATATACCCTCAATTGGCATAAACTAATAAGAAAATTAGTGCTACACACAAAAATTCGAAGTTCCAACAAAAATGGCCCTCGGTTTTCAGCTCCTCCCGAGCTGCACCCCGCTCAGTAGTGCTTGCCGGCACCGAGCCCGGAAATTTGACGCCGAGAGCGGCCAAAAATAGCCGGTGATCGGAGCCCAAACTGGCTCTCCATTCACGGCCTCAAGCAGAACAAAAATAGGGAAGAGAAGCTACCTGTTCTCGGTCGGGTCTGGCACGGAGAAAGCCGAACCAAGCTCTGGCTTCAGCTCGCCGGAGTTCGCTCGTCTGAACGGTGGTCGGAATCGCATGGTCACCGTTGGAGGGATGCCGCTCGCGCTCTCTCTGTCATCGGGAGCTCGGGCCGAAGAGAAGAAGCAGAATGGCTTCTTCGCGAAGCCATTCTGTTTTTTATTAAAATTAAAATTTAATTAATTTGCGTCCACTCGACCTAAAATTTTGAAATCCTCTTCCAAATAAAATCCCAAGTTTTTAATAAACTAATAACTCGTTAAATTCCTCATTCTTCGACCGTTAAATTTCTGTAAATTTACTCTCCAATCATTCAGTTCTAATTTAAATAATTCTAAGATCCATAACTTAATTAAATCTAAAGCAATACACATGAGGAAAAATTCTCGGGTGTTACAAAAGACCCTCATCATCATGAGTAATGTATATAAATTGAAGAAGGCATTATTTGGGCTTAAACATGCCCCTCGTGCGTGGTATGAATGACTCACACAATATTTATTAACCAAGAGATATGAGCGAGGGGGAGTAGATAAAACTCTTTTCTTTCGGCCGTAATTTAATTTAATTTAATTTAATTTAATTTAATTTAATTTAATTTAATTTAATTTAATTTAATTTAATTTAATTTAATTTAATTTAATTTAATTTAATTTAATTTAATTTAATTTAATTTAATTTAATTTAATTTAATTTAATTTAATTTAATTTAATTTAATTTAATTTAATTTAATTTAATTTAATTTAATTTAATTTAATTTAATTTAATTTAATTTAATTTAATTTAATTTAATTTAATTTAATTTAATTTAATTTAATTTAATTTAATTTAATTTAATTTAATTTAATTTAATTTAATTTAATTTAATTTAATTTAATTTAATTTAATTTAATTTAATTTAATTTAATTTAATTTAATTTAATTTAATTTAATTTAATTTAATTTAATTTAATTTAATTTAATTTAATTTAATTTAATTTAATTTAATTTAATTTAATTTAATTTAATTTAATTTAATTTAATTTAATTTAATTTAATTTAATTTAATTTAATTTAATTTTTAAGCTAAATTACTAATTTGCCCTCACACGTTTGAACTTCCGTATTCCAGTTAAGTTCGCGTCCACTCGACCTAAAATTTTGAAATCCTCTTCCAAATAAAATCCCAAGTTTTTAATAAACTAAATAACTCGTTAAATTCTCATTCTTCGACCGTTAAATTTCTGTAAATTTACTCTCCAATCATTCATTTCTAATTTAAATAATTCTAAGATCCATAACTTAATTAAATCTAAAGCAATACACATTGAGGAAAAATTCTCGGGTGTTACAAAAGACCCTCATCATCATGAGTATGTATATAAATTGAAGAAGGCATTATTTGGGCTTAAACATGCCCCTCGTGCGTGGTATGAATGACTCACACAATATTTATTAACCAAGAGATATGAGCGAGGGGGAGTAGATAAAACTCTTTTCTTTCGCCGTGACAAATGTCAATTTTTACTCACTCAAATTTATGTTGATGACATAGTGTTTGGATCAGTGTCACAGGTGATAGTGGATGAATTTGTAGCTCAAATGACTGGAGAATTCGATATAAGTATTGTAGGAGAACTCAATTATTTTCTTGAACTCCAAATTTAGCAAGAAAAAAATGGTATCTTTATTTCTCAAACCAAATACGCCAAGAATTTATTGAAAAGGTTTAAGCTAGAAAATGCACGACCTAGTAGAACACTGATTGGGACACATGAGAAACTCTCCAAAGATGAAAAGAGAATTGTTGTTGATCCGCATTTATATAGAAGTATGATTGAAAGTCTCTTATATCTAACTGCTAGCCGACTAGATATTTGTTATAGCGTGGGTTTATGCGCTCGATTTCAAGCAATTCCGCGAGAGTTACACCTAGTGTCAGTAAACTAGATTCTCAAATATGTTAGCGGAACAACCGACTATGGTATATAGTATTCATTCGACTCTATGGTTGGTTATTGTGATGATGACTGGGCTGGTAGTTCTGATGATCGAAAAAATACTTCTGATGGATGTTTTTATGTGGGACACAACTTAGTATCACGGTTCAACAAGAAGCAAAACTCTATTTCTCTGTCTACTGTCGAGATAGAATATATTGCAGCATGTAGCAGCTGTACTCAGCTTCTTTAGATGAAATAAATGATGAAAGACTACGGTGTCACACAGGATGTCATGACACTCTATTGTGACAACTTGAGCACTATCAACATTTCTAAGAATCTGGTTCAGCATTTTCAGACCAAGCATATTGATATCCGACATCACTTTATTCGATCTTTTGCGGAGGACAAAATTATTACTTTGTAGCATATGGTGACCGAAAAATAAGTTGCCGATAAGGTTTGAAGAGCAGAGGTCGGCCCTAGGCCTCTGTGTTATGTAAGTTGTTCCTTGCTTTCATTTAAAAAAAAAATTGCCACTTGCTTTAGGCGTTTGTTTTTTTACCATTTTATTTTTAGGCAATTTACTATGTTTTACTCACCCTCTACAGAAAGTGATCCTTCTAGTTACTATGTTATTCTATGTCTCTAAGGAACAACACCGTGTGTTACATGAGAAATTCTGCTATCAGTATAAAAATTGGAAGTCAATATTCGATGAAGATTGGAGCATCATTATATTATTCAATTGAGATTATTTCCCATCTTACAATGATCTGAATTTATTTTCAAGTATTCATGAGAAATTGAGTATATATTGAGGTTTATGGAAATTAGGAGGATTTTCAGATTTATTTTCCAAAAATTATCTGCAAAATGGTGATTTTTATCATCTTGAAGAATCTTTATAAGATTTGATTGCCAAAATTTCAAATTCAAATCGAAGGGTTTCAGATTACTCTTCTCCTTCTTCTCCATTCAAAAATTTAGGACTTTCTCGTGGTTCTCTTCACCATGGTCATCCTTGAAGAAGTTTCTGAATATTACTCTACAGGCAATGTCCTAGAGCCTATCACACACAATTTGCCGTGTTCAGAGACGGCGATTGTCATATACTCACTGTCACCTTCATCAAATCCTTCTGATTTCAACTAGGAGTCTTCAAAAATTACAGAGGATGTCGTTCCTATTCATCAGGTAGACTCTTCTGGCATAAAAAGAAAATTCCAAAAATCGAGTGGGGAACAATTTAAAACGAGTGTTATGCCTCCTAAGGCTCCTGATAGGTCCAGAATCACTCGAGCGTCAAAAGGAAAGAGGGCAAGAACCAAAAAAGAGATTTCTTCTGATAATTCCTGGACCCAAGAAGAAGTTATCGAAATCGATACTGAAGATGATGATGAAATTGTGGAGGCCTCGTTAAAGAAATCACCCAAGGACCTTCGGTCGAATTCCAAGAAAGTATCCCCAAAGCCTTTTGTTTCCAAGACTCCGAAGCCTGATGTAGTCAAGACTCCAAAGGCAGGTTCCACTAAATTCCCTAAGTCCAAAAGAAAGAATTCAAACAAAAGTCCAACACAAAAATGTTCTACTCGCTCCAACTCAACAACACAGGGAAAGTCAATCATCAAAACAAGTAAGTCCTCTGATCAACTTCCTGTTGAGGATTTTAAATCCAAGTTTCATGCTAGCCGTTGAGAAAATTTTTCAAAAAAGAATATATGGCCAGAAAGAAAGATTCATGAATGAGATTTTTCTCAATGTGAGGCAATTATATATCATTTTATGAGCCTAGGTCTGGGAAAAACTTTTAGAGATATAAAACCATTTGTTTGGAAAGTAATTCAAGAGTTCTATTGCAATCTGGACTCCGATGTAAAAAATTTTTGCTCATCCAAATTTTGGTCAAATATATGTTAGGGGACATATGTTTAATTTTTCTCCTACTGTTATTAATGCGTATCTGTGCACCCATGAGCTTGATTCTGAAGAATTTATTCATGATTACAACAAAATTAAAGCCGATATTACTGGGGGTGTCAGACGAATCTGACCCCATGGGAAGGACTTTTTGGCTTCACAACTGACTATAAAATACGAAATTCTTCACATAAATAGCCATGAGGAACTGGCTATCTACATCCCATGGGACATGGTTGAATAAGGCAATGGCTACACTATTGTTTAAAATTGAAAATTTGATTACGTTTGACTTTGGGAGAAGCACAAAGATGGGAAGAATGAAAGGTTGGCTTTTCTGTTTCCCCGCTTGATATATGGAATTCTATCTTCCCAACGATTTGTCATAAGAGAAAATGAAGTTTTATATGTGGATAAAGAGGAAATTCGAATTAGTTATAAACTTCGGATGAGGGAACATGTAAATGATCTAGAAGGATTTATAGAAGGTTTGCATGTTTCTGAATCAAGAACTAATTCTGCTCTGTTAGCTCATTCTGTTAATTTTTTTGTAGAGAAGTCCAAATCTATGAACATTCAAATTTTCGTGCTTGAAAAACAAAGATCTGTAATTTCTAGAATGCTAAATGACATTTACATGAAAAATCCTCATATGGAAGCTTCTGATGGAAATGACAAGAAGACCGAAGCTGCAGATACATCTGGTGTTCCACCTGATGTACTAGAAGGTCACTCAGCAAGTGTTCCGGAGAATGCTGGTGTACCATATCCGAATCCCACATCTATTCCTATAGAAGAAGGTACTAGTGTGTTGGAGCCAACTTCGACAATTGGGTTAGTTTTTTCTAATAATAATCCTATTAATTGAATATTGTGGAATTTGTAACGCCCCGAATCCTTAAACTTGATTTGTTACTCGTGACATAAACTGGACTGATAACTTATACAGAGAACTTATATTTTTCTTCTTATTATTTTTTTTATAAAAATCTCATATGTAATTCCTCAACCTTGCAGCGGAAAAACTCATCGAATAAATTACATTCATAAAATACATAAAACCTTAGAACATCTGACTAAGAAAAGAGAAATAAAATGATTATCTACCACTGAACAGTGCCAGTGGTAGAAATGGACAAAACAGCATCCACCGATAAGCAGTGTCAGCGGAAGAAGATGAATACAACGACATCCGCCGATCGCAAAACGACAACATATAAAACCCTCTTCTGCCGATCGCTAAACGACAAGCATAATATCTTCCTCTACCGATCACTAAACGACAAGCATAATATCTTCCTCTACCGATCACTAAACGACAAGCATAAGATCTTCTTCTACCGATAGTGCAAAATCAACATCTTCCGATAGAATTAAACCTACATCATCTGATTGACATATGCATCTCACGTGACTCATTAAACATCACCCGGTAGAAGACATCATCCGATGAATGGAGGCCGTCAACATCCATCGGCAGATAACATCTTCCGTCGGACATGTGCATCCCACGTGACTCACTAAACTTTCATCCGATAGACTTTAGAAGACTTTCATCCGGTAGACTATACCATCCAACAGACCATATCATCCGATAGGCTATATCTTCCGATAGACAAAGAAGACTTTCATCCGATAGGCTTTGGAAGACTTTCATCCGATAGACTATACCATCCGACAGACTATATCATCCGATAGGCTATATCTTCTAATAGACAAAGAAGACTTTCATCCGATAGGCTTTGGAAGACTTTCATCCGATAGACTATATCATCCGATAGGCTATAACTTCCGATAGACAAAGAAGACTTTTATCCGATAGACTATACCATCTAAATTTCTATGGACCTCGACTTGACTGACTTAAACTTGCATGAATTTAAACCAAGACTCATTCAGAATACGTGTAACAGAAGACTTGAATAAAACAGTCCATTCTATATTCTCATAATCATTCTCAAACTTAAGCTGAACTAGACAAAACCAGAATCTATCATTTTAAGGAAAAGAAACTCATCCTACTTAAATTCCAATATCCATTATCCTTACTAATAACATAGAGCAGTAACCAGGAAACATATTCGCCTTCCAGCCACACACTGACACCTCGAGCACCATCCAACAACCAATCTTAGCATCTTCATTGAACTTGAAATCCTCACCTGAATGTTCTTCACCTACATCATGAGGTTTAAACTATAAGCCTAATGCTTAGTAAGGAGTGCAATGCTAACGGTATACATGAATGCACAGTTTAAAGAAAACATGTTCATGATCTTTTCTTGTTCTTATTCCTGTACTTGTTCATAATCATCATTTACATCATTTACATCATTTGGATTCAAGGGAGGATTTGTGCCGAAAAGGGGGTTGACTGTGATAGTGTACATAGTCCCTTGCGGGTCGTAATCATGATCCCCCTTACCGGGATTGTGACATGAGTCGAACCGCCCCCAACCCTCACTTAATCCTTGTTTACATGAGTTTCGTGATCATTTCTTATTCATAAGAGAAGACATGCACTTAAAACCTTTCATAAGCTTACGTAATAAACATAATGCATGAGCATGAGTACACTTAATTCATCAGGCTACAGAGCAACTTATTCTTACTTCAACAGACATACTAAAACTTGAGTAACATAGCCAAACAAACAGTAGCACAGATAACTTTCAACCATTATAAACAACTTCTACTTAGTACCCTCGTAATGTAGGGCTCTAATAGCCGGGAGTCTTACACACTCACTTACCTGGTTTCCTTAGCAATGGAGCACTTCTCTTCAACTCTCTTTACCTAAAATAGTTCACATTACAGAGTTAAAACAAAACCCTAAAAGTCATAATCAATAATCATCCTAGAATCTATTGTATTTCTAAAATAGCTAGTTTCAACCTATCAACACAGCTCTGTCTGATATCTTAATATTCAGAATTGATTCGAAACTTCCATTGCTAAACACTGAGTATGAATGCAGCTATTATCTAATCGGAAATGCATTTAATAAGTACAGATTAAAAGTAGTTACTAATATTCTGCCATTTGAAGAATCCGAAATCTCAAGCCCGAGCTGAAAACAGAGCTCTAAGTATTTAACAAACAACCACATTGTCAAATCTTTACCTAGATTGCGGATTGTCGAGGTGGAGGCTGGAGAATCCGTCGTCGTAGGGGGAATTGCCGGCAGAGAGAGAGCTCAGGAGAAAGGATATTTGCAGAGAGCGGAAATGTCGGCTACAGTGAGGTTTAGTGAGGTTTAAGGATTTCTTTATTCTATTTATACTAAATAAAACCCTCCTTAATTACGATTCTGCCATCACACAAATAGAAATCCAATAAGTTTTTGGCATAAAATTAAATCAAAGATCAATAGTAAAAGTGACAGTTAATTCCGTTAAGAAAATCACCTGGCCGAAACTGTCGGGTGTTACATCCACCGCTCCTTAAACAAAATTTTTGTCCTCAAAAATTGATCAAGCAAAGAGCTCTGGATACTTTTCCAACATGTCCTGCTGTCGTTCCCAAGTGGCTTCTTCTATACCATGATTCATCCATAAGACCTTCCCCAATGGAATTTCTTTATTCCGTAGAGTCTTAACTGCAGATTCTAAAATTTGAACAGGTTTCTCTTCATACATTATTGTCGGCTCAATCTCAACTTCTGTTGGCTTAACAACCTGCATCGGATCACGTATGTATTTCCTTAGCATAGACACATGAAAGACATTATGAACCTTTTCCAATGACAGAGGTAACTGCAATCTATAAGCTGTAACACCAATTCTTGCCAAGACAGGGAATGGTCCTATGAATCGTGGACTAAGTTTTCCCTTCTTGCTGAATCTTAAAACTCTCTTAAACGGTGAAACCTTTAAGAAAACTTCATCCCCGACTGCAAACTCAAGATCTCTCCTTCTTAGGTCTGCATAGCTCTTCTGTCGGCTTTGTGCAGTTATCATTCTTTTCTTAATTATGGCGATCTTGTCTGACATCTACTGCAAAATCTCGGGACCTAGAAGCTTTGCTTTGCCAACTTCGTCCCAGTATAAGGGTGATCTACATTTCCTGCCATACAGTGCTTCGTAGGGTGCCATACCGATAGTGGACTGGTAACTATTGTTGTAGGAGAATTCCACCAAGGGCAAATATCTACCCCAAGATAACTGAAAATCCAGAACACACGCCCTTAACATATCCTCAAGTGTCTGGATTGTTCTCTCTGATTGGCCATCTGTCTGTGGGTGAAATGCAGTGCTGAAGGATAACTTAGTACCAAGCGTGCCTTGAAGGCTTTGCCAAAACCTTGAGGTGAACCTGGGATCACGATCTGAGATAATGGATATCGGAATCCCATGCAATCTGATGATTTCCTGAACATACAAATCAGCAAGCTGGTCCATCGTGTAAGTCGTCCTTACAGGTAGGAAGTGAGCTGATTTCGTCAATCTATCAATCACAACCCAAATACTATCATGACCTTTTGCTGTCTTAGGTAATCCAACGACAAAATCCATGACAATGTTTTCCCACTTCCATTCGGGAATTGGTAAGGTTTGAAGGGTACCTCCTGCACGTTGATGTTCTGCTTTAACCTGTTGGCATACCAAACATGACTCAACAAACTTGGCAACATCCCTCTTCATATTTGGCCACCAATAATGCAACTTCAAGTCCCGATATATCTTGGTGCTGCCAGGATGCACAGAAAAGTGAGACGAGTGCACCTCGGCCAAGATCAACTTACGTAATTCCTCATTATTTGGAATGTATCATCGATTCCAAAACTTCAGAATACCATTCTTGGAGAGACTAAACTCTGAAGAGGCATCCTCTAATTTACTCATCATGCTATCATTTTCCTTTGATTCCTTTTGTTGTGCCTCTTTGACCCTATCCAAGATGGTTGGTTGAATGGTTAATTCAGCAAGTAAGGTTGACAACACAGGAACTATTTCCAAATCAAACTTCTGAACTTCCATCTTCAAAGGTTCAGACATGGCTGACATTACGGGCTGCATTGTTGTCGACATCCTGCTTAATGCGTCTGCTACAGCATTGGCTTTACCAGGATGGTACTTAATTTCAAAGTCATAATCCTTAACAAACTCTAACCAATGTCTTTGTCTCATGTTCAACTCCTTTTGAGTAAAAAGGTACTTCAGACTCTTATGGTCAGAAAACACTTCACATTGCTGACCATACAAATAATGTCTCCAAATCTTTAATGCAAAGACAACCGCGGCTAACTCCAAATCATGGGTGGGGTAATTCTGTTCATAACTCTTCAGTTGTCTGGAGGCATACGCCACAACCTTGCCTTCTTACATCAAGACACACCCCAAACCAATTTTGGATGCATCACAGTAAACACTGAACTTTCCTCCCTCGGTTGGGAGTATCAACAGAGGGGCTGTTGTCAACTTCAGTTTTAGTTTTTGGAAGCTATCTTCACAAGCTTCAGTCCAAGAATACTTGGTGTCCTTCTTTGTCAAACTTGTTAAAGGCTTGGCAATGATAGAGAATCCCTTGATGAACTTTCTGTAATAGCCTGCCAATCCAAGGAAACTACGAACCTCACTGGCATTCCTTGGTTGAGGCCAATCTTTAACAGCCTAAATTTTGGTTGGATCTACTGATAAGCCCTCAGCAGAAATGACATGGCCTAAAAAGTTAACCTTATCCAACCAAAACTCATATTTGGACAATTTGGCATAGAGTTGCTGCTATTTTAATGTCGTCAAAACCACTCTTAAGTGCTCTGAATGGTCATCTTCAGTCCATGAGTATATAAGGATATCATCTATAAACACAATCACAAACTTGTCCAAATACTCACGAAACACCTGATTCATCAAGTCCATAAAAGCTGCAGGTGCATTTGTTAGTCCAAACGACATCACAAGGAATTCATAGTGTCCATAACGGGTTCTGAAGGCTGTCTTAGGTATATCTCTCTCCTTAACCTTCAGTTGGTAATAACCTGAACGTAAGTCAATCTTAGAAAACACTTTGGCTCCTTGTAATTAGTCAAACAAGTCATCAATTTGAGGCAGGGGATATTTATTCTTAATTGTCAACTTGTTCAACTCCCTGTAATCTATACACATTCTACGGGAACCATCTTTCTTCTTAACGAATAGGACATGTGCACCCCAGGGAGAACAACTAGGGCGTACAAATCCTTTGTCCACTAATTCCTGCAGTTGGACTTTTAATTCTTTTAGTTCTACAGGTGCCATGCGGTAAGGGTTCTTAGACACAGGTAATGCCTCTGGATATGTATCAATTACAAACTCAATTTCCCTATCAGGTGGCAATCTAGACAAGTCATCCAAAAATGCCTCTGGAAATTCTCGGACTAAAGGAATATCCTGAAGTTCTACCTTATTCTTCACCCGAACATCTATTACACTAGCTAGAAAACTCTCACAACCACCCTTCAGTAGCCGTTGAGTTTGTAATGAGGATATAATCGGTATCTTACTAATTTTTGGAATGGCTTGGAAGGAATACCGATCTGCATTTGGGGGTCGGAACTCAACTACTCCAGATCTACAACTTATTGTGGCATAATGTCTAAATAACCAATCCATCCCTAGTATAACTTCATATCCCTTCATGTCAATTACGATCAGTTCTACATATAATTTCTTGTCTCCTAAGGACATAATATCACCTTTCATTATCTATTCAGAATGTAAAGACTTTCCAGATGGCAACATGACACTAAATGACCTCTCGGCTAGCAAGAGTTCTAACTTATGCTTACATACAAACAGGGTTGAAACAAACGAGTGAGTGGCTCCTGTATCTATAAGTGTATAAGCAAAAATACCACAGATCATAATTGTACCTGTTATAACTGTATGCTGCACTGCATCCTCATCCTCCATTAATGCATAGACTCTAGGTGCTACTCTGGCTCGATTTAGGTCCGGTGGCATAGGGCAGTCTCTGGCCACATGACCAACCTTGTCACATCTAAAGCACTGACCAGAATATAACTTGCATTCTCCATGGTTGTTCTTCTGACAGGTGGGACATAGAGGAGCTAGAGGTCTCTTTCCTTTTCCTTGGTTATCATTCTGGTTGAAAGGTCTCTTTGTACCGCCCTGTTGTGGTCCCCTGTTCTGTCGTGGCTGCCAACCCTTGTTCTGTCGTGGTGGTGGTTGAGTCTCCTTGAAAAACTTCCTTGGCAGTTCACATTGTCCTCGCACTGTTAACTCTACTTCTTCCAATTCCGAAGTCTTAGCAGCCACTTTGGAAAAAGGGATGTTATGGATCCCTGCAGTCTTAACTCCCTGGAAGAGGCTCGGTTTTAGTCCATGGACAAACTGGTGAATCTTGTCCTCCTCATCATCCACCAGACGAGGTGCAAACCTGGACAAGGCCTCAAACTTACAGATATAATCAACCACAGAACTGGTTTGGCGCAGCTGCATGAACTCCATCTTCTTGCTGGTCCGAACAGCACGGCTGAAGTACTTGTCAAAGAAAGCAGTCTTAAACATTCCCCAAGTCATAGCTTCTGCATTGATGGTGCTCTGGGTTGAGTCCCACCAATGTCTTGCATCCAGTTCAAGGTGAAAAATAGCACATGTAACCTTATCTCCTTCATCAACCTTTGCGTACTTAAACATGTCCTCCATCTTCCGAATCCATTCCTCAGCATGAATAGGATCTGAAGTTCGACCATTAAATGGCGGGGGTCGAAGTCTGTGGAAACGCTCGCCACCTTGGTCATGAGTTGTATTCGTACTAGAGTTTCCCTGTTCTTCTCTAGTTGCCACAAGCTGTTCTATCTGGCGGGATTGGCAGATAACTAACTCGGTTAGTTGAGCGATAGTGTTGCCATCCCCATTATCCTCTCTCTATTGTCCTCTTGCCATTTTGGGATTCCTAAACAAATAGTCATAAACATATCTTAACTTAAGGACATTACTAAAATCGTAAACACTTACAGTTGCTGGAGTGTACTCAGGTGGAAGTCAGTGCTGGAAGGCAATCTGCAGAACCGATTTTAGAACCTCGTTTAGCTCTGATACCATAATTGTAACGCCCCGAATCCTTAAACTCGATTTGTTACTCGTGACATAAACTGGACTGATAACTTATACAGAGAATTTATATTTTTCTTCTTATTATTTTTTTTTATAAAAATCTCATCTGTAATTCCTCAACCTTGCAGCGAAAAAACTCATCGAATAAATTACATTCATAAAATACATAAAACCTTAGAACAACTGACTAAGAAAAGAGAAATAAAATGATTATCTACCACTGAACAGTGCCAGCGATAGAAATAGACAAAACAGCATCCACCGATAAGCAGTGTCAGCGGAAGAAGATGAATACAACGACATCTGTCGATCGCAAAACGACAACATATAAAACCCTCTTCTGTCGATCGCTAAACGACAAGCATAATATCTTCCTCTACCGATCACTAAACGACAAGCATAATATCTTCCTCTACCGATAGTGCAAAATCAACATCTTCCGATAGAATTAAACCTACATCATCCGATTTACATATGCATCTCACGTGACTCATTAAACATCACCCGGTAGAAGACATCATCCGACGAATGGAGGCCCATCAACATCCATCGGCAGATAACATCTTCCGTCAGACATGTGCATCCCATGTGACTCACTAAACTTTCATCCGATAGACTTTAGAAGACTTTCATCCGGTAGAATATACCATCAAATAGACCATATCATCTGATAGGCTATATCTTCCGATAGACAAAGAAGACTTTCATCCGATAGGCTTTGGAAGACTTTCATCCGATAGACTATACCATCTGACAGACTATATCATCCGATAGGCTATATCTTCCGATAGACAAAGAAGACTTTCATCCGATAGGCTTTGGAAGACTTTCATCCGATAGACTATACCATCCGACAGACTATATCATCCGATAAGCTATATCTTCTGATAGACAAAAAAGACTTTCATCCGATAGACTATACAATCTAAATTTCTATGGACCTCGACTTGACTGACTTAAACTTGCATGAATTTAAACCAAGACTCATTCAGAATACGTGTAGCAGAAGACTTGAATAAAACAGTCCATTCTATATTCTCATAATCATTCTCAAACTTAAGCTGAACTAGACAAAACCAGAATCCATCATTTTAAGGAAAAGAAACTCATCCTACTTAAATTCCAATATCCATTATCCTTACTAATAACATAGAGCAGTAACCAGGAAACGTATTTGCCTTCCAGCCACACACTGACACCTCGAGCACCATCCAACAACCAATCTTAGGCATCTTCATTGAACTTGAAATCCTCACCTGAATGTTCTTCACCTACATCATGAGGTTTAAACTATAAGCCTAATGCTTAGTAAGAAGTGCAATGCTAACGGTATACATGAATGCACAGTTTAAAGAAAACATGTTCATGATCTTTTCTTGTTCTTATTCATGTACTTGTTCATAATCATCATTTACATCATTTGGATTCAATGGGAGGATTTGTGCCGAAAAGGGGGTTGACTGTGATAGTGTACATAGTCCCTTGCGGGCCGTAATCATGATCCCCCTTACCGGGATTGTGACATGAGTCGAACCGCCCCCAACCCTAACTTAATCCGTGTTTACATGAGTTTCGTGATCATTTCTTATTCATAAGAGAAGACATGCACTTAAAACCTTTCATAAGCTTACGTAATAAACATAATGCATGAGCATGAGTACACTTAATTCATCAGGCTACAGAGTAACTTATTCTTACTTCAACAGACATACTAAAACTTGAGTAACATAACCAAACAAACAGTAGCACAGATAACTTTCAACCATTATAAACAACTTCTACTTAGTACCCTCGTAATGTAGGGCTCTAATAGCCGGGAGTCTTACACACTCACTTACCTGGTTTCCTTAGCAATGGAGCACGTCTCTTCAACTTTCTTTACCTAAAACAGTTCACATTACAGAGTTAAAACAAAATCTTAAAAGTCCTAATCAATAATCATCCTAGAATCTACTGTATTTCTAAAATAGCTAGATTCAACCTATCAACACAGCTCTGTCTGATATCTTAATATCCAGAATCGATTCGAAACTTCCATTGCTAAACACTGAGTATGAATGCAGCTATTATCTAATCGGAAATGCATTTACTAAGTACAGATTAAAAGTAGTTACTAATACTCTGCCATTTGAAGAATCTGAAATCTCAAGCCCGAGCTGAAAACAGAGCTCTAAGTATTTAACAAACAACCACATTGTCAAATCTTTACCTAGAGTGCGGATTGTCGAGGTGGAGGCTGGAGAATCCGTCGTCGCAGGGGGAATCGCCGGCAAAGAGAGAGCTCGGGAGAAAGGAGATTTGCAGAGAGCGGAAATGTCGGCTACAGTGAGGTTTAAAGATTTCTTTATTATATTTATACTAAATAAAACCCTCCTTAATTACGATTCTGCCACCACACAAATAGAAATCCAATAAGTTTTTGGCATAAAATTAAATCAATGATCAATAGTAAAAGTGACAGTTAATTCCATTAAGAAAATCACCTGGCCGAAACTGTCGGGTGTTACAGAATTCCTTTTGGAATTTTTTGTTTTCTAGATATTTTTTCTACGAATAATCTGTTTTGCATACTGGATATTATATTTTCCGTGGTTTGGTTATCTCTCTATGGCACTTATATGGTGATTGATCTTCCATTATATATTTTTTTGTCTTTTTTATGGCGAAAATGGGGAGTATTTTGAAAATATTTTGAAGATAATGTTGGAGACCAACATCTAGGGAAAGTTATTAATTTTATTTATTTAAAAAAAAATCAAAAGGGGAGATTGTAAATGCAAATATATTACAAATATATTGGCATTAATTTTTTGGCAAATAATCATTTATAGAAATAATATTTTATTCCATTGATTTCAAAGTTGGTAGTTTGTTTCTTGGAAATCAAGAAATAATCTATTCAAATTATTGAATAGATGGATATTGGAAATCAAGAAGATATTGGTAAAAATTAAAATAAGAAAACTTGAGGATCAAGAAAAGTAGTTTAAAATCTAGAGGCTTTAGCTTTTTGGAAAACTTTGTTTTGGAAGACCGATTTGAAAGATATTTGATGGATTATATCAAGCATCGAGATCACATTAATTATGGGATACTTTCCTAAGTTTTTGGGATCCATATTCAAGTAGTTGGCGATACTTTCCTAAAATATCACACGAGGTGTCTCTCAATCGATTTAGTGAGATTTGGTTTCTTTATTCTTTACGGCTTTAAATTTCGATTTTGTATTTGAATTAAACCTCAGATAAGGCAATTACTAATCATATTTAAGTTTTCATTCCTAAGGAAGCATGCATGGATTTTTCATTATTCTGGGAAGGAGATTTCTTGATTGGCAAGCCGTCGCCGTTCTTTCTCTCTCTCACGCTTCTGCGTATGGGTTTGTGATTGATCATTTAGTTCTTTAATGATTATTTTACACACTCTGTTTATGCTTTGAAATTCATCAATTATTCGAGTGTGTTGATTTATTGTGTCTGAAGACAACAACTTGGTGTTACAGATGATGTCATATGAAGCAATCTTCTTTATTCTTCTTTGAAGCTTAGTCTTGGGAGAAAACTGCAGTGGAACTCGGGAGGAGTTCTATTTATCGACAAGGGGAGCTTGTCATTCTGATTGTGGACAAGGGAATCTTGCCATACACGGATTCCGGGAGGAGTCATCAACAACAAGGGGATTGTTGGAAGGTGAAGCCTAGTCCTTTGCTCAGCCCAACAGGTCAGATCCTCAGCCCAACCCAACCAGTTGCTGGAGGTGGATCTGACCTGATTGTGACCACAACCCAGCTGCTTGACTCGCCTCCCTGCTTCACTTTAAGTTGAGTTCCTGATCTGACTTTGATAGAGTTTTTGACGCAGTAGATATTCTCCTCGAGTGTTTTTTTCTTGGCGATTTCTTCTCTGCCGATGTCAAGATCTCTGAGAGTTTGATCGATTTTTGTGCGTGCTGATCACCTTGATCATCAGGGTTTTAGATTTTTCTATCTCCTTTCCTGGATGAGGAACGAGTGATGCAATTGTATATTTTTGAGAGTTCTTGATGATGTATTCTGAAATCCGAGAGATTTGAGGGCAGTTGCTGTACATTTGGGGTTGATAGTGTATTTTGCGCTCGCATCGAGCAGCCGTGGATGTAAGTTGTCATTATCGACAACTGAACCATGTAAAATCCAATTGCCTCTTTACTTTTCTGCATTTTTTTCTTTTATCGTCTTTAAAGATTTGTTAATATGTGATCACAGAAATCTCGCCTAAATCTTACAGTGGTATCAGAGCACGTTGAATCGATTGCTAGGATTCTTTATTGTGTCTGTTTTTAATATCTAACTTTCGCAGATTTAGGTTCTTGATTCTATGTTCTTAGATTCTCTATGCAACAAATCTGATTTCTATTAATCTGACAATTGTGCATTGATCTGATCTCATTTTCTGATCGTTCTTCTAACGAGTTAATCTTCTGCATAGCTTAATTCTTTGTTAATTAGCCTCTGTCACTCTGATTCTTTAATCATAATTTTTTGTATTCAGGTTACCTCTGTCATCCTGTTTGTGTATTATTTTTAGATTGTTTGCCTCAATTAATTGTTTTTTTTGCGTTAGAATTCTGGTCTGCCATTATTTACAGCAAATCTAAATACACTGACACATATTTTGTTTAATCTGATTTGAACCACTGGGTTTACTCTATGGCTGCACGGATGGAGATATTGTCGTTTGATGGCAAGCATGACTTCAGGTCATGGAAAAAGAAGATGCAGACTCTTCTTTCCTTCAATAAGGTGGCCATTGCGTTGGAATTCGATGAGGACAAGTGGACCAAGGAACAAAAGGCCGAAATAAATGAGATGACATACAATTTAATAATACTCAGCTTATCAGATGATGTGCTAAGGAAGGTAGATGGCAATGAAACCCCTCTTGCCATCTGGGGTAAACTCGAATCCCTTTATACTGTTATTTCCATGCATGACATAGTGTTTTTGAAAGGTGCTTTGTTTTCTTATAAAATGGATAATAATAAAACCCTTGATGAGAATCTAGAAGAGTTTTTAAAATTAACATTGTCTTTAAAAGGATCAAAACAAAACTTGGATAATGCTAGTTTTGCAATGATCCTTTTAAATTCATTGCATGAATGTTATAAGGTTGTTAAAGACTCACTTCAATACACTAGTACTGTACCTCAATTGGATTTAGTAATCTCGGGCATTAAGGCTAGAGAGCATAAGCTAAAACAAATGAAGCGTACTGGAAATAACTTGTTTGTTAAAGGGAATAACAGTTTTGACAATAATAACAAAAAGAAAGAGAATAGAAATAAAAAGGATAACAATAAAAAGAAAAAGAAAGAAACTATAAACTGCCATCACTGTGGGAAAAAGGGACTCTTAATGAAATAATGTTTTAAGTACTTAGAAGAACAAAAGAATAAGGATACAAATGAAAATAATGTAGTTTGCATGCTAGGTTCTGATTCTGATTTGTTTGAAGTACTTAATATTTCTGATCTTCCTTGTGATGACCGTTGGATTCTAGATTCAGAATGCTATTTTCATATGACTCCTAATAAATCATGTTTTGTTAATTTTGGTGAAAATTGTTTTGAAACTGTTTACATGGGAAATAATCAACATTGTAAAGTAAAAAGAATAGGTGATGTGATTCTATGTTTACATGATAACAAGAAAGTAAAATTAGCAAATGTTAGGTATATCCCTAAATTAAAAATAAATCTGATTTCTCTTGGTACTTTAGCTGATGTTGGTTGTAGTGATAAGGCTGAAAAGACCATTATGAATGTGTATAAGGGTAGCAAACATGTATTGTCTGCTTCTAAACTTTCCGGTTTATATATTCTTCATGGTTTTCATGTTTGTGCTAATGTAAATCATGTTTCCTTGAATACTGACTATGCAGATACTGAAAAATGGCACCTTAAACTCGGCCACATGAGTCATAAGAGCCTAAAAGTGCTTCACAACAAAGGTCTGCTCGGTAAGAAACTTATTTCAGATCTGTCTTTTTTGTGAAACTTGTGTTTTTGGCAAACAACATAAACTAAAATTTGATAAGGGTACTCATTTATCTAAGGATTGGGGTCCTAAACAGCAAGTAACTCATGGAAAGAATCATTATTTTTTATGCATTGCTGATGATTTTACTCGATATGTGTGGAAAGGCCTTAGATAGATTTAGAGAGTGGAAAACCATGGAAGAGAACCAAACCGGGTGTAAGCTTAAGGATTTGAGAACTGACAATGGTCTTGAGTTTTGCATTTTTGATTTTGATAAACTGTGTAAAGATAGTGGTGTCCTTAGACATAAAACGGTTATAAAAACCCCTTAACAGAATGGAGTGGCCGAGAGGATGAACTGAACCTTCCTTGAAAAAGTGAGGTGTCTTTTGTTCACCTCAAGGCTACCTAAAGGTTTTTGGGGGGAAACTTTAAGTACAGTCACCTATCTAGTTAATAGAAACCCAAACAGTTCTACAGATTTCAAAATCCCTATAGAGATGTGGTCCAATAGGAAACATGATCTTAGTAACCTTAGGATCTTTGGGTGTGCATCGTATGCTCATTTCAAAGAGAGTAAATTAGATCCTAGGTCTACCAAGTGTGTTTTCTTAGGATATCAGCAGCAACATGGTACTAAGGGTCATAGATTATGGGATAGGGAGTCTAGGGGAGTAAAAATTCTTGTAAGTCGTGATGTAATTTTCAATGAGGATAGCTTTCCTTGTAAGGAAGTCAACAACATCCCTAGATCAGATCCTGTAGATCCGATTCGAGTTAAGCCTACACCTTTTGAGGTGGAGATTCATGGTGGAAATAGTGATGTTAGTGAAGATGCTCAGCAAGTGGTTGTTGATCATCAAGTCTCTAGTATTGAGAGAGAGTATGAACTTGCCCATCCATCTATTGAGGAGGAGGATCATGTTGATCATAATGAGGAGATCCAGAAAGCCATTCAAAGTGAATTGGCTGACTATCAATTTATTAGGGATAGAGAACCTAGGGTTAGGAGACCAAATATGAGATATTTTTATGCTGATCTTGTGTTTACAGCTTTGATTATGGCTCATAATATCCAAACGGTAGAGCCTAGTTCCTATAGAGAAGCTGTGAGATCAAAAGACAAGGATAAATGGTTAATTTCTATGAAATCTGAGATAGATTCACTTAAAATGAATATATAACGACCCTTTTTCCCAATAAGATATTGTCCGCTCTTGGGATTGGGCCGTAGCCCAATATCCTCCCCTCACGGCTTTGTTTGGCGAGGACTTCCTAGTCGGTCACCCAACCTGGTACTACTCTCGCCGATGTACTTTTAACTTCGGAGTTCTTATGGGATCCGTTGCCAATTGTGCTCCAAAACGCGTCTTACTATATTGGGAGGGTTTTCTTACTATGTTTCATTTTCACATACTTCCCAAGCGATGTGGGATTGTGACGACCCCCCCTTACGACCTACCCCCTTCACCAGCTTTTTTCTCGTGCGGACACACAGCTATCCGGGTCCAGATCCAGTATACAGGCTAGACGTACATTCGGGTCATCACAGAATAAAACTTGGACTTTAATATGGTTGTTTAAACTTAAAGAGGGGGTAAAACCAAATGAACCTCATCGGTTCAAAGCTAGGTTAGTGGAAGGGTACACCCAAAAGAAATAGATAGATTTTGATGAGATTTTCTCTCTTGTAGTTAAGTTTAAAACCATTCGCATTATGTTAGCATATGTAGTCTAGTTTGACGTTGAGTTAGAACAATTAGATGTTACCACTGCATTTCTTCATAGGGAGTTAGAGGAATATATTGTTATGGCACAACCTAAGGGTTTTAGTGACAAAAAGCATCCTGATAGGGTCTGTTTGTTACATAAATCGCTTTATGGTTTGAAACAATCTCTGAGGCAGTGGTACAAACGTTTTGATTCAATTGGTTTCTCTAAAAGTAGTTATGATAGCTGTTTTTATTTTAAAACTGTGAATAATGTGTCTATATTCTTGTTGTATCTGAAAGCTTCTTTAAATTCTGAATTTGACATGAAAGATTTAGGAAGTGCTAAAAAGATTATTGGTATGCATATTATTAGAGATAGGAAGAGTAACATGTTAAAATTGCATCAACAGTCATACTTGAAAAAGGTAATCTCTAATTTTGGTAATGAAAATTCGAAATATGTTCATATGCCTCTTGCAAATCATTTTATTTTTCAAAAGGGTCAATCACCTAAAAATTCTACTGAATCTATGAAAATGTTAGATAAACCATATGCAAATGTTATTGGTTCTCTCATGTATTCTATGATTAGTACCAGACCTGATTTGTCATATGCTATATCTTTATTATCTAGATTTATGTCTAATCCAGGGATTGAACATTAGAATGCTTTAAAATGGGTTTTGAATTATGTAAATGCATATAGTTCTAGAGGACTGATATACAAAAAATCAGATGTGTTTACTTTAAATGGTTATGTTGATTCTGATTTTGGTGATGATAGAAAGAAAAGAAAATCTACTACTACTTTCTTTTTTACTCTTGGTGGTAATTGCATATCTTGGAAATCACAAAAATAACTTTTAGTTACTCTTTCAACTATTGAAGCTGAATATGTAGTATTGTATGATTGTTGTAAGGAAGCTATTTGGTTATCTGGTTTACTTTCTGAAGCTAAACTTGTTTGTGATATTCCTGTCATTTGGTGTGATTCACAGAGTGCTATTTACTTGAGTAAAAATCATGTATATCATGATAGGACTAATCATATTGATATTAAATACCATTACGTGAGAGATACTGTTGATTCAGGTGCTGTGAAGATACATAAGGTTTCCTCTGAGGATAATCCTTCCGATTTTGGTACCAAGATTGTCCATGTTTCCTAGTTCAGGCATTGCTTGGACTTGTTGAGGCTGGGATAATCTTTAGGCATTAAAATTGCAGCGATGAAGATGCTTAACAGCCTGCGAGTGCACTAGATACCGATGATATTTTTTATAGGACTTGCTTCAAGGTGGAGTTTGTTGGAAGGTGAAGCCCAGTCCTTTGCTCAACCCAGCAGGCCGGATCTGTTGACTTAAATAGTATTTAAGTCTAACGATGTTTTTGATGATGTATTTGTAAGTTAAGAATTGTAATTTGATTATGTCAACTATATGAGAATAGTGAATTATGCCGATGAGATTAATCAGTTAGTTCATAAATTAGATATTAAACTCATCATATATTTCTCTGGCTTTCATGTGGAAATGCCCTTGAAAAGGGTATTTTAGTTGTCTAACATATTTGGTTAAGTGTTCAGGGCTTAATAGTAAAAATGGCTGAAAACTGTTAAATAATTTATATCCACCGAAGTAGAAGTGAAGACATCCACCGCCAGCAAAACGACAAAGTTTTTCATCCACCTCTGGTGTTTCAAAGTTTACATCTACCGCCAGCTAAACGACAAAGGCGGAGCCTTCAAAGAACAACTTCTACCGCCAGCTAAACGACAAATAACTACATCCACCACTGGCAGAGTCTCAAAGTTTTCTTCCACCGTTAGCTAAACGACAAAGAATTACATCCACCGCTAGCAGACTCTCAAAGCCTACATCTACCAATGATATTTCAAGGAAGGCTTCTACCGTTGGTGCTTCAAATAACTACATCCACCGGTGAACAGTATCTTTCGGTGGCATAGCAAAGAAACGGTTACTTCTACCGATGGCGGTTCAAGATTTTAATGTTACTTCTTCCGATGGCGGTTCAAGTTTTTAAAGTTACATCTACCGATGGCGGTTCAATATTATAAAGCAACTTCTACCGATAAACAGTGTCTTCCGCCAGATTTAAAAATACTGCCAAGGAACAGTGACCTTGTCCAGTGCTTTAACTCCAAACCATTAATGGCGACGAACAAAAGCGACTTCAAAACGCAATGGCTAGCTGTGTTTGTACGAATGCTTCTCCAACAGTCATAAAGTTTCCATATTCAGATATGGAGCTTAATGTTACTTCTTCCGATGGCGGTTCAAGATTTTAATGTTACTTCTTCCGATGGCGGTTCAAGATTTTAATGTTACTTCTTCCGATGGCGGTTCAAGATTTTAATGTTACTTCTTCCGATGGCGGTTCAAGATTTTAATGTTACTTCTTCCGATGGCGGTTCAAGATTTTAATGTTACTTCTTCCGATGGCGGTTCAAGATTTTAATGTTACTTCTTCCGATGGCGGTTCAAGATTTTAATGTTACTTCTTCCGATGGCGGTTCAAGATTTTAATGTTACTTCTTCCGATGGCGGTTCAAGATTTTAATGTTACTTCTTCCGATGGCGGTTCAAGATTTTAATGTTACTTCTTCCGATGGCGGTTCAAGATTTTAATGTTACTTCTTCCGATGGCGGTTCAAGATTTTAATGTTACTTCTTCCGATGGCGGTTCAAGATTTTAATGTTACTTCTTCCGATGGCGGTTCAAGATTTTAATGTTACTTCTTCCGATGGCGGTCAAGTTTTTAAAGTTACATCTACCGATGGCGGTTCAATATTATAAAGCAACTTCTACCGATAAACAGTGTCTTCCGCCAGATTTAAAAATACTGCCAAGGAACAGTGACCTTGTCCAGTGCTTTAACTCCAAACCATTAATGGCGACGAACAAAAGCGACTTCAAAACGCAATGGCTAGCTGTGTTTGTACGAATGCTTCTCCAACAGTCATAAAGTTTCCATATTCAGATATGGAGCATTCAAGATTAAGAGCCGAGAAGAGACAGGGTATATATAAGCCGAGAAGATAGCTCAAAGAAATAACTTTTGCTGAATTTCTCTCTGAACCCTGATACGCAAAAGACTGAGTGATACTCTGTTATTCCTCCTACACCTCTCATCAACTTAACTGGAGATTTGATATTTGTGAGAGTGTAGTCTGTGCTGTAAATCTTTATCCTACTGTTAAAAGTGTAAAGGCTATGATTGATGCCCGTGAAGTTCAATCAAAGGTTAAAGGCAGTGGATTGATGCCCGTGAAGTTCAATCCAGACTTGTAAGCCTGTAGATCGACGCCCGTGAAGTTCGATCTGGAATTCTCGTTGAGGAGAAGTAGTGAATCTTCAAGGGGGAAACCTTGAAGCATGGACGTAGGCAGGTTTTGGCCGAATTACGTAAAAACTCTGGTGTAATTTTTCTCTCTATCTCTTACTTTGCTTTGACTGTGTGTTTGCTGTAAATTTAGTAATTGCATACAAGAGAGAAGTAAACATTATTTTAAGTAATTCATATTGTTTAAATAAAATTTAATTAGGGCAAGAAATTTCTAATTCACCCTCCCCCCCCCCCCCCTCTCTTAGACAATAACGATCCTACAATTGGTATCAGAGTAAGGTTAAATATTGTCTAAACTGCTATCTAGAAACTATTGTCATACTTGTGATTTAGATATATATATACTTTGATATAGTTAAAATGGCATTCAATATAAACTCTACATAAGTAGAAGGCCAGTCTACCACTAGACCTCCGTTCTTTGATGGTAATAATTATGTATACTGGAAGTCTAGGATGAGGATATTTGTTCAAGCTATGGACTATGAATTATGGAATAATATAGAAAATGGCCCTTACATAGCTGTTAAAACAGAGAATGGAGTTAGGATTCCCAAAGCATCACACGAACTAACTGATTTAGACAAAAAGAACTTGAGCCTAAATGCAAAGGCAATTAATACCTTATACTGTGCTCTAAACATGGAATGAATTTAATAGAGTACAAGGTTGTGATAGTGCCAAAGAAATATGGCACTTCTTAGATGTCACACATGAGGGAACCAACCAAGTAAAAGAAAATAAATTGAGCATGTTAGTTCACGATTATGAATTATTTTCTATGAAAAAAGGAGAATCCATTAGTTCAATGTTTACTAGATTTACTAACATTACTAATGGGTTAAGAGTGTTTGGTAAGACTTATTCCAGCAAAGAACAGGTAAGGAAAATTCTCAGATCTCTTCTAAGAAGTTGGCAGCCGAAGGTGACTGCTATTCAGGAAGCAAAGGATCTCAAAGTCCTAAAGCTTGAGGAGCTCATTTGATCTCTCATGACGCATGAGATCACAATAAGGGCAAAAGAAAAGGAGGATCTCAATGAAAAGGGGTTGTCCAAAAGAAAAGACATTGCTCTCAAGGCATCCTCTAGCAGGCAAGAGGAATCTGAACAAGAAGAGGATGACGATGAGATCGCCTTCATCTCTAGGAGATTCAGTAAATTTCTCCAGAGAAAAAAGATGCATGAAATGAGATTTCCAAAGTTTGAGAAATCTCAAAAGGAGGAAGAAATTACCTGCTACGAATGTGGGAAGCCTGGACACATCAAAGCCGAGTGCCCAAAAGCAAAGGAGAATCCCAAGAAATTCAAGAAGAGAGCTATGAAGGCTACTTGAGATAATAGTGAGAGTGATACATCTTTAGAAGATAAGGAAGTCGTCAACCTCTACCTCATGGCACACGATAATGAGGTAAGCATTTCTTCTAGTGATTGTGAATCTGATGATGATAATTTAATTAATACTTTCAATGATCTAGTAAAGCAATATAGCATGCTTAAATCGAAATACAACTCCTTAAAGAAGGAAAATGCAAACTTGGTAGAAAACCATGCTAAGGAGTGTAATCTGCATAAAAAGAAGATAGATGATCTTAAAAGCAGAAACGAGGATTTAAATAATATTGTTCTGAAATTTACTAATGGCAGCAAAAACCTGAACATGCTGTTAGGTAGTCAAAGAGTGACATTTGACAAAGCAGGATTAGGCTATGAAAGATTCAACAAAAAGAAAACTTATAAGAACTTCTTTGTTAAACCAACTACCTGTCATGCTTGTAATGAGATAGGACATAAATCATATGATTGTCCTTTAAAGATTAGTAAGAAATCAGGTAGTAAATTACAGTGGGTTCCTAAGGGAACCAAATCTAATGCTAGGACCCAAAAAGTTTGGGTACCAAAGAAGGCTGCATGATTTTTTGCAGGTTATTTGATCTCCCCGGGAAAATCAATGGTATTTCGACAGTGGTTGTTCGAAACACATGACGGGAGACTCAACAAAGTTTGTTGTCAACAAAAAGAAAGGGAATGACATTTTTTTTGTGAAAAACCAAAAAGGGTAAAATCTTTGGCATTGGCAACAAAGGTATTCCTGCCAACCCTACTATTGTAAACATGTTTTTGCTGGTAGAAGGATTAAAGCATGATTTACTTAGTATTAGCCAACTGTGTGATAAGGGTTACAAAGTGACTTTTTAAATCAAATTCTTGCATATAATTAAGGATATTTCAAATAGCAAGATTCTGTTTAAAGGTTATAGAGAAGAGAATGTTATTTTATTGACTTAGATAATATTGTTTGCAATGATGAAAAGTGTTTTTACTGTGATTTCTTTGAATGATATTTGGTCTTAGCATAGAAGATTAGGACATGTAGGTATGAATGCCTTAGTTAAGATCTCCAAGAATAATCTAGTTAGAGGACTTCCAAATCTATCCTTATAAAAGCCTAATGTAAACATTCAAGGAGAAATCACCACAGAGCCTCTGTCAAACCCTTTAGAATTAGCTTCAATAAAAGATGGAAATGATGATTTCCCTAAGGATTGGAGATATGTCAAATATCATCCCTCAGATAATGTTCTAGGTGATCCTATCTTAGGAGTCAAAACTAGAGCCTCTCTTAGGAATCTTTGTGCGTTAGTTGCATTCTTCTTGCAATTAGAATTTGTCAATTCTGTAGACCAATTAGCTGATATCTTTACCAAGCTTTTGGATGAGAAGACCTTCAATAATATTAGAATAAGGTTAGGTCTCATTCGGATTGAGAAAAACTGAGGTTCTTCTTCTGTTGGTAAATTTTGAGTGATAGAGCAGTTTGGTCTATGAAGGCATCGGAAGATGTATATCTACCGTTAGGCATCGGAAGATGTATATCTACCGATAGGCATCGGATGATATATTCTTTAATCTGGCAACACATGTCACCCATCGGGCGACAATCCGATTTCCAAGTTTGTCTTTTTCTAGTCGCGTGAAGCCCTAAGGCATTTAAACTCTTCTGTTTAAAGGCGCTTCATCTTTTCCCTGTTCTTCACAAGCTTCTGCCCTATTCGTCGTTTCCCCGCTTCAAAATCCTCTTCTCTTTCGAGTTTCCCTTCCAGAAAGCTGTTCAATCGATCCAATATGGCATCTTCATCCAGTGCTATTCCGGAACCGGCCAAGAAGAAGGCTAAAATCTCAGTTCGTCAGCCACGAGAGCTTCCTCGTGCAACTCATTGGCCATCTCTCTACTTCCTCAGTCAAGCTGCTGAGGCAAGGTATCATGATGACTTTAAGCATAAATCTTTGATTCCCAGTCGGGGTATTATGTTTGAGGATTTAGCTGGTTTGGACATTGTTGAACCCTTGAAAGATCTCGGGTTATTGGGATTATTCGATGTTGAATCCTTTTATTACCCCGTAGCTATTCGGATGTTTTATGCTAATCTGAGTTTTTCTTCAGACCTCTCTACGATAACGAGCTATGTGTATGGAAAGCACATAGTTATTACACCCCAATCAATCAATGCCGTTCGGGAGAGTCCCCATTTAGATAGTCGTCTCTAATTCTATGAGTCCAGACATGAGCCTCCATTCCTTGATTCTCCTGAGGGTCACCAATTTTTAAAAACTATTGCTCTAGACCCGAACCAAACCACTGATCATTTAAAGGACAAGCACCTAACCATCAGAGCTCGGCTCTTTCATCAGATGATCGAATACAACATTATTCCCAAGGGTGGTCACCATGATGAGGTGAGTGGAATGGAACTGTTTGTTCTGTTAGCACTTTACCTACAGACCCCATTCAACTTGGGATTTATTGTTGTGAGACGGATGATTCAGGCAGTCACATCCAGGGCTACATCTCTTCCCTACAATCTACTTCTCATGAAAATCTTTGAGAAGCTTGAAGTTGAATTTCTAGAGGAAGATGATCACTTCCGTCTTCAACCTTCCAGTTATTACTCACTCTCCACTCTGAAGAGAATGGGGATAAAAAGGACAAAGAAGGGGGATTTTGTTTTGGATGAGTCTCGAAGAAAGGTGTCTAAGGCAGCATCTGCCCGGCTTGGGAAGAGGAAGCTTCTCATGCCAGAGGAATCTATTCAAGAAGGTGGGGATGAATCTGAGATCCCTGCTTTTGATAATTCACCCTCAACTTCTCAAGTGTCTCGCTCCCATCCTCCTCCTCCTGTTCCTAGACACCCTGCCCCATCCTTTCCAGCACATATTTTTGAGGCACCCTCAGCTCCTTCATATGTGCCTCCTCCATTTCCAGAAGGTCCTACTTCCCCTCAACCTTCTCTTTTGTTGTCTTCTCTGTCTGCAACACCACCTATCTCTCTGGTTCATCTCACTGCTCCTCCAGTCCAACCTGCTCCTCCAGTTCAAATTACTCCTCAAGTCCAAACCTCCTCACCAATCCCGCCAAATGCTTCTGCAACTCCCTAGACTTATCAGCGGAGATTTTCCATGAGTGAGGCTCAATTCAATGAGTTGAAGTCCTTCATAGAGAGTCTAGGGACAGCCCTCAGTTCTGTTAAGGGACAGATTGATGCGTCAGTTGATGACAAGCTTACTCAGATCAAACTGGACTTGAGCAAGGATCTTGATTCCGTTCAAGATCAGCTGGCTAAAAAAATGGATCGACATAAAGACATTTTCGCAAGGGACCTTCGGTCTCTCAAGTCTGCAGTTGAAGCTCTTCGACCAAAACCGCATAGCCCTCTTTGTTTCATTGAGGCTTGTTCTGAAGACCTCCTCCCTCCGATCATAAGACCTGAGGTTGTTGAAGATGCTCGCTTAATGCCCTTGGATCTTCAGAAGGCTAAACTTAAATTCACTAATCCTTTTGCTTCTCCTGTTCCCGAGTCTTCCTCTGAGCCAGCCTAGTTCAATGGATGCCCATCAGGCTGCTTCCCCGGTAGAGCCTCCACCTTGTATGGACTTGGTAGGTATATAGGGGTCCATTTTAGCCTTATATCTGGTTAAGTGTTCAGGGCTTAATAGTAAAACAGGGCTGAAAACTGTTAAATAATTTATATCCACCGAAGTAGAAGTGAAGACATCCACCACCAGCAAAATGACAAAGTTTTTCATCCACCGCTGGTGTTTCAAAGTTTACATCTACCGCCAGCTAAACGACAAAGGCGGAGTCCTTCAAAGAACAACTTCTACCGCCAGCTAAACGACAAAGGCGGAGTCCTTCAAAGAACAACTTCTACCGCCAGCTAAACGACAAAGAACTACATCCACCGCTGGCAGAGTCTCAAAGTTTACTTCCACCGTCAGCTAAACGACAAAGAATTACATCCACCGCTGGCAGACTCTCAAAGCCTACATCTACCGATGATATTTCAAGGAAAGCTTCTACCGTTGGTGCTTCAAAGAAACGGTTACTTCTACCGATGGCGGTTCAAGATTTTAATGTTACTTCTTCTGATGGTGGTTCAAGTTTTTAAAGTTACATCTACCGATGGCGGTTTAAGATTATAAAGCAACTTCTACCGATGAACAGTGTCTTCCGCCAGATTTAAAAATACCGCGAAGGAACAGTGACCTTGTCCAGTGCTTTAACTCCAGACCATTAATGGCGACGAATGAAAGCGACTTCAAAACGCAACGGCTAGCTGTCATTGTATGAATGCTTCTCCAACGATCATAAATTTTCCATATTCAGATATGGAGCATTCAAGATTAAGAACCGAGAAGAGACAGGGTATATATAAGCCGAGAAGATAGCTCAAAGAAATAACTTTTGCTGAATTTCTCTCTGAACCCTAATACGCAAAAGACTGAGTGATACTCTGTTATTCCTCCTACACCTCTCATCAACTTAACTGGAGATTTGATATTTGTGAGAGTGTAGTCTGTGCTGTAAATCTTTATCCTACTGTTAAAAGTGTAAAGGCTGTGATTGATGCCCATGAAGTTCAATCAAATGTTAAAGGCAGTGGATTGACGCCCGTGAAGTTCAATCCAGACTTGTAAGGCTATAGATCGACGCCCGTGAAGTTTGATCTGGAATTCTCGTTGAGGAAAAGTAGTGAATCTTCAAGGGGGGAACCTTGAAGCGTGGACGTAGGCAGGTTTTGGCCGAACCACGTAAAAACTCTGGTGTCATTTTTCTCTCTATCTCTTACTTTGCTTTGACTGTGTGTTTGCTGTAAATTTAGTAATTGCATACAAGAGAGAAGTAAACAATACTTTAAGTAATTCATATTGTTTAAATAAAATTTAATTAAGGCAAGAAATTTCTAATTCACCCCCCCTCTTAGACAATAACTGATCCTACAGGATCCTCAGCCCAACCCAACCAGTTGCTGGAGGTGGATCTGACCCGATTAGGCCCACAACCCGGCTGCTTGACTCGCCTACTTACTTCACTTTAAGTTGAGTTCCTGATCTAACTTGGATAGAGTTTTTGACGTAGCAACTGTTCTCCCCAAGTGTTTTTTTCTTGGCGATTTCTTCTCTGCCAATGTCAAGATCTCTGAGAATTTGATCAATTGTTGTGCGTGGTGATCACCTTGATCATCAGGGTTTTAGATTTTGTCTATCTCCTTTCTTGGTTGAGGAACGAGTGATGCGATTGTGTATTTTTGAGAGTTCTTGATGATGTATTCTGAGATCCGAGAGGTTTGAGGGCAGTTGCTGTACATTTGAGGTTGATAGTGCATTTCGCGCTTGCATCGAGCAGCCGTGGATGTAGGTTGTCATTATCGACAACTAACCACGTAAAATCTTATTGCCTCTTTACTTTTTTGCATTTTTTTCTTTTATCGTCTTTAAAGATCTGTTAATCTGTGTTCACAGAAATCTAATCTTACAGGGATCTTGTTGCATTTATATCTCGGGAGGTTTCGATCTCAAGTCGAGAGGAGCTCGCAAAAACAGTTTCATTGGAAAGTTAGGAAGTATCAGCGACAAAGATAAGAGAGAGTCTTTATTTGTTTAAGTCTGTTTGTCTTGTAACTTTGTAAACTCATGAAATGTTTTTATAACTAGGCGTGGCCCCGCAGACGTAGGCAAATTGCCGAACTGCGTTAGTAACCTTCTGTCTCTTCATTTTCTGCATTTTTATAATTGTCCATCATTGTATTAATTATCGGTGTCACACGAAATATTCTGTGTGACATCGCGTAACTAAACTTGATCTTTCAAAGGAAAATTGTTTCATCATTGAGTGAGGCGAAGAAATAAGCATAGTGTTTGGTGAACTAATCATGAACAAAGAACTCGTCAACAATGTTTGTCTTTTGAGAGTGAATTTTCTTAAACTTGGAGTTGTAGGTCGTCTGATTTCACTCTTTGCAAGTCACCTTACACTGTCCGAGAGTACCACTTGAAGTTCTTGATAGAATCTCGTAGATAATGTCGGAATGAATATAGGAAGACTCCATTGAAGAGGTTGCCACAACTCAACAAAAGAATTGTGTTCCCTCGTAGAGAAACTAGAGCTATTAGTAACCTGTTCGTGAAGAGAGAGAATAAAACACTCTTTTGCGGCAATTGGAATTTATTTATGATCTTTATTAGATCATTGATTTAACAACCAAATCTATCTTTCTATATCTATATTTTTTAAAATAATTATTATTTTATATCCATACCAAATTTTGAATTAAATTTAATAAATATAATAATCTCAAGAACAAATTGATACTTCTTCAAGATCAGGTCAAACGAATGCTAAAGTGCTGCAAATTTCAATATCTCAAAACATGCATGTGAAGAATCTAACCCAAAAGCTAAAACAAGAAAATAGTTGCAGTGAGAGAGAGAGAGCTTACAGCGTCAGTCTTGAACAATGGAAGCGCCTTGTACTTCAACGTAAAGAAATAATCCTTGGTCCAATTCATCTTATGGGTTCTGGGAGTGAGAAGATGAGTTTATAGGTTTACGAGTTCTCAGAGAGAGAGAGAGAGAGAGAGAGAGAGGAGGTTATATGTTTTGAAAGTGAAGTTTAAAGTGAAGTAAGATAAGAGTTTATAGAGTTGCAGAGGAATTAGGAAACCTGATGAATTAAGAAATTCTATAATTTTTTTTTATTATAAAAACTAAGTTTCCAAAACCCACTTGCTTTATTTAAAAAAAAATCAAATTTTACACGGGAAATCATTAAAATCTTGTTCAAACTTCTCAGAGATGTAATAGTACGTGAGAAAATAGATTTATTGAATAATATGCTTTCAGATTTAATAATATGATATTACCTATGTTTAATATATGTAATATGCATACAATATGAGAGTCTTAATGTGTACCATAAGTTCTCAAAACTCTATTATTCTCAATCGAGCTTGCCCATTTTGTAAAATAAATTAGAATAGTTTTAGATAAATTAAATTATCTCAAGATGAAATTGTGCACAATTTTTGGATTTTCGAAAGAATTAAAATTTAAAAATTTATTTAATAATCTTCGTCCTGATCTCACCCTGACTGACCTTCATCGGTACCCTCGGAAACCTGCTCTTCATGTACGTCCTTTCTCCTCCTTCATCATCATCGTCATCATCTTCTTTACTAATCTGGTTTCTCAAGTGTCTCTGCTCATTTAAGCCTTTCTTTTCCATTATAACTATCCCTTCTTCTTCCTCATCCTTCAGCAGCTAGCAGAGCTCCTCCACAACCTTCTTCAACTGGAAGAGCCTCGTAGACGCCGCTATCAGAGCATTTATTGTCCAAACAATTCTCGTCTTCAGTCTCCGGCCGAAATCCACCTCATCGGAGATCTCCATAACAGCGAGTTTTTAATCGCGTTGAACCCAAGGATCACGCATCTCGTGGGAGATTTTCCGAACTCGACCTTCCATTTCACAACCCCGGACAATTTTTGCAGGCGAATGCTGCGATGTTGGCCTGAACAGAAGAATCCATGAGGAAGAAATTGGAGTCAGAGGAGATCACCCGGTCAACCTTCAAGAGAAGCGACTCGGTCTGGGGGACGAGTGAGTTGAAACGCTTGGAAATAGCTCGGCAGCAAAGTAGGGTTTTGTTATCGGAGACTGAGTTGAGGACAACGATGATCAGGCAGTCAGGAAGGCGATCAAAACTGTCCATTTTGGATCAATACAGAAGTTGTCTACTCTAGATAGCAGATATATACATACAGTGAGGAAGAAAGACCCGAAAATTAAGCCTGCAAAGTTGTTTGACCGTTGACCACACAAATTCGAGCTCTACAATAAAACAACAAAAATAACACGGAGACTTCTAATTTTAGAAAAATAGTCACATTTCAAAGAAAAATGACAAATTATCTTTCGAAAAATAATCATATTTCTAAACGAATAACTAGAATTCAATTGTGTGTTTTATGTTTTAAGCACATTGAACCATTTATGGGCTTTTATGGGCCGAGATAAATGGGCCCATAACCTCCTTAACAAAGTTTTTTGTTGTCTCCCAAAAAGGCGATAAGGGTCAAATGCGAGTCACAGAAGGTCTGTGGTGAGGGAAAATTGTAGGAATCTTTCTCCGAAGACCTTCCATGCAGGGCAGTCTTGGGACAGTTCCCAAATCTAGGACATGTCGATGGAGATGTATTATTTGAAAGATCATCAATACCATATCATATAGCCACTATAACCTATCCATTTTTATTATTTATTCTTATTTTGTAAAGTTTATATTATAATAACGTTTGGTTTTGGTTGGAATCTTATGGTTTTGTTTTGAAGTTTTATCTCAAAATGCATCGTACTAATTTAAAATAGATCTTACTCATGAACCACTCATTTGAATTACATTCTAGTGGTGTGCGAATAGCCACCCTTTACACTGGGTTTGACTCTCATAGTTTACCTTCGTCTTGGATCATTTTGGCTTAAATTATGACAGACCGCCACAATCCCTTCTTTTGAGGGCCCAATGAGCATGCACTTCAAGTTTGGTCTTGACTGTGATATTGTTACTAAAAATTCACATCACTACTACGATATTATTTGCTTTAAGTCGAGGCTTTCCATGGTTTGGTTATTAGGTTTTATCCCAAAATACATCGTATTAGTCTAAACAAAGAAATTATTTATGAATCACTTTAGTAAACCACACCAAAGTAATGTTGAATTATGCACCATCTGTAGTTACCTCATCTTAAATCATTTTGGCACAAAACAAGATGACCGACCACGCATTATAACTAAAAATGAGGATTACTGCATAATGATTGGAGAGCTATCTTAGTTTTGAAAATGATGAAATGGTTGGAAAATCACATAGAACACGTTTAGATTGAACTTGAATTGCTTATTGTTTCTTAAATGGAGTAAGAGATAATCATGTCGTTGTCCTTCTCGTGTTACACTGTAAAAGTTGAAAATTCTCAAACTATAGAGAGAATGAAGTAGGTTAATCATTTAGAGACTTTTCTCACCAATTATTAGGTGGGTTTTAGGACATTGTTTAAATCTGGTTTAAGGCTACCAACGATGGAGATCAAATCTAGTGCAAACATTTGCTTCTTCAACGATGCAGATCAAATCTAGTGGATTCCAACTCCTCTTCAACCATCTCTCTCTCTCTCTCTACAGGAGCTTTAGTGGTTTTCCTTTTCACCACCTAACCCTTTGAAAATAACCCATTAAAACAAGAAGTTGGAGCCATTAAGAAACCATCTCTAGATTCCCTTCCATCTTCAAAAAGTGGACTCTCTCAGATCTCTAGATGCCCAGTGCTGTAGCTTTAAATTTTATAGTCTTACTTTTAAATGATTTTATTATTCTCAATTTTGTATCTGTTAATGCTCTGTCATTATTACCCAATAATCTTTAAATGCACTGAATATGATCCGCGATGAACATTTTATATCCATGATTTAAGCAATTTACTAGTATTTATCTATCGATCTATCCACATCTAATGTTGTAGTGCTCAACTATTTCTATGTTAAAGTCTTAAATGTTACAATATAATGAGTTGTGGAGCGAACAAAACCTTTTATGGAGATAATGTGACCTAGAAGTGAAGCTATTATCTAGTAGTTCTTGTGACGACCCGGATGTGTAAGTATGGTACGATGGCTGCACGAACCGGAACCCGGATGGCGGTACGTCCGCGCGGGCGAACCGGAAGGTGACGGGTCGTAAAAAGTGGGTCGTCACAATCCCACTTCGCTTGGGGAAGTATGTGGAAATGAAACATATGTAAAGAGACCCTCCCAACATAGCAAGACGCGTTTTGGAGCACAATTGGCAATGGATCCCATAAGAACTCCGAAGTTAAAAGTGCTTCGGCAAGAGCAATTCCAGGTTGGGTGACCTTTCGGGAAGTTCTCGCCAAACAAAGCCGTGAGGGGAGGATATTGGGCTGCGGCCCAATCCCTAGAGCGGACAATATCTTGCTGGGAAAGGGGGTCGTTACAAATGGTATCAGAGCCTGTACCCAACCGGAAATGTGGCCAACGAGGACGTTGGGCCCCCGAGAGGGGGTGATTGTGACGACCCGGATGTGTAAGTATGGTACGATGGCTGCACGAACCGGAACCCGGATGGCGGTACGTCCGCGCGGGCGAACCGGAAGGTGACGGGTCGTAAAAAGTGGGTCGTCACAATCCCACTTCGTTTGGGGAAGTATGTGAAAATGAAACATATGTAAAGAGACCCTCCCAACATAGCAAGACGCGTTTTGGAGCACGATTGGCAATGGATCCCATAAGAACTCCGAAGTTAAAAGTGTTTCGGCAAGAGCAATCCCAGGTTGGGTGACCTTCCGGGAAGTTCTCGCCAAACAAAGCCGTGAGGGGAGGATATTGGGCTGCGGCCCAATCCCTAGAGCGGACAATATCTTGCTGGGAAAGGGGGTCGTTACAAATGGTATCAGAGCCTGTACCCAACCGGAAATGTGGCCAACGAGGACGTTGGGCCCCCGAGAGGGGGTGATTGTGACGACCCGGATTGTAAGTAGGTACATGTCTGCACGACGAACGCCGATGGCGGTACGTCCCGCGTGCGTCGAACCTGAATGTGACGGGTCGTAAAAAGGGGTCGTCCCCATCCCACTTGCGTTTTGTGAGTATGGACCATGAACATATGTAAAGAGACCCTCCCAACATATCAAACGCGTTTGGAGCCCGCTTGTCAGGATCCCATAAGAACTCCGAAGTTAAAAGTGTTCGGCAAAGAGCATCCCAAGGTTGGGTGCCCTTTTCCGGGAAGTTCTCGCCAAACAAAGCCGTGAGGGGAGGATATTGGGCTGCGGCCCAATCCCTAGAGCGGACAATATCTTGCTGGGAAAGGGGGTCGTTACAGTTCTTCTCTAATATAAGTTTGCAGAAAATAACCTAAGTTTTGCTGCATCCACATTATCATTTGATAAAACTCTATTAGCTTTCTCTAGTCGTCCGATAATAAGCTTTCGTATTTGAGTATTTTGCGTACTTCTTTGAAAATATACTAATATGCTAGTAGATCAAATAATATAATGTCAAATTCTCATTATGATGCAACACGAAGATATGCTGGTCAATATGAAAAATAACATGCTCTTACATTAATTTATTAGAAATAAAGGTAGAATCCTTTAAAAGAGGAAAAGTAGTGAAGAGAGAGAACTTTCTTAAATTCATGAAATTCTTAAATACGTGCACTCACAGATACAGATATTTGACTGATTAATGTAAAGACAATTTTTAAACATGATAGGATTAATCAAAAGACACGCAATCTAAAAGTCACATTCTTAAAATTAAGTTTATTTTCAACAATATTAAAATCACAAAAGTCGAGAGTATCAAACACCTTACAAGCAATGCATATGGTTTCTTTTGATCGAATTAGAAATATCGACTTCTTGAAAAGTAACTCTTTATAAACGTTGACAGCCATTTTCTGTCAAAGGATGAAAAAAAAAAAAGCCAGTGGTGAAAATGAGAACGACTTTAAAGCACTAGTTTTTTAAAAAAAAAAAAAAAAAGGGTAACAAAGCTTTCAGCATTAATACAGAAAGTATAGTATATATGATGATGCGATAGAAAAATAAAAACCAGGGTGGCATGGCTCTCTTACTATAACCTTTACAACTGGCCGCCTTAGAGATGCCCTCAACTAATGGGACGAATAAAAGTGAAAAACCCTAATTTCCATGATTTCCTAACTGTAAATACTACTTTGGAAATAACCCGAATCCTTCAAATTGAATTCGGGAAATTTGTCTATTAACCATCTTTTAAGAGTAACGTGAGATTTTCTACGAGAAGTTAGGTTTTATTGGATAATTGTAAATTTTTAAATTATTTAATTTTCTCTGAAGCTATTATTTTTTGATATGTATCATTGCATATCCTAAATATCACTAATAGACATATTTTTTTAGTCATTTTGAATGGTTTTTATTTATCATATAAGTCTTTCACTGTCTATTATATAAATAACTAAGTTTAAGGGGTGGACGAATCTGTTAGGTTTTTAAGTTTGGTCGGGTCGTTCCTCATTCTGCTTTGGGTCTTTTTTGGGCGTGAAAACCTGATTTTAATATCAGCCTTCAAATTGAATTCATAAAATTTGTCTATTAAAATGAGATCTTCAATAAATTTCTTATGTATTTGTTATATTGGATTTGAATTAGATTTATGATCATTTTATTAGATTGTAGTCAGCAAATATTGCCTTTTTTTCTTGGTGTTGTTTGGCAAAGTTTGGTAGGCTTTTTAGAACACGCTTTTCTTGGTTGAATTGGAAAAAGAAAATAAAAGCTGCCCTCTCACTGTTTTCCTCTTGGAACACGTAGAAAAGACAATCATATAGTCAATATACTTTGAGTGACAAATTGAAACATGTTATGTATTATTCCATACCGATGGTAATTGACCAAATCAATCTATTTTTAGCCCGCAAAATCAGTTGTTACTTATAAAAAATATAATAATAATCTGAAAATGGATTGTTTTGGAAAGTAGCTACGTCCTTTAAACAATGAAAAATCTAATGTGTTATACAAATTATGAGAATGTGGAGAGAGAGAGAGAGAGAGAGATTTTCTCATTTCTTGAGAAAACAAAGTGACACATAGATATTCTACCCTACGTTAAATTTTGTAGGGGTGAAATTTGTTATGTCAAATAATTTTTTTCTCTAACGTCTTCTTTCCGTGTGATTGTTATTGCGCTTCCACTTGACCAATCGAGACAAAAATTCCTTAACCTGTCGTCAAAATTCGAATCCAAACATTAGATGATTTACCACAATACACTAAACTATGTTTCATTAAACAAGTCAAAGTCTTGCCTCGGATGATTCTTGCAATGAGTGAGAAGCACTTGTTTCCTTTGGACTTTGTGAAACAAGAATACCAAACCCTAGTTTTCTACTTCTCAAAACCTAGTACAGAACACAAAACACAAACAATTAATTTGATCTAGCCGAAGATGGCGAAATCAAATTAAAAAAAAATGTCAGTCAAACCTCGAATGCGTCCTCGTCGGTCTGATCGTCTCCAATGTAAATAGGCAAAACATTTTCCAAATTCACAAACCCTAATACAGAAAAAATAATTTGGAGAATAAATACACGTTTTTTTTTTTTCGTTTGCTCAACAAGGGGTAATGATATATATCTATTCAATAAGTAGATAGCTTCTACCAAGTGACTCTAGCAAGAATTCAAGTGCTTTCCCTTTGTCCCATTTTATCGTCGGCCGAATTTCTAGAACCTGTTAGACATGTAGTTTAGTATTACATGACTTATTTCCAGTACAGTAGGATAGTCGGCTGGAATATTATAAAAATTATTTAAAAATTAAAAAAAATGTGACCCTTTGTTCAAATAGAGTGATGTTTTTATTTTCTTAGAATTATTAAGATTTAATCCAAAAATTATTAAAAGTAAATGGAATTTACCAAAAATGGATATACCTTTCTTCCTTGAGTCATCCTAAGTTTTGGATACTCGTTGACCACCGACCTAACTTTCTCCGCTAATGCGCTCCAATTCTAATATTATAAATTATTTTAATTAGAATTTAATTCTTTTTTAAGTCACATCAGAAAATACAAATGCTAATACTAACAAAATAATAAAAAGTTTATTTATTTATTAATTACCTTTTCATCAACACGGCGGAAATGGACGGATAAGCAAAATCTGTTGTTTTCCACCATGGCTCCTTGAATTGATGCAGTTTTCTCACACAAAGCCTTGTATGCCTAAAAACAACACACAAGATAGAAGAACATCAAGAGCATAATTGATTTCACAACTAGGGTTTTGCCCATTTAATTTCATCTAATCCGGGATGTAATATGGTTCTTGTTAGAAATCAAACACTAACAGAAAAAATATAATACAACGTGGGTTACGAGTTTTGCGACTCTAAATTACATAAATTTATACACAAGATAAAATTATAATGAAGGTCTAATCGGTCTGCCTCAAATAAAATTTTAGTCATATCAAAATCTAACAGTTATAAAGGATAAATTGGATATCGACCTAGTTCCAATCATATTTCCTATCTAAATTGAAGACTAGTTTGATGGGTTATGTTCTGCATATAATATATGATCTACTTTGTGGGTAGAAACATGTAACTTTTTTGTTAAGTTGGAAGAGAATAATAAGACAAACAAACCTCGTCAATAATGGGTAAGAATTCAGTGGCTGGTTGGCAAGAAAGTGATGGGTTTGCCTGAATGATATTAACCCAAAAGAGAGAAGGGAAAGACAATGATTAATTTAAGCTGTTTAAAAAGGAGAGAGAGGATTTTTATCTCAGAAAAGTACAATTGTAGGGCTTACTGAGCCACTTACCTTCTTGTATTTACGCTCTTTGGTTGGCCCCTTTATGTCCATTCCATGGCTTCCAGCGTAGTAAAGCTCTGCTAACTGCACGAAGTTGTAAAGCTGCAGAGAAAAGATGGAAAGCTAAAGTCCATATCAGTGAAAAAAAAGGAAGAAGAAAGGAAGCAATCTTGTTTTAAATGATTGCACCTTTTCTCTGCTTCTGCCGCTGACGATGGCTGTAGGGAAGTATCTAGCAACATTCTTCACAGCTTCTCTCATCTGATACAAGTTTTTGTTTTAGAGGGAATAATGGTTGTTTGTAGTAAATTTTTTTGAAAAAGCTAAATGAAAAACAAACCTCGAGGGTCATGAAAGCTCTATCTGGGTCTTCAACGATGGGGGAGAGTGTCCCATCATAATCCAAAAACATGACTATTTGCTTTCCTTTTGAAGCTTTTGTTATTTCATCGAACATGTTCAGAGCTGATGGATGAAGAAGCTGAGAACAATTCAAGAAATATTAAGCAAATAAGTGAGTGAGAGAGAGAGAGAGAGAGAGAGAGAGAGAGAGAGTTACTGTCCAAGAGCTTTGATCTGCTGTTTCAGAGAGAGAGGAAATGGGTCTGAGTTTTGATGGAGATGAATCTCTCATTGCCTCCACCCAAGCATTCACCTTAGCCCCATTTTCCAGTCTCTTCAGGAGCTTCTTTTGAGACATAGCCACCAACTCTCCGATCCTAGCCATTGGCTCTCTCACCACCGGTGGCATCAGCGCCGACTTAGACATTGCCGCCGTCAAAGCCATTCCGATACTAGATTTCGCCTCGGAAATCACCACCCTCTGGCTTGTCATTTCTGCAAATACCCAGACGAAGAAAAATCAGAAAACCCAGTTTCTGCCAAACAACCAGTTAATCATTCGAACCGAATGATTGCATTATTATACTCATTACCTCGAGAATCTTTAGAGAGAGAAAAACAGAGAGAAGTGAGAACGGACGTAGGTGCTTGTACGGGAGATTTAGTTTGGAGCTAAGGATTTTAATGGAAACCTCAAAAAAATAGTGCGTTTGAAAGTCACTTTCCTACTAAGTGGCTCAAAGTAGGGTTTATGTGCGGTCAATTTATAGTCGAGTTTCTTCCCCTTTTTCTTTTGTACAAAATGTGAGTCCCGTGCTCCCCGTATAAAATTTTTTACTTTGGATTGAAATTCGCTTAAATTTGTTATTGAGATTATCTCAAAACTTATTGTACTAGGTAAATAAGAAAATTATGTTTATAAAACACTCAATTTCTACAGTCTGAAATGATGTGAGATTTCTCATACTCATTGGTACGAACTGGACCCTCATAATTAATAGAATATTTGGTCATCTTCGCTTTCACGTGACGAGTTATCACACAAACAAGAAACCAAACAATTTATTACATTATTTGTAAGAAAGTTTTAACGATTTGACTCAAATATATGTTAAATCTCTATAAAATCCTATAAATTAATATAATTGATATCTTATTTTAATTATTAATATAATTACAAAAATATTATGCAAAATCGTTTATTTTCATCATACAGCTCATAAGAATATTATCTATTACTAAAACTTACCCACACATGTTAGCACAATTAAATATCCATCAGTAAAAAAATGCATCTGTAAAAAAAATACATCATAGGCATTCAAAAAGAGAGCAACGAAAGTCACTTAAGATTATAAATCTAGCATTATCTTCTTTTTTTTTTCCTATGTTGTCATGTCTTAATTCTTGGTTATGTAGTTTTAATTAACTCCATAATATATTAATTGTTGGGTTTTTTCCTCCTAATTGGAAGGGCCCAATTTGATGTGGCCTTGATTTTAGGCCCATGTCTTGAATGATATCTAGGGTTTATGTGTGGGTTAATTCAAATCACAAGAGTGAAGATAGAAGAGAGAAAAACCAAAATCCATTTTCGAATTTTACTGTAGCAGCTGGAGAAGAATCGCGTTTACGGGAGTTTGCACCGTTAGATCGGCTTGAAATTTTGACAACTCGTTCGTGATATCTGGGGCTACATTCTGAACGGTGGAGATCGGTTTTTGAGGCTTCTAAGTTTGTCCGAAAGAGGAAAAACAGAACAGCGATTTTTTGGGTAACCCTTTTTCAATTTCTCTTGTTTGATGCTCTTGTGCCTTGTTGATTGCCAAGATTGTTGCTTTATCTTGATAAAAATGTTGTATGCCTCTAGTTTGATGATCTAGAGAGAACCTTGATTGTATCCATATTGATTATAGTGGATTGTTAAGCGGCCTACACGGGTCCCGTGGTTTTTACTCTCGTTTTGAGAGGTTTTCCACGCTAAAATGTGTCTTGCATTGTGGATGTGATCTTATTGTTAGTTGTTCAATTACTCTTATACTTGGTTAATTGGGAAAGATTTTTGATACAAACTTCCGTTGCGACGAACACTTTCCCATCAAAGTGGTATCAGAGCAAGGTTTTTGATTTGGGTATAAGAATGGAGACTAACACATCTAGAATGGTGAGCTTGAATGGATCTAATTACAATATTTGGAAGGCTAAATGGAGGACTTGCTCTATGTTAAAGGTTTTCACTTGCCGGTGTTCTCTACGTACAAACCCGAGGACAAAAGCGATAATGAGTGGAATTTGTTGCATAGACAAGTATATGGTTACATTCGTCAATGGGTTGATGACAATGTTTTGAATCATGTGATATCGATTTCTCATGCTCGTACTCTTTGGTCTAAACTTGAAGAATTGTATGAGAGGAAGACTGGAAATAATAAGTTATTTTTGATCAAGCAAATGATGTCCTTAAGGTATCAAGGTGGTTCTCCGATTACCGACCACTTGAATACTTTTCAAGGAATCATTAATCAATTGGCCGCAATGAAACTTACATTTGATGACGAGATACAAGGTTTATGGCTCCTTGGTACTTTGCCTAACTCATGGGAGACTTTTAGAACGACATTGTCAAATTCAGCTCCTAATGGTGTTATCTCGATGGATTTAGTCAAGAGCAGTGTGTTGAATGAAGAGATGAGACGAAAGGCACAAGGTTCTTCTTCGCAATCCAAAGTGTTGGTTACAGAATCGAGGGGGAGGAGTCAATGTCGTGATTCGAGTGATCGTAGCACATCACGTGGATCTTCTAATAGGTGGGCAAACATTGAATGTCATCATTGTGGTTTGAAGGGTCATATAAAGAAACATTGTCGAAAGTTGAAAAAGGAGAACAAAAAGAAAAACAACAATACCGCCACCACCGCCAATAACAAAGAAGGTAAAAATCATGATGATGTTGCTATTGTAGATGATTTTCTTATTGTTTGTGATAATGATGTTGAGAATATTAATGTATCTTGTGATGAGATGGATTGGATCGTGGTTAGTGGTGCTTCTACTCATGCTACCTCACGACGAGATCTTTTCTCAACATATGAGGTTGGTGATTTTGGTATTGTTCGTATGGGCAATAGTGGTCAAGCTAAAGTAGTCAGAATAGGTGACGTTTGTGTTGAGACAACTAATGGCACTACTCTTGTTCTCAAAGGTGTTAAGCATATTCCCAATATTCGCTTCAATCTTTTGTCAGTTGGAAGGTTGGATGATGAAGGCTTTTGCAATTCTTTTTCGAGTGATGAATGGAAACTTAAAAAGGGATTGATGGTTGTTGCCAAAGGCAAGCGGCGTTCGAATTTATATGTCGTCCGGTTTGGGATATCCAAGTGTTGCATCAACACTTGTGAAAATGATACTTCTTCTGAGTTGTGGCACAAGCGCTTGGCTCATATAAGTGAGAAAGGATTGGCTATGTTGGCAAAGAAGAATGTGTTATGTGGGGTTTCAAATGTGCACTTAAAAAGGTGTTCACATTGTTTGGCCGGAAAACAAAGACAGGTGTCGTTTAGATCATCAGAATCGAAAAGAAAGTCGGAGTTACTAGACTTGGTACATTCCGATGTGTGTGGGCCGATGAAGTCAAGATCACTTGGTGGTGCGTACTACTTTGTAACCTTTATCGATGATCATTCTCGAAAAGTTTGGGCCTATACATTAAAGACGAAAGATCAAGTGCTAGATACATTTAAAGTGTTTCAAGCTTCGGTCGAGAGGGAAATCGGGAAAAAGTTAAAGTGTATTCGAACGGATAACGGGGGTGAGTACATTGGACCTTTTGATGAGTATTGTCAAGAACAAGGTATTCTTCATCAAAAGTCGCCTCCGAAAACACCACAATTGAATGGGTTGGCCGAAAGAATGAATAGGACATTGGTGGAAAGGGTGAGGTGTTCGCTTTCACAACCAAAATTACCAAAATATTTTTGGGGTGAAGCATTGAGTACGGTGGTACATGTGTTAAACCTCACACCATGTGTTCCCTTGAATTTTGATGTGCCGAACCGTGTTTGGAGTGGTAAAGATGTCTCTTATGATCATCTACGGGTATTTGGGTGTATGGCTTACGTGCATGTTCCCAAAGATGAGAGGTCAAAGTTGGATGACAAGACCAAGAAGTGTGTGTTTGTTGGCTATGGTTTTGATGAGTTTGGATATCGATTCTTTGATCCGATTAATAGGAAGCTTGTTCGTAGTCGAGATGTTGTATTCATGGAGGATTATACCATTGAAGATATCGACAAGGTGGACAAGGTTGATTCTACTCAAGCAAATGAAGAGATGGTTGACATGGATCCAATTCCAATTGCTCCTACCCCGATAATCACCGACTATGTTCCAATTGAGAATCAAGGTATGGATTTACATATGGGTAATCCTTTAAATACTAATGATTTTGTTGATGTTGATGTTGATTCTAGCGTTCAAGCTAATGTTGAAAATGCCAATGAGCAAGAAAATGAAAATGTTGAGGAATTCATTTCTTCTAATGAACCAAGGAGGTCTACTCATGAGAGACGTCCTTCGGTTAGGTACCTGTCACATGAGTATGTATTTCTCACCGATGGAGGAGAACCCGAGAGCTTTCAAGAAGCATTGGAAGATGAAAACAAAAAAGAATGGATGGATGCCATGGAGAATGAGATGCAATCCCTTCGTGAGAATAACACTTTTGAGCTAATAAAGTTGCCTAAAGGCAAGAAGGCTTTGAAAAATAGATGGGTGTATCGATTGAAGCAAGATGAACATACTTCACAACCTCGATACAAAGCTCGGTTGGTAGTTAGAGGCTTTTCGCAAAGAAAAGGTATTGATTTTAGCGAGATTTTTGCTCCCGTAGTCAAAATGCAATCCATTCGTGTTGTTCTTGGTTTAGCCGCTAGTCTTAACCTAGAGATTGAACAACTGGATGTGAAGACGGCTTTTCTTCACGGGGACTTACAAGAAGAGATATACATGGAGCAACCGGAGGGTTTCCAAGAAAAGATGAAAGAAGGCTATGTTTGCAAATTGGTAAAGAGCCTTTACGGTTTGAAACAAGCGCCACGACAATGGTATCGCAAGTTTAGTTCGGTAATGCTTGAACATGGGTACAAGAAGAACAAAACCGATCATTGTGTTTTTGTGCGAAAATTCTCTGATGGTGATTTTATTATTCTTTTGCTCTATGTCGATGATATGTTGATTGTTGGAAGGAACATTTCAAGAATCAATGAGCTAAAAGGGACTTTGAGTGAGTCGTTTGCTATGAAAGATTTGGGGCCGGCGCGTCAAATCCTTGGGATTCAAGTCATCCGTGATCGAGATGCCAAGAAATTGCATTTGTCGCAAGAAAAGTACATTGAGAAAGTTCTTCGACGCTTCAACATGGATAAAGTGTAACGACCCTAATATTGTACCCGTATTCCCGTACTATATTATTATTATTATTATTATTTTTTACTCTCTATATTTTAAATACACTCTAGGCGGAACCTAAACCGATATCGAAACCAGAATCGAAATCGAAATTGAAATCTAGGTTTAAAACCATTTAAAACAAACATAAAACTATTTAATAGAACAATTAAAAACTATAAAACAATTAAACAAAACATTAATTAAAATGGGAGGGCAAAACTGTCAGCCCGTGACAAAAAGGGGCAGCGACCAGTCGCTGCTACATGCAGCGACTGATCGCTGCATATGGTGCAGCCAGCGGCGACCAGTCGCTGCAGCTTTGCAGCGACTGATCGCTGCATTGCTACAGCTAACGGCGATTGGTCGCTGCATTGCTGCAGCGATCAATCGCTGCACACTGCAGTGCAGCGATCGCCTCCTGCGACCATTCGCCACTCCTTCTGCTTTCTCTTCATCCCTGATCCCTGTTTTGTAAATTACAAGTGCTCTCTGGAATTCCAGAGAGCAAACACTTCGATACGCTCTCTGGAATCCGATTCCAGAGAGCAAAACGCCTTATCACTTCCCACCATTTATTCAATAATCGACTTGTAACTTAAACTCGACCAACTTGCAGCGGACTTTGCGGAATCCAAACGCGTGGATAGCTCTAAAACTCGAGCATATCCATATCAAACCTAAACCATTTCAAACGATTTCTATAACGTGCAATTAAAAGCTTTAATAAAACATTTTACAAATATGGTTTATAAAACTTTGAAAACATCAGTCTATCAGCTAACCAGATCCCAAACAACCTAATATGTTCTATCAAGACAAAGTCATCAATAACATCCCAAAAATCCTTAAAACCTACACATACATCCCCCACGGGTCAGGTGAGCATCGACTGCGCCAGCACACCACAGCAACCATCCTTCGTCAACTGAACTCATGCCTCGGGAGGAGGAAGCTCGTCCTCACCTGTTTCCTCGTAAACACCTACACCATACAGATATCTATGAGATAAAAATCTCAGTAAGCTCTAGTAAATGCAAATGCATGCTGTGCATGTGACTTTATAAATAATGCTTTGTTTTCTTTGCTTTGCTTTGCTTTACTTTGCTTTGTTTTGCTTTGCTTTGCTTTACTTTTCTTTGCTTTGCTATAAACTGTATACCGAAGGGCCATTTAAACTATATATCGAAGGGTCATTTAAACTGTATACTGTAGGGACATCATTTCTTTGCATTTACTTTAAAACATCATGCGGAAATTCATTTTCATGACATTTGAAATACGTGATGCATGAACAGATATGAACATAAAATAAACAATCAACATGCATACAATCAAGACCGAAATAGAATAACCTATAACAATTGCAAACCTAACTACCCAACCAAAGCAATTTAAATCAAACAATCCACTGAGATCCTCGACGCTAAATCGAAGTACGGTGTAGACCAATCGGTCAGAGTAAGTCACGAGAACTTACCTCGCGTCCGTTGCAGCTCAAGCTCCGTCCACGAGCGTTGTTTGTCTGAGGCAAAACACATCGATCATCAATATCACGAGTTTAAACTTCTAATCGTCCGAATTCAACAAATCTTTAACTAAGGAACTTCCTAAAGCTCTAATCCAATTCATTGAGCTATTTATTCGAGCAATTTACGCTCGGTACCTCAATTCACAATTTACGAGTTTTCCTCAAAATCTCGAAATTTCTCTAATTCTAACATTTATCCTAAATTGATTAGATTTGTCCAATAACGTCCAATACGTTTAATATATACTTAATCACAGCTAACCTATTAATTACGAACCCTAACTCGCGTTTTTAACGAAAAGGTATCGAAACCCTAATTGTTCATACTTCATAAAACTCAAAAGAAACGCTCCAAGAACGTAGATTCATACCTAGGGTTGCGAGAGGAGGAGAAAACACGAAGAACGGAAGTGGAACGGAGAAGAAACGGGCGTCGGCCGTGAAGGATCGCCGTTGGAGAACAGAGAGAAGGCTCTCTGGTTTTCGCGAGGAGAGAAAGAAATGAAGGAGAAGAGGATTTAAGTTATTTTTATAAAATTGCTTTGGCAAATTACCATTTTGCCCTTACCTCTATTTTATATTCGTTTCGTCATTCGTTTCGTTAATCGGCTAACTATTCGGTTTCACCAAATCTCCTTATTTCACCAATAAGTCCAACTTATTATTAGGGTCCCAATAAAACTGTCTGTTCGCAAATCGGACCACATTTACTATTTTTATTAAAACGTCCTATATTTTACGAGAAGCATAATTACTCGGAATTAAGCGTTACTGCTCCGGAAATTCTCGTAAATTTCTTAAAATCCATATTAATAATTAGGATCCCAACGAAACCTTTCATTCGTAAAACGGGCTTTATTTGACATATTTATAAAAATGTCATTCATATTAAAATAGTAATATCCCGAAAAGCCAGGTATTACATTCCACCCACCTTATTTAAAATTTTGTCCTCAAAATTTGACTTAGCTTATATAGCCTTTGATGTTAATGTCTCATATCACGCGGCCTTACGCTTCGATTATCATTTGTACTTACGGTCACTCTTCGTGGTTCTCAACCAAAACTGTCCACTGTACTCTCCAATATCTGCCTTAAACTTGTATTCTCTACCTTCGATCTGATCGTACACTTCCTTACTAAAATACTGAGCTTAGTGAAGCCCTTAAATCTCCAATTGATTTACCTAAACTTCTCTATAACTTCATTGGCTTCATCTGTAGTCGAGACTCGTGTCGACCCATATTTCTATATTCACTCGGGTAACGATTCCTTGTAACTGCATCATCCATAGGATTTCCTTGTCACCTATCTTCCTGGGTAACCTATTGACCTTCGGAGACTACTTCGGTACGGGTTTCCTAATTAGGTCCTCATTGTTATACTCTGCAACTATACGACTATACTACTACCTTGTCTATGTGAGTCAAGCTAGGAGTTACAGTCGCTATTTACTTAGAATTCTATCTCTAACAAAATTCGAACTTCCTTTTATTAACTCTGATCTCGTCATCCCCTAATCTCTACGATTCTAATCCAAAACGTCGACTATACCTTCCAACATTAGCCTTAAATTCGAAATCTCTACTCTCAATTGGATTGTACATATCCTCACTCACACATTAAGTCTTGCTAAATCTCCTAAATCACATACTTTCCTAGGCAACTTACCAATCCCGCCAGTTATTTCAGGGCGGATTTTACAACTAAGCTTACACTGTTATACTCCTCGAACTATGTCACCAGAGTTTCCTTATAAACATCGCTTCCATTCTAAGTTTTGTCCTTAAATTCTACCACTATATTCTTAATTAAAGTTCTCACACTGCTTACGTTACACTCCTTTGTTTATCTTAAACTCTATTTGCTCTAAGCACGGTCAAGTCTCTAAATCTCCTCATTGATGCGCTCTAAACTAGTCATTCTAATCTAAGCCATTCATGCACTACTTGGTCTCGACCTGCCACACACGAGTCGATCACTAGAAATTTACTAACTTAATCTCACCTCTAAGTTTACTTAGATGGTTTCGGTGATAATTCTCACTCTCCTTATTCTATAAATCGCAAATTTCTCAATTTGTTATCCTTTAAACGCCAATCTAAGCTCTCATTTATTCCAACGATCTACTTTACCTTCACTAAATTCCTCAAGGCTACTTTGAGTTCATCGACTAATCTATTTTTGTTCGCTCTTTCCAATCAGGTTCCAGCTATTCTACTCGAAAATCATTCTAAATTTAACTCTTGAATTCTATATTAATATAGATACTCCTAACTTCATACGAATCGTCAATATACGAGCTCTACGGTACTTGATCTATTTAAACACACTTCAGGTATTATAACAATCTAGGTATCCCTTTATAGGTTTATTTCTAAACTTTCTTCTTTCTTGACTAGTCGTATCCTAATACTCCAAAAGGTCGCCAATTAGGCACAATCCCTACCTACTTAAAATCCATATCTCATAGGGCGTATTCCTCTAATTGTTACTAAACCCTAGGTGCGCAAGCTCCGTTGATTAAATCAAACTAATCCTACTAATGTATAACTATATTTCTATATGGCGTTTATTGTTATATGTGTGTCCTATTATCTTATCTTCGAGGTTCGCCTAGTAATTCCTTCTTACTCACTTATTACTCGCTTCTTTACTAACTTCAGATCTAAATATTTTATCTATCATATACATATCGTTGTACAAGTAATTTAAATAATACCTGCAATTGTAGAAGGCTGGGCCCCATCGTCGGCGTTGTCAGGCTCGATGAATGCAAAGACTCTCAGCACAACTTTCCTTTGATCTCTGCCATGTTGATCTCTGCCTGATTGATCTCGGCCCTAATTCGGGCAGTCTTTAACAAAATGGCCTGGTTCTCCACACCAATAGCACACATTTGTGCCTACCCTGCACTGTCCCCTGTGCTCCGTCTGGCATATAGGGCAAAGAGGTAACTGAGAAGCCCCTTGTACCTGTTTGCCTTTCCCTCGATCGTTGCCTCCTTCTAGAGGCCTTTTAATGTCTCTTTGCTGCTGTTGTTGCTATGCTCTCGGCTGCCAGCCTTGATTCTGCGATTGAGGTTGAATCTCACGGAAGAAGCCCTTAGCTGGCTCCCTCAGTCTAACACAAGTAGCTCTGGCGGCCTCAATATTCAGAGCCCTAGCTGTGATGTCAGAATAGGGTACATCAATAATACCTGATACAACAACGTGCATCCGGATCTCCGAATTAAGGCCCTCCATAAACTGGTGTACCTTCTCCTCGTTATCGCTGACAAGGCGCGGTGCAAATTGCGATAAAGCCTCAAACTTCCGGATATATTCTGCAACTGAACCTGTCTGCTTCAGCTGCGTGAACTCATTCCTCTTCGCCACTCTCACCGTGCGGTTAAAATACTTGTCAAAAAATACAAACTTGAACCAATCCCAAGTCATAACTGATACGTCTGTCGTCGTTTTGATCGAATCCCACCAGAAACGGGCATCCATCGCTAAGTGGAAGGTAGCATACGCCACCATGCTCCTGTTCCCTACCTTGGCATAAGCTAACATATCCTCCATAACTCAGATCCATTCCTCCGCAACAGTAGGATCCGATGATCGACCATCGAACACTGGAGGTCGTAGGCCCTAAACTTCTGCATGCCCTGGTTGTTGGGAAGCTATCAAATCCCGGGCCCTCTGGTTCTCCCGATTTACTAAGTCCGCAATCTGCTGCGCTTGCCGGTCCATATGCTGAGACTGGCTATCTATCAACTCCGTAAATCGATCTAGCGCGTCATCTCTAGGATCCCTTCCTCGAGTCATAGCGTATAAAGCCTAAAATAAATTAAACCGATAATCCTAAGAAACAAATCAAATAAAGCTATAAACAGACTTACAGTTGATGAAGGATGTCCGCGTAGTGGCTGTGCAGTCGAGCAGTCTATAGAACCAATTTTAAAAACCCGAAGGGCTCTGATACCATAATTGTAACGACCCTAATACTGTACCCGTATTCCCGTACTATATTATTATTATTATTATTTTTTACTCTCTATATTTTAAATACACTCTAGGCGGAACCTAAACCGATATCGAAACCAGAATCGAAATCGAAATTGAAATCTAGGTTTAAAACCATTTAAAACAAACATAAAACTATTTAATAGAACAATTAAAAACTATAAAACAATTAAACAAAACATTAATTAAAATGGGAGGGCAAAACTGTCAGCCCGTGACAAAAAGGGGGCAGCGACCAGTCGCTGCTACATGCAGCGACTGATCGCTGCTACATGCAGCGACTGATCGCTGCATGTGCTGCAGCGAGCGGCGGCCAGTCGCTGCAGCTTTGCAGCGACTGATCGCTGCATTGCTGCAGCTAACAGCGATTGGTCGCTGCATTGCTGCAGCGATCAATCGCTGCACACTGCAGTGCAGCGATCGCCTCCTGTGACCATTCGCCACTCCTTCTGCTTTCTCTTCATCCCTGATCCCTGTTTTGTAAATTACAAGTGCTCTCTGGAATTCCAGAGAGCAAACACTTCGATACGCTCTCTGGAATCCGATTCCAGAGAGCAAAACGCCTTATCACTTCCCACCATTTATTCAATAATCGACTTGTAACTTAAACTCGACCAACTTGCAGCGGACTTTGCGGAATCCAACCACGTGGATAGCTCTAAAACTCGAGCATATCCATATCAAACCTAAACCATTTCAAACGATTTCTATAACGTGCAATTAAAAGCTTTAATAAAACATTTTACAAATATGGTTTATAAAACTTTGAAAACATCAGTCTATCAGCTAACCAGATCCCAAACAACCTAATATGTTCTATCAAGACAAAGTCATCAATAACATCCCAAAAATCCTTAAAACCTACACATACATCCCCCACGGGTCAAGTGAGCATCGACTGCGCCAGCACACCACAGCAACCATCCTTCGTCAACTGAACTCATGCCTCGGGAGGAAGAAGCTCGTCCTCACCTGTTTCCTCGTAAACACCTACACCATACAGACATCTATGAGATAAAAATCTCAGTAAGCTCTAGTAAATGCAAATGCATGCTGTGCATGTGACTTTATAAATAATGCTTTGTTTTCTTTGCTTTGCTTTGCTTTACTTTGCTTTGTTTTGCTTTGCTTTGCTTTACTTTGCTTTGCTTTGCTATAAACTGTATACCGAAGGGCCATTTAAACTATATACCGAAGAGTCATTTAAATTGTATACCGTAGGGACATCATTTCTTTGCATTTGCTTTAAAACATCGTGCATAAATTCATTTTCATGACATTTGAAATACGTGATGCATGAACAGATATGAACATAAAATAAACAATCAACATGCATACCATCAAGACCGAAATAGAATAACCTATAACAATTGCAAACCTAACTACCCAACCAAAGCAATTTAAATCAAACAATCCACTGAGATCCTCGACGCTAAATCGAAGTACGGTGTAGACCAATCGGTCAGAGTAAGTCACGAGAACTTACCTCGCGTCCGTTTGCACTCAAGCTTCGTCCACGAGCGTTGTTTGTCTGAGGCAAAACACATCGATCATCAATATCACGAGTTTAAACTTCTAATCGTCCGAATTCAACAAATCTTTAACTAAGGAACTTCCTAAAGCTCTAATCCAATTCATTGAGCTATTTATTCGAGCAATTTACGCTCGGTACCTCAATTCACAATTTACGAGTTTTCCTCAAAATCTCGAAATTTCTCTAATTCTAACATTTATCCTAAATTGATTAGATTTGTCCAATAACGTCCAATACGTTTAATATATACTTAATCACAGCTAACCTATTAATTACAAACCCTAACTCGCGTTTTTAACGAAAAGGTATCGAAACCCTAATTGTTCATACTTCATAAAACTCGAAAGAAACGCTCCAAGAACGTAGATTCATACCTAGGGTTGCGAGAGGAGGAGAAAACACGAAGAACGGAAGTCGAACGAAGAAGAAACGGGCGTCGGCTGTGAAGGATCGCCGTTGGAGAACAGAGAGAAGGCTCTCTGGTTTTCGCGACGAGAGAAAGAAATGAAGGAGAAGAGGATTTAAGTTATTTTTATAAAATTGCTTTGGCAAATTACCATTTTGCCCTTACCTCTATTTTATATTCGTTTCGTCATTCGTTTCGTTAATCGGCTAACTATTCGGTTTCACCAAATCTCCTTATTTCACCAATAAGTCCAACTTATTATTAGGGTCCCAATAAAACTGTCTGTTCGCAAATCGGACCACATTTACTATTTTTATTAAAACGTCCTATATTTTACGAGAAGCATAATTACTCGGAATTAAGCGTTACTGCTCCGGAAATTCTCGTAAATTTCTTAAAATCCATATTAATAATTAGGATCCCAACGAAACCTTTCGTTCGTAAAACGGGCTTTATTTGACATATTTATAAAAATGTCATTCATATTAAAATAGTAATATCCCGAAAAGCCGGGTATTACATTCCACCCACCTTATTTAAAATTTTGTCCTCAAAATTTGACTTAGCTTATATAGCCTTTGATGTTAATGTCTCATATCACGCGGCCTTACGCTTCGATTATCATTTGTACTTACGGTCACTCTTCGTGGTTCTCAACCAAAACTGTCCACTGTACTCTCCAATATCTGCCTTAAACTTGTATTCTCTACCTTCGATCTGATCGTATACTTCCTTACTAAAATACTGAGCTTAGTGAAGCCCTTAAATCTCCAATTGATTTACCTAAACTTCTCTATAACTTCATTGGCTTCATCTGTAGTCGAGACTCGTGTCGACCCATATTTCTATATTCACTCGGGTAACGATTCCTTGTAACTGCATCACCCATAGGATTTCCTTGTCACCTATCTTCCTGGGTAACCTATTGACCTTCGGAGACTACTTCGGTACGGGTTTCCTAATTAGGTCCTCATTGTTATACTCTGCAACTATACGACTATACTACTACCTTGTCTATGTGAGTCAAGCTAGGAGTTACAGTCGCTATTTACTTAGAATTCTATCTCTAACAAAATTCGAACTTCCTTTTATTAACTCCGATCTCGTCATCCCTAGAGTCAATCTCTACGATTCTAATCCAAAACGTCGACTATACCTTCCAACATTAGCCTTAAATTCGAAATCTCTACTCTCAATTGGATTGTACATATCCTCACTCACACATTAAGTCTTGCTAAATCTCCTAAATCACATACTTTCCTAGGCAACTTACCAATCCCGCCAGTTATTTCAGGGCGGATTTTACAACTAAGCTTACACTGTTATACTCCTCGAACTATGTCACCAGAGTTTCCTTATAAACATCGCTTCCATTCTAAGTTTTGTCCTTAAATTCTACCACTATATTCTTAATTAAAGTTCTCACACTGCTTACGTTACACTCCTTTGTTTATCTTAAACTCTATTTGCTCTAAGCACGGTCAAGTCTCTAAATCTCCTCATTGATGCGCTCTAAACTAGTCATTCTAACCTAAGCCATTCATGCACTACTTGGTCTCGACCTGCCACACACGAGTCGATCACTAGAAATTTACTAACTTAATCTCACCTCTAAGTTTACTTAGATGGTTTCGGTGATAATTCTCACTCTCCTTATTCTATAAATCGCAAATTTCTCAATTTGTTATCCTTTAAACGCCAATCTAAGCTCTCATTTATTCCAACGATCTACTTTACCTTCACTAAATTCCTCAAGGCTACTTTGAGTTCATCGACTAATCTATTTTTGTTCGCTCTTTCCAATCAGGTTCCAGCTATTCTACTCGAAAATCATTCTAAATTTAACTCTTGAATTCTATATTAATATAGATACTCCTAACTTCATACGAATCGTCAATATACGAGCTCTACGGTACTTGATCTATTTAAACACACTTCAGGTATTATAACAATCTAGGTATCCCTTTATAGGTTTATTTCTAAACTTTCTTCTTTCTTGACTAGTCGTATCCTAATACTCCAAAAGGTCGCCAATTAGGCACAATCCCTACCTACTTAAAATCCATATCTCATAGGGCGTATTCCTCTAATTGTTACTAAACCCTAGGTGCGCAAGCTCCGTTGATTAAATCAAACTAATCCTACTAATGTATAACTATATTTCTATATGGCGTTTATTGTTATATGTGTGTCCTATTATCTTATCTTCGAGGTTCGCCTAGTAATTCCTTCTTACTCACTTATTACTCGCTTCTTTACTAACTTCAGATCTAAATATTTTATCTATCATATACATATCGTTGTACAAGTAATTTAAATAATACCTGCAATTGTAGAAGGCTGGGCCCCATCGTCGGCGTTGTTAGGCTCGATGAATGCAAAGACTCTCGGCACAACTTTCCTTTGATCTCTGCCATGTTGATCTCTGCCTGATTGATCTCGGCCCTGATTCGGGCAGTCTTTAACAAAATGGCCTGGTTCTCCACACCAATAGCACACATTTGTGCCTACCCTGCACTGTCCCCTGTGCTCCCTCTGGCATATAGGGCAAAGAGGTAACTGAGAAGCCCCTTGTACCTGTTTGCCTTTCCCTCGATCGTTGCCTCCTTCTAGAGGCCTTTTAATGTCTCTTTGCTGCTGTTGTTGCTATACTCTCGGCTGCCAGCCTTGATTCTGCGACTGAGGTTGAATCTCACGGAAGAAGCCCTTAGCTGGCTCCCTCAGTCTAACACAAGTAGCTCTGGCGGCCTCAATATCCAGAGCCCTAGCTGTGATGTCAGAATAGGGTACATCAATAATACCTGATACAACAACGTGCATCCGGATCTCCGAATTAAGGCCCTCCATAAACTGGTGTACCTTCTCCTCGTTATCGCTGACAAAGCGCGGTGCAAATCGCGATAAAGCCTCAAACTTCCAGATATATTCTGCAACTGAACCTGTCTGCTTCAGCTGCGTGAACTCATTCCTCTTCGCCACTCTCACCGTACGGTTAAAATACTTGTCAAAAAATACAAACTTGAACCAATCCCAAGTCATAACTGATACGTCTGTCGTCGTTTTGATCGAATCCCACCAGAAACAGGCATCCATCGCTAAGTGGAAGGTAGCATACGCCACCATGCTCCTGTTCCCTACCTCGGCATAAGTTAACATATCCTCCATAACTCGGATCCATTCCTCCGCAACAGTAGGATCCGATGATCGACCATCGAACACTGGAGGTCGTAGGCCCTGAAACTTCTGCATGCCCTGGTTGTTGGGAACTATCAAATCCCGGGCCCTCTGGTTCTCCCGATTTACTAAGTCCGTAATCTGCTGCGCTTGCCGGTCCATATGCTGAGACTGGCGATCTATCAACTCCGTAAATCGATCTAGCGCGTCATCTCTAGGATCCCTTCCTCGAGTCATAGCGTATAAAGCCTAAAATAAATTAAACCGATAATCCTAAGAAACAAAATCAAATAAAGCTATAAACAGACTTACAGTTGATGAAGGATGTCCGCGTAGTGGCTGTGCAGTCGAGCAGTCTATAGAACCAATTTTAAAACCCGAAGGCTCTGATACCATAATTGTAACGACCCTAATACTGTACCCGTATTCCCGTACTATATTATTATTATTATTTTTTTTTTTACTCTCTATATTTTAAATACACTCTAGGCGGAACCTAAACCGATATCGAAACAATAATCGAAATCGAAATTGAAATCTAGGTTTAAAACCATTTAAAACAAACATAAAACTATTTAATAAAACAATTAAAAACTATAAAACAATTAAACAAAACATTAATAAAAATAGGAGGGCAAAACTGTCAGCCCGTGACAAAAAGGGGGCAGCGACCAGTCGCTGCATGTGCTGCAGCGAGCGGCGACCAGTCGCTGCAGCTTACTGATCGCTGCATTGCTGCAGCTAGCAGCGATTGGTCGCTGCATTGCTGCAGCGATCAATCGCTGCACACTGCAGTGCAGCGATCGCCTCCTGCGACCATTCGCCACTCCTTCTGCTTTCTCTTCATCCCTGATCCCTGTTTTGTAAATTACAAGTGCTCTCTGGAATTCTAGAGAGCAAAAACTTCGATACGCTCTCTGGAATCCGATTCCAGAGAGCAAAACGCCTTATCACTTCCCACCATTTATTCAATAATCGACTTGTAACTTAAACTCGACCAACTTGCAGCGGACTTTGCGGAATCCAACCGCGTGGATAGCTATAAAACTCGAGCATATCTATATCAAACCTAAACCATTTCAAACGATTTCTATAACGTGCAATTAAAAGCTTTAATAAAACATTTTACAAATACGGTTTATAAAACTTTGAAAACATCAGTCTATCAGCTAACCAGATCCCAAACAACTTAATATGTTCTATCAAGACAAAGTCATCAATAACATCCCAAAAATCCTTAAAACCTACACATACATCCCCCACGGGTCAGGTGAGTATCGACTGCGCCAGCACACCACCGCAACCATCTTTCGTCAACTGAACTCATGCCTCGGGAGGAGGAAGCTCGTCCTCACCTGTTTCCTCGTAAACACCTACACCATACAGACATCTATGAGATAAAAATCTCAGTAAGCTCTAGTAAATGCAAATGCATGCTGTGCATGTGACTTTATAAATAATGCTTTGTTTTCTTTGCTTTGCTTTGCTTTACTTTGCTTTGTTTTGCTTTACTTTGCTTTGCTTTGCTTTGCTTTGCTATAAACTGTATACCGAAGGGCCATTTAAACTATATACCGAAGGGTCATTTAAACTGTATACCGTAGGGACATCATTTCTTTGCATTTACTTTAAAACATCGTGCGGAAATTCATTTTCATGACATTTGAAATACGTGATGCATGAACAGATATGAACATAAAATAAACAATCAACATGCATACCATCAAGACCGAAATAGAATAACCTATAACAATTGCAAACCTAACTACCCAACCAAAGCAATTTAAATCAAACAATCCACTGAGATCCTCGACGCTAAATCGAAGTACGGTGTAGACCAATCGGTCAGAGTAAGTCACGAGAACTTACCTCGCGTCCGTTGCAGCTCAAGCTCCGTCCACGAGCGTTGTTTGTCTAAGGCAAAACACATCGATCATCAATATCACGAGTTTAAACTTCTAATCGTCCGAATTCAACAAATCCTTAACTAAGGAACTTCCTAAAGCTCTAATCCAATTCATTGAGCTATTTATTCGAGCAATTTACGCTCGGTACCTCAATTCACAATTTACGAGTTTTCCTCAAAATCTCGAAATTTCTCTAATTCTAACATTTATCCTAAATTGATTAGATTTGTCCAATAACGTCCAATACGTTTAATATATACTTAATCACAGCTAACCTATTAATTACGAACCCTAACTCGCGTTTTTAACGAAAAGGTATCGAAACCCTAATTGTTCATACTTCATAAAACTCGAAAGAAACGCTCCAAGAACGTAGATTCATACCTAGGGTTGCGAGAGGAGGAGAAAACACGAAGAACGGAAGTCGAACGGAGGAGAAACGGGCGTCGGCCGTGAAGGATCGCCGTTGGAGAACAGAGAGAAGGCTCACTGGTTTTCGCGAGGAGAGAAAGAAATGAAGGAGAAGAGGATTTAAGTTATTTTTATAAAATTGCTTTGGCAAATTACCATTTTGCCCTTACCTCTATTTTATATTCGTTTCGTCAATTGTTTCGTCAATCGGCTAACTATTCGATTTCACCAAATCTCCTTATTTCACCAATAAGTCCAACTTATTATTAGGGTCCCAATAAAACTTTCCGTTCGCAAATCGTACCACATTTACTATTTTTATTAAAACGTCCTATATTTTACGAGAAGCATAATTACTCGGAATTAAGCGTTACTACTCCGAAAATTCTCGTAAATTTCTTAAAATCCATATTAATAATTAGGATCCCAACGAAACCTTTCGTTCGTAAAACGGGCTTGATTTGACATATTTATAAAAATGTCATTATATTAAAATAGTAATATCCCGAAAAGCCGGGTATTACATAAAGCTAAAGCAGTGAGTGTTCCTCTTGCTTCCCACTTTAAGCTTAGTCATAATCATTGTCCTTCTATCGATGATGAGAAGTTGTCTATGAAGAATGTTCCGTATTCTTCAGCGGTTGGTAGTTTGATGTACGGCTATGGTTTGCACAAGACCCGATATAGCGCACTCCGTTGGAATGGTGAGTAGATATCTTTCAAATCCGGGAAGACATCATTGGGAGGCCGTGAAGTGGATTATGAGATATCTCCGGGGAACGACGAATCTTAGATTAACTTTGGGATGTGAGAAGCCTATGTTGGTTGGGTTTACAGATTCAGATTTAGCCGGAAGCTTGGATGATCGAAAATCTACTTCAGGGCATATGGTGACTTATGCCGGGGGAGCCGTGGCATGGCAATCTAAATTGAAAAAGTGTGTTGCACTTTCTACTACCGAAGCTGAGCTTATAGCCGCCGTGGAGGCAACAAAAGAATTGTTGTGGTTGAAAAAGTTCACGATGAAACTTGAGTTGAAGCAACCAAGGTATGTCTTATTTTGTGATAATCAAAGTGCAATTCATCTTGCGAAAAATTCTTCATTTCACTCGAAGTCAAAACACATTGAAATTCGTTATCGTTGGATTCGTGACAGTTTTGAACGATAAGATGTTGGAACTTGAAAAGATTCATACAGATGATAATGGTTCAGATATGTTGACAAAGGTATTGTCCCGGAATAAGTTTGAGTTTTGTCGCTCGGTTGCCGGGTTGACAACGCCCTCCAACTAGTCGGTTGGGGGAGTTTGTTGGGTTTTTTCCTCCTAATTGGAAGGGACCAATTTGATGTGGCCTTGATTTTAGGCCCATGTCTTGAATGATATCTAGGGTTTATGTGTGGGTTAATTCAAATCACAAGAGTGAAGATTGAAGATAGAAGAGAGAAAAACCAAAATCCATTTTCGGATTTTACTGTAGCTGCTGGAGAAGAATCGCGTTTACGGAAGTTTGTACCGTTAGATCGGCTTGAAATTTTTGAAAGCTTGTTCGTGATATCTGGGGCTACATTCTGAACGGTGGAGATCGGTTTTTGAGGCTTCTAAGTTTGTCCGACAGAGGAAAAATAGAACAGCGGTTTTTTGGGTAACCCTTTTTCAATTTCTCTTGTTTGATGCTCTTGTGCCTTGTTGATTGCCAAGATTGTTGCTTTATCTTGATGAAAATATTGTATGCCTCTAGTTTGATGATCTAGAGAGAACCTTGATTGTATCCATATTGATTATAGTGGATTGTTAAGCGGCCTACACGGGTTCCGTGGTTTTTACTCTCGTTTTGAGAAGTTTTCCACACTAAAATGTGTCTTGCATTGTGGATGTGATCTTATTGTTAGTTGTTCAATTACTCTTATACTTGGTTAATTGGGAAAGATTTTTGATACAAACTTCCGTTGCGACGAACACTTTCCCATCATTAATTTTAAGCAATTAGATACTGATTATATTCTTCTTTCATTAAAATATATATTATTTGGGAATGCTCAAGGATAAAATGACACATCTCTTTGACGTTCCACAAGTGAACCACTATTGGACCACTTAAGGGATCAATTTCTCATCATAGAATAACCAAACAACAATATATAAATTGTCACGCTTGTGGTAGATTTCTTATTGGCGAATTATTTTTGAAACAATTCATGTTTTTATAAATTTAATCATTGAGGGATTTATGATTTGAATTCAATTGTTCAAATTTGTTTAATTAGAAGAATATGTTCTTTCGTTAATATATGATTTAGTTAATGAGTCTTTTATGAATTCATATATTTTTGAAAAGTCACTTTAAGAATAGTAATTTTTATAGTATGTATATATTTATGTCACATCCTAAGGTTTTGGTGGAAATTTACTAACTCAGAACAATCTAACGTGTATGTAATCGAGAAGAATTGATGCCAATGTAGTGCTGTTTAATACTCCACTTTCTGTTTCCAATTTTATAATGTGATTATTTGGGAATGCTCAAGGATAAAATGACACATCTCTTTGACGTTCCACAAGTGAACCACTATTGGACCACTTAAGGGATCAATTTCTCATCATAGAATAACCAAACAACAATATATAAATTGTCACGCTTGTGGTAGATTTTCTTATTGGCGAATTATTTTTGAAACAATTCATGTTTTTATAAATTTAATCATTGAGGGATTTATGATTTGAATTCAATTGTTCAAATTTGTTTAATTAGAAGAATATGTTCTTTCGTTAATATATGATTTAGTTAATGAGTCTTTTATGAATTCATATATTTTTGAAAAGTCACTTTAAGAATAGTAATTTTTATATGTATGTATTAGTACATGTATTTGATATTTATAATCTTGTTTTACGTCAAATTAGGGTTTTTATCAGTAGACATTGTTGAATTTGTCTAACTTTATAAAGGGTGATGCGTAACGACCTGAAAATAAGCGAGTTATCACCCAAAGAGTAAGGGTTGCTTACTGGTCGACTAACCCAAGAGCAATAAAATGTATTAGCAGAAATGGAAGCGTTAAAGTGTTCGAATGGAAACGATTTCTTCAGAGGAAATGAAGCTAAGATGTAGAAGATGAAGTTTGTACGAAGTGTTAAAAATATTCAGTGAAAAAAATGGAAGAAAAAACGTTGAAGCCCTGAACCGACCGATAGAGGCATGGAAGACCTCTCGGCTAATGTTTCTTCCAAGGAAAGAAAACCAGTCTTTGGGTATGGTTTTACCTTCCTCTTATGGATCCAACCTCAAGGAAGTGGGGAAGAGAGAAGGGATAAGAGCTTACAAGCTACCACACGTTTGGAAGCAATGGATGGCGACTCCACACGATTTGAGCAAACCGTGACTTACCTTGGGCACCAACCCTTGGTAACTCCAATGATATCAACCTTTGGAAGATGATATTGCCTAAACCAACTTAGTTTTTAGGGGAATATGCCAAGGTATAATGATGATCAAAAGACCTTACAACCACCAATATTCATGCATTTATAGGACTCCTAAATAGCTAGGGTTTTACAATGACCGTTGATCAAATGGAGATGGGTGGCCGAGATTGTTTGGCTTGTGCTTCATCTAATGGTGAGGCTTCCTGCCTTTCAAATGTTATCAAGTATTCTCCTTGTACCATGTCATCAATCCTTGTGAGCACTACCTCTTGTCCTTGCTTCCTTTAGGCTAAATCTTCTTTGGTGCAATTGATTGGGCTTTGCATGCTTTCTTCCTTCATGGCCCAACCTCATCCCATGAGCTTAACCCAAAATAGCCATTACCATACATCTAATCTTAGCAAGCATCTAATCCTAACCATTCAATCTAAAATATGCATAAAATGGCTAAATTTTGCCAACACATGAAAAGGCTAATGTTTGCCTCAAACATAAAGTAAAATAGGTTACACAAAATTGATGTAGGAAAAACAAATTCCCTTTTTAGTTGCGTTGCTCCGTGCATCCAAAATGAGAGCATGAAGAGGTCGATGCTTGTCTTGAGAGCTAGGTGTTCATTCCAAGCCTTCAATGGTTCCATTACCTACAAAAGAAATAAACTCATTAATAAATAAGTTAAAAGCATTTCGGGTCTTGGTTATGGATTGGGCTTTGGTTTGGGACCTATTAATGGGCCTATGAGGCACATCATCCTCCACAACGAATTTAGGATTTGTCCTCAAATCCTTTTCTTGAACATCTTCATTCTCCATTTCATCTCCAATTATGTAAAGGAATAGGTCATGAACGTTAAAAGTTGCCGATACTCCATAGTTTCTGGGTAATTCTAATTTGTAGGCATTATCATTGATACGTTCCAACACCTTAAAAGGTTCTTCTGCCCTAGATAGTAATTTTGATTTCCTCTTGTCTGGAAATCTCTCCTTGCGAAGGTGTATCCATACTAAGTCCCCTACATTGTAAATCTTTTCTTTTCGCCCTTTGTTGGCTTGTCGGGCATAAGATTCATTTTTCTTTTCTATTGTCTTGCGCACCTTGTCATGTAGTTTTTTAATTTTCTCTGCCTTCTTGATACCCAATGGAATTTCGGGTTCCTTCATGGGTATAGGTACAAGATCCAACGGTGTGGAGGGGTTATATTCAAAAACCACTTCAAAGGGTGTCTGTTGGGTAGTCGAATGGACACTTCGATTGTATACAAATTCTAGGCTGGGTAAGTGAATGTCCCAATTTGTTAATTTCTTTCCAACCTGCACTCCTTAAAAGGGTACCTAATGTTCGGTTGACTACCTTCGCTTTGGCCGTCTGTTTGGGGATGAAATGATGTACTATAGCATAGCTTTGTTCCCCATCTTTTTCCACAATGTCTTCCAAAATGTGCTTAAAAATTTGGTGTCGCGGTCCGACACTATGGAATGTGGAATGCCGTGATGACGAACGACTTCTTGGAAGAAAATGTCACCAATATAGATTGAGTCATCGGTTTTGGTACAAGAAATAAAATGCGCCATATTTGAAAAGCGATCCACGACTACTAATATAGAATCCTTGCTCTGAGCAGTTCGTGGTAATCCTAATACAAAAACCATACTTATCTCAACCCATGACTTAGTTAGTACCGGTAGAGGTAGGTATATCCTTGAGGAATGACTCTACTCTTGGCTTTCTTACACACGATGCACGTTTCTACCAAACGGTGGACATCTCTCACCATATGTGGCCAATAAAAATGCTCCTTAAGTATGTCAAATGTCTTTTTTCCCCAAAATGGCTTGCTAACCCTCCACAATGTGCCTCTTTCACTAGGCATTGTCTCAAACTACCCTCGGGAATGAATAATTTTCTACCTTTTAGAAGGTATCTGTCTAAAATATAGTAACTTCCTTCGGGCTTATCTCGACATTTTGCAAAATATGGTCCAAAATATTCATCCTCTTCGTAACCGTTCTAAATCCATTCAAATCCAAAGAATCTTGCTCTCAATGCGGTTAGAAGGATCTGTTTCCGTGAAAGGGCATCGGCAACAATGTTGTTTTCTCCTTTAACGTATGTGAGTGTATAGGGAAATCTCTCCAAAAACTCCACCCATCGTGCATGTCTTTTATTCAACTTGTTTTGGTTATGAATATGCTTTAAAGCTTGGTGGTCGATATGGATCACAAATTCCTTAGATAGGAGATAGTGTTGCCAATTCTCAAGTGCTCGTATGACGACATAAAATTCCTTGTCATACGTTGAATAGTTGAGCATGGCCCCTTTAATCTTTTCACTAAAATATACAAGAGGTCGTCCTTCTTGTATAAGTACGGCTCCAATGCCAACTCTGGACGCGTCGCTCTTGATTTTAAACACTTTATTGAAGTCGGGAAGTGCGAGGGTGTTTGGCATAATTTGTCCTTGATTAGCTCAAAGCTACGTTGACACTCGGGTGTCCATATGAAACCCTTTCCTTTCTTTGTGCAATCCGTAATTGCTGCAACTATTGAGTTAAAATCTTTTATAAAACGACGGTAAAATGATGCTAGGCCATGAAAGCTACGTACTTCGGAAATTCAATTAGGGGTAGGTCATTCCTTGATAGCCTTAATCTTTTCTCCATCGACTTCCATGCCGTCCTTTGAAATGTTGAAACCAAGGAAGTAGACTTTATCTTGTCCAAATGAACATTTGCTTAAGTTGCCAAATAATTTAGCCTTCCTTAAGGTTTGGAATAAGTTGCTCAAGTGGTTGAGGTGTTGAGGGAGGTTAAAGCTATACACCAATATATCATCAAAATATACTACGATGAATTTACCTAGAAACTCTTTAAGTACGTGGTGCATCAACCGCATGAAAGTACTTAGGGCATTTGTTAGCCCAAATGACATAACCATCCACTCATAAAGTCCATACTTTGTCTTGAAGGCAGTTTTCCATTCGTCGCCTTCCCTCATCCTAATTTTAACCACTCTTGAGGTCCACCTTTGAGAATATGGAGGCTCCACTGAGCTCCATTCGTCGCCTTCCCTCATCCTAATTTTATGGTAACCACTCTTGAGGTCCACCTTTGAGAATATGGAGGCTCCACTGAGCTCATCCAACATGTCCTCGAGCCTTGGGATAGGAAATCTATACATAATTGTAATTTGGTTTATGGCTCGGCTATCGGTACACATCCTCATTGTACCATCTTTCTTTGAGACCAATAGAGTCGGAACAGCACACAGACTCATTGACTCTCGTCTATAACCTTTGTCCAACAATTCGGTCACTTGACTTTGCAATTCTTTTGTTTCCTCAGGATTCATTCGATAAGCTAGACGGTTCTATAGGGCAGCCCCAGGTTGTAAATCAATATGATGCTCAATACCACGTAGTGGTGGTAGTTCTTGAGGAAGTTCTTCGGAGAAAACATCCTTGAATTGCTCTAACAAACGTTGAATGGGGGTCGGTATCTCTCATAACTCCATAATTTGACCCTTGCACATGACCATAATGACAAATTCTTTCCTTCTAATGGTGGTCTTCATCTCACCCTTGGTCATAAAAAGGTTTGCCTTAGCCTTAGCTTCCTTCTTAGCCATTTCATCCTTGGCCATTTGATCCGGTGTTAAAGGAGCTAACTTTATAATCTTTCCATCAATCTTTAATGAATAGAGGTTCAAAAATCCAACATGTGTGACTTTTCGGTCATATTGCCAAGGTCGACCTAATAATAGGTGACTGGCACTCATAGGTACGACATCACAAACAACGGAATCTTTGTACTTCCCAATGGCGAAGCTTATGTCTACACGTTTAGTGACCTTAATGTCATCTTTGTCACTAAGCCATCTTAATTTATATGGTTGGGGATGATCACTAGTCTCCAGTGCTAGTTTATCCACCAACTCTTACGAAGCCACATTCGTACAGCTCCTTCCATTTATAATCACGGAACACAATTTCTCTTTAATCATACATTGGGTATGAAATATGTTCTCGCGTTGACATTCTCCTTTTGTGTTCTTTGAAACAAGGACTCGTCGAATGACCATTAGTAGAGGTCCTTCAGGTGCATGAATCGTATCATCTTCATCACTCTCTACTACTTCTGCTTCATCGACTTCCTCCTCTTCAATTCTTTCTTCGTCATTTTCGCTGTCCAATTCCTCCGTAATACCATCTCGGATTACCATAGTTCTCGAGTTAGGGCAATGTGCCATAAAATGACCCGTTCCAAGACATTTAAAACACTTCATATCACGCGCTTTCAACTTGTTTTGATTATCCATGGTTGGTTTGGTATTGGCGTCTTTAGGTGGCCAATTTCTAACAAATGGCTTCTTGCCTTCGGCTCGTGTATGAAACTTGTTGTTTTCGAAGGTTCGAGATGTAAACTTGTTACCTTCAGTGGTTCTTGGAGTGAATTTGGGCTTGAAAAGAGCCTTCTTCTTCCTCTTTAGTTGCCTCTCAATGGTTTGAGCCATTTGTGCAACTCTTTCCATAGAGTCCAAGGCCTACATCTCGACAAGATCACCAATCTCACGGTTAAGTTCACGTATAAATCGAGCTATGACATGATCTTCGGGTTCATTCATACCTCCTCGAATTTTTAGAGTTTCAAACTCCATGAGGTATTCATCCACGGTTTGACTTTCTTGTAGGAGGTTTTGCATTTGTAGGAAGATTTCTTAACGGTAATGGCTTGGCACAAATCTTCTTGCCATGTGTGCCTTCATAGTCCGCCAGGTTGCGATTGGTTCATCTCTCGTTTGTGCTCTTTGGTTCTTTAGGTTGGCTCACCAAAGGGCAGCGTAACCCATCAATTCAGCTGATACGAGCTTTACTTTTGATCTCTCTGAATAGTTGTAGTAATCGAATACTCGCTCAACTTTATCAGCCCAATCGAGGAATGTGCTCCCATCGCTTGCTCCATTAAATGAGGGAATTGTAATTTTGGCATTCTTTAGCTCGTCATTATCTCTTCGCCCTGTAGGGGCATAGTCCTCATCTTCCTCACCCCAATCAATATCATCCAATGATTCACGAGTTCGGTATCGTCTCCTCGGTTGGTCTCTTCTTCTCTCTCGTGGGGTTTCATCGTTCCTCCTCCGTTGAGGGGAATCTTCGTATCTCCTCCTTTCTTCATCCCTCCTTCGTATAGGGGATTCCAAATTTCTTCTCCTTTGGGGAGATGCTTCATCCCTCTGTAATCTCGAGGATTCATTATAACTTCTCCTTTGAGGAGATTCTTCATAACTTCTCCTTGGAGGAGATCCTTCGTATCTTCTTGTTCGAGGGGATTCAAGGTCTCATCGTCGTTGTGGGGAGTTATGGGGGGGATTATCTTCGAGTGTTGTTCCTCATTGATTCCTCGAATCTCAAATTCATGTTTTGAATTTGTTGGCTTAAGGTAATAAGGGCTTCATTTATCCCATTAATTTTTCCTTGTATACTCGACTCACCCTCTGGTTGGGTAAGAGCCATGGGATGTGAGTTTTGGGTTTCCTTGCCCCTATTTTGTTTCCTTAAAGCTCCACTTCTTGTTTGCATTATATCATAAGTCTTAAAAAATATTAGTTAATTGTGTTTTTAACTTTGGGGAGCAGGGAATAAGTTAACACTTAAACTAAGTTTTAGGATAGAAATTTCTTTTCTCTTCTTTTTTTTTTTTAAATTTAAACAAAGCAAATAATTAAAATAACTTGCTAAGAAAATTTAAAACTAGTTGAGGATAAAAAAAATTTAAACTAGGCAATTGTTGATAAAATTAGGTGAGATATTTTCACAAACACTTTTCAAACTAGTTGATGGATGCTTAAAAAACAGTTTTGTTGTGATTTTAACCGATTTGCATGCTACTTTTCACAATAGTTTTACGTCCAAGTTAATTGATTTAATGCTTCATTTAATCCTCAAATACTTAGTGAATAAGATCATGATAAATTGGTTAATTGAGACCATCAACTAATTAGAGAATTTCAACCTACAATTATCAATCTAGTTACACCATCTAAAAAAAAAAACAGATTTAAATTTCCGGTTGCATGCTCATTTACTATCATGTTTAGACCTCAAGTTGATTACTTTAATGCATGATTTGTCATTTAAATCTTCAATGAACATTAATATAACAGATTTGTGACAAAAAAAATAGCAATTGATTAAAAAATTTTTAAGGTTTTGTATGCAATTTTAGTTAGGTCATTTTGTCAAATACCTTTCAAACTCCTTAGTGTAACAAATAAAATGCAGTGACTTTATATGCGATTCTTACCCCAAAACAATCAGATTATCTTCCAAACATACTAATATCAATGTTGTGTGAATAAAGTTTGAGCAATAGTCAAAAAACAGCAACTAAATATCAAGAGAAAGTTCGATATTCAAAACAGATTTGATTGAGCAGTGTTTTTGTATAGAAATGAAATGTAAAGCAAGTAAACGAAATGAAAACAACGTTATTGCACTTAAACGACTCTCATGAAATGTTAGACAACAATAATAGAACAATATTAAGCAAAGAAATGCAAAAAATAAAAAGAAATTCGCTACCTAAAGTGGCTAAACCAGAGAGGGTTTTATGCATAAATCTGGAAAACAGATTTTGTTAGCAGCAGAATGTATCTTAATTTGTATGAACAATGCAGCTAAAAATTTGTAAATAAGTGTATAAATAAAAGGTACCAAAATGTTCCCACAGATGTTGCTACGCTTTGATACCAAAATGATGCGTAACGACCTGAAAATGAGCGAGTTATCACCCAAAGAGTATGGTCGACTAACCTAAGAGCAATAAAATGTATGAGCAGAAATGGAAGCATTAAAGTATTCAAATGGAAATGATTTCTTCAGAGGAAATGAAGCTAAGATAAATAAGATAAAGTTTGTACAAAGTGTTAAAAATATTAGTGAAAAAAAATGGAAGAAAAAATGTTGAAGCCCTGAATCGGCCGATAGAGGTATGGAAGACCTCTCGGCTAATGTTTCTTCCAAGGGAAGAAAACCGGTCTTTGGGTATGGTTTTACCTTCGTCTTATGGATCCAACCTCAAGGAGGTGGGGAAGAGGAAGGGATAAGAGCTTACAAGCTACCACACTGCTTGGAAGCAATGGAGGGCGACTCCACACGGTTTGAGCAAACCGTGACTTACCTTAGGGCACCAACACTTGGTAACTCCAATGACACCAATCTTTGGAAGATAATATCGCCTAAACCAACCTGGTTTTTAGGGGAATATGCCGAGGTATATTGATGATCAAAAGACCCTTATAACCACCAATATTCATGCATTTATAGGACTCCTAAATAGCTAGGGTTTTATAATGACCGTTGATCAAATGGAGATGGGTGGCCGAGATTGTTTGGCTTGTGCTTCATCCAATGGTGAGACTTCCTCCCTTGCAAATGTTATCAAGCATTCTCCTTGTGCCATGTCATCAATCCTTGTGAGCACTACCTCTTGTCCTTGCTTCCTTTAAGCTAAATCCTCTTTGGTGCAATTGATTGGGCTTTACATGCTTTCTTCCTTCATGGCCCAATCTCATCCCATGAGCTTAACCCAAAATAGCCATTACCATACATCTAACGTTAGCAAACATCTAATCCTAACCATTCAATCTAAAACATGCATAAAATGGCTAATTTTTGCCAACACATGAAAAGGCTAATGTTTGCCTTAAACATAAAGTAAAATAGGTTACACAGAATTGATGTAGGGAAAACGAATTCCCTCTTTAGTTGCGTTGCTCCGTGCATCCAAAATAAGAGCATGAAGAGGTCGATCCTTGTCTTGAGAGCTAGGTGTTCATTCCAAGCCTTCAATGGTTCCATCACCTACAAAAGAAATAAACTCATTATTAAACAAGTTAAAAGCATTATAGGCCTTGGTTATGGATTGAGCTTTGGTTTGGGACCTAGTAATGGGCCTATGGGGCACATCAGTATGAGAAAATACTTTCTTCTAATTATATTTTCTTTATTTGCAAAGAAACATGTACAAAATTTCATATATTAGTTTGCTTCTTTACTTATTAAATAATCTAAACTAGATTACAAGTTCATTTGAACTATAAAATGAAGTCGATTCTCTACCTTTCTCTACTTACACCTTTAGATTTCTCTTTGTTAGACACCGAATAATATATTGAAAAACTACCGAAATAAGACACATATATTTAGTTAAAAAAATCATTTGAAAAAACCACGCACATATGATAAAATCTAGGGTAAAAATCATTTTGAACCTCAAAGTATCGATTTTTTAAAAAAAAAAATCTTAAAGTATCAACCCTAGCAAAACAAATTTCAAACTATAAAAAATCTAACAATCTAAACCATGGCGGATGCCCGATAGCCCCTCATTCCGCATTTTACAAAGGGAACAGCAACCGTTCTCCAAGCGCGGCCCCCTAGGGTCGATACGGGGGTGTAGAACCCATGTGCACATGCATTGCACGTGTAGAACGGGGGACCGATCTAAAAAGAACGGTCTCTTGTTCTATCCCGGGGTTGATGCGGGGGTGCAGAACCCCCGCGCACATGAAAAAAAACACGGGGGCCATTCATTTTAGCTCGGCCACCCGTGTTACAGAGTAATTTTAAAACAGGGGGCCTTGCTTCAAGACACGTCCCCCCGTTCTCCTGCCTGTGATTAATTATTAATCACAGGTGTGTTGATTGCTGGGGGTCCGAGAATGGGTTGTCGGTCTCCTTGATTATTTAAGGAGATCAGTCATCAACTCTAACTCCACACCTTCTTAAAACTCTAAAACTTCGCAAATATTTTCTTGCTTCGGCGAATTTTCTTTGTATTAGCGATAACGATGGATCCTGGTTCAAGTCAATCGGTTGATTTAGACGAGACAACAACTTGTGATGCCAATATGAATTGGTATTCGTACGACACGCCTGCATATAGTGATCTTCGAGCACTTAGATGGAAATTAAGAAATAGAGGTGCATTCGATCTCTAGAACTCTAGACGATGAACTTCGAACACCGATAAGTTCGGGAGATGATGAGGTGAAAAACATACTAGTAAGAGAAGAAATCTTAATGAGATTTTTTTTTTTTGAAAAAAATATAGTTATTTAAAGGAAATTAGAGTGGAAATAGTTGAATATTCTTTGAAAAATGGTTATGGGATCAAATTCACCAAAAGTGAAAATCGGCGACTGACGGCTGAGTGTGAAGACGAGTGTGAGTGGCAACTGCATGCTTCTATGATGCAAGACGAGCATACGTTTCAAATAAAGAGTTTGATCGATTCTCATAGCTGTCCGAGAAAAATTGAGAATCGACACGCTAGATGAAAGTGGGTGGCAAATCATTATCTGGATAGGTTCAAAAGTCAAACCTACATGAAAAATCTTTCTCATTATCGAGACAGTGAGAAAGAATTTTAGTGTCAATATTACACACAGTCTTGCCAGAAGAGCAAGAAGCGTAACTCAATCACTTAATGAAGGCAAGGGCAACGAACAATACAAGCTAGTCTGGTTGTACGTAGCAGAAATAAGTAGATCAAATCTGGGTAGCACATTACAAATACATACTTACGAGATGTGGTGTGATTCATTGGTATGCCAAAGAATGTATATGTACATGACTGTTTGCATGACAGGTTTGTTGTAGTATGGTCGCCCTATCATCTCTTTTGGTGGTTCTCATCTGAAGGGCTCGTGTCTCGGCCAATTACTCACAGCCGTCAGTATTGATAACAACGATGAAATATATCCCGTTGTTGTTGCCAATGTCAAAAAAGAGTGCACGAACACATGACGTGGTTTTTGCAATATTTAAAGCCAAACCTAAACACTGGATTGGGAGACGGATGAACAATTATTTCGGATTGATAAAAGGTATAATGCATTTACGGCGTGTGATCGCATCTGTTATTGTTTCTCATATCACTTATTTAGTGGTGTAATTGTACCGTGTAAGGAAGTTCTGTCTAAGAGACTGGATTTTAATTGGGACCATTTGTGACCCCCCAGCTTTTCCTAAGAACTTAATTGGAAAGGTAATTATGTCTAGCAGATTATTCAGTACAGTCTTTCTTGGGAATTATCTGATCAGTACTCTCCACGTTTTATAACGGTGGTATTATTATTATTATTGTTCCCACCAATTTTATTATTTTTTGAACACAAATATTGAGGCGTTGTGATCGTTATATTGTTTTATGTTGACTCTGTTTTTTTTTCAAATATTAAGGTTTGATAAAGGTGTGGAAAATAAATTTAAAGAAGTCGAACACCGCTACTACCTGCAGCATATGTATGCAAATTTCAAAAACTAATTTCGGGGCAGAGCATATAGAGATGCGATGTGGAATGCGGTCAGGGCAACCACAAGGTTTCATTTCGAAATAGAAATGAGGAAATTACTTCAGCTTAACCCGGATGCACAAGCATGACTTTGAGAAGAATGGCCTAGATATTAGGCTAGTCATGCATTCTCTTCAATCCCCAAGTGAGAAATGAGTTTGAATAATTTGTACGAGTTATTCAATGCAATTCTATTGCCTGTGAGAGACAAACCGATCCTAACTGTAACGCCCCCGAACCCGCCCAGGCTCGGTGCGCTACTTTGCTAACAATCCTACGTCTAAAACGGCGTTTAAAATAATTTTTGATAATTTTTTGACTCGGTTTCTGGGTTTTCCGAACCCTGGGAAACGTGCCCAAAAATACGCTTAAAATACGTTAAAAAATGTCGAGTTAAAATAATTTGGAAATAGAAAAATATTATTATTTTTTTATTTATTTTTTTTTCTCGGGTGGCGATCGATCGCCACATGGAGGTGATCGATCGCCACCCTCTCGGGTGCTACAGTACCCGGGAGGCGCTCGGCAGAGAACGATCGCTGCTGGGTGGCGAACGTTCGCCTTTGCAGCGCGCCCCACCTGCGCGCCTAGCCCGACCTTCGCTACTTTTCCTCCACTTTTTCCCGAGCCAAACACCTCCAAAACTCTTAAAATTTTAACCACACACTCCCGACACCCCAATCTTCAAGTCCCGTAAAAATTTTGAAAAACCGACTTAAAACGAATAATTAAAAAAATAGCGAACATAAACCCGACGTTATTTAGTTTAAAATCAAAACGGACGGCATAACGCCTAAAATTCGATAAACCAAAACCTGCAATTTAAAACCAAAAATCAAACTAGTTTCAAGCCCCAAATACTTACGACCATTACGAAAATAGTTTTAAACTCAATCAACTCGCAAAATAAAATCATTTACACCAAAACTTTCCAAAACATTTAAGAAAACATTTACAACAAACCTTCCACTTTTTCTAACTTATTTCTAAAACAAAATCTTATAAAACACTTACAAAAACCCATCCACAACAAGACATTCACCTCCCACACTACCCGAGGAAGACAGTGGTCAAGACGCCCCAACAATAGCCTGCACCGGCGGACTCCGTACTCCTCCGACTGCGGCCTAATCCTCGGCTGACTCATCTACCTCATCTGTGAAGAACTCGTCACCTACACCATAGAACACAAAACGTAAGCCTAATGCTTAGCAAGTAGGGAATAACAAATGCGACAAAACAATGCAATCAACCTAATACATGCAGTTTTTACCACTCAGTTATGTTCATTTGCTGTTCATTGCTTTAATTATTTCATAAGCCGTGTGAATCGGGTAAGCTCACATCCTATAATTGAGGACGGCCATTAGCTCAAATCCCGTAATCGTACAGGATGGCCGTTAGCTCACATCCCGTAATCGTACAGGACGGCCATTCCCAGAACCACCATTACGTATTTTAGCCGGTCATCTCTCATAGAGTTCCCTTCGGAGTGCTACACACCAGCACCGTATCCCGACAAGGCACACTATTTGAGATTGCGTATTTTAGCCGGTCATCTCTCATAGAGTGCCCTTCGGGGTGCTACACACCAGCACTGTATCCCGACAAAGCACACTATTTGAGATGCATATTTACAATTCCTTTTATCTGATTACGTTCACGCTCACAACCAAACCATGCAAGAAAATCACATTTTCGTTTAACTGAAAATCATGATGCATGTCAACGAATATGCAACCAAACACAACAAGAAATAAATAACCCTACCGTTCTATGGTGTAGGCCCGAAGGTGAAGGAATAGCTACCGCTACTTACCTGGTGTCTTACCACTTTCTCGCTCACTCCGTCCGACCAAATTACACGCTCGATTACCTAACAATAAGAAATATTTACTTAGTAACAAACTAAGGGATTCTAAAAATCAACTAACTCACTCAAACACTAACTTTTCAACCTAAACACTCAAACTCGATTTTTATACAAGTTTTTACCTTCCACATTTGAAACAGCCATAACTTTCTTGTTTTTCAACGGATTTCGACGTGCCACCCCAATTCGGAAACCTCTACACGTCTACTATCCATTGAAACACTCAAATTAATCAAACAACCAACTTGGCCGAACCAAAAATCCAGAAAACAGAATCGGCCATATATTGTAAAAAAATCGATTTTTCCAAACTCATTTCAAATTCTTAATCTAACTTCATAAACCACCTAACCCAATTCATCCAACAACTAAACTATCAAATTTGGAAAGAAAATCCAAGATGTAAACCAAATTTTCGGATTCCATGGTTAGGGTTTTCCAAACCCTAACCAAAACCAATAAAACTACCCTAAAACCCTCTAAAACCAACCCCTAACTATATATAGCCTAAAACCCCAACAAAAGCTTAACTTAATCTCTTGATGAAATGAAAAAAATGGGCTTCAATGGCTGCCAAGGAAAATCGTGGCAGGCAAGGGAAGAAGATGAAGACAACTTACAATTTTTTACCTTTTTAACTAACCACTTTTTCTTTAAAATGACCATTAAACCCTCACCTTTTACTCATTTCCTTTCCACCAACGTGGCTGCCACTTAACTCACTTCCACCATTTGATTTTTACCATTTCATCCATTAATTTATCAATTTTATTTCACCTAAGTAATTAACATCCTATTGGTTAGTTTGTTGTTTGACTTTTCACCCCTTTTTTGTTTGAATTTTCAACTCTTTTCTCATCTTCTCTCCTTCCAACCATAACCTTTAGATTTCACTACCCTAACCATAATAACTCTCATACTTGACCTACACTAGGGCTGCATACGTTTTAAGAAAATTTTGGGTGTTACACTAACCATATTTGAGATGATCCGAAAGTGCTTGATTACTCGCATTGTGAACAAATTTGAGAAGTTGGCCCAATCAACAGACCTCATGTGTCACCCAGATAAGCAAAAAAGCTAGAGAAGCTAGAAAGTGCAGCTTGAAATTAGAGTGCTGCATTTGCGGAAGCTGCACGATTTAAAGTCAGTAACGGCAACAAACAATACGTTGTTGACATGAATACGTGTGTGTGCAACTGTAACAGGTGGGAGCTTACTGGAATCCCGCGTGTCCATTGCATTCCATGCATGCATTTTTTAGAGTAGCACCGAAAAATTACGTGCACCAATACTATCACCGGGCAACTTACTTGCAGATGTACTCACACTTTATTCAACCCGTGTGTAACGACCCCTTATCCCAGCAAGATATTGTCCGCTCTGGGGATTGGGCCGCAGCCCAATATCCTCCCCTCACAGCTTTGTTTGGCGAGAACTTCCCAGAAGGTCACCCAACCTGGAATTGTGGCCAACGAGGACGTTGGGCCCCCGAGGGGGGTGATTGTGATGACCCAAATGTGCACATATGAGTACGACTGCGGAACAAACCTCGGGTTGCGGGGCAAACCTCGAGACCTAAACAGAGTGTAGGCGAATCCCGGACTCGAGTATAGGCGAATCCCGGGTCGTAAAGAGGGGGTCGTCACAATCCCACATTGCTTGGGGAAGTATATGGAAATGAAACATATGTAAAGAGACCCTCCCAACATAGCAAGACGCGTTTTGGAGCACAATTGGCAACGGATCCCATAAGAACTCCAAAGTTAAAAGTGCTTCGGCGAGAGCAATTCCAGGTTGGGTGACCTTCCAGGAAGTTCTAGCCAAACAAAGCCGTGAGGGGAGGATAGCGGATAATATCTTGCTGGGATATGGGGTCGTTACACCGTGAGTAGCCACCAAATGTGGTCGCAAATACCAAATTTGAAGGAACTCTGTAACGCCCCGAGTTATCTGAACCCGGTTCGTCACACAAAAGCCCGTACACGACTAAGAAATTTCAACCATATTTTAAAACTTCTCTCAACATTCAAGATTTGACATTTTTCTAAAATCTCAATACAATTAAAAATTTGCAGCGGAAATCATTTGAGCGACAATAGGGTTTAAACAAAACTGCGAAACATTGTTTGAAATGCTAAGAAACAATCATCAATTAGGAAATAAAGGTTTAAACCGTGGAATACTTGAGAAATTGCAGAAGTCAAACGCATCTGCCGATGAAATAAGTCAATCGGAAGAAGCAGAAGCAGAAAATAGAAGGCTTCTACCGATTACGTCAATCAGAAAAGTTGGAAACAAAAGACATCTCTCGGTGGACTGCATCTACCGATGACGTCAGCTGGATAAATCAATTATCCAACATCAACCGATCGCAAAACGACAAGTTTTACGACTCACATCTACCGACGGCAAAACGACAAAAATCTCTCATTCCCTTCTTCCGATAGAATAAACTGCATACACCGATCACTAAACGACAAAGCATAATACCCACTCATACCGATAGTGTAAAATCTACATCTTCCGATAGAATTTAATCTATATCATCTGATTGAATAAGTTTCATGTACCAATGACTTTACTAAGACATCCTCCGATGGCTTTACTGAAGACATCTTCCGATAGACAACATAACTATAACTCAACATCTACCGATAGACATCATCTACCGATAGAGGACAGAGCGACATTTCAACTATTTCTTGCTATGCAAACACAACTCTAAGTACAGAAAAGAATTTACTACTCCACTGAAAGCATTCAGAAATAATTCGAATCATTGCATTACCCAAATCCAGTAAAAACCAACATTTAAAAACTCAACATAATACCTTTATCAGGAAATCTCAAAACGTATTCAAAATATTAAAAAAAAACACTACTGACATGAAAACTCAACATACTTAAATTGAAACACTGTCAACTAAACCTTCACACCAACTGACACCAGTTAAACCGCCCCATCAATTGCCAGAATGTTACATAGATGTACTCCTCCAACCAGACTAGTCCTCGGTAAACTCAGTAAACACACCTGCTGTAACTTCTTTACCTACATCACAAAACTCATCTATTAGCCTAGTGCTAAGTAAGTAAAGCAGTAATGAAATGAAATGCTGATATCTGAATCTTAAACATGCAATTTCTACTTTCTCATCTCAGTTGTCATTCATCGTTTCTGTTCAGATCCCCCTGTGAAATTGGGAGTTAGATCAACTCTCCCAAAGTATAAATACCCACTGACTCATTAAGGGGCGGATTACTTCCCTTAACAGTAATTTGATTCACATAGCTGTTTCCGATCCCCCTGTGAAATTGGGAGTTGGATCAACTCTCTCAAAGTATAAATATCCACTGTCTCATTAAGGGGCGGATTATTTCCCTTAACAGTAAATCTGTTTCTCATAGCTGTTTCATCATGTTCATTCCTTACCATGCCAGTATGCATTCAAATTCATTTTCGTATACTTTAAAAAAATATGATGTATGACATACAGATACATTTAAATAAACATAATCCTAATGTTTTGTGATGTAGGCCCGAAAGCACAAGCAAACTTCACTTACCTGGTCTCCTGGAAATCGCTCGGTTTCAACTACTTTGGAAGCCCTGTTCACCTAATGTCATAAACAAAATACCATTCAGATCTTCACTAAACCTCATCCTACACCATTCACAAACCTAAGGAGCTAGTTTAGAAGTTCGGATCATCGCACATTCTTGATTCAACACTAACTCGAACTCAACTCACTCACAGCATTCTCAAAAATACACTCATTGCACTCTCTCTGCTATCTAGCCACTAAATCACGAGAAAACGAAGGGAAAACTTACCTAGTTTGAGGAAATGGAGGTCGGAGGGGAAAATCGCCTGGAGCTCTGTTGAGCTTGAGCTGAATACCGAGAAAGGAAAAACGAGGGAATAGCGGCGGCTATACCTCATTAAACCCTCCCTTAAATATTTTATCCACAATAAAATTGCAATTTACCATTTTGTCCTTACTCATTCACTTATTAACCTAATCACTAAATCACTCAATTTCAATTATAAAACATCCTCTATAAATGGAAAAAGGTAAATCGATTAATAGAAACCGGGTGTTACAAACTCGTTTCGCCCAACATGTCGTGTATCTCGTTACGGTTAATTTTGTTCCTACTAAAAATGGATTGAAGTTCACTCAATCCCTAGCCAACGAACACCTTCCTATTCGATTTCCTCTTTCTTTTTATTTTCAAACATAATCAATTCGTGTAATATTTATTTCATTTTCATGTAATTTCAAAAGTTATTCAAATTATAATTATTTATTTTGGTTTATTTAAATAATATTTATTTATTTTAAGTTATTCAAAATTATAATAATATATTTCTTTTAGTTTATATAATTATTCAAATTAAGACTTTCGCTTAAAGAAAACTCTACTATAAAATAATTTGAATACATTAATTAATATAACTAATTTGAAAAATAATTACTTATGTTATTTTTGTATAAAAATATATATTTAAATAAATTATAAATAATTACATATATATTTTAGCTTATTCAAATTATAATTATTTATTATAGTTTATTTTAATAATACTTATTTATTTTAGGTTATTCAAATTATAATTATAGGAAAAGTTCAATTTAGACCCCAACGTATGGGATTAGTGACTATTTGGTACCTAACATTTTTTTTGTACTCAATCAAACTCTATCGTATAAAACGTTTGCAATTCAAACCCTGCCGTCAATTTTTCAGTTAAAATTGACAGATGCTCTTTGAAAATTACCAAACTATCCTCTCTCTCTCTCTCTCTCTCTCTTCCTCTTCTTCAGATTCAGATCGCCCCTCTTCTTTCCGGTTCCGACCATCCAGGTTTCTTTTTTTCTACACAGGCCCTCAGTTTATTCGTCTTCCTCAGCCTTTTCTGCATTGCATTATTCTGATCTTTTCCGCCGACTTTCTTTTTCCTTTGATTTTCTCTGAGGATTCTTTCTTCTAAATTTAATATTTGTTCTCTCGCAGGATGTTGTTGTTGAATTGCATGCAAACCCATTTCCGTTGTGTCTTTGATTCTCTTTTAAGTTATTTTGGGTTTTTCATTATTCTGCTGGTTTATTATACTTCTTGAATTTTCAGGGATCGTAAATAAGTTTACAGGAATTTTATGCTTTCAATCTCTCCTGCTATCGGCCCCCAATTAGTTGCAGTGACAAACCAACGTCTTCTACTTCTATATCATTCTCGCTGAAATTCTTCCACTTTTCCATTCTCATCATTTCCTCTTCTTCAGATTCAGATCGCCCCTCTTCTTCCGGTTCCGACCATCCAGGTTTCTTTTTTTTCTACACAGGCCCTCAGTTTATTCGTCTTCTCGCCTTTTATGCATTGCATTATTCTGATCTTTTCCGCCGACTTTCTTTTTCCTTGATTTTCTCTGAGGATTCTTTCTTCTAAATTTAATATTGTTATGTTCTCTCGCAGGATGTTGTTGTTGAATTGCATGCAAACCCATTTCCGTTGTGTCTTTGATTCTCTTTTAAGTTATTCTGGGTTTTTCATTATTCTGCTGGTTTATTATACTTCTTGAATTTTCAGGGATCGTAAATAAGTTTTACAGGAATTTTATGCTTTCAATCATTTCAGCTCGGAAATTTTGACATGTATTTATCTTTATTTCGGTTTTGAGCTATGGGGTTTAGGGTTCATGATCAATGTGGGCTTAAGTTCAGACCATTGTCTTTGCATGCGAAGGATTATGAACTTTCCTATTGTCATTTTGCATCTCTCTCGATTATTGAAATTTCTTTATTTATGTGACTTATTGAGTTAATCTAGTTTCTGGGATTGTTCGAAGGCAGCGCAATTTGTTGGCTCGGTAGTTTGGATACGACTAAGCAATTGGAACATTTTTTTTTTAAATTTTCTTTTTCACAAAAATCATCTAATAGACGTAGTTCGAAAAACACCCAATACTGCTGGGAAGAGAGAGAGAGAGAGAGAGAGAGAGAGAGAGAGGGAGGGTAGTTTGGTAATTTTCAAAGAGCATCTGTCAATTTTAACTGAAAAATTGACGGCAGGGTTTGAATTGCAAACGTTTTATACGATAGGGTTTGATTGAGTACAAAAAAAACGTTAGGTATCAAATGGTCACTGACCCCATACGTTGGGGTCTAAATTGAACTTTTCCCTATAATTATTTATTTCTTTCAGTTTATTTTAAAAAATAAAAATAAAATCGAAAAAATAGACAGAGTTTCATTTGTTTTATGACTCCTCCATAGCTATATTCAAACAGGTCCTGCAAATTTAAATCATAAATATATATCCAGCAACTAGATTTTAGTACAAATAATAAACATCAAGACATAAAATTAAAGTACATCAAATTTATAGATGAAAAGTAAAGTATATAAAATGAAATACAAAATCTAAACTATACTTCTCCGGTGGGACATCGTCGTCTTCGGCTGGCATCCAATCGCCCATTCTCTCAGTGAGCTCTTTAAGGTACTCACTGAGATAATCTTGTGACCCAACCACCTTTTTATGGCTCACAGCGAGCTCCTCGACCCTGCCTATGAGAAACTCCATCCTATGCTCCCTTTGCTGCTCCATCTGCTGCTGCATCTGATACCTCTGATCCAGCTGCTACTAGAACGACCATTTTTCCTAGTAAAATATTGTCCGCTCTGGGGATTAGGTTGTAACCCAATATCCTCCCCTCACGGATTTGATTGGCGAGGTCCCAATCGTTCACCCAACATGGTACTGTTCTTGCTTGAGTACTTTTAACTTTGGAGTTCTTACGGGATCCGTTACCAATTGTCCTCCAAAATGCGTCTTACTATTTTAGGAGGTTATATATGTTTTATTTTCATATACCTCTCCAAGCGATGTGGGATTGTGACGACCCCCTTTTTACTACCCGAGATTTGTCTATACTCGAGTCTGAGATTTGCCTACACTCGACTTAGGTTCTGAGGTTTGCCCCGCAACTCGAGGTTTGCCCCGCAGTCGTACTCATACGTACACATTCAAATCATCACAATCACCCTCCATCGTGGGCCAAACATCCTTGTTGGTCACATTTCCAGTTGGATACGGGCTCTAATACCATTTATAACTACCTCTTTTTTTAGTAAGATATTGCCCACTCTGGGGATTGGGCCGTAGCTAAATATCCTCCCCTCACAGATTTGTTTGGCGAGGTCCCAGTCGGTCACCCAACATGATACTGCTCTCGCCAGAGCACTTTTAACTTTGGAGTTCTTACATGATCCGTCACCAATTGTGCTCCAAAACCCGTCTTACTATCTAAGGAGGGTTTCCTTATATATATATATATATATATATATATATATATATATATATATATTTCATTTCCATATACCTCCCCAAGCGATGTGGGATTGTGATGACCTCCTTTTTAACGACTTAGGATTTACCTATAATCGAGTCTGGAATTTGCCTACACTCGACTTAGGTTCTGAGGTTTGCCCCGCAACTCGAGGTTTGCCCCGCAGTCGTACTCATACGTACACATTCAAATCATCACAATCACCCTCCATCGTGGGCCAAACATCCTTGTTGGTCACATTTCCAGTTGGATACGGGCTCTAATACCATTTATAACTACCTCTTTTTTTAGTAAGATATTGCCCACTCTGGGGATTGGGCCGTAGCTAAATATCCTCCCCTCACAGATTTGTTTGGCGAGGTCCCAGTCGGTCACCTAACATGATACTGCTCTCGCCAGAGCACTTTTAACTTTGGAGTTCTTACATGATCCGTCACCAATTGTGCTCCAAAACTCGTCTTACTATCTAGGGAGGGTTTCCTTATATATATATATATATATATATATATATATATATATATATATATATATTTCATTTCCATATACCTCCCCAAGCGATGTGGGATTGTGATGACCTCCTTTTTACGACTTAGGATTTACCTATAATCGAGTCTGGAATTTGCCTACACTCGGCTTAGGTCCCAAAATTTGCCTCGCAACCCGAGGTTTGCCCCGCAGTCGTAATTATACGTACACATTCGAGTCATCACAATAGTAGCCCAAGTGGTACCCCTACTTGTAGCCCATGGATTATATCCTAAAGGTCCTAGGTTCAAGTGGTGGGGAAGACATGAAATTCCCTGCTCCAGGAGGAAAAAGTTCTGTGAGTGCAGTTCGCGGATTCCACCTAATGTGGTAGGCCAACCTGGCGGCTCGCGGATTCCACCTAGTGTGGTGGGCCATGTCGTGCAGGGCCAGTCGAAAGGGGTTGGACTGCCATAGCTACTGCACCTGATACATCTGCTGCATCTTATAGATCTGCTGCATATGCTGCATCATGTCTCAGTTGTTATCAACTTGAGGGGCCAATGGCGGCGCGGTAGCAAGGGCATCCTCCTCAATCGGAATATCTCGAGATGTAGAGTCCCTAGGGTTTCCCTTCAGCATCCAAGACCTGGAAAATTCGACTAAGCCTATGACATGCCTCGGGATGCATATTAAAAGAAAATTAGTAGAATCACGTGCCTTACCTAAATTCTCTATTTATTACGTGTTTTTATTTTTGTAAGAAAATTTATGAAGAATGATTGCATATGGATCGCTTGGAGGAGTCATTACTTAGCCCTATGGGAATTTGTCTTCCCGGGCCTTGAAATTGTAATTTTTGTTTTTCAAACTCATTGGCATGCATTAGCCTTTTTGTTAGGATTTTATAATTGTATTTCATGCATTAGATTGTGTGGTTAGGGTTAGATGAATGGTGGTGGATTAATGGTTGAAGGAAATTCAACAAATTCAAGGAAACAAAGGCCTCCACAAATCGAGTCCAAAGAAATACCCGGCCCAAAGAAGAGCCCACATTCAAAGGTATGGTTTTGCAGCTAGGAGAGTTGGGGAGGGCATGGATTTGTGACTTGGACAAAAATCGGCCGTTGATCAAGTTTTGGCACGGAGGAAATCGAAACTGGACAGCTGGAGGCGCGCGGGCAGGCGTTGGAGCGCGGGCAGGCGCGTTGGAATGCGCAGGCAGAGGGGCGCGGGGCGCTGAGGTGGCGTGCTTGGGTTGTCTGCGTTGCGCGCGCGCTGCGCGCTGATTGGCGCGCCGATTGGCGCGCCGATTGCACCAGATCGTGCCATCTCAACCATTCTTCATTTTTCTTCAAATCCAACGGCCCAAATTCATCCTTTCCAACCCTAATCCACCCTAGGACTTCTATAAATGCATGGCATTAGTGTTTGTATGGAACTTTTTGCCAAAATCAATAAAATACCCTATTTTCCTAAGCTTTTTGCTTGGTTTTTTCTTAGTTCCTTGAACCAAGAGGAGTTAGCCTCCATTGCTAGCCTAGCTTGGGTTGCTAGGTTAGCTCTTATTCTTTCCCTCATCTTCTCCCTTGGGAGTTGAAACGAGGATGAAAATCCCCGACCTACGGTGGTCGTTTTCTTCACGAAAAACGTGTATCCGGGAGCTTAACCCGTAAGCTCGCTCCTCGGATCCACCAAGGGTATTTCTTTACTTTCATTGTCTTCACTTTACACACAAATCCACCTCTACATTTCAGCTTCACAATATCCACACACTCACTTTTATTTTTATGTCATTTACTTATTTTTAGTTCTTTGCCTTTTACATTCATCTCTATTATCTTCTATCATCTCCTTCTTATTATTTCTCTCTTATTTCTCACTAATATTCATCATCCTATAATCGGCCATATCTTGCTAACTTAGTGTTATTTTCTTGCATTTTTATTTTAGTCTTTTCTTCATTTATTTCAATATTTATCACTTTCACACAACCGAGCAGCTACCCTTATTATTGTGGGTTGTACACGGGCCCCTTTTCTAAGGGACCCCGTGTCAGCCTATCCAGTTCAAATGAAAACTGCCAAATACATTGACGAATCTTGGAGCTCTCCGCTGCTCTCCAGTGGGCAGCTGAACCTGAGATTGCTTCACGATCTTCCAAATCAATGTCTTGTACGACAGATTTTTGTTGCGTGTTCGACCGATCTCTTCCATGTGACCTAAAATCATGTACCACGGGTCGAACATTGTGTCGCTGTAGAGCTTCTCCAAGAGATAGAGATCCATCCAGCTCACGAGATTTCTATCTCCATCTTTCGGCAGTAGGGTGTTGCTGATCAGGTTGTGAATAACCCGAGCTTTTATGTTCAAGTCCTTCAATTTTGATTTGAAGAAGGCTGCAATGTCCGAATTGTGGTGACTCTGCCTAAGGAACTACAGTCCATCTGCTGATTTGGCAAAATCACACTCTTGAGAAGCGTGATAGTATCTGACCGCGTCTTTTGTGGTAAATCTGAGCAATTCGTTGTCAACACCTGCACCTACGACAATACCTATACTGAATAGGTATGTCTTCAAGCGTCCCTCCCTCTCGGTAGTGGTCAAGTTCGCATAAAATAAGTGAACAATTTTGTCGTAGCTATCTCCCCGCAAGTTGCATACGGTCAAATAACTCATTGATCTCCAAAGACTCCAAACCGCTGAAGTTAGTAGTGTTCCCAAAAATAATTGAGTGTATTGATATATCTCGATCGAACTGCTGTAGACACTCCTGGTTTCGAAATTCCATCGACAAATAACCAGGCGGCGGTCGCGACACTTGATCCAAAGCACTTTGTGACGAAGGCGCTAGATTTGATGGGCCAACTTGTGTCAGGGGGGAGCCTTTTGTTTCAAAAAATATTTGGGGGCCATTTCAAAGATTAGGGCTCTAATTTTTGAAGATTTTCAGTAAAATTGGATCGGGTTTGGTGATTTTCACAAAAATGGGAGCGGGTTTGGGATATGGCGGGTTGGGGATTTCAGCAAAATGGCCTCGAATTAGAGGATTTTCGGTAGGGATGGGCACGGTCCGGTCCTGAGCCCGGACCGAAACAGGACCGAGGTTTCGAGAAATTTTTCCTGAAACCCGAAACCGGCCCTGGGAGGGACCGAGACCGAACCGGGACAGGACTGAAAATTTCGGACGGTCCCGATTCCTCCCATCCCCCCTTTTTTTTTGTAAAACATTAAAATTTTTTAAATCAACATCCAGAAATAAATTCAACCCAAATTCAACTATCCAATTTCTTTAATTCAACGCCCAAGTTGCATACGGTCAAATAACTCATTGATCTCTAAAGACTCCAAACCACTGAAGTTAGCAGTGTTCCCAAAAATAATTGAGTGTATTGATATATCTCGATCGAACTGCTGTAGACACTCCTGGTTTCGAAATTCCATCGACAAATAACCAGGCGGCGGTCGCGACACTTGATCCAAAGCACTTTGTGACGAAGGAGCTCGATTTGATGGGCCAACTTGTGTCAGGGGGGAGCCTTTTGTTTCAAAAAATATTTGGGGGCCATTTCAAAGATTAGGGCTCTAATTTTTGAAGATTTTCAGTAAAATTGGATCGGGTTTGGTGATTTTCACAAAAATGGGAGCGGGTTTGGGGATTTCAGCAAAATGGCCTCGAATTAGAGGATTTTCGGTAGGGATGGGCACGGTCCGGTCCTGAGCCCAGACCGAAACAGGACCGAGGTTTCGAGAAATTTTTCTGAAACCCGAAACCGGCCCTGGGAGGGACCGAGACCGAACCGGGACAGGACTGAAAATTTCGGACGGTCCCGATTCCTCCCATCCCCCCTTTTTTTTTTGTAAAACATTAAAATTTTTTAAATCAACATCCAGAAATAAATTCAACCCAAATTCAACTATCCAATTTCTTTAATTCAACGCCCAAAATCAACAAAATCAACAAACATTCCACTGAAATTATACATTTCTATCACAAAAATTACACTTACAGTGAGGGACTGGCCGAAGACAAGCGAGAAGAGGAGTCAGGCGAGGCGAAACGAGGCGAGGCGAGCTGAAGACAGGCGAAGACAGAGGACTGAGGAAGCTCAAATACAAGAAAAGCTGCAGCGAGGTGAGCGCGAAGCAGCAGCAGCTGAAGACAGGTGAGGTCGGGGTCGGGCATTCGCCTTCGAGTGGTCGGGGTCGGGAGCAACAGCCGAGTAGGAAAATCAGGAATCGGGGTCATGGTCGCGGGTCGGGGTCGGGTGTTCGCACTTCGCAAATGGCGTCGGGGACTTGGGATTTTGGAAATTGGGTAGGGTAGGATTGAAAGTGAAGAGGAGGGATTTTTTTCTTAAAAAATAGAGAGTGGTTTTTTATCCTCGGTCTAGTTCGGGTATTTCAGGAATTTCAGCCACGGATCGAGAATCGGTGGTCTTGGGAGGTGAGGACCGAGGACCGAACCGTGGTCCTGGGAGGTGGGATCGAAACCCGTGGTCCGATCTAGGTTCTCAGACCGCGATCCGGTCCTGCCCACCCCTAATTTTTGGCGATTAGGAGGTTCTGGTTTAGGATTTTTGGCGATTGGGAGACTTGAGTTTTGGATTTTTTCCGTTTGAGAGGCTCGGTTTCAGATTTTCGACAGTGGAGGCCTCGGGTTTGGGTTCTCGACGATGAAGCTTCGGATTTTGGGCGGCGAGGGCTGAGATTTGAGGATTTTCAGCGATAAAATCTCTGATTCGGCGATGTTTCTCTCGATTTCAAATGAAGGAGAGTGCACAGGGAGCTGATGTTATATATACTAACAGGGGATCGGCCCCCCGTTTGAGAGAGAAGGCCCCCCGTTATCAGCACTAGGGCTGAACACGAGGGCTTGTGTCTTGAACACGGCCCCCTGTGTTCAACACACGTGGGGACGTGCTTCAGGACATGACCCCCTGTTTTAAAATTGTTATGTAACACGGGGAGCCGAGCTAAAATGAATGCCCTCCTATGTTGTTTCCACGTGCAACGCACGTGCGCAGGGTTCTACACCATGCGTCGACCCCCGAATAGAACCGGAGGACCGTTCTTTTTAGATCAATCTTCCGTTCTACAAGTGCGGTGGGCATGAAATTAGACCCAAGACAGAACGGGGGGCTACGCTTGGAGAACGGTTGTCCGTTCTCTTTGTAAAATGTGGAACGGAATGCTATCAGGTGTTCGCCGAGGTTTAGATTGTTAGATTTTTGATAATTTGAGGTTTGTTTTGTTAGGGTTAATAATTTAATATTTTTTAAAAAAAAATTGATAGTTTAAAGCACAAAATAGTTTTTACCCTAAAATCTACTAGGTGAAAACCGAATATAACTACAAGTTTTGCAATTATACCTAACATAAATTTTAATGCGGACCCATAGATGCGACCCAAATGAACAGATCACGAAGACTCTTATAATTTGAACGTTGAAAGAGATCAAGTAATTAACCATAAGAAAGCGAGTTTGACTACTGTCTTCAAAGATTCAGAGGAATCGACCAATTAAAAATAAAATCAAGTCTAAGATGGAATCAACGCAGAAAGAAGTGCATTCTACACACGTAAAACAACAGAATATATAAGTATAGTTCTTATTTTTTTAAAAAAGTATAAGATTCTAGTAATCACACGCATAAAACTGCTCTTAGGCTTATTATATACAAGTCAATAAAAAAAAAAAAAAGAAGGGCTTTGGGAGATGCTTCAATCGACCAAACCCACGTGAGGAACATTGAAAGTTTGAGAGTGAGCCTTGAGAAAATTCAGTCTGCAGAGTTGATTGTCAAAAAGGATTAGTTAGGCAGTGCAGAAGGAATATAAATATTTATTAAAAATAATCATAGAATAACTTTTTTTGAGTTGAATTATTTGTTTCTAGATACACTCGTAAATTCTCGAACTTGCATTTTATTAGGTCATTTAAGTGTCATGATACCATGTCATTGCTCGAATCTCATGCCAAAATTGCTAATAAAACGTACATGCAAGTAATTAACATAGTGACTAATCAGCTGTATAGATTATACTAATATAATATTGTTTATTTTTATATCGATGTTCAGTTTTGTCTTTTGATTTTGATTTTAAAATATATTAAACTAGATATGAACATAATTTTTTTTGAACGATATAAAATTGTGCAACACTCTCGACATCACAATTAAGTGAATTTTAGATTGTCTTTTTACTTCACAGGTCAATTCACAATTCTTAGATCGTTCTGGCCTCAAGCAAGCCTGCTAATCAATATCACACAATTATTGGTCAAAAGTTGTTTAAGCAGGAACATAATAATACTTAAATTAATTGAAATTTAAGGAATTATTCTGAATTAGAAATGTTAATGAGGATTAAATTAAGAAAGAAATGGGATGGGAAAAGAGTCAGGCAATTTGAGTCGACTTGACTTTTCGATGCATCAAAACGACAAGAGACGTAAGTAATACAAAAAGCGAAGCTTGTTTTTGCTCTCATCCTTTCCCTTCACTCGGTGATTGCATCTGGTTTCCTCGTTTAAAATTATTGATTATTTTAGTTTATTAATATATATTTAAAAATATCTCCAAAATTACACGTACACATGTGGACCCTCACAAGAAGGAAAAACCAGACGCCGCATGACCAGGCCCCACCACCAGCGACCTCACAAGGCGATGATTTAGCCATTGGGGCATGGCCCACAAATCATGCGGCTCTCCAGTCTTATCCACCACCACCCATGCTCCCCCTTATCCAACTATTCCTAAAACACCCGTCTATGAATGTAGTTAGAACCGAAACGAACGGAATAGCCTAGTGAGAGACGGTCTGGTTTGGTACGGTAGTAAGGATGTGAATACCAGGGAACTGTCCTACATGGAATAGAATCTTTTCCCACGAGAAAACTAAAAATTGGCCAACCGTGGGTAAACCACGAACCAAGTTAAACCCTTCACTCCTTCAGGATTCGCACAGCACAATGCACATCTCGAAACTCAAAGTCCACCTTCAATTTGACATTATTGTATTTTGTTGAAAAATCACGGTTGAAAGAAACTGCATGATTATTGAAAAACTACCTTGGTATTCTATTCTAGTGTTCTCTTTAATCTTGGTTCAAACTTGATCCGACCCACTATGAATTCGTCATTTTGATAGGTTCATTATTAATTCCATGATTCGGGTTTGGATTCTAACATGGTGGAACTATGAACCAGCAATTCGGTCCTATTCACCTTGAAACTGGATTGAATCAGACTGTGTCCATCCCTATTCTCTTCTCTTCTCTTTTTATCTTTCTCTCATCGTCACTTCTTATTTTCTTTTAAACTATTGAGTTACTTCACCTAGTTATAATTTTTTAAATTTAAATCAAAATAAGTCGATGTCAATTGAACTTGATCCTCGTGTAAAATAAATCTAACGATTGTGGTTTCATTAATGTACCTAATAATTTCACAACACTAGAACAATATGAGACAATAACAATCCAAACCAATAGAAATGGGTTATTGTTGAGATCTAAATTTAATTTTGTCTATTATAATAAGTTATCCTCTAAGGATAAGGGTGGCCACTTTGGAAAACATGAAAGAAAAAAGATGGGAATATAAAATAAAATAATCAAGTTTTTCTACTTCATAATTATATAAGACTAGATCATATGTCCAATTCTAACACATAAATAGGTGTATGCACGTAACATAGATATATAAATATTTTGTATAAAGTTTTTGCATGGTTAGTGCATGTGGCACTGACTAGCATGGTTCAAAGAATTGGTTGCCAAAAGGTATAGAATAAGATATCTTCAAAATGTTATGCACAAATCTTACCTATGTCAATTTTAAATTTAATAATTCAGCCAAACAATAAACTCGTGAGATCAAAATAATAAATGAATCAATGTCTTCTAAGAAGATAATATTTTTGTGTGGTATTTAAACTCGCATATGATATATATCTTATAAGAATTATTATATACACAACAAGACAGTTAATGAACGACAAATATTTAAGTTGATGGTTGAAAGTTGGAATAGATAATGAAATGTTATATGAGATATTGAAAGTTTTGTCGAACGGATTTAGTTTAGCTTGCTCGAGCATATCGAAAGTGGCAAGCCTCTAACCTCAATTACTGGGATTGGTCAACGGGTTGGAAATTGGTCGTGGTCATCAGGCCCTTTAGGGCTTGGGGTGGACCAAAGTCATGGCTTGGTCGAGCCCACTGGGTGGTCTAAGGTTGGGGTTGCTGGCCTTGGACCTCCGGCAACATATGTGGGCTGGCTTGATTTTTAGTTCAGCGTCGTGTCACTAAAAAATGTTCGACAAACGGTAGTTGTTTATAGTGTATTGCTATTTAATTGTAATTGGGTTGGGCCTGATTTCTCGGATCTTTCATTTGGGCTTAAGCCCAATAAAAGGGATGAGTGGTTTCGGGCTTGAAAAGGAAAATCCTCGGAAGAAGTCCGAAGATTTGCCTCGCTTTTTCGTTTCCTTGTTTCTTAGACGCCCTGTTAATTTTCCGGGAAAAACAACGTTTGGGAATTCAACGGGGTGTTTACGATTCGAATTATATCTTTTTAAGGTAATATTGTTATGTTTTGGTGTTTTAATCGTGGATATTTGATCGATTTATAGCTGCGGAGATTCTGCTGTAAGTGGATTAGATCGAGGCCCAAATATTTTTTGATTTCTTGCGTTTGATCGGCAAAAGGGCTGAAGGAAAACGATGGACGGCATAATGAACAAGCTTCGGAATCTCGATGCGTACCCTAAGATAAACGAGGATTTTTACAGCCGTACGCTTTCCGGCGGTGTTATCACTCTTGCCTCCTCCATCGTTATGCTTTTGCTCTTCGTCTCCGAGCTACGTAAGCCTCAATTTTCTGAATTTTTTTCTCTATTTGGAGTAACGGCCGTGCGTTGAGTTTATCTTCATATTCCGTGTTTGTTACGGTTCTGTAATCATGGTAAATCGTTATTATTTTTTGGCTGGTAATATTGCCGTGCGTATTTGATGAGTTTTGAGGTTTGTTATTTCTATGGAATTGGTGTCATTTCCATAGTATGTTATATTTGGTGATTGTTCAATGGTTAGAATCTACAAAGAAAGAACACTTCATCCTATTTGGAGAGACACGTATTGGACACTGATACACTCTGACGCATCATTCACCCACCAAGGATATGTCCATGATCTATTCATTATTTTCTTAACTTTCAAACAAACGTCTAGGCACCATTGATACAGCACAAAATATTTATGTCACATATGGAATACCTTTTGCTAATTTTGAAGTGGAAATATATTATTTTTAAAGTTAAGGCATTATAGTATAGATATGAACTAAAAAAAAAAGAAGGAAAGAAGACAATGGTTTTCAGATAGCAAATTGCAAATTTAAAATTAAAATATTATGCCTTTTTATATAACTAGCTGCATTTGTGTGTGAATGTCACATCATATCCCATGTAATGGGGTTAGTTTGTTCACTTTTGCTTTATCTTGTTTGTGCAACAACTCTGTGTTGGATTTAATTGAAGTTAATGAGCCAAGACTCATTTTTTGAATTGAATGTTGAAGGCTAAACTTCCAATTTTGATGCTTAAAGAATGATGAGTATTCGTAGTTAGTTTAAAAATTGTGGACATTCCAAATGAAATGCTAGATGGTAGTTTTGTCTAGAAGTGAGTGGCTAGCCAATGTTTCTGGGTCCATTCTCTTGCTTAATCATTTTTGTGATGGCGCATAAGTATTTATGTGGTTTATTTTTTATATTTCATGCTATTATTTTCTTATGGAAGGGTTGGCTTCGTCGACTTGAGACCAGAGTTCCATTTGGGGTTTTTATTTGATTTCAGGGTTATATCTTCATGCCATAACAGAAACAAAGCTTGTGGTAGATACTTCTAGAGGAGAAACTCTACGAATCAACGTAATTATTATATACTTATTTCTAATAAGAGGTAGAAGTGTTAATTTTTCTTTAGTTGCTAGATAATCTCATCTTAAATTTTTTTATTGTGCAGTTTGATGTTACTTTTCCTGCTCTTCCGTGTTCTATAGTAAGTCTTGATGCTATAGACATCAGTGGAGAGCAACACCTAGATGTGGTATGTTTTGAAGTTTTGTTACTTAGCTGTGAATTAATATGTTTTGGATTCTGTTCACTTTACATAAACAAAAGAGATACGCATAACCACATTTAAAATCTTTATCTTGTTATGAAGGTCCTACAAATTTTTAATATATTATATAACTTGCAGAAACATGACATAATCAAGAAAAGATTGGATTCTCATGGCAATGTAATAGAAGTGCGACAAGAAGGGATTGGTGCTAATAAGGTTTGTGATATGAGATAAGTTCAGATTTCTGTCATGAAGTCTCTTCGTTCAGCCTTCCATATTTTAATGAAGTCCATTTAATTAAGAATTACTATTTCAGATTTATTTATTTATTGGTTTTTGAAATTTCTGGTATCATAAATTTAGAAAGATGATGTGCTTATTTTACAGGAATTTGAAACATTAACATATGTTGGAGAATCAACATCTACTTGAATACAGTCTATTTTCCCTCAGATGTAACTAGATATCCAATTTCAAAATATAAATCAGCTTCATTTGTAGGGTAACTTGTAAACCTGAGGAAAATTTAAGGGTAGCAAAAATCTTATGGCTGGTGGAAAAAAGAAAAAAGAAAAAAGAAAAAAAGAATCACGGGCTTGTCTTCATTTTACAATCTGTATACGGAATATTGGAAACACAATAGGAATAATTGTTCATTTGGAAATGTTGTATCTATTCAAGATAAGAGTGCTACATTAATTATTGTGTCGGTATATACATGATTAAGTTGGCCAATGAGCATGTAACATTTGTTGCTTTGCGGTATTTAGTAAATGACGATAAGTTCTCTGTTGTTTTATTCATGCTTATTTCATTTTTTATCACAGATTGAAAATCCCCTACAGAAACATGGAGGCAGGCTAGAGCATAATGAGACATACTGTGGTTCTTGCTTTGGAGCTGAAACGGTATGGTGTAATTTGTTGTTATGAAGTTAATTTTGAACCTGACATTAAAGTAGTACAATGAGCATTGAACTAGATAGCTTTAGCATAGGAAGCATAGACATGTCTAAGTTGGAGGAGTGTCCATATCGGACGTGGATTAATGTGCAATGCAGCTGGATATGAGTCAGGCGCGTCCGGGCATGCCTATTACCGCTGAATCATTGAACTGGATATGCTTATTTCTCTTAGTCTTCCATATTTACCTCCCGGGTTTCTCAGTTCCTGACATTGCTTGGACACACCTCTTAGTATCTAGTTTCCCACCTCCTTTACTGCTGGTTTGGTTTTCTAGCTTGCTTCTCTTAGTCTTCCATATCTACCTCCACTCAGCTGCGTTTCTCAGTTCCTGACATTGCTTGGACACACCTCTTAGTATCTAGTTTCCCACCTCCTTTACTGCTGGTTTGGTTTTCTAGCTTGCTTCTCTTAGTCTTCCATATCTACCTCCACTCAGCTGCGTTTCTCAGTTCCTGACATTGCTTGGACACACCTCTTAGTATCTAGTTTCCCACCTCCTTTACTGCTGGTTTGGTTTTCTAGCTTGCTTCTCTTAGTCTTCCATATCTACCTCCACTCAGCTGCGTTTCTCAGTTCCTGACATTGCTTGGACACACCTCTTAGTATCTAGTTTCCCACCTCCTTTACTGCTGGTTTGGTTTTCTAGTCCTCCCGGGTTTCTCAGTTCCTGACATTGCTTGGACACCACTCTTAGTATCTAGTTTCCCACCTCTTTACTGCTGGTTTGGTTTTCTAGCTTGCTTCTCTTAGTCTTCCATATTTACCTCCCGGGTTTCTCAGTTCCTGACATTGCTTGGACACACCTCTTAGTATCTAGTTTCCCACCTCCTTTACTGCTGGTTTGGTTTTCTAGCTTGCTTCTCTTAGTCTTCCATATCTACCTCCACTCAGCTGCGTTTCTCAGTTCCTGACATTGCTTGGACACACCTCTTAGTATCTAGTTTCCCACCTCCTTTACTGCTGGTTTGGTTTTCTAGCTTGCTTCTCTTAGTCTTCCATATTTACCTCCCGGGTTTCTCAGTTCCTGACATTGCTTGGACACACCTCTTAGTATCTAGTTTCCCACCTCCTTTACTGCTGGTTTGGTTTTCTAGCTTGCTTCTCTTAGTCTTCCATATCTACCTCCACTCAGCTGCGTTTCTCAGTTCCTGACATTGCTTGGACACACCTCTTAGTATCTAGTTTCCCACCTCCTTTACTGCTGGTTTGGTTTTCTAGCTTGCTTCTCTTAGTCTTCCATATTTACCTACAAGTTTTTGAATGGTATAAAATTGAGAAAATTTGTTGTACAATAATATTGATTTAATACAAAAAAAAATATAGATAAAAAAATTGCATACTAATCACTAAAATAGATAGTTATATATTTTAAAATACATTTTTCTTGGTCCTGTCCTCCAATTTCTAGAAATAATGTGTCGAGGTGCACATGAAGAGCCCCACCAATGCCCTTGCTTTTAAGGTATTACAAATGTGGTCTGTTATTCACAGTGCCAACAAATCATGTACATTTTCTACAGAATATGATTGGATAACACAAATTTATGGTTTCCTTATTGCCATGATCTGTTTTTTGTATTGGTGTTAACTTATGAGGTTATTCTATTTATTACTTCTTGAAACCGGAGTTTCAAAACAATGTATTAAGATTAAAGTTAATGAATTTTACTGGGTATAGGATCATTGATAATCATCATTTTAATGCAATTTGTACTTGATAATTTATGCTTTATACTTTCTTATTTGTGGACTTCAATACTGGCTTTCACAGACCCTGTTGTGAGCACTTAATGGATGGTGCCATTCATATCCAGATGCAACATTCATATAAAAAGTTCTCTATTTTTATATTTAAAATTTTAATAACTTTTTTATTTTGTCTTACAGTCTGATGAGGATTGTTGCAATTCATGTGAAGATGTCCGTGAGGCATACCGAAAGAAAGGTTGGGCTGTGTCGAATCCAGATTTGATTGATCAGGTCTGTCAGCATGAGTGCATTATGGGAGTTTTGATTTTTCAAAGTAACATATTTGACTTTTACTTTGCTGTTGTGTATCTTTAGTTTCATTCATCTAATAATATTTCCATATTGCTGGTTTAGTTTGTTTTAAAATGACCTTCATTAAATTAGTCCTGATTAAACTGTCCGATTTATCAATGGAAAAGTTGTTGCCAGTAATTTGTTTGACAGGTAGTATCATATCATTAAGCCTGGGGTAAAATGCATAATGGGCAGTCCATGGATTTGGAAAATTGACCATAGCATGCCTTTTTCGTTTGCTGTCGCTTGCATGAAAATGGGTGAAAAAATTAATCACTCCAGTGATGCTACTTTTGTCTTTCTAATGCGATTAAAGTTTTTAGCTCTGTTCTTTTTAAGTCCAATTGTCAATACAGTTTGTGCTCTGTGCATGATGTAATGTGTGGCTTTCAGTGCAAGAGAGAGGGTTTTCTTCAGAGGATCAAAGATGAGGAGGGTGAAGGTTGCAATATTTATGGTTTTTTGGAAGTCAATAAAGTTGCTGGGAATTTTCATTTTGCTCCTGGGAAAAGCTTTCAACAGTCGAATGTTCATGTGCATGATTTATTGGCATTTCAAAAGGATAGTTTTAATGTAAGAGATGTTTTTATTATGTTTTGGCTTTTGTTGCTGGAGATATTGTGTCTTTCTCTTGAGGAAGTTATGATTAATTAGTTTTTTGTACTCAGGTAAGTCACAAGATCAATAGGTTGACATTTGGAGAATATTTTCCTGGTGTGGTGAATCCTCTTGATGGGTAGGGTTTAAAGTCTTTCTCCTCCGCTCTCAAGCCAATCCCCTTGGGCATTAACTTCATCATGGAGATTTAATGCTAAACTTTTTTTCCTTTCTAACTAGTGTTCAATGGAGGCAAGAAACGCCGAGTGGGATGTACCAGTATTTCATCAAGGTTAGTCTGTTGGATGTTCTTCTTAACCAGTTTTTGTCTCATCCACAATGTTTTAAGAGAAATTTGTTTAACAAAAAAATATGAGTTCTACCACTACCCTTTATTAAGAAAGAACTGAACTTTTCTATTTAACACGATAGTGTTGTTTGATAAAATAGACAGCTGGGGAAGTGTTATGGCCTGAGTTTTAACTTATGCTATGTATCCTCCAGGTTGTACCCACTGTATACAAGGATGTGAATGGGAATGCAATTCAGTCAAATCAGGTGCAATTGACGTTGATAATCTTACCGTAATATAATTTAATTGTTCATGTATATCTTTGCACTTAAAATACATAGATACTGACGAACTGTGACTGGTTACCTCAGTTCTCTGTAACGGAACACTTCAGGACAGCAGATGTTGGTCGTCTTCAGTCTATACCTGGAGTTTTCTTCCTTTATGACCTGTCTCCAATAAAGGTGTCTTTTTCTTTTTCTTTTTCTAGCTCGATTTAAAATCCAGACATGACTGTGCTCTTTTTCCCACATCTCATATTGTCTAATGATGCGCCTTGCCATGATTTAACTGTGGATTTCATGGTCCAGGTGACATTCACTGAGGAGCACGTCTCATTCTTGCACTTCTTAACAAATGTCTGTGCTATAGTTGGAGGTGTTTACTAAATCCAGACTCGCTTCGACATCTTTTGTCTACCTTCATTTGATTTACTGGGTTTTGAATGTTTTTAATTTTCAGGTGTCTTTACCGTATCAGGAATATTAGATTCATTTATATACCATGGTCAAAAGGCAATTAAGAAGAAGATGGAACTTGGAAAATTTAGCTGAGTATTTAAAATGGGTGCTCAATTGACATATCTCCTTGAGTCACAGTAACTTGCAATCTCGAATGAAGCAGAGAGAACCCCCCTTGGTATGAACTTTCAAGAGAATCCTTGATATGCATCTTCACTGATACTCCTGGCTTTTAGGCATTGTTCAAATTAGATTATTCCTATCAGTTTTCATGATTCTCTTTGGTCAATGCTTGGGTTGCACACTTGGGTCATTTGTTATGAAATAGGTTCTTTTTTTACCCATGTTTATTATGTTGATGACAATTGGGTATTTCCTTGATTTAGTACGAGGCTGGTTTCATCTTTCCGCTTCATCTGGATTTTTTTTTTTTTTTTTTTTTCCTGAGCTGGATAGTGCTATAGATTGCAATTTTGATTACAATATTATTAGAGAGTGATCAGGCATTAAATTATTTTTTTAGACAAATTGAAACTTTATTTTCCAGTTGTCAATAATTTAGACTATGTTAATTTATTTGTTAAATTCAAGCATGTATATGCAAAATGTTTCCTTTAATCAGGTGTTTTAATTCGACTTATAATCTTTTGACGATTTTTAATTTTAATGGAACATAGATAGAAATCGAGATAGAAATTGCTGGAGATGTTAGAAATCAAGGTAAAACACGATGTTAAATAAAAAGTGTGGTATATATGTACCTTGATTTGTCTGAAAAAAATTTGACTCCTAATTTGTATATGATTCAAAACAATAAGAATATTATTAAAATTAAAAATTTTCATTAATAATGAAGACGACAACGCGTATCACCAAGTTGGTATTTCAAACCAAAGTCGTGCAATTTCTGACAAATAATTCACATCTATACTTAGTCTGTGCCTATAATTTCTAGTCTTAGTCACAATAAACATGGAAATTATGCTACATCAACTCTGCCATTTCAATAATTTCTAGTCCTTGACTTTTCCATTAATTATTTATAATTTTTGAATTATAAATTACGAAAAGTAACATTTCTCTGGACAGTTCGACTGAAAAAGTGATGACTTTATATAAAATAAATTAATTAATTAGTACAAGGAGGATGATTTTTGTTTCTTAATTGAACATCAATAACTAAAAGTAAAACAATTACATACACTAATTCACCACATAAATTTGAACCTACCTTCTCCAACAGGCCAACCAAGAAAAAACCAGCCTACTCTACTGGAGAATTACATCAAATCTTCAAAAAATAAAAATAGAACATTAAACAGCAGAAATTGGCAACTGCGAATGCCAAAAATTCCATTGCAGTAGCCCCTAAACACAACTCAAGGGAAGATGGAATCCCAGTTAATCTCTGATGGGTAGTTCTCCATCGTGAAATTCTCTGAAGACGGATTCCCATGGTGAGTTTGCAAAACCAGAGAACGCAAGATCTGAAAATGCTGAAGTTTCAAACCTTCCTGAAGCATTATCCATGGAGTAATGCTCATAAGCATTTGATGCCATTTCCTTCATTTTTGTACCTTCTGTGCCAGTTACCGCCGGCTGGGACCTGGCTTTTCCTCTCGAGGCAACGGCTTTCTCCTTCTTCCCCTGTTTTTGCGAATCGGCCAAGGTCTGATAAATTGCTTGGAGCTTCCTATCTACCGAAGAATGGAGACTGCTAAGATCGCCGAACTCCATAGTCGAGCTATGGTGTTTAAGGTGAGGGAAGTTGAGCTTAGCGGAGTCACCTCTGAGCTTATAAGCTGCCCGATCATACGCCATTGCTGCTTCGTCCGCTGTGTCGAAGGTGCCGAGCCACAGCCGAGTCCGATTCTTTGGCAGACGAATTTCGGCGACCCATTTTCCCCAATGCCTCTGTCTCACACCTCTGTAAAGCTTGGTCGGCTTGGGATCGAGAGACGTGGTCTGAGTTGTTTCTGGCTGGTTATAATCGACAGTCCCCCAAGGTTTCTGGGTTTGGTTTTGATCCTGGTAGGTTTGAAAATGGGCCTGGTAGTTGAATTGGTTCGAATATGGGTGCTCAAAACAAAGGTTGTTTTGATATTGGTTATGGGTTAAGTAGGGCTCTGTGAACGATTGAGCAAAGGAAGAAGACGAGACGTCTGGGTATGTTTGGGTGGGGGGAAAATAGGAGAGAGAAGAAGTTTCAGAGGTAGAAGAAGAAGCACTCTTCATAAAAGGTTCGAGTGCCTCCATTAGCTCACACCCAAAAGGGTTTGACTGAGCTCCTCCATTGTTGCAGAAATCCATTGCAAAAGCCATAGTAACTCAACAAACAAAACTAAAATATTTCCAAATTAAACAATATTAAAAATAGCCTGCTTATTATGAACAAATCAAAGAATATGAACTAGAAAAATAATAATAATAATAATGATAGCTAATCTACAAAGGAGAATCAAAGAGGACTGTAATAGTCGACCCCTTCGGCTCCGGAGAAGAAGAAATAACAGCGATTGAGGAGGGACTTCTAAAATACCCTCCAAGCCGAAACGCAGAAAACTACAGATTAAAATAAAAATGAATGGGAAGAAGAAGAACCCTGGATCTCGTTCCTGAGAACACCCGGCATCCGAGAAACCTTCTTTTAAGTTTGCCTTGAAAACATTTTCTTAAAAACAAACCCAAAAAATTATAATCTGAAAGACAGATGAACAAACAGAAAGGGATTCAGAGAAGCGGGGAGTTGCAGAGCGGGGGGAGGAAGAAGAAGAAGAAGAAGAAGAAACGAACTGCAAAAAACGCTCTTTGGTGGGCTCTCTCTCTCTCTCTCTCTCACTCACTCTGCTTTATCTTCTCGCCCCCTTCTCCTTATATAGACAGAGGCAAAGCTGGTGGACCAGGAAGGGTCTACTGTTAATCCTGATTATCTTACTTTCTTAATCTTGTTTAGTTGAGTTTTAAACAAGTTTCGTCAATTTTAATGTAGTTGTGGTAGATTCCCTTGGCAACTACTCACGACTATCACTCTCTCTCTCTCTCTCTCTTTTATTTATATTGTAATTAAAAATTAATTCAGTATTTCCACTATGATTATTACTAGTCAACTCAAATAATATGTCTCTTGTAGACTAACTTCTTAACTTCTTGACTTTAAATAATTTGAGGTTAGTTTAGCTTGCATTTCATTTGTGTTTGTTTGACTTTTGACTTTTGATTTTGGTTGTAGAGCCTACACTTATTATTACTCTTGCTTCAACTTCACTCTATTATACTTATTATTAAAGTTTGTATTTAATTATTTATATTAAATAATGACAGTCAACTATAAAGCATGAATATTATTAATAATAATCTCATCAATCACCACATGCTATCACATTCCTTCACGATGGAGTGAAAAATTGACTGTAATTATTAAATGTTATCATTAATTAAGGAGTTTAAAGACTAAGAAGCATAGCGTGACCGTATGATTTTAAATCGGACGACTGAAAGTGCGCTGATCTGTAGAGAGTCAACGAAGACTCAGGCGCAAATAAAGCACGAGGAATGTAAGCAAGGTAGGAGAGGAGAGAGTAAACGCGTTGTAATAATTAATTTAATCATAATTAACTCCTTAAACTCTGATTAAGTTTGAGCGCGTGAGAGGAATACGAGTGGGACAGGAACTTCAAACGTGGCGCTTGATGTTGCTTGCAAAGCGCGTGGTTGAGGTAGACATAAAGGGTATCTAAAGCTGGAAATGACGAAAAAGTACATGGACGGAGTCCCAAATATAGATTCGGGTTGAGAGATTGATTGGGTTGATTTCAAAGCTAGTTCGATTGCTAACACACACACAAACCACCACCCATTATCAATGTCAATTTAGCTACTCATTCTTTCTTCTACTCGGAAAAAAGCCGATTTTAAACCATTCTTCGATCAATGCATAATGTTCCAGGGGCAATTGACGACCAAGAGAAGAATTAAAGAAATATACGTATATAATAACAACAAATACGTATAGTATTAGTAAATCTAATCTCGTTTATTGTTGTCCATCACTTGACAAATTGCATTTTACAAATAGCCTTAAACTGAAGATAAGAGAAACTAATCCAATCCCACCAACACTTTAAACAACCGTGCATATACATATCTACAGAAAGAAAATACTCAAAAATTGAACTCTTCCTTTGATGCTCACCCGGCGTTAGGATTGAAGTCCATGAACCCCAGATGAGACTGGTGGCCATTGAGACTGGTGTGAGGCGTGTGAATTTGAGGCTTTGAGGTGCCAAATTGATGCAGAGATGGCGGTGGAGATGGGAATTGCGAAGGCAGTCCTCGGTTATACGAGTTGCCATTTCCACCCAGCATTTGCCCTGCAGCTATCTTAAGCCGTTGCACTTCTTCTTTCAACGCTTCGTTCAAAGCTGTTTTTTTTTTCCAATTATTGGCATTAATTCCTCTTTTCATCACACAAAGATGTCATGACATAAATGGAATCATAAGAAAAAGGAAGAAATTTAATTAAACCACCCCACTTACCGTCCCTAAGTTGGGCTTGCTGCTCCAAAGCTTGTAATCTCAGTTTCAGTTCCTTATTCTCTGTAGACAACCCGGTGGTATCTCTCTGCATCAAATGTAATTAAGAAACCCAATTGGCTGTCAAACCATGTAATTCATACCAAAAATCCAACTAATAGTTCGACATCAGATTCATTTCGGGGAAGAACTAGTAGGTTTTCGGAAATCGAAATGATACCTGCAAAATTGTGACTTGTGCAGAAAGAGTTGTTGCTTCTGACTGCAGTGTTTGAACCTTCCTCTCCAACTCGCTGGTGTAACGGACTTTTCTTTCCTTCGATCGGGCAGCAGATTGTCGATTTGCAAGAATCCTTCATTATAGCAAATATATAAAACAACAACCCTCTATTTTTTTTTTTTTTTTAAAGCACAAGGCAAATAAAAACTAAATTTACCTTTTGCACTAGAATTGATAACTCAAACTACACCCACTCACTCACACACACATACTAGGAAGAAATTAAGGATATTCAAGACTGAAAAGTTGAGCAAAGGTTGAGACGAATGAAGCTGGAAACTTAATCTATTTAGTACAAGTAAAATCATTTTAAAAGCTGGATTACACAAGGAAAGGAGGGGAAATGAATACAATTGAGAAAAGAAATTCCTTATGATAATATGCCAATCCCATGAAAAAGGATGTAATATCAAAAAGGGAAAAAAAGGATTAATACTAATTAAGCAGAGAGTAAGGCAGAACACGGAAGAAACTACCTCTTAGCTCTTTTGGGGTCAATTAGGGCAAGCTCAGCGAGTTTGTCTGCCCCCATCGCCTTCTTCACGCCGTCAACCACCATGCAATCAGCCTCACACGCCGATGATGATGACCCATCCATCGAATTGCTGTGCCGGTGACGAACTACCCTCTTCTCCCCCACTGCCAATTTCCCACCAAACCTATCGCCATCGCCAGAAATTGCTAGGGAATCGAAGAAATCGGAGTCCATTGACAAGCTTCTAAAGTGAGCACCAACGGCGCCGGAGCCAGAGGGCAAGAGCTTGGGGCCGCTGGAATCATCGAACTTAGAGATGGAAGCGCCAGATGAAGGAGACGGTGAAGGCGATGGAAGATAAGAAAGGTCAAGATCGGAGGGATCAAAGATAAGAAGATCGTCCAGATTCGGTAATCGGAAAGTGGAGTCGGACAGTGCCCGTCGGTGGTGAGATCCACGATGCATGGTATCCGGCATCTGCTTCAAGTCCATGACACCGGCCGTCGCCGGCGGCTCGCCGGCAGTAAAATTAGTGTCCACATCCATTGCAGCAGTGAGAGTTGGTGGTTTTCAGGCTTTCAGCTGAAAATAGCTCACGTGTGTCAGAAGTTTTACCATTCACAGATTATTACTTTAAATCCTGTCATCGACGTGGCAATCTAAAATTAGGTGAAATATATTTCACTCCTAAACATTGGCTTATTTGGGACAGGCCCAGCCCTTGTGCCTCCGAGGTAGGCGGCACTGACTAGCCCTTAGCCGAGATAATGTTAAGTTTAAACTCTACATCTAACTTTTCTACATCTAACTTTTTAACATGTTGTTAGTTAGTTAATGTTATTAAGATCTTACTTTAACTATTTGTTATTATATCAATCAACGAATATCACATCAATCGATAAAAAATAGAGTGTAGATAGTAAACACGACGTACTATTTGACATTTGATACACACTAAACTTCAAATTCATGAGTAAATAGATCTCTAACATTAAAAAATCACATAATTTACATGTGCTTGATCATTAAGATATTATTTCGTCCAGACCGAGAATGCTTTCTCTCGATCGCTCATTGTTTTTGTTATTCTACTTCATCTCCAAATCTGATTGTGAGCTTTACCGTCTTTCTAAATGTCAATCGTTCGTCCTTTGAAACGATAGTAGACGAAACCGAGAGCGAATTCCAGAGATTAGGGATTGCTCATTTGGGGCTCATCAAATTAAGAGACTAAGAATGAGGTTGGTTAGAGGGAGTTTTGAATGGCCCATACTTAGGGTTTTGAGGTGTTGAAAATAAAAACTAAGATTCAGAGGGGATTGGTCCTTTGGGTCTCATCAAATTGACTAATTGTGCAATGATTGTTCTTCCTCCTTTTAAGCAACTTGCAGTCTCAAAAAAATGGCTTTTTTTTTTTTTTTTTTTTTTGTTTTGAAAGTGAAACTCAACCAATCTAATTCTTTTGCACTTGTTTTTGGGAGAGAGCTTCATAGAATATTTATTTAAATAATTATTTTTTTTTAATTTTTGGATGGTTTCATTTGTTATTAGAATGATTATTAAGCTGAAAGATGAGACATAATCGATAAATTTTAAATAATATAGTAACATGTCAATTGTCATTTTCTCATTCGTTCAATAATTCTTAGACGAAAAATAGATTTGTTCATAATTGTTATAGAACCAACTATAAATTACATTATTACTTATTTTCATAATTAATTTTGAGATATGATAATCACGAAATTAAGTTATTTTAATAGAAATTATCGTTTATAATAATATTCGAGAAATGGTAATTTTGCTTATGATTATATTTACCCTACTATATATATATGTATATATATAACACTACACTAGAGATTTTGTTGTATTTTTGAAGAAAAAACAACTAATCCTTGTACAAGGAGTTGACATCCCCTGTTAGAAAAACATTCCTCTTATAAATTGAAATATAAGAAATGAGGAAACTCCTGGATCAAGATTGTAACGACCTCAAAATTTATTTTTATTTATCTCTAATTTGAAACCTCAAATTTTTTTCAAATTAATTTTCAAATCAGATCGTTAAAAAATTCTAATTTTCTAAATTCTTGAAATTAGCAGAAATTATTTATTATGCAGAAGCTTGAAATCAACTTTAAATATTAAATACTAAGCAACATTAAATAAAACTTCACTTATTAATTCGAAAATAATAACTTAGTTTAATAAAAAAAAATCCAACAGCTGATTAACAAAATGAAATTAAATGCAACTAAATGTATAAAATCTTTTTAACGATAGAAAATCATAACTTCAGCTTTTATTCAAGATTAATGTCAACTTCTTCCTCTATATGCTCGCCCGCCTCTGGAGGATTCTGGATCAGCGCCAGTTCTTCCTCAGATAAAAATTCACCTACATCGCAAGTTACAAAACGGTGAGAAAAACTCAATAAGTGAAAATACGTGCAAGTTGCAAAACATTTACTTTTACCGAATCCTGTTAACTGTTACAAACTGGTTGGAACCCAACCTTCTTTTAAGACTTAGTCATCTCATGACTTCGTCATCTTTTACTTTTACTTTTACTTTTAAGGTTCAAGCTCTTGCTATCACGTATTTGCCATCAATTTCATCATTTTTATACACATGACAATGTCCTACCCATTTTATCTTTTTTAAAAAAATTTATGTTAATGCTCTAACATGTGTGCTCAAACATCGAAAATGTGTGATAAAATAAAACAATAATAAAGAAAATAATATTTATCTGAGTTTTTCTCACCGTTTTATAACTTGTAATGTAGGTGAATTTTTATCTGAAGAAGAACTAGCGCTGATCGAGAATCCTCTAGAGACGGGCGAGCATACAGAGGAAGAAGTTGACATTGGTCTTGAATTAAAGCTAAAGTTATGATTTTCTATCGTTAAAAAGATTTTATACATTTAGTTGCATTTAATTTCATTTTGTTATTCAACTGTTGGTTTTTTTTTTATTAAACTACGTTATTGTTTTCAAATTAATAAGTGAGATTTTATTTAATGTTGCTTAATATTTAATATTTAAAGTTGATTTCAAGTATTAAACTACGTTATTGTTTTCAAATTAATAAGTGAGATTTTATTTAATGTTGCTTAATATTTAATATTTAAAGTTGATTTCAAGCTTCTGCATAATAAATAATTTCTAATAATTTCAAGAATTTTGAACTAAGAAAATTGGGACTTTGTAATAATCCGATTTGAAAATCAATTTGGGAAAAATTTTAGGGTTTCAAATTGATAAATTTTGGAGTCGTTACAATTAGTATTAGAGCACCAAGGTTTTAAAACAGTTATGTAGACTACTCTGTATGTTCATCATCCATCTGGAAGATTGTCGACCAGCAAGCTAGTCTGTATTAAAATTTATATTTTGATAAAAATATGTTAGATAATATTGTAGTACATTTAAAAAATAATAATAATAATACTACAAGTATATAATATAGATTTTCCTAAAATAAAATCATTGTGATGTAGACTATGGTCAACCATAGAGGAAATAGAAATGATCGGGATGCTATACTCGATCGGATGATGATGAGCTACGGGGGTGCTAAATGGGATGAGATGGCATGCGGAAGACAGAAAATAAACAAGAGGATCGGTGCTCTAAGGAACACCCCAAAACAACGATAAACAGAGCAACAGAAAATGAAAATTGTGAGGGGGAGAGAAGAGATACCGAGCTTTCCAGGAAGTGGGAGTCGCTCAGAATGGTGCGGAAATGATGGAGGAGGGGAAATGAAGGCCCTATGCCGACCCAGAAACGACTAGGCGTTTTGGGTGACAAAATTCCTTCGTTGCCGGCGGAGGGAGCAATGGTGTTCGCCCTTTCTCCTTGATTCAATTGCTTGGAAGAAGAAGAGGAGGACTAAGAACACCCCCTAGCAACCACAAGCTCGGAAATTTCCAAATATTCAACTGATTGGCTAAACGATTACAGAGGTGGAAGAGGAGCTTAAATAACAGAAGAGAATTGGCGAAGAAGGAGGAGAAGATCGCGGCGAAAAAGCATTGGGCAACGGCTAGAAAAATAGCTGTTGGTGCGCTCTGCAGAACGCTGGCGGTTCGGTCTGCTGATAAATGTCACCAGACTGGTTCAGCTCTCTTGCACTTTTGTTCATCTTTAATTTACCTTGGTTCAGCCTGGTTCATGCTTTGTTTAGCTAGTTCAGCCTTGGTTCCACTTGGTTCGACCGGTTCAGCATTCTTTTGGCCTTCGTTCACTTGGTTCAGCTTTTGGTTCATCTTGGTTTAGCACCCCCTTTTAAAGACTATTACAAACATACATTCTAAAAGGCTAAAGTTTGCCAAATAACTAGTTTTAAATAAAACTAAAGTTTCCTAAAAATATACAAATTAAATACAAGGCTTGTTTATATAATTTGAATTAAAGGAAAATAAATTCCTTCTTCATTGATTTCTTTCCAAGCCTTGAGAAGTCAATTACCTACAAAATTCCACAAGTCCATTAGTTAGATAAAATAGATAAAATAAATACATACCTTGACTTGTGCTCGATGGATCGAGGTCGTGCGCATATCATCCCATTCCGGTTCTTGAGGATTTGACCTCAAATCTAATGAGTGAATTTTATGGAGAATGTTACAACACTTGGGATAAAAATTCTACTAAAAATACTTAAGCACAATCCATAGTAGGCACAAAAACATAGTTATCCTAAAGTTAAAAAACCATTTTAAATGGTAACAAAATGTCAAAACCGAATTGTTCATTTTATCAATTGGACAACAAACATACAAGATAAAAACAAGTTTTAAACAAAGTTGAACAATCCATTTTATATGCTAAACAATCAAGGTAATTATTGAATCCAAATGAAAATCATTCTTTAGAAAAGAAGGAAAACACTTGACTCAATTAGTTAAAATTCATAAAAAAAAAGTAAGAGTTTAAAATCAAGTTTAGCATAAGTTCATTCTAAATTTAAAACTCATTGAAAAAAATTTTCACTAAAATTTGAGTTAGTATCCATCAATTAAAATAGGCAACATATTGCAACAAAATCTTTCTTCCTAGTTCTATCCATCAAGATAAGCATAGGCAATAATTTAAGCATGACATTCAAAATAATAAGAACTATCAAAGAGTTTTCACAAGCAATCCAAAATCATCCAACTAAGCTCTATATCAATCCAAAAATTATTCAAGAGATCATTGGAACATACCTTATTGCCGGAAATTGTTCCAACTCCTTGGCTTATCCATAGCCAATGCTCAAAATGGAGTGGGAAGCTAAAGAAACCTCAAATGGTCTTCTGCCTTTCCAATCATAAAAACAAGAAGGCAAACAATATGTATATATTTTGATTTTACATTTACCTTGGCCAATAGCAAATCAACTAATTGACCAAGCACTAGATTCTAAAGACAAACAAACAAACAACACAAACAAGCAAACAACACAAACAAAGTGGTTTGGTTGGGTACCAATCGCTAATTAGATCAAAGATTAGTCATGCATACCTCATGCTACTAACCAAAGATTTAATTCACAATTAGCACAACAACTGTAGCAACCGGTATTGTCCACCTTATTTAATTAATAACGTCATTTTGTAACTTTTATTTTTATGGAATTTTGTAACACCCGGTTTCATTGAACCAATTTACTTAACCAACTTGTAGTGTACGGTTTTATGAATAAAATTGGGAGAATTAGTGATTAGGTTAATAAATGACTAAATAATGGCATAATGGTAAATAGAGAATTATAGTGATAACCTATTTAAGGAAAGAGGTTTTGTGATTAATGCACTGTAGCCGCCACTATTTTCCATACTCTCTCTCTATGTATTCAGCTCAAGCTCAGCAGAGCTCTCTAGGCGATTCCCTCTCCGATTTTTCTCCAAACTAGGTGAGTCTACTTCGATTTCGTGTTACATTGTAACTAGTGATGGTAGAGAGGAGTATAGATGTGAGCTTTGGTGAATGCTGTAGGTAGGAGTTAGTTTCGGTTTTGTGGTGAATCGGGAATGCACGATTATTAGAGTTCTAAGTTAGCTACCTTAGGTTTTCGAATGGTTTAGAATGAGGTATAGTGAAGATTGAATTAATGATCTGTTTATAATTTTAGGTGAGCAAACTCCCGAAATATCTTACAACCCAACAATCCCCAGGAGACAAGGTAAGTGGAGTATGCATGTGCCTTCGGGCCTACATCACAAAACAGTAGGATTATGTATGTTGAATTTGTCCGTATGTCATGCATCATATTTTGAAAGAATACGAAAATGGATTTACATATATTAACATGGTAAGAAATGAACAGATTGCAACAGATAAACTATTAAGGGAACTAATCTGCCCCTTAACTTATGAAGGAATTTATAACTTTGGGAAAATTGATCTGCTTCTCAATGGAATTTAGGATTAGATCAGCTGTTAAGGGAACTAATCCGCCCCTTAATTTATAAAGAGGATGTCTGACTTTGGAAAAATTGATCCAACTCCCAATGGAACCGAGGGATCAGATCAGTGAAAGAATGTAAATGCAACTGAGATGTGAAAGTAGAAACTGCATGCTTAGGATTTATGTTTCAGCATTTCATTTCATCATTGCTTCACTTATTTAGCATTAGGCTAATAGATGAGTTTTGTGATGTAACTGAAGAAGCCTCAGAAGGTGTGTTCTCTGAGCATGTTGAGGACTAGGCTGGTTGGTGGAGCACTTCAATGCCACGGTTTGGTGTTCTGGTGAGGTGGTTTAACTATTGTCTATTTATGAAGTTTTAGTGGTTAAGTGACTTGTGGAAGTATGCAGAGAGTTTTACTAACATTAATAGTTCTGATGTTTTTAACAACTTTATGGTTTTCTTGTTATGAGCATGAAAAACATGATTTGGTTTAGAGGTAGTTGCTTTGCTGGATATTTTTAGAAAGTTGTGGATTTATGTTGTTTTGAATGATTTTTAGTAAAATGTTCAAGCTCTTTTGGTAGTCGGAGTTTTCTTTGTTTAGAGTGAAAATGGTTATTATGCTGTTATGTTGAGTGTTTTGTCTATCGGTGGATGTAGTCCACCGGTGGATGTTGAGTGTTTGTCTATCGGTGGATGTAGTCCACCGGTGGATGTTGAGTGTTTTCCGTTTTGTGACCAGTGGATGTGAGCGTAGGAGTGAGTATTAGATTTTTTTCGTTTGTGACTGGTGGATGTGTGCGTAGGAGTGAGTATTAGATTTTTGTCATTTGTGACCGGTGGATGTGTGCGTAGGAGTGAGTATTAGATTTTTGTCGTTTTGTGACCAATGGATGTGAGCGTAGGAGTGAGTATTAGATTTTTATCGTTTGTGACCGGTGGATGTGTGCGTAGGAGTGAGTATTATATTTTTTGTTTTTTGTGACCGGTGGATGTGAGCGTAGGAGTGAGTATTAGATTTTTGTCGTTTGTGATTGGTGGATGCTGAGGGTTACTGTCGTTCGAAGGATTCGATCGGTGGACGCGAGCGGTGGCTGTGGGTAGTCGACATGTCGCGCGACTGACACTATTTAGCGGTGGATGCCTTCTATTTCCACCTCTACCGCTGAGACTATTTTATTTCTGCTTCTCCCGCTGACACTGTTTAACGGTAGATGCCTTTTTTTTTGTTTCTATTTCTATCGCTGGAACTGTTCAGCGGTGGACGTGTTTTATTTTGTTTTGTTTTCTTTCAACCAATTGTCTTAAATATTTTAATTAAATTAATAAATGTTGTTTATACAAATGAATTTCCACTGCAAGTTTTAACGTTTATAAAGGTCAAACTTTGACTGTTGAGCGAAAAGTTGAACTTTTCTCAGAATGTCATAGTATGGTTCAAATTTATGAGTAGCGAATCAGATTTATATAATTCGGGGCGTTACAGTATGGTATCAGAGACATTCAGTTAAACCGTTCAAAAGATTGCTCATCAGTGCCAATCGTTGCATGGAATTACTTCAACAACTGTAAGTGTTTATGTTAACCTTAGCTATTAGATATTTATGAGAGCAATTAACCTTGTCCAGGAATATAACAAAATGGCTAGACGACCAGGAAGACCAAGGGTACTGAGAGAGATGCCAAATTTGAGAAGTGAGGAAGATCCTAGCATAATTAGGTAGCTGATAACTCTTAAATTAGAGTTATTTTATATGGTATTTAATTGATAAAACTTGTATGATTTGAGTGAATGTATAAAGAAATTGGTATTAATTTAATACAATTGCTATGTAATGCTGCAACATTTGTGTTTTGATGAATTCAACTTATTTTATACAGATTTTCTCTTAAAAGCAGATTTTGTATCTTCAATTTAAATTTTATATTTTCATATTTAAATGCCAAAATAATAGCGGGAAAAATCAAGTTCAAAAGTTGAATTTTTTAGAGAAAATTATGGTTACCTAAAATAGAGGATTTATTTTGGTTGTAAAATTGATACAGAATACGAAGAAGAGAGAGCGGAGACTACTACAATTAAGGAAGATCAAATAGGTTGAAGATTTTGTGGAGAAAATAAAGAGATCCTGAAAAGCTGGGCAGCGGAATAAAGTATTCTGGGCAGCGGTAGATGTAAAGAAAATATGGCAGAAATCAATGTTAATAAGGGCAGCATTCGGATGATGGCAAAAGCTGGGCATCAGCTGATGTAAAGAAAATAAGGCATCGGCAGATGTAAAGAAAATAGGGCAGCACTAGAAGACAAATCCAACGGTAGAAGCTGAAAGACAAAAACAGGGCAGCAGATGATTTAAAGAAGGAAGCTGGGCAGCGGAAGATGCTGAAAGAAAAGAAATAGTAAGGGCAGCGGAAGACGTGATGAATGGGCAGCACTAGATGACAAAACTGGAGGTGGCATGCAGAAAAGGACAAAAAGAAAATAAATCTAAACTAATTGGAAGAAGAAGATCTGGGCATTATGGAAACACGTGGAACAAGAAGCCAATGAGAGAGAAAGCTATTTTGAATAAAGGTGAAACAATAAAAACAAATAAAATTTGGAGAGAGGAATTGAAGATTTTGCTGCTGGAATTTAGGAAGAGAAAATGCAAAAACAAAAAGGGGAGATTATAAGGGTGTGACTACTGGCTGGAGAAGGAGAGCTCCAGAGGAGGAAGACGACATTCCTCTGCTTTTTCTTCTTCTCTTATTTTTATTATTTTTATGTTATTGTTTTTATTTTTTTATGACGTCGAGTAGTTAAACAATTTACTTGGTTAGGACGATAGTATTCGTTACGGTATTTTGCTACGATCTCGGTTTTGTTTATGCAATTGTTTATTGAACAATTATTTGTGATGTTCCTTGTTTAAGTCAGATCATATCGATAGATAGGTTGACGATTCATGTTTATATTGTATCGACAGATAGATATAAATTTTTAGATGCACGAATAATTAATCGGATTAAATTGTTACAACGTAGTTAGCAGTAATTCGATTGGCGATAAGAATGGAGCATATAGGAAATTCAATATTAGTTACATTCCTTCAAGGTAGAAAGAAATTCTAAATTGAATTTACCTAGGAAATTCGAAAGAATCCTAGAAATATTTTTATTCTTGCTGTTCATAAACAATACTGCAGAGCATTACCAGAGCATCAGTGGTAAAATTATCGTAATGAAGAAATCGATCCTAGCCAAGGCTTTTATTCATCGATTTTACCTAGTTTAACTTGCTTTATTTTATTGCATCATTATTCATATTTTATTTTTAATCTTTATCCAGCAATTTAATATTTTTATAAGATTTTTATAGCGATTAATTCAATTAACAATATCCTCGTGGGATTGATACTTTACTTACTCTATTACTTCGTTAGCGACACGTGTACTTGCGTGTAAAGGTGTAAAATCACTAACAGCAGCTGACCGTTTTGGTGCGTCAGCAAATAGACTTAGTGCGTCAGTAGTCCGACCAGTTAGGAATGCTGTTGAACCGAGAGGTACAAGGAAGTGCCAACTCGAGTTCCAGCAGTGAGCATTCAGGAGACCGATTCTGGAGGCTACAGCCGCCCACATTTGATGGAAATTCGTCCAATCCGATTATTGCTGAGGAATGGCTTAGGAAAATCGAGAGCATGTTCAGATGTGCCAACGTCGGAGAAGGAGACAAAGTCACTCTGGCAACGTTCCATTTGGCTGGGGACGCTCAACTTTGGTGGGAAACCATAAAGATCACCATTGATGTTCTGGCTATGTCCTGGTCTCAGTTCAAGGAGGTTTTCTATGAGAAATATTTTAACAACACAGTCCATGTAACAACCCTTACCCGTATCCTAATTTTCCCGTAATATATTTTTTTTATCCTACAGTTTAAGCGGAATTTAAACTAAAATCGAAATCGTTAATATTGTTTGGAAAATCGTTTAAATCAAAGTTGTTAAACTATTTAAACAAAACTTAAAACAAATATTTAAAACAATTGAAATAAAACAATTAAAATCAATTAAACCATTGGAAAACGACTTGAGGGGCAAAAAGGGTAAGCTGCCCGAAATTAGTGTAGCCAATCGATCGGTTACTTGACAGCCGATCGATCGGCTGTCAAAATTTAAGGGGCGATCGATCGCCCCTGTAACAGGCGATCGATCGCCTATTACAATTCTTCCCAGCTGATCAATCACCCCAAAAAGGGGCGCTTGATCGGCTACCTCTCTGGAATTTTTCCAGAGAGGTACGTCTTCATTGTCGATCGATCGCCACCTTAGGCGATCGATCGGCAAGCTCTTTGAATTCTGAATTCCAGAGAGCTGCTCCTCTCTTTTCTTCCTCTTCCCTTTTCTTTCTCCATTCACACCCTGCACGCTATATTTATACACACTTCACACATTCTAATTCTCCACACTTTCATCACTTCCTCCTAATACGTTTCCCCCACTAATAATCCACACTCCGTCAATCACCTAAGATAAACTCCACCCAAAACGCATTTAAAACGTAACTAGACTTCATAAAAATGAACTGCGTGGTTCGGTTTAAAAACTAAATAATTCAGCCTGTGTAAAAGAGACTCCAAGTGGTCCCAATACATCTAAATAAAAGGTTTAACAAAACATTTTATAAACAAGTTATCAAAACATCAAAGCATAAACCTATCAACTAACCAGATTCCCAAACATCCTAATATGTTCAACTATACAATTTTTATCTAGCTATCGTGTTCCCAAAACATACACTTACTTCCCCACGGGTCAAAACGCACCGACTGTCCAGCGCACTCCCACAGGTCATCCTCCATCAACTGCATCATTCCTCAAGTGGAGGGATCTCGTCCTCACCTTGTTCAAAGTCACCTACACCATAAAGACACCTATGAGATAAAAATCTCAGTAAATTCTACGTAAATGCTTATGAATGATCATGTATGCTCAATGCTATGAAAACCGTCCATGTCATTTCATATATCAGTACGTGTCAGTCTATGGTTATCGGAAACGCTCGACAGATAGATAGGGCACGTCCAGCGGTTAGACAGCCCACACCATCTGAAGGGAGGAAAACTCGCCCACCACGGAACGCCAGGTCTGAACCTCATCCTCGATAACCCCATGTCATGGTTGTTTACTGTGATACTTTACTTGCCTTTACATGCATGTTCTTTTCATGAAATCCGTGCGTAAATTCATTTTCATGACGTTTTTAAAACTATGATGCATGAACAGTTCAATATAACATACATAACGAGCATACCATCAAAACACTACAAATACCATCAAAACACTATAACAAACAAACTATAGAACAACCGAACCTAAACTACCCAACCGAAATAATCAGACAAAACAATGACCAACATAAACGATAAAGCACCAACGTATCCTCAACAACAAACTCGGCTTATGGTGTAGGCCAATCGGCCACAGTAAGTCACGAGAACTTACCTCGTGCGCGTTAAACTTCAAGCTCCGTCCACGAGCGTCGTTTATCTAAGCAATTCACAACGTCGTCGTTAAAACGAATTCGAACCATTAACGTCCATATTAACAAAATTCTTAACTAAGGAAATTTATAAAATTCTAACTTAACTAATAGAGTCATTTTAATAACAATTAACGCTCGATACTTCGAAATCACCATTAACGAGTTTTTCCAAAAACCCCTAAAATCCTCAAACTTTAACACTTCTCACAAATCGACTTAACTTCATCCAATAACGTTCAATACGTCCATTACATCCACAACTACGGTAAACCTATCGATTTCAAACCCTAAATCACGTTTTTAACGAAACCCTAAACGAACCCTAATCGATTAAACTCCGTAAAAATAGAAATAAACTTTCCTAAAACCTTAGAATCGTACCTAGGGTCGGGATTGGAGAAGAAAACGTGAAGAATCGGAGGTTGATCGGAGAGGAATCGCCGTTGGAAGGGAGAGATCGCCGTGAGGGAAGAAATCATTGCCGAGAGAAAACACAGAGGAATCGTGAAGTGGTGGAGGAAGAAGAGAAAAATGTGATTTTAATAAATTTTTGACTTTACAAATTACCATTTCGCCTTCCTTTGATTTTCTATTTGTTTCTTCCTTTGTTTCGTTATTTAGCTAATGATTCGGTTTCTCCAAATTTTCTTATTTCGCCAATGATTCCGACTTATTACTAGAGTTCCATTAAAACTGTCTGTTCACAATTTGGACCCCGTTTACTATTTTTACCAAAGTATCCTTTATATTACGATAAACGTAATTCTCGTAAAATTAGCGTTAAACTCCTAAAATTTCTGAAATTTTCTTAAAGTCCTTATTAATTATTAGGATCGTAATAACACTTTCTTTTCACGAAACCGACCTAATTGACATAATTACAAAAATGCCATTACATTGTTAATTTACAAAATCCCGTAAAGAACTGGGTGTTACAGTCTAGGCTGTAAAGAATGTAGAGTTTTTGAGCTTGAAACATACAGGGTCTGTGGCTGAGTACAGTAGGCAATTCGAGTCCCTGTCCAGGTTTGCTGGACATTTTGTTCACAAGAATGAGGATAAGGTGTTTCAGTTTGTGCATAGACTGAAGCCGAAAATCTACAGAAGAGTAAAATTTTGTGGTATTAAGGGTTTGTCCTTCAGCTGAAGTTGTGTCCACGGCGTTGGAGGTGGAAGAAGCGGAGATGAGGTGTGCTGGGCGAAAGGAAGCCCCACAAAAATTTATCCAGCCACACCAACAGAGAGGAATGAAGAGGCCAAGTGAAGGCCAGAATAACCAAGGAACAGGAAAGGAAGGTGCAGGACACCAGGAAGCTTCCCCACTGCCCGAAGTGTTTGAAAGGTCATCTGGGCGAGTGAATGTTTGGGACGGGAAAGTGTTTCAATTGTGAGGAAGTTGGACACACATACATGGGATTGCCTGAACCCCATAATTACCCGATGCTTCAACTGTAACAAAGTCTGCCATATTAACAGAAACTGTCCAGCTCTGAAGAGTGGCCCTGCTAAGATAAAGCCGAGGATATTCTCCATGTTGGAGTCAGGCGATGAAGAACAACCCGCCGTAGTGTCAGGTACCGATCAACTCTATATCTGCTTTTACTTTAATAGATTCTGGTGCAACACACTCGTTTATAGCGTATGCGTTTGCTGTCAAGTTAGATGTAACACCCGACAACTTCAGCCAGGTGACTTCCTAACTGTATTAACGGTCATAAATATTCAATCTTCACGGTTTAGAGTTTTATACCAAGAATAATTAATTTCATGTGGATTTAAACTAGGTTGGGTGGTAAAGTTATAATAATGGAGGGTGATGACCAATATATAAAGAAAAAAAAATGTTTTAAACCTCACTTGAACCACTGTAGCCGACACCTTCCTTTTCGGCGATTTCTTCCCTCCCAAGCTCTTTCTCTCTGCTTTCAGCACACTCTCTTCGACGATCGGTTTCTCTGCCACTACTCGACTACTCTGTGCCCGAGGTATGCAATAGACAACGTAGCTATCTGTTAGTTTGTTAGCCCTGTTTTCTACTCGGCATTGGAGTTTTGGATTTTCCAATGGCCGACTAATAATAAGAACATTTGAAATTTGAGAGTGGGAATGCTTTTATCAAATCGATTCTGGATATTTAGAACAACCACCCCTGAGTAATCGATAATCGAATCTGTCTGTTCTGGGATTTGGATTTCAAACTGCACAGGGTATTAGACTAAGGATTCGGGAATGACTTTAGCTATTAAATCTTAGGATAACTTGAGATTAGAACTATTAGGATTTTGTTTTAACTACTGCAATGTAAATGTTTTAGGTGAAGAAGTTTGAAGAGAAAGGAGCTCAAGTGCTAAGGAGACCAGGTAAGTGAATGTATTAAGATTTCTGGCTAATAGAGCCCTACATCGTGGGAGTACTAGGTTGTTTTAGATGTCTAATGTTTACCTTATGATGATGAGCTTGTCTGCACTTGAAGGATTGATGAGTGTTGTGAGTTATACTATTTGATGACCTGCTAGTGAATGTGAAGTTGTCTTCTCTGGTATGATCCTTGTCATAGTCTGATGGGTTAAAAGTTCTCATGTTCATGCATCATGAATGTTTCTCAAGCATAAGAAAATGCTTTAATGCATGTTTTCCATGAACAAGATATGTATGTATATGTAATATCCGGCTCGTACGGATTTTGAAAATATTATTATTATATTATATATGACATTTTTGTAAATATGTCAAATCAGGTCCGTTTTACGAAGAGAAAGCGTCATGACGATCCTAACAATTAATAGGGATTTTAAAGAAATTTAGAGAATTTTCAGAATAATATCGATATATTCCGAGTAAATACGCTTTTCGTAATATAATTTTAGTAAAAATAGTAAACGAGGTCCGATTTGTGAACGGACAGTTTTAATAGAACCCAGATAATAAGTTGGATTTATTGGCGAAATAAGAAATTCGAAATGGTCGGAAAAACGATAAACGAGGATTAATTAATCGTTAGTTTTATTATTATTATTATTATTATTATTATTATTATTAATAAATAAATAAAAACAAAAACAACACATTGTGTTGTTTCTTCACCGCGACCCGAGCACCCGCGACGAACGACGAACGCGAACGGCGAGCGGCATCCTTCCGACGACGACACGGCTCCGACGACGAGCAGACTCCGGCGAGCTGAAGCCAGAGTTCGGCTCGACATTTCCGCGCAAAAACCCGATCGAAACCGGTGAGTTTATTCCCTGTTCTTGCTCAATTTCTGGCCGGGATTGGCGAGCTCTGTTGAGCTCCGATCGCCGACCCTTTGTGGCTGTTCTCGGCGTAGTCTTGCCGAGGTTCAAGTCGGCAATGATTGCCGAGCGTTGGTGTGCCCAATTTGGGCCGAAAACAGGGAATCCCGAATTGGGGATTTCGGGTTTTCGGTGAATAACATCTAAATTTTGGTTAGTTATGTTAATTAGGTATAAGAGGGATTGATTGGTGAGAAAATTAGTGTGAATTGATGAAAAATCGAATGGGGGAATTTCCCGGGTTAGGGCAGTTCGGGTTTTGCTGCAATTGACCTATCTACGGTCGATTGTTTTAAAATTACTTTTGGCAGATTAAAATAGGTTGTTAGTGGAGCGCGTGGCCGCTGGAATCGTTCGATTCCGATAACCGACGCGAAAGTTACGCGCGTTCGAAGTTTCGGGTCGGTTTTTACCGAACCCAAATTAGGGTCCGAAATTGATAGGTTTATAGTAATTAACGATATAAAGGACGTATTGAACGTTATTGGACGAAGTTTGATCAATTCGTGAAAAAGTTTAAATCCGAGAATTTTAGGATTTTCAGAAAAGCTCGTAAATGAGAATTTAGGTGCCGGGCGTGAATTGTTCAAATAAATAGCTCGATAAATTGGATTAGAACTTTAAGGAATTTCTTTAGTTAAGGTTTTTGACAATTTGGACGTTTATTAACTCAAACGCGTTTTAACGTCAATTCTTGTAAATTGCTTAGGTAAACAGTGCTCGTGGACGAAGCTTGGATTGCAGCGTGCACGAGGTAAGTTCTCGTGACTTGTTTGACCCGAAAGGTCTACACATACCTCGTCGTCGTATCAAGGATCCTTGAGGGTTCCTTGTTTTATGTTGTTTAGGTTGGGTAGTTATGTTAGCTGTTTATAGGTTTGTTGTATTGTCTTGTTGATATGTATGTTGTTTGTTTACTTTCCGTTGATTAACTGTTCATGCATCACGTGTTTTAAATGTCATGAAAACGAATTTCCGCACGACGTTTTAAAGTAAATGCAAAGAAAGAATGACCCTTCGGTATACAGTTTAAATGACCCTTCGGTATACAGTTTAAATGACCCTTCGGTATACAGTTTAAATGACCCTTCGGTATACAGTTTAAATGACCCTTCGGTATACAGTTTAAATGACCCTTCGGTATACAGTTTAAATGACCCTTCGGTATACAGTTTAAATGACCCTTCGGTATATAGTTTAAATGGCCCATCGGTATACAGTTTATAGCAAAGCAAAGTAAAGCAATTGGTATACAGTTTATAGCAAAGCAAAGTAAAGAAATCGGTATATAGTTTATAGCAAAGCAAAGTAAAGCAATCGGTATACAGTTTATAGCAAAGCAAAGCAAAGCAAAGTAATAAATGAATCTGTATCTGTATTTAAATCTGAGCATGTTTTCTGAATGGCATACGCACGCATGCATTTGCATTTACTAGAGCTTACTGAGATTTTTATCTCATAGATGTCTGTATGGTGTAGGTGTTTACGTGGAAACAGGTGAGGACGAGCTTCCTCCTCCTGAGGCATGAGGCAGTTGACGGAGGATGGGTTGCGGTGGTGTGTTGCGCAGTCGAGGTTCATCTGACCCGTGGGGACGTATGTATAGGTTTTGAGGGTCTTCTTGGGGTATTTTGGGTTTATGAATTGTAAAGATATTTTAGGATGTTAGGTAATGACATTTGTTTTGAAATTCTGGAACTGTTTGGCTGTTTAAATTAAATGTTATGAAAATGTTTTGAAATGTTTTTAGGTTGTTATGGATGGGCTGTTGGTAAACTGAATAGAACATATTAGGATGCTTGGTCTGGTAGATGATAGGTTTATGTTTTGATGTTTTGAAACGTTTTAAAATGTATTCTGGAACTGCTTGGTATTTGTTTTGAAAACAGGAGGATTTGAATAGTTTTAAACGTAACCACGCAGTTTGTTTTCGTGAAAACGTGTTTTATTTAACTATGTCCCGAGTCGTTTCGAGTGAGAGTATAGAGCGGTTATACGTTGAATTGTATTGTGAAAAGTATGATTGTTATGTAGGCAAAATTTGTATTATGAAATGGTATAGAAGGGCGTTAGGGTGTAAGATGTTGAAGTTATATTTAGGTGATAAAAGAAAGAAGAATTGTTTTAAACGTTTTATTAATTTGTTTTCCACTTAAATATTAAGTATAAAGGAAAAAGAAAAATTTCGTACGGGAAATTAGGAATAGTATAAGGGTCGTTACAGTATATATGTATATATATAAGATTTATGCAACGTGGACTAAGTGAGGGTTGAGGGCAGTTCGGCGTATGTCACAGTCCAAAGAGGGACATATGAATATGACCCGCAGTAGGGAACAAGATCAAACTCACTGTCGAACCCCCTTTACCGGCACAAATCCTCTCTTAATCCACACAACCTAAATGAAGAATATGATCAAAGACTATGAATGATGAATATGATCAATGACTATGAATGATGAATATGATCCATGACTATGAATGATGAATATGATCCATGACTATGAATGATGATTACGAGTAAAGATATGAACAAGAAAAGACTTATGAGCATGTGATTTTCCCAAATTATACATTCATGCATCCATGTTAGTGTTGCTGTAACAACCCGGGTCCCGCAACCCCGTCCCCGGCCACCGTGCATCGATGGTTTACACCGAGCAACATGTCCGGCAACACCGAGCTGTGCAGCCACCGTGAATCGATGGTTTACACTGCCACGTGGCAGTGTAAACCATCGATTCACGGTGGCTGCACAGCTCGGTGTTGCCGGACACGTTGCTCGGTGTAAACCATCGATGCACGGTGGCCGGGGACGGGGTTGCGGGACCCGGGTTGTTACAGTTGCATTCCTTACTAAGTATTAGGCTTATAGTTAAATCTTATGATGTATGTGAAGAGTTAGAAGGTGAGGATTTCCAGTCCAGAGATGATGTTTAAAGTTGGTTGCCGGAGGATGCTCAGTGTGACAGTGAAGGCTGGATAGGCGATTAAGTTCCCTGGTTATGCTCATAGTAAGTCAGAAAAGTTTACGATGAACAGATGACTAAATAGAACAGAATTTCTTATAACAATGAGATTTGGATTTAAAGGGCTTGTCTTTAGAGTCTGAATACGATTTTAAGGATTAATGAATGGTTTGTTTTGCTTGAGTCTTCCGCTATGCGTATTTTAGATGAATTTATGATTTTTACTCTTTGAGGTTTATGGTTACTAAGTTAAGATTCGGGTGAGATGTAGTGTCTAAGCCATCGGATGATGAAAGTGCTATTTTGTCGTCTAGCGATCGGCAGATGTAGTGTCTAAGCCATCGGATGATGAAAGTGCTATTTTGTCGTCTAGCGATCGGCAGATGTAGAGTGTTTAAGCCATCGGATGATGAAAGTGCTATTTTGTCGTCTAGCGATCGGCAGATGTAGTGTCTAAACCATCAGATGATGAAAGTGCTATTTTGTCGTCTAGCGATTGGCAGATGTAGAGTGTTTAAGCCATCGGATGATGAGAGTGTTATTTTGTCGTCTAGTGATCGGCAGATGTAGTGTAATAAGTCACCGGATGATGAGGATGTAATTTGTCGTCTAGCGTTCGGTGGATGAAGTGTATTCCTTCACCGGATGATGTATATGGTATTTGTCGTCTAGCGTTCGGTGGATGAAGTGTATTCCTTCACCGGATGATGTATATGGTATTTTGTCGTCTAGCGTTCGGTGGATGGAGTGTATTCCTTCACCGGATGATGTAAATGGTATTTTGTCGTCTAGCATTCGGTGGATGAAGTGTAATTCTTCACCGGATGATGTAAATGTTAATTTGTCGTCTAGTGACCGGATGATGTGAGTATTTCTCTTATTGTTTAATGTCTAGGTAATGTTTTAAGTCGGTCACGTGAAGCACGCATGACCACCGGTCGATGTAAGTTATTTCTTTGTTGTCAGACCCAGCTTAAGAGATGTTCAAAAAAATATATTACCGAAAATAGGTTGAGTGTGAGTAATAAGAATTAAATGATTAAGAAAGATATGGATTATGTGACGATCCTTCTGGGGTCGTTACATTAGATGTACAGTTTACCCCTACTGAGCACGTATTTAACGTCGTGTTACCCTCTGGTGAGCGCATGCACTCTAACCAAGTGATGTTTGATAGTGTCGTGTTGGTAGGAAATAAGAATTTACCTGCTGATCTCATTATTATGGATATAATGGGATTTGATGTAATCTTAGATATGAATTGGTTGTTCAAGCATTATGTCACAATTGATTGTAGGACTGGGGTGGTTGGTTTTCAACCCTCTGGTGGTTTGAAGCATACCTTTCAAGCCTCGAAGAAGAGTAAGGGAATATCTGTTATGACTTCTATCAAAGCTAAACCCTCTTCATGCAGAGAGTATTTATGCTTTCTGGCCAGCGTTATAGACACACAGTTTGTAGGAAAAGCAAGTCCTCAAAATGTCTTAGTTGTCCAGGACTTTCCAGAAGTATTTTTAGATGACCTTCCTGGCTTGCTGCCAGATAGGGACATTGAGTTTGTTGTAGATGTTTACCCAGGCGCTGAGCCTGTATCTAAGAATCCCTATAGGTTAGCACCTACGGAGCTTAAGGAATTGAAGAAACAGTTGGAGGAACTATTGGATAAAGGGTTTATACGCCCAAACTTTTCCCTGTGGGGTGCACCAGTTCTTTTTGTTAAGAAGAATGATGGATCAATGCGTATGTGCGTTGATTATCGGGAATTGAATAAGTTAAATATCAAGAACAAGTATCCATTGCCAAGGATTGATGATTTGTTCGACCAGCTTAAGGGTGCACGTGTTTTCTCTAAGATTCATCTAAGGTCCGATTATTACTAATTGAAAGTCAAATCAGAAGATATTCCTAAGACTGTCTTTCGTACAAGGTATGGACATTATGAGTTTTTGGTTATGTCCTTTAGATTGACAAATGCACCAGCAGCCTTCATGGATCTTATGAATAGAGTGTTTCATGAGTATTTAGACAAGGTTGTCTAGTATTTATTTGATGATATACTAATCTATTCACGTACTAAGGAGGAGCATACAAGACATTTGAACCTGGTATTGGGAGTACTAAAGCAACATCAACTTTATGCTAAGTTTTCCAAGTGTGAGTTTTGGTTGGACAGAGTTCACTTTCTTGGTCATGTGATCTCGGGTGATGGAATATCTGTCGATCCAACCAAGGTTCAAGCAGTTAAGGAATGGCCACAACCGAAGAATGCCACTGATATTCGGAGTTTCCTTGGATTAGCAGGATATTACAAGAAATTTATTGAAGGATTCTCGAAGATTGCAACACCCCTCACTCGGTTAATTAGGAAAAACATTAAGTATGCTTGGACAGAGGAATGTGAGAATAGTTTTCAGACCTTGAAACAAAAGTTGACCAATGCTCCAGTATTAACACTCCCTGTTGAAAATGGAAAGTTCAGTATTTATTGTGACGCCTCCAAGGTTGGACTCGGTTGTGTGTTAATGCAAGATGGGAAAGTAATAGCCTATACTTCTAGACAGTTGAAAACACACAAGAAGAATTACCCTACACACGACTTAGAATTAGCTGCAGTGGTTTTTGCACTAAAGATTTGGAGGCATTACCTGTATGGACAGTCTTGTGAGATATTTTCGGACCATAAAAGTCTGAAGTATATTTTCACACAGAAAGAATTAAATATGAGGCAATGTAAATGGTTAGAGTTTGTCAAGGACTACGATTTTGAGATCAAATACCACCCCGGCAAGGCGAATGTAGTAGCTGATGCTTTGAGTAGAGTGACAACTTTAGCCTCGGCCTTGGTTCTTGACATGCCGTTAGCCTTAGAGTCTGAATTCCAAAGATTTAACTTAGAGGCTGTGTCCAGTGTGTCAACTATGCTTTCAGCCATATCTTTGAAGCCTACACTGTTGGATAGGATAAAGGAAGCTCAGACAAATGATGCGGAGTACAACAAGTACAAATCTAGCATAGGGTCTGCTGGTAAATCGGATTTCAACTGTTCGGATGATGGAGTCCTTAAGTTTAGGAATAGATGGTTTGTTCTTGCCAATATAGAACTTCAGAATGAGATTCTTTCAGAGGCACATTCTTCTAGACTCTCCGTCCATCCTGGAAGTACAAAAATGTATAGAGACCTTAAACAATACTATTGGTGGCCAAATATGAAAAGAAGTATGGCAAAGTACGTAGGATTGTGTTTAGTTTGTCAACAAGTTAAAGCTGAACATCAGAGGCCTGCAGGAGCATTGCAACCATTACCAGTTCTCGAATGGAAATGAGAGCAAGAACGATGGATTTGTGTGGGATTGCCATGACAGAAAAAGAGACTGATGCAATCTATTTGTCGTTGTTTTTTCTTATCTTCTGACTTTAGCTGACTCTTGATTGCCAATCTTCATCTCTCGCTCTCCCCAACCTACACATGTCTTTTCAACAAAGTCACACCCTCCAAGTTGCTCCGGACTTTACCAATAAAAATTGAGCGTGTAATACAAACATAACAGAAATTGTAGTATTGACATATTCTACTGATAATAGCGACAACCAAAACATTACATTCCTAGATTGGCTCTTTTCCATGACATACGTACGGGCAGCTCTGACCTTGCAATACCATTTGGTATTTGAAATCACTTCAGAAACTTTGCTCAATACATCACGACAACTCTACTCACTGATCTGTCGTCGATGGAGAATCACAATCAAGCGACATTATGTTTTGTTACGGGGCTTCAATCTTACATTGTATCACACTAGCATGAATAAAGGCAAATAACAGGAATGATATTGAAAAAATTTTATTTTCGCCGATTTGGTGATTCCGGGCTAGTCAAATCTCAATCTCCTCCTTTGTGGTAAATTTTTCAATTTCATTGGATTAAGTCCAACACAAATCACAAGCAGAACAGCAGATTTTCATCAGCCACAAAAGTTTAAACACGCAATTTACATGTACACAAAGGAAAATAGCATCTCCTAACGACGAATCACAAATTTTAACA